>CM069147.1:15814949-16407314 GCA_035221665.1 Okamejei kenojei
TAAGGCAGCAACTCTACCGCTGTGCCACTGTGTCCCCTGTTGCTGTTAACTTTCATGGTGAGTTACTTCTGTAACCGTTTCAGAATCGCTGACACTTCTGTTTGCTTACCAGGGACTTTGGAACACGTGAGTAACTCTCACATGATGATTGCGGTTCATTTATCTCTCCCCCTTCCCCCTCCTCCCCCCCCTCCTCCCCCCTCTGCCCCCCCCCCCCCCCCCCACCTCATAAATTGTGTGGATTGAGAATGACTGACACAAGCTCTCTGACCAAATTTGTCGTGGGAACGCACGAGACTTCAGGGGAAGCAGTTCCTTTTCCAGAGTAACTTTGGTAACAAAGTCAATGTGGTGGACATCATGGTAGGCTGCATGGGAACTTGATTAGTAAGGGTGTCAGTCAGGGGTTATGTGGAGAAGGCAAAATGGAGTTGAGAGGGAAAGATAGAGCGACCATGATTGAATGGCGCAGTAGACTTGATGGGCCGAATGGCCCAATTCTGCTCCTATAACTTATGAACGTATGAAGTCCTTCAGCCCACTGTGCCCATGCAAATCAACAAGCACCAATATTTTATTAATCCTACCGTAAACCCATTTAAAATTTGCCTGATATTCCCGTCAACCCTCCCAGATTCTACCACGCAGGTCCTACAAAATAGATTCAATTTACAGTGGCCAGTTATGTGGGAGGAAACCAGAGCACCCCTGGAGGAAACCCATATGGTCAAAGGGAGAATATACAGTGTCCGTACAGACACCACCTGTAGTCAAGATCGAACCCGGGTCTCTGGCGCTGCAAGGCAGCAACTCTACAGCTGAGCCACTGTGCCATTGTGCCACCCTGGAGAATACTGGAGCACCTGAAGAAAACCCGTAGGGTCAAAGAGAGAATGTGCATAAACTCCACACAGACAGCACTGGAGGTCAGGATTAAATCTTGAAGCAGCAGCCCCACTCACTGTGTCGTGGTACTGACTGAACCTCTGAAGGTCAACTTTTATGTTGGTGGTGCCTTATAGTTGGGGAATAATTGGCAAAGGTTATACTTGCTGATCTGTCTATAATGTCCAAGCAGTGTTTTAAACAAGGTACAACGTTTCTGCCCCTTATTTCAATATAAGGAAGGGCTGCATCCGATACCTAGTGAATGATCACAGAATTTCCTATTGCAAACATCAGAAGTTCACTAATACAGAATTTATAAATTCATAAATCATTGGAGCAGAATTAGGCCATTCAGCCCATTAGCATTTAGGACAAGCCATGCAGAGTATGTGGATGGAAGGGGTGGCACAGTGGTGAGCAGTAGAGCTGCTGTCTCAGCGCCAGAGACCCGGGTTAGATCCTGCCTACAGATGTTGTCTGTGCAGAGCTTGTACGTTCTCCCTGTGACCAAGTGGGTTTTCTCTGGATGCTCCGGTTTCCTCCCACACTCCAAAAACGTACCAATTTGTAGGTTAATTGGCTTTGGTTAAATTGTAAATTATCCCTAGTTTGTAGGATAATGCTAGTGTACGGGGTGATGGCTGGATGGTGGGGACACTGTGGGCCGAAGGGCCTGTTTCCGCGCTGAATCTCTAAAGTAAAGTACAAAGCGTGCACACAGGTGAGTGAGTGTAATTAACTCCTCCATGTTGGAGGTGTTGGCTAGGGTGAAGACATTTACATCAATTTGCTTATACTTGCCGCAGACTCAAAAGATTTTGCAGAGACATCATTGATGATATCTTACCAGCCACTGATTTAGGTTGGCCTGCTATAGGAGTAAGTTTGCATTCAGATACACTGACCGGCCTCTTCTATATTGACATTTGGGACAAGCCATGAATATGTACGTACACCGTTAACTATTCAGTCTTCAACATCGTATGACTTTGACACACTGTTGTATCAGATGATAGTTAGCTGCGAGTCACTATATGTTGTTTAGGAAGGAATCGCAGATGCTGGTTTGAAGAAGGGTCTCCAGAGGTTTCCGTTCAGGTTTCCTAAGTGGGACAGGGGCTTTACTCCAGAGATGCTGCCTGACCCACTGAGTTACTCCAGCACTTTGTATTATGCATTGGTGATGGCTTTATCTTTCCCATTTACCATTAAAGGGCACACACAGACAAGACTTGTCCTAGTATGAACAGTCTCAAATGTCCTGACTCGCAGTCCATCTCCAACCTCACCAAAGACAGGTGAGATATGCACCCATCCCATATTCTTGTAGTAAAAGCTGTCCTTTATTTCCTTGCAAAACAAGAAGGGGCGGCGCTTCAAAACGGGTTATTTGGTTGTTTGTGAGGCACCAAAAAAGTTCAACAAAGCCCATGAGGATGGACACAACCTCTATAATCCTACAGCAAGATCTTTGGACGAGTGTGTGTCTGGGGGGTGGGGGGATGGGGCGGGATGGCTCCAGGTGACGGGTTTGAAGGCGGAACCGCCGCTCGCGGCAACCGCCCGCCCGGACCCGGACCGGAACCCGGACCCGCCCGGACGGCAGCGGGGACACACGGGCTGTCATGGCGGCGGCGGCGGCGGCCCAGCAACGGGAGTGAGGGTGAGGCGGCGGCGAGATGTTGCTGGTGAATTACAGCAGCAGTGAGGGGGAGGAGGAGGAGGAGCCGCGGCCGCGGGTCCGGGTGGATGTCGGAGCCGCCACCACCGCCGCCTGCAGCGAGGAGTGAGGATTCAGTGGCTTGTTGGGTCTGGGGTGGAGATGTGACGCCAAATATCCCCTCCCCCTGCCCTTCTCCCCATCGTCCTCCCTCTCCCCCCCTCTCTCTCTCCCCTCTCTCTCTCCCCCCTCTCCCCATCTTCTCCCCCCCTCTCTCTCTCCCCCTCTCTCTCCCCCATCTTCCACCCTCCCCCTCCCCCTTCTCCCATCTGCCCCATTGTCTACCTCTCCCTCTCTCCCTCCCCTTCTCCCCATCTTCCACCCTCCCCCTCTCCCTGCCCTTTCTCCCCATCTTCTACCCTCTCCTCCCATCCCCTCCCCTCCCCCGTCCACCTGCCCTGTCTCCACCTCTCCCCCTCTACTCCCCCTTATCACCATGTTCACTCCTGCCCTCACCACCACCTCCTCCACTGTCATCTCCTCTCCTCTTACCAACACCTCCTCCCCTTCCCTGGGGTGATTGACCTGCACAACCATCTTCCCTTGTGTGAGGCATGACCCAACCGTTGAGGTGCATGCCATCGATACCCATTGACTTAGATGCTGCCAGGATTGCTTGATGCCACCCATGACCAAATGCCTTTTGAAATCCTTGGGAGTACCCTCATTTCACCTGTGAGTTCTCAAGATAAGGCTGAAACATTCAGCGAGAAGCGTTAGGAGAATTGTCCATCGCAGCTTCCTCCTGAGATCCCCACAGAAATAAGTTTGTTTTTAAGAGTCATGATGACTCGAAATGTCACCTATCTATGTTCTCCAGAGAAGCTGCCTGACCCGCTGAGTTACTTCAGCGCTTTGCGTCCTGTAAACCAGCATCTACAGTTCCTTGTTTCTGCTAGTTTTTAGCCAGTTGGTTTATCCCATTTAATGTCGTGAAACGGCTGAGAACAATGAAGACAAGAAAGACACAAAAAGCTGGAATAACTCAGCGGGAGAGGCAGCCTCTCTGGAGAGACGGAATGGGTGATGTTTCGGGTCGAGATCCTTCTGCAGACAAAGGGTCTCGGCCCGAAACATCACCCATTCCTTCTCTCCAGAGATGCTGCCTGTCCCGCTGAGTTACTCCAGCTTTTTGTGTCTATCCGGTGTAAACCAATATCTGCAGTTCCTCCTTACACAAGACACGAAAGACATTGAGACCAGACCATGTCCATGTTGTAGGACTGAACACTTGCATTCCAGGGCTAACTGTGTCTTTAGCCAACAGTTGCAATGTAGTTAGAGCACTGACATCCACCTGATAATGAGTAAAATTGACCAGTTATGGCCAGCTCACACAAAGGACGACAAATCTGATTAGTCCAAATGAGTCTACTCTCAAACAACGGCAATGTGATGGAAAATTAAGATCAACATTTCTGTCAAGCTCCACTTACTCTCCAAAGATCTCCCTGGAGAAGGATGGACCTGACGGGCTGCCCGCAGCCACATACAGCAGCAAGCCTGGTTCATTGCCGCGGAGAAGGATCCAGCGGGCCGCTGCCTGCGCGGGAAGCTCAAAAGCCTCCAAGCTGGGCCCCAAAGACCAGTGAGTGGAGGAGGAGGGAGCCGTTGGTGGTGTGGGACACAAGGAATGGGCCAGGAGGAGAAGGACCGGGGTATTGCCTCCATCGCTCACAAGGTCGCCTATAGAAAGCGCCCCCGTGACACAAAGGTAGTCGGGCAAGGAGAGGGACGTCAGTTTGTGGGCCAAACCTGTTGAGGGCGATGGATGAGGCCCTGCAGCAGCCTGGGGCTCACCTGGAGTTTATCTGCATCGGGGGCGCTCCAGTACATTCAGCATGTGGATTGGACTGTGGACAGTCTCATTTTCTTTTTGTAAATGTTGCCAAAATATAGCGACTGTGCATGTGTGAGCTATGCAAAAAGAATTTCACTGTGCAGTGCATATGTGAACCATTGAACCAACTGTTGAGATCTGCTCAGATCCCTAGTTTGGGTTTCACCACTACATTGATGTGCAGGCAGCATTTGAATCAGTGTGGGGGTTGAGGAGGACTGAAAAACTGAAGCTTGTAAATATGATGGGTACAGTAGTTGGAGTGTTGCCTTGAACAGTGATCTGAATTGCTAGACATCGCTGCAGGAAACATTAAAAAACAAACCTTAAAACGAGCACTATCCAACACACCAGAGACAATTTACAATTTTACTGAAGCCAATTAACCTACAAACCTGTACATCTTTGGTGTGTGGGTAGAAACCCGATCACAGGGAGAACGTACAAACTCCATACAGACAGCACCCGTGGTCGGGATCGAACCCTGGTCTCTCACGCAGTAAGAAAGTGACTCTACCATTGTGCCACTGTCCAGCCCTAATTACCCTAGATGCTGAGTTACGTCAGCTTTTTGTGTCCTTTAGCCGCACATAAATGGCAGGGAAGTGCTCGGGCTGATTATAAAAGTGTGTTGTTTTGTATTTCAATCGGTGATGCAGAGTGAAGTCCCAGCGCCTGCCTATCCCAGAGAGTGTGATGGGGATGTTCTCGCAATCAGAGGAGCACCTAGACGATAGCAGTAAACACAATGGTCGAATCCGCAGCTTCCTGCACCAACGAGGGAACTGGTCAACACTGGTCTACGTGGAGTGTGAGTTACCTCAACAAATACGTTCATTGATCTATTGGTGATAACATTAATTACGATCAGCCACACAATGACTGCAAGAGCAGATCATTGACTCCGTATCCTGAAACGTGTTACTCGTTTCTTGATAACCCCAAATCTTTCCACCGCCCCCCACATAAGGTTGCCCCTCGGATTCCTATTAAATCTTGCTCCTCTCACCTTAGATAAGTCCTCTGGTTTTTGATTCCCATATCCTTTGTAAAAAAGACTCTGTGCATTCATCCTATCTATTATTGTCAAGATTTTATTCAGTTCTATAAGATCACCCTTCCTTCAGCCTCTTGCGCTCCAAGGAATAAAGTTCTCGCCTGGCCAACCTCTCCCTAAAGCTCAGCCCATCAATTCTTGGCAATATCCTCGTAAATCTTCTTTGCCCTCTTTCCAGCTTAATGATACGCCTCCTATAGCAACGCACCAAAACGGAACACAGTACTCCCAATGTGGCATCACCGTTGACTTATAAATCTAACATTATGTTCCAACCTCTATACTCAATACTCTGACTGATGAAGCTCATCATACAAAAGCCTTTTTTTAACGACCCTATCTACCTATGATGTCACGTTCAGGGTACCTGCACTCCTAGATCCCTCTGCTCAACAATACTCCCCCAGGCTCTGAGGTCCTGCCCTAGTTTGATTTCCCCAAATGCAACATCTCACACTTATTGCCATGAAACTCCATTAACCATTTCTCAGCCCACTTGCCCAGCTGATTAAGGGTCTGCTGTCATTTTTGGTAACCATCAGACATGATGGAAAGAAGGTCATAATTGGAAAAACAGGAAATTCTACATCCTATCGCCACATCCTCTGATTAGTTCAAGATGCCTAACAGCCAAATTTCAACAGCCAAACTCAAATTTCACTGTACCTTAGTTGGTTAAGTGACACTAAACACGAACTTGAACTTGAACAGTATTGACTCCATTAACAAGAATGAAATTAATCCCAGAATCGACATATTTTTGCTGACAATAATTGACAATGAAGAGAAAAGTTTTGTGTACGTTATTATTAGTAGAATATGTGGACATTATTACTAGTAGGATATGTGGTCCTTTAATCTTTTGCCGGATTCTCAGCTGAGCAGGAACAGATTTGTTATGGAAATGGTTCCAGGTTTATCATCACTCAATGTGAAATGTTCTACAAAAGTGACAATTTCTGTTCATGTGATCCATTTAATGTAGCAGACATATCAAAGGCTCTTCACAGAAACGATATCAAACAAATGTTTGGGCTGAGACAGAAGAAAATTTGAGATTTTTAAGATGAGAGAGTTTTAAAAGTGTTTCGATGAAGTAAGAAGGGTGTCCTAGAGTCAGATTCATGCAGCGTGGAAACAGGCCCTTTGGCCCAACTTGCCCACACCAACCAACATGTCCCATCCACACTAGTCCCACCTCCCTGTGTTTAGCCCATATCCCTCTAAACCTATTATATCCATGTACCTGTTTAAATGATTCTTAAACATTGCGATAGTACCTGCTTTAACCGTCTCCTCCGGCAGCTCGTATCTTACATCCGCCACCCTTTGTGGAGGTTTGAATTCCAGTTTAGGACTGTGCAGTTGAGCGCACTGCTGCTGATAACAGAGCAATGAAACTCTGTGATGTTTGGGAATCCAGAATTGACGAAGCACAGACGTATGTATAAGTGTGTAGGAAGGAACTGCAGATGCTGGTTTAAAATGAAGATAGACACGAAATGCTGGAGTAACTCAGCGGGACAGGCAGCATCTCTGGAGAGAAGGAATGGGTGACGTATCGGGTCACGACTTTCCGTCTGAAGAAGGGTCTCGACCCAAACTGTCACCCATTCCTTCTCTCCAGAGATGCTGCCTGTCCCGCTGAGATACTCCAGCATTTTGTGTCTATCTTCGACGTATGTATAAGGTTAGGGGTGGTGGGGATTAAAGATGGCAGAATGGAGACATTTGAAAAGAACGTTGACATTTGTCGAGATGTTGAGGGGAAGGGACATATGAGTCGGAATACAGCTTGATGATTGCTGTCTTCCTAATGCTTAGATAGAAGGAAGTTCTGTCCATGCAATGCTGGATTTCAGATCATCTGACAATTTACAGTACTTCCCTTTTGGTGTATTGGTGCACCACTGATGCCCTCTGGTGGAATCAACATGCAGATTAAATAGAAAGCAAGAATGAATGCTGTAAAATACTTCAATTTTTCCCTGCACAGGCTTTATGCTACTTGTGTCTGAATAGTGTCAGTGACTTACCAGGTGGCTGAGCAAAATATAACAACATTACTACAAAAACACAACAACATGGCTAAAAGCATTTGCGATTTCCCAAATTATTCTCTTTAAAATGATCAGGCTTTAAAGGGTTGCTTTGGAAAAGATAGCCAGATTTTAAATAGTTTGAGGAGGGGTTACGACCCGAAGCGTTGACTGTCCGTGTTCTCCTGATCTTCTGAGTTGCTCCAGCACTTTGTGACTTTTTTTGTAAAGTGGCACCTGTAGTTCCTTGTTTCTAGACTTTAGATATTGACGGGAATGGTGTGCATATATAAAGTTTTAATATGTAAGAAAGAACTGCAGAAACCGAAGATAGACACAAACAGTTGGAGTAACTCAGCGGCACAGACAGCATGTGGAAACTTTTAATGTCCTGTTGTTATGCTTATTCTATCCAGTTAAAACGAATCACGTTACAATGAAACCAGTATCTCATTTGCTAAAATAACTGAGAGATTAAAATGTGTTTATTTTTAATTTAAATGCTGCCATAATACCTTCAGCCTTTCGTTTTTGTACGATCATAGATAAATCTAAGTAAAAGTATTTTAGAAATAATCAGCATCAAGCTGTAAATATTCCTTCAAGGAAGAAAGATGGACTTGACAGGGTCATAACCATGTTATAGAAATACAGTGTCCCAAATTGAATAAAGTGTTTGTAAGATTTAGTCACTCGTAAAATGTGTGCGATTGTGGCAGCTTATTTGAACATAACATGATCCCAAAAGTGAGAAGCAAGTCAAATAATTAGTTTGGTGGTGTTTGCTAATAGATACATATTTGCCATGTCTTCTGTAATAATTATTAAGTATCTCCATTTTAGATCTATATCAGAAAGCAGTGAATTTGGTGGTGTGGATAAGATACTACAAACAATGCAGTATTGAAATGTCTGCATTTGTTACATGCTGAGCTATGAACTGTAGACTTCAACCTACAATCCTTTAAGGTGATGGTGTTAACATGGACCTAATACTGACACATAATTGACTAGCAGGACACTTCTTTCAAGTCGAAGAAATAATTCCAGCTCCCCAAAAATGTTCCAACGAGCGAGAGGACATTTCACTAAAACATTCAAAAATCTGACAGGATTGGACAGATTAAATCTGTGGAGAATGTTTCTCCTGGTTGGGGAGGAAGCAGACTCTCGAATGGACGCAACACAATCTCAGAATTCAGGATAAGACACTTCAGACTGAGATCAGCAGAAATCTCTTTACCCGGAGGGTGATGGACCTGTGGCTTTCCCTACTACTGTGGGGGGGGGCACAATTGTGCCGAGGTAGCGTTACTGCCATACAGCGATGGCGACCTGGGTTCAATCCTGACTACGGGCCCTGTCTGTTAGTTCTGCTGCTTTTTTCCCTGTCACCAGAAGTTACATATTTCAGAGAACAATAAAATATGGCTTTGAGAAATAACAAAGATGTTAAAATTAACACAGGCTAAGCAATCTGATCATCAACCATTAATCAGCAAATGGGGTCAGAATAATGCAGCATTTTCTCATGGATACTAAACTGTTTTCTGTGCAGGGCCTTTAAAAGTCATGTGAACTTGTTTTCCATCAGATTATCCTGAAGAGGAGTTTGTGGAACTTATTGATCTATTACTGACGCACCTGCAGGCGCACAAGCTGCCGATGACTCGGGTAACGGAGTTCCATGTAAGTCTGTCACAGACCGTGGTACTGCGCCATCATTGGATAAGCATTTTTGTGGAGTCGTTAAAGGAAAAGATGACCTTTTTTGACAGGTACGATTGGAGTTTCTGTGAAGTTGATGCAAGGACATATCTCTGTAATAAATCAAATGTATTTGTGTCAGCATTCATAACTGATTATATATACACAATAACAGTATATAACTACCAAAGAGACTCAGCGGGTCAGGCAGCATCTGCGGAGGGAATGGACAGGAGATGGACGCAAATTACTGGAGTAACTTAGTGGGCTAGGCAGCATCTCTGGAGCAAATGAGTCGATGGCGTTTCGGGTCAAGACCCTTCTTCAGACCCTACACATGAGGGAATGGACAGGCAACGTTTCAGATCGGGACCCTTCTTCAGACTGATGAAGTGGGAATGAAGTTTCCCTAGCACTCCACATCAGTCTAAAGAAGGTTCCCGACCCCCAAATGTCGCCTATCCCCTGCACAGCTGCCTGAACTGCTGAGTTACTCCAGCACTTTGCTGGGATATCAGGAAAGAATAGGGGATTGAAGCCCCATTACATTTTTGTTCAAAGACAGGCACAGTGGTCATTGTGTGGTCTTGACCCCATCAGGCCATCATTGCATGGGTTTTGTCACAGTGCTGACTGAACATGGAAAGATAGATTTGGTTAATGGGCAAACATGGCAAGGACAACAGAGTGAACATGTACCTATAGTGGTGCAGCGGTAGAGTCACTGCCTTGCAGTGCCAGGGACCCGCTTTTGATCCGGGCTAGCGGTGTTGACTGTACGGAGTTTGTACGTTCTCCCCATGACCTGCGTGGGCTTTCACCGATTTCCTCCCAAACTCCAAAGACTGACAGAGTTATAGGTTAATTGGCTTGGTATAAATGTAAATCGTCCCTAGTGAGTGTGGGATAGGTGTTAATGTGCAGGGATCGCAGGTCGGTGCGGAACCAATGGGCCGAAGGGCCTGTTTCCGCACTGTATCTCTGAACAAAACTAAACTAACTTTTGCAGTTCCGTTTACAACCATGTCACAAAATGATGTTCCCTGTTTCAATGAGACTCAATAACTGGTATTTCTCCATTGTGCTGTAGGTTTTACTGCCTTTCAGACAAAGTAAAGATCTACACAAATGAAGAGAGGACCAGGTATAAAACCGTCATGAATTTCTTTCTGTTTTCTTTCTGTTTTGACTTTCAGAAGGCTTTCGACAAGGTCCCACATAAGAGATTAGTATACAAACTTAAAGCACACGGTATTGGGGGTTCAGTATTGATGTGGATAGAGAACTGGTTGGCAGACAGGAAGCAAAGGGTAGGAGTAAACGGGTCCTTTTCAGAATGGCAGGCAGTGACTAGCGGGGTACCGCAGGGCTCAGTGCTGGGACCCCAGCTATTTACAATATATATTAATGATGTGGACGAGGGAATTGAATGCAACATCTCCAAGTTTGCGGATGACACGAAGCTGGGGGGCAGTGTTAGCTGTGAGGAGGATGCTAGGAGGAAGCAAAGTGACTTGGATAGGCTGGGTGAGTGGGCAAATGCATGGCAGATGCAGTATAATGTGGATAAATGTGAGGTTATCCTCTTTGGTGGCAAAAACAGGAAAGTAGACTATTATCTGAATGGTGGCCGATTAGGAAAAGGGGAGATGCAACGAGGCCTGGGTGTCATGGTACACCAGTCATTGAAAGTAGGCATGCAGGTGCAGCAGGCTGTGAAGAAAGCGAATGGTACGTTAGCATTCATAGCAAAAGGATTTGAGTATAGGAGCAGGGAGGTTCTACTGCAGTTGTACAAGGTCTTGGTGAGACCACACCTGGAGTATTGCGTACAGATTTGGTCTCCAAATCTGAGGAAAGATATTATTGCCATAGAGGAAGTACAGAGAAGGTTCACCAGACTGATTCCTGGGATGTCAGGACTTTCACATGAAGAAAGACTGGATAGACTTGGCTTGTACTCGCTAGAATTTAAAAGATTGAGAGGGGATCTTATAGAAACGTACAAAATTCTTAAGGGGTTGGACAGGCTAGATGCAGGAAGATTGTTCCCGATGTTGGGGAAGTCCAGAACAAGGGGTCACAATTTAAGGTTAAAGGGGAAATCTTTTCGGACCGAGATGAGAAAAACATTTTTCACACAGAGTGGTGAGTCTCTGGAATTCTGTGCCGCAAAGGTAGTTGAAGCCAGTTCATTGGCTATATTTAAGAGGGAGTTAGATGTGGCCCTTGTGGCTAGAGGGCTCAGGGGGTATGGAGAGAAGGCAGGTACGGGATACTGAGTTGGATGATCAGCCATGATCATATTGAATGACGGTGCTGGCTCGAAGGGCCAAATGGCCTACTCCTGCACCTATTTTCTATGTTTCTATGATTGGAACATCTATGTTCGGTGTGTCTTTGATTTTCAGCAGTTTAATAGAACTCAATAAAGCCATGGAGTATATGAGATGGTTCTGCTTTTCACTCAGAATATACGCAATGTAATGTATGGAAATTAGGTGGTTCTTCTTTGGCAGTCTCTTGGGTTTGCGAATGTCCTGATTCTAGTCCAGCTTTTTGGGTTTTGAGGTATAATTTAGGAACCACAAATTCTTCCACTGTTCGGATAGCAGATGTTTTACAGGATGTAAAGGTGGATATTTGTGAATAGTTTGTAAATTTAATCTAAGGAGCTTATACTTAAACATCACCATACCTCTACATTGAATGTATGTTGGCCTTCATAAATTGCCATTCAAAATTCTTTCATTAATAGAGGCTCAACTTTTTCTCTCTTATTTAACGTTCAATGCCGTTTTCTGTCCACTGGATTATCAAAGCTAAAATATAATGAATTTTACCAATGTCAGTCAATGATGAATTTTGGTTTTCTTGACATGATGTATATGTCAATTGAAGTTAATCAGATATCCTATGAAACAAACCCTGAAGTGTAAGACTGGCACAGTTTCATATTCTGCACCAATATTCTGCACTGCATCAGTTTTTTTAGTTTTAGAGACACACCTCAGAAACATTCATCGAGTCTGCACCGACCACATAGCACTACCCTACACACAGTAGGGAAATTTACATTTATACCAAGCCAATTAACCTACAAACCTGTATGTCTTTGGAGTGTGGAAGGAAACCAAATATCTCGGAGAAAACCCACGTGGTCACAGGAAAGAACGTACTAACTCCGTATAGACTGCACCCGCAGTCAGGTTCGAAACCGGGTCACCGGTGCTGCTGGCGCTGCAAGGCAGCAACTATCGCTGCGCCACCGTGCTGCCCATCAGGTGTTAATTGCATCAATTAATTCTGATTTTACTGACATGAGGCTTTGATTGCTTCTGATAGCCTGCTTTTGTTTTATGGGACTGACATGCCTCAAATGTTTTTAGAAATCACGAGTTGAGTTCAGTCTAAAATAACTTCACTTAGGATTACCTACAAGATTCTGCACTCTACCAGGGTGACTTGGACCTCTTGGCTAATGGGCATGCTCAATTTTATCATACCGTGCGGGAAGCACTGGTAATGCAGGTTGTTCGTTTTTGATGGGGTGGGAGATTGCAACCTTCACGTGGTCCGCCCTGTTTCAACAAATGCAATCAACCTGGCGTGCACAATCAAATAAGATCAAATAGGACACGTTGTCCTACAACTTTAGGCTGTGCACGCCATATGCAAGAAGAAGAAGGGTTTTTGATGTTGCTCTAAGTTTCATATTCAGCCTACATTTGATTCTTGAGATAATGGAGCCTACTTTGTTTTACTTGTTGGCCAGGACCTTCCTTGGTCTAGAGGTTTCGGCTGGCAGCAACTATCTACTGGAACTACTCAAAGAAGTGGATAAATCCATGGAGGAGTTTAACCTGAAAACTTATCATAAGGTTTGAGCTCTTTACTTATCTTGCATGTTGGTACAATAAGGTCGAACACTGATTTTCCAGCATCCTCGGTTTCAGAACCTTCCCGTATTATCTTTCCTGGACCAACAGAGATCATGTAATAATGATACAACAATACGCCTCTGATCGACTAAATAAATCCCTCCTAGTTCAAATCTTGACATTGTATCACATAGTTCATTTTATCAGCTACCCTTTTGTGGTTAATGCTTCCAGACTATTTTAAGGATGCAAAGGGTAGCATAGTAGCGCAGCGGTAGAATTGCTGCCTTACAGCACCAACGACCCAGGTTTGATCCTGATGACGGGCGCTGTCTATAAGGAGTTTATACATATCCCCCCTCCCCGATCGTGTGGATTTTCTCCGGGTGCCCCGATTTCCTCCCGCATTCCTAAGATATGTAGGTTTGTAGGTTAATTGGCTTCTGTAGATTGTCCCTTGTGTGTAGGATGGATCTAGTGTATGAGTGATCGCAGGTCAACGTGGACTCGCTGGGCTGAAGAACCTGCTTCCACAATGTACCTCTTAACAAAACGAAACTAATATCATACCATTGTGATTGTTGTTACTTCTTGGAGGAAAGTAGTTCCATAATGCTGTATGACTGATGTTACAAGTATGTATGGAGGCTTGCACTATTTTTGTAAGGATCGTCGCATGAATCTTTCAAAACATTTGTGATGTCCTACAGAACAGCAGCTGCGTGTTCTAAATGTAACAGCACAAAAAAAGTCTTGTCCCAAAGCCATCACATTCATCTTTCATAGAAAACGCAGAAGGAATTTTTCAAAGGCTTTGTGTTGTAACGTTTGCAAGCACTCTTTCATGTGTATAAAATTTGCTGCTTGAATTTTGACAGAGCCCTTCCTTTCACATCAGTGTGGCCTGGTGCTTGGGGGATCTGACTGCTGAACTTGAGAAACGCCAACATGAGTTGCAGGTCAGTCCTGAAATGAAAGAACAAATAACTATTGGTGGTCTTTTTATTTTTCTGTCCACTTAAAATCAAATATCTGTTGTATTTATAGTATCTTTTAGGAAGGAAGAGAATGGAAAAATGAGAGTCATGTTTTGGCAGGTTTGACGTAATGAATTTTGAAAAGCCTTTTCTGTATCCAACATGTCGCCATAATTGGCCCTTTCAAAATGGTCTTTCTTGGCTTGTATAACATTATGGCAAGAACGTTGCCTATTTCTTTGACAGTAAAACCCCAGTGTCAATCGTTTAGTTACAATTTGGCTTTGCTGAATTGTATCATTCTTTACCTTTTCCTGACAACTCGCTGGTTGTGCGAGTCAGAAATATCGCTGACAATTGGTTTGGTTGCTTGTTGCTAAATGAAATGAGGGAACCTAACCTAACAAACCTTTTAGGGATTCAATAATTTGAGAAGAGCGTAATAGACCATTTAAGCTTTAGCTGTCAAAGTTTATCAAAACAATTATGGGCGGCACATTGGCGCAGCAGGCAGAGCTGCTGTTTCACAGTGCCAGAGACCCAGGTTCGATCCTGACCTCCGGTGCTGTCTGAGAAGTCTGCGCGTTCTCCCTGTGAACGCGTAGGTTTCCTCCGGGTGCTCCAATTTCCTGGCACATCCCAAAGACCTGCAAGTTTGTAGGTTATTTGGCCTATGTAAAATTGCCCCTAGCGTGCAGGGAGTCGATGCGCAAGTGGGGATTATAGAACAAGTGTGGACGGGTGCTCGATGGCTGGTGTGGACTCGATGGGCCAAAGGGCCTGTTTCCACGCTGCATCTCAAAATGAAATTAACTTAAACTAAAATGTTTTTTGTAGTCAATCCAGCAAGTCTTCATCAATGCTTCACTTATTAAATGTTGAAAGCAAAATATGTTCTAAATTATGCAAAATGTTGGAAGAAAACTGTACAGATGAATTACCTTCTGACGGTTTTTCTGTCCAAACTTCTTTTAACAGTCGTGTGGTGAGAAGACATGACTGTGGCATCAGCAGCATAATCTTTCTAAACCTACATTTATTTCCAAAAGGCAAAAAATGCTTTTTGTATTGAGCTTCCTTTTTTTTCTAAAATCACTCATTTCTGTCTGGGCTTTCCACTCTTTGAATTCATCAGCTTTCCTACTTGAACCTTGGCGGAGAATGCTGGCAAAGTGTTTGTCTGCATCGGGGACACAATTGGGGCTGATTCTTCTGTTACTATCCAATGTCTAACCTGCCACAAGTACAGCGGACATTGCTGGGCAGTCAGGAATAATGTTTATATTACTATCTATCCTACCCACCAGTAATTGGATAATTTTAGCAGTCTTACAACCGACAGCAAACTATGGACTGAAATCTGGGAGTTTCCAAACATGACGACTCGTAGGTTCAAAGGTTCAAAGAGTTCAAAGGTCAGTTTATTGTCTCATGTACCAATTAAGGTACAGTGAAACTCGAATTACCAGACAGCCATATTTTTTTTAAAAAAGCAACAAGACACTCAACTACTTAAAGATTAACATAAACATCCTCCACAGCGGATTCCCCACGTTCCTCACTGTGATGGAAAGCAATAAAGTCCAATCTTCTTCCTCCTTATTCTCCCGCGGTTGGGGTGATCAAAGTTCCCGCAGCCGGCGGTCGAAGCCCCCGCGTCGGGGTGATTGAAGCCCCCACGGCTTGGAGCTCCCGAAGTCGGTCTCTAACCAGGGACCACAAGCTCCACGATGTTAATGTCCGCAGGCTCCCGCTGTTGGAGCTCCCGAAGTTGGTCTCAGGCAAAGGCCCCCAACTCCTCGATGTTAGGCCGCAGTGCATTACGGAAAAAAATTGCATCTCCATCGAAGTAAGAGATTTTTAAAAGTTTCCCCCACCCCCCCACATAAAACAAGCTAAAGAACACTAAAACATACATTTAACACATGCTAAAAAGAAACAACAAAGGAGGGACAGACAGACTGTTGGCGAGGCAGCCATTGGTGGCGCCACTCGGTGGATTGGAGCAGAATACGGCCATTCGGCCCATCAAGTCTATTCCACCATTCAATTATGGCTGATCTAAATTTCCCTTTCAACCTCATTTTCCTGCCTTCTACGCATAACTCCTGGCACCCTATTTTTTAGGGTGATTCAGCTATTTGTTAAACCTAGTTTTTACACACAGCAGGACTTTGTTTTTAATTTCCCTGCATCGAATTTCTCCTCAATAAAGGACAGTCTCGTGTGTAATGGTAGTGCTGTTTTGTTAGACAGCAAAAGGATGTTACTATTTGGATCTGAAAGCTTGCCACTTTCTTCCTGGGATAACCTTCCTGAGCACAACAAGAATTGAGCATTTTTCACATTGTTATTGTTCATTTAATCTGTTAAGTGGCCTATCATGACCTTCACCTCTTTTATTTAATTTATTTTGCTATACATACTTTTCCCCGTAGGTGATTAAAGCAATTAAAATTATCCTTCTGCCAACAGAGAGCACTATTTTTAAATCATTATATCAAATCTGCTATAAGGATAACATAAACCTGAGCAATTAAAGTGTTTCTGGAGAAAAGGAATAGGAGTCAGAGTCCCCCGCCACCCAGTCTGAAGAAAAGTCTCGACCCGAAACATCACTTATTCCTTCTCTCCAGAGATGCTGCCTGACCCACTGAGTTACTCCAGCTTTTTGTGTCTATCTTCGATGTAAACCAGCATCTGCAGTTCCTTCCTACACAATTAAAAATGTTCAAGTTTTGTATTGTATTTCAAAATGAACACATTCCAATCAATAGGTTTTGGCAGTGTATCCGATACGATGGCAAACCCAAGTCTGAAATGTTGCTATTGTTTGCAGGACATGGTGGATACATTTGAAAACAGTGCCAGAATCCTCCAACACTACGCAGATCAGGTTCGATGCAAGACAGGAAACAAAGTTTTCTCGTTTTCCTTGCGATAGCGACGGATGCAATCTCTTTGAGGGCTCAACTTGACCGCTGGCTGAAGCAATGCTATAACAACGATGTTACCTCAGTACCAGTCATGGATCACGCATAATGTCTTGTTCATCAATGTATATCCTTTATGAAAAATGAAAGTAACTGCACTTTTACATGGAGCAACAAAATTAAATGTGTGAAAATAACATTTCGTCTTGAACTCAACGCTGGAGTGAAATGGGTAAACACGAATAATTTAAAAGCTATTATATATCGGGAGATAACTGCCTTAATGTCAGTGGTCTGACGAAGTCTATTGCTCAGTTACAAACAATGTTTATAATATTTTCACCACATGCACTAAAGTGGTTTAACAAAATTATCCAACATTACCTTTCCAGAGCCAACCAATGATGGGCAGCAAGTTCTGGTCTTTTCGATAATGCTCTAATTCTGAGAGAGAACATTTAAAATATTGTAAAACAGCTGAGCTTTACTGTATTTAAATATTTTCCTATTTTTGTTTGTCTTTATCTTTTTCAAAAACATTTTTTATGGACTTTCGTATTAAACCAAAGATTGAAGATTTGAATAACTTGTCGTTGCAGTCTTCTCAATGTTTTTTAGAGTAAAAAATAGCTTCACCTGAAACTTCAAGCTGAAACTATCTGCAAAGAGCACAAAGCTACATTCTATAATGTTGTAGTTTGAATGTTAAAACAGAAAGGTCCCAACCAGAAATGTCACCCATCCTTTTTCTCCAAGAGACGCTGCCTGTCGGCGCTGAGTTATGCCCCTGTCCCACTTAGGAAACCTGAACGGACGCCTCTGGAGACTTTGCGTCCCACCCAAGGTTTCCGTGCGGTTCCCGGAGGTTTTTGTCAGTTTCCCTAATGGTCGAAAGTGGTTTCCGCTTCTTCTATGTTCCGGCGATTATTTCAAAAAATTGAAAAAACCTCCGGGAACCTGACAAAAACCTATGGTGATGTGTGATTTTAATGAAATCAGTTGGTGAGGGGCTTACTTGTGTCATTATGGGGGGGGGGGGGGGGGGCGGGGAGGCGCTTGGCATAATTCTTTATTAATGTAAAATTAAATGTGCAAATGAGGAATATAGGTTCATACATTTTATTCAGTTGCCAAACAACTTTAACTAGTTGTGTACCATTTTTTTTGCCTGATGCCATCTGTGAGAGAGTGGAGGCATAATGTCAATTGAGTCACAGAGAACTATTCAGATGCGGAAAAACAAAATCCTGTCCATCTTGGAAATTGGGACAATGGTCGTGTCGCAGTTGTATAAGACGTCGGTGAGACCGCATTTCGAGTATTGTGTTCAGTTCTGGGCACCATGTTATAGGAAAGTTATTGTCAAGCTTGAAATGGTTCAGGGAAGATTTACGAGGATGTTACCAGGACTAAAGGGTGTGAACTATAGGAAGAGGTTGGGTGGGCTGGGTCGCTATTCCTTGGAGGGATGAGGTATGAAACAATGAGAGGGATAAATCGGGTCGATGCACAGAATCGAGGACCAGAGGACATAGGCTCAAGGTGAAGGGGAAAAGATTTAATAGGAATCCGAGGGGTATATTTTTCACACTAAGTCTGGTGGGTGTATGGAACAAGCTGCCAGAGGAGTTAGTCGAGACTGGGACTATCTCAATGTTTAAGAAACAGTTAGACCGGTACATGGATAGGACAAGTTTGGAGGGATTTGGACCAAACACAGGCAGGTGGGACTAGTGTAGCTGGGACATGTTGGCCAGTGTGGGAAAGTTGGGCTAAAGGGTCTGTTTCCACACTGTATGATTGTGACTCTAGAAATAGACATGGAAAATGCTGGTAATGAGTATGTCAGCCAGCAGAAGGTTGTGTGGAATCAGATATTAAACTGAGTCCCCAATAGCACTCAGTGGGCATAAACGATTCATCAACACTATTCCAGAAAGAATCAGGGTGTTGGATAGAGGTTTGCTGTATTCTCCCAGGGGACCTGGCCATTAATTATTCTCAGCCAAAATCACTAAAATCTTGAGTTCTGACAAAGAGTCATTGACTTTAAATATTAACCTTGCCTCTCTGTCCGGTTAGCTGGGTATTTCCAGCATACTCTGTGTTTATATCATTCAAATATTATCAGATTATGCCACTATTTGCAGGACAAGTTCTTATCTAGCTGCTGCATTTTGAATATTGGAATGTATGACTACATTTCAAAGTATATTTCATTAGTGTATAAAATCATGAGAGGAATAGATCAGGTAGATGCACAGAGTAGGTGAATCGAGGACCAGAGGACACAAGTCTAAGGTGAAGGGGAAAAGATTTAATAGGAATCTGAGGGGTAAGATTTTCATACAAAGGGTGGTGGGTGTATGGAACAAGCTGCCAGAGGAGATGAGGCTGGGACTATCCCAATGTTTAAGAAGCAGTTCCATCTAGGAGGTCTATGGACAATTCACCATAGGTGTGGTATTGGCCAGGTGATGAGCGGTGCCTGGTTTCCTCCAGACATGACGCTTGACATTCAGGCCAAAGAGTTCAATCTTGGTTTCATCAGACCAGAGAATCTTGTTTCTCATGGTCTGAGAGTCCTTTAGGTGGCTTTTGGCAAACTCCAAGCGGGCTGTCATGTGCCTTTTACTGAGAAGTGGTTTCCGTCTGGCCACTCTACCATCAAGGCCTGATTGATGTAGTGCTGCAGATATAGTCACCGCTCATCACCTGGCCAATACCATACCTACGGTGAAGCATGGTGGTGGCAGCATCATGCTGTGGGGATGTTTTTCAGCGGCAGGAACTGGGCGACTAGTCAGGATCAAGGGAAAGATGAAGGGAGCAAAGTACAGAGATCCTTGATGAAAACCTGATCCAGAGCATTCTGGACCTCAAATTGGGGCGGAGGTTCACCTTCCAACAGGACAACTACCCTAAGTACACAGCCAAGACAACGCAGGAGTGGTTTTGTGACAAGTCTGTGAATGTCCTTGAGTGGCCCAGCCAGAGCCCGGACTTGAACCGGATTGAACATCTCTGGAGGGATCTGAAAATAGCTGTGCATCGACACTCCCCATCCAACCTGACAGAGCTTGAGAGGATCTGCAGAGAAGAATGGGAGACATTACACAAATACAGATGTGCCAAGCTTGTAGTGTCATAACCAAGAAGACTCGAGGCTGTAATCGCTGTCGAAGGAGCCTCAACAAAGTACTGAGTAAAGAGTTTGAATACTTATGTAAATGTGATATTTCAGTTATTTATTTTTAATTACTTTGCAAAAATTTCTAAACCCGTTTTCACTTTTTTATTATGGGGTATTGTGTGTAGATTGATGTTAAAATAAATGAATTTAATCCATTTTAGAATAAGGCTGTAATGTAACAACATGTGGAAAAAGTGAAAGGGTCTGAATACTTTCTTAATGCACCGTACATGGATAGGCCAGGTTTGGAGGGATATGGACCAAACGCAGGCAGGTTGGACCAGTGTAGCTGGGACATGTTGGCAAGTTGGGCTGAAGGGCCTATTTCCATACTGTATCACTCTGTGGCTATTAGCTTTAAAGATCTGTAGGTTATCCCAACTTCAATAAAGGATAATACCTGCGTAAGTTTTTTTTAATGGTTAGTTGTTTTGAGCCAGATAGTCAATTACAGGTTGAGGTTCTGGATGTCTTAAATATAACATAGTATAGAGGCTACTTTAGTTATCTTGCAGTTAGTATAGCAATTATTTCCCTCAATGTTACAATCTACTTGCAATACTCTAAATGAACAGAGGGAGGAGACACTTGGATTGGGTCACACTGACACTCCAAAGAACGTGGCACTTCAAATAGGGAACATCAGTAAAGATGAAGGGTCATTAACGTGAAATGTTAACTGGGTTAACATCAGAAACTAAAGTAGTCATCTGTGCAAGGAACCGCAAGAGATGCGCGAGGTCCTCAATTATTATTTCACCTATTTTTTAGCGCAGATAAGGTCATACAAAAGGGAATTTCTTCAAAGCTAGGTCCGAGTTTCTTTCATTTCGTGGACTTCAAAATGCAATTTATTTTTAGAAAGGCTGACCATAGAAACCAAACATTAGAGAAAACGCTGAGACAATTTAACTGGGGCTCCGAAACATCAATAAGTGTGTCATAGCCACCCGCCAAAGCTGAGATCTTATTTTGGGAACTTAACTCTAAGGGGAGAATTTTAATTTAGTCTATCCAGGCGGCACAGTAACAAAGCGGTAGAGTTGCTACCTTACAGCGCCAGAGACCTGCGTTTGATCGGGGACTTTAGATCTTCGACCGCAGACCTGCGGCCTACACCAACCTCAAGCCGCTGTCTCCGGTGGGGAAGCGCCGACTCTGGACTTACCGGGACTTTACCTGTCTACACATCTGGACGCCCGCAGCGACAGCTGCAGAGGGTTGAGGTCCCGACCAGGGGGGAAAATGGAGGAGGACTGGCCAAATGTGCCTTCCACCACAGTGATGAATGCTGTGGTGGAAGTTTGTGTTAATTTTTTTAATTGTGTTTTTGTGTGTTCTGTTTTCATTGTACCGCTGCTGGCAAACTCATTTCACTTGCACTTTATGTGCAAGTGACGATTAAAACTGATATTGATCCTGTCGGAGTTTGTACGTTCTCCCGGTGGGTTTTCTCTGGGTGCTCCGGTTTCCTCTCACACTTCAAAGATGTACAGGTTTTGTTAGTTAATTGGCTTCAGTAAAGGTTGTAAACTGTCCCTAATGTGTAGCTCATTGTTATAGTATGGGTGATCGCTGGGCAACACAGATTCAGTGGGCCAAAGGGCCTGTTTCTATACTCTATCTCTAAAAATCTAAACGTCCAAATCTACATTTCACAATCAAAAAGCATATCCTATCATCATAGCTAAGCACACATGCCTAATACGACAGTGAATGGTTGAGCCTGACGCTATCTCATCTTAAAAAACGAGTAACATTTTACTTCACTTTACTGAACTTGTACTAACCTGGTTCCTGCTCGCAAAGGATACTCTTACTTCATTCAGATCAATTAAAACAAATTATTTCAGGCTATCCACGGCCATAAATTGCATTTATTGATCAATACTTATCTCTATTCATCTTCACTGGATACCAAGTCTGACGATTAGCAAATCTATGTATCCAATTTGACCGTAAGCAGAATGTCACCTCACATATCCTCTTTAAAAAGATCATCAACTTTAACTTTTAATATTACTGCCTCTACCTCCACATGTACCCACTTCCAGTCTAATGTTCTGTGCAAAATTAGATCATATACTCTTACTCATATACTGGGTCCTAGGCCTCATTTGCATAGATAAGCTCCATAATGAACTGACTTTATAATATTGTAAAATGCTACTGGTGTTCAATCCCTCATCCTCTTTAACCTTGCCCTAATATCCGGACCCTTTACAATCACCTGGTGCAGTTTTGAAGCCAAGCATTCTGCAACTTTTCTTGATACCCCAAAGTCTTCCACCATCTACAAGACAAGAGTGTGAAGCAACACTTGCCGTGATGATTTTAGTGATTGCAGATCCAAAAATATTCGACAAGCTCAACATTTCAAAGCGCTCCATTTGAATGGCACTCCCTCCACTACCTTGAGCATTAATTCCGTCACTAGCAGTGTGCAGGGGCAACAGCATTTACCAAATACAAAACACATTCCAGTACTTACCCAAGCTACTCTGATCGCAACTTTAAACCTGCAACCTCTAATAAGGAGGACTAAAATATCAGGGGTCTGTGAATCCCAACGCCAGCAAGTTTCTCTCCATGAACACAAGGCAACTTGGAAATATTATTGGGTCTGAAATCCTGTTTGGTTACAATCCTGTGCAGTACACTCTGCAATATTTTTCTCAAAACATAAATGCAGCTTGTAAAAATGGCTATACCAAAGATTTGTTTAAGAAAGAACTGCAGATGTTGGATATTGATATTTTATAAATGGTATAAGCCAGTTCTGCATAATGAATTGTTTTCATAATTCTTGCATAATTGCTTCTATTATCTTTAATCTCAGAACAAAATTTCATTTCTGCTTTTTAATTTTTCTTGGTTTATTTTGGAGAAGTCGGTCAAATGTAACCAGTATAAACTTACATAATGTTCATTTCCCACTGATCTGTGGTTCATCGCAAGACCATTCGAGCTTAGTGGTTCAAGCCATTTAAGTTCTTGAGACTGGCTGATTTATCCTGACATTCTTTCAGGTGTTGTCTCAAGAGGAAGATGTAATATGTGAAAAGCAAAGTCTTGTCCCTGTTGGAAATCAGAAACAGACAGACACTGGGAAGGAATGTCAATGTCAGGCAGCATAAATCATTCAATTCAATCTTTAATCGTCATTGTGCAGTGTACAGTACAGAGACAACGAAATGCAGTTAGCATCTCCCCAGAAGAGCGAACTTAGAATAATGAACGGTAAAAAATATATATATGTACAAACAGTATCAGTAGTGCAATTGTACTGGGGGAAGGAGCGTCCGGGGGACAGATGTACATTCTTTAGTCTCCTCAGGAAGAAGAGACGCTGGTGAGCCTTCTTGACCAGTGTAGAGGTATTGTGGGTCCAAGAGAGGTCATACAGCACAGAAACTGGTCCTTCAGCCCAAGTTATCTATGTTCACACATTCCTTCCCACTCAAACTACCCCCTCCCAGGTACTTTCACCTGCAGCCATAGATGTAACCCCCGTCCCTAAAACACCTCCCTCACCATCACAAGGGCCACGTAAACCTCTCCTAACCTTATCCACTGCATCCAGTGTTTCTGATGTGGCCTTCTATACATCAGCAAGACCAAGTGCAGACTCGGCAATCATTTCACCGAATACTTGTGCTCAGTCCTCCAAGGCCTAATGGACGGCCCGGTTGCGAGCCAATTTATATCTCCATCCCATTTCCACACTGACCTTTCTATCCTGGGCCTCCTCCATTGCCAGAACGAGGCCACACTCAAACTGGAAGAAGAGCACCTCATATTTTGCTTCAATAGCTTACAACCCAATGGTATGAACATTAAATTCTCCAAATTCAGGTAACCTCTAACAACACCACCCCACCCCCCCCACCCCCCCCCCCTCTCCTGTGGCCCACCTGGACTCACACTTTCCCTCCCCCTCCACCACATTCCTTAAGCTTCCCAATTCACTATCTTCAAATGCTTCTGTCACACTATTACCTGCACGCTTTGTCCCGACCCTCTCAAGCAGCTTTCTCCCCCGTCCCCGCCTCCCCTCTGTCTGAAGAAGGATCCTGATCCAAAAGGTCATTTGGAAATGTTCATCATACTCTGAGCCGGACCTGCTGAGTTACTCCAGCTTTGTTTTTTTTTCTATACTTAATTCTTGGACTGATGAACTTCAATGTGCCAAGAGCTTTCTTCACCACCCCATCTACCATTAATGCTATTTTCAGGAAACGGTGTACTTTGTACTCCTTGCCCCCCTCTGCTCTACAACACACCCCAGGGCACTACCATTCATTGTGAAAGTCTGACTCTGGTCCGACTTGGTAAAATGCAGCACTTTACACTCATCTGAACTAATCTCCGTTTGCCATTCCCCGGCTGCCTTCTCTAGCTGATCAATATCCCACTGCAACTCCTGATAAACATTTTCACTGTGTTTGACACCACCTATTTGTGTGTTGACTGCAGACTTTACTAGTCATGCTTTGTAAATTCTCATCCAAGTCATTGATGGGGATGCGAAACAGCATCGTCCCATGATGAACCAGGCACATGGTCACGTCTGAAACATTGGCTGAAATTTCGCGTTGTTTCATCACAATCACTAGGCCTTGCACCAAAAATATAATACGGGTTTTTCCAATGTAGCTGCTGTGGAGCTGAAGGTGGAATTTACATTTAAACAAATCATTTTAATCAGTATGGCGGTCACGGTGGTGCAGCGGTAGTTACTGCCTCACAGCAAAGTGCAGCGCCAGACACCCGGGTTTGATCCCGACCACGGGTGCTGTCTGTACGTTCTGTACGTCTGAATTTATACCTTCTCCCCGTGATCTGTGTGGGTTTCCTTCGAGATCTTTGGTTTCCTCCAAAGATGTACAGGTTTGTAGGTTAATTGGCTTGTAAAACGTAAAAAATGTCCAGCATAAAATTGTCCAATGCTGAGTGATGCTCTACCTAGAGCTTGTCAGCGTACTGCATCCAGATCCAGTATAGGTGTAATACACTGTAAACATCTCCCCAATTTTGTAATAGTAGATCATAAATGGTGTTCTTTGTACGTGGAGATTGGGATTGAGTGGTGTGTTTATTAAGCTCTAAAAACTTATTTGTTGAAAAACATAATCAAAGAACATTTAAGAAAATACATTCAGGCTTTGGAAAGCACATACCTTTCAGGGCTAAGAGTTGCAGGGTAATTAATTTATCTCTTTGAAGCTGAGGAAACCAAACTAATTGCAGTTCAGGCCATTCTCGTCTTGGTTTGAGATTAATTGGATAATTAATTTGAAACTAATTAGTTAGGGAAAAGAAAGCTAATTTATTCCTACTGAAAAATTGTGGATAATATTTAGTTTAGTTTATTGCCACATGTACCAAAGTATATTGAAAAGCTACTTGTTACAATGCCATCCGGTCAGCAGTAACACTATACATGATTACAATCGAGCCGCCTACAGTGTAGATACAGAATAAAGGGAATAACATATACTGCAAGGTAAAGTACAGTAAAGTTCGATTGAAGATAGTCTGAGGATCTTCCATGACGGTAGATCGAAGAGATTGATACAATCCACACAGTGGTCGATGTGCTGGGATTGCTTTTCCAGGTGTGCCACAAACGCAGGGCCCTTTGCACCCATGCATCTTGGAACCCATCAAATGGCGTGGGCATTTATTTTGGGATTGGTAAATACTCTTGTAATTAATGCCAATTACAAACCACTTAATGGCACAAAAGGCCATGACGCACTTTGGCCCTTAGTGTCTGCTATGTAACCATCCTAACTACCTGCCTGAAGAAGGGTCTCGACCCAAAACGTCAGGCATTCCTTTTCTCCAGGGATGCTGCCTGATCCGCTGAGTTATTCCAGAATTTTGTGTCTACCTTCATCCCAACTACCCGATGAGCTTGTCAAAGCACAGGTAAAAAAAAATGAATGATTCTGGTTAGGGTAAAGATGCAGCCATGATCCTGTTGCAAACTTGCCCTTCCACGCCCCAGATGGAATTGTACTTCCAAGTGCTGCTGGAGAAATAATCCATACACAATCACTGCAGGTGAAACTTGTTTATTTACCAGTGAAAAATATTACACTCGAGTAGAAACAGAAGCAGTGGTTACAGCAATGCACCTTCAGTGATTAAATATTACCATCCTCAGAAGCTGGGTATGTGAACTGCAGAGGCACAGATAACAGCAAGAATACACAATTGTGATCAGACTCAGCCACCAGCTTTACAGACCAAACCATCAATGCTTGGTCTAGAAGTAGTAACAATTGGATTCACCTCCCTGCCTTGCCAGACCCACAATTCCAATCATCCCACTCGCTGCCACAGGCTGGGAGAAGGCACAGGGATGGGCAAGTCACCAGCCTACTCTCGAGTCTCTGCTTGTTTTATCTCATCCGCGGCAGTGTGCCTCTGGTACCCTGCACAGCCTTTACCAAGAGCAGCCGGTACAGCAGGACCGCACCCCCAGAGACAACGCGTTTAATGTTAGTTTTCCAATATCAGCAATCAGAATATAAGGACAAGGCAGCAGAGCTTACAGATGTAGTCCACATCCACAATGACCTGCTTTATGACTGCACCCAGACTTTGCTGCCTTGAATATAGTGCCAAGTATCAAAAATATAACTGCCTTAAGAAAATATTCATGTCCATTAAGCGCACCAACCAAATATTTGGAATTTGCTTCTACATTTACAGTTTACGAAATATTAAAATGTACGACAATATGGAACTCGACATGTGAAACTGGTAACATCCAACATTTAGAACAAAATTTCATAACCGGTCATTCTAGCCTGGGCTTTGAATTGTCTGGAAACGTTTGAAAATCTATATTGGGACATGGCTGTTTTCTCTCAAGTAACTAGATGTCCTAATAAACCTCTCTTACCTGTTGTGCTACAAATTGTATTCATTACAGATTCTCTATAAATTATCGTGGGGTGCGAAGAAACAAAAACTGAAGTCAGAATTGTGTTCCCCAGACATGGCAAAAGTGCTCATTCTACTGCAAGAGCTATTTCTTTTGCTGTGGTGGGGCAGAGGCAAGGAAGCAAGCTTTGGTGATCACCTGGCTACAGACTAATGGACTCATCAATACTCTTTGATGCTGTCCCCCATCTTCCAAGTAAGAAAGTGTCCTGTGTCTATTGTTACTCATTTCCTTTCTACAAATGTACACACAAGCCCATAAATTGTGCTTTTTTCCCCACCCAAAACAAAAATGAAATTGTGCGCACAAAGTTTAAATATCTTGACTATCATAGGCAGGCCGTGGGCTTGCCTCAGTACAGTGAAGGCACAAAGATTTATCTATTCCTACACCGCCAAATATTGCACGATCCTGCTAAAATATTCTTGGCTGCCAGTCTCAAAAGCAAACAAACAACCCCCTCCGCAGAAGTAAATGGGAAAGGTTACGTTTTATTGTCTTTTCAGAATAATTATTGGTGAAATTGCACTCAAATCAAGTGACCTAAGGTTTAGGGAAGTAAAACATATTTATTTTCCCCTTTCACTTTCATCCATTTTAATTTAAAGATGATTCAGAAATTATGCTTTCAACTAGTGGCGGGTGGGTTTGAAATTAAGAGGTACCTGTACCATACTTAAACACAGCTGGAAGCAAATGTATGGAAGAGGTATTCATAAAGAGTTGGAACCTAAATTACAAAGAGTTAATATTACAAGGATGAGATCCAGTGGAACTCATACGTAACCTCTGTACTTTAATACATTCTCCATTGTCATATTAGGGATAACAGAATTTTTGCTCCCCAGTATTTTCCTTGTCCACGTACTTCAACTTTGGTTTTGCAGGAGGAGGCATGAGAGACTGCTGATGTTGGAATCTGTGGCAAAAAAAAAAGTTTTGGCACGACAACAGTTCTGTTTCCCATCCTGCACATGTTTTTTTTGCTGGATGGAGCCCATTATACAGCGAGCCAACAGGAAGTGGATTGGGGTGATGTTCACACCTTCATTTTGTTACCGGATCGTAGCACGATTTGCCAAACCTGCTATCAAACACATCTTCAAGCAGTTCAATTTTTGACATCAAAAGGTTGCAAGACGTGCTTCTGTGAATCTTCGTTGTATGCCTGAACCACTGAAGTCCACTATTCCCTCTCTGCACTATTCCCATTCTCCAACATACATCCCAATATTCCATTATAATGAAATGCTTTAAAAAAAAATAATTGAGACCTATTTCACTTGACATCGGCTTCAGTCGCAGATAGATGCGTTTCGGTTCAATGATGGAAAAGGCTCAGTGACCCAACCCTGTTCCAATGTCAGGTTAAAATCAGGAAGATTCAGGTCAGACACCACAATCAACCAAATGGAGAGAATTGAGATTATGCAGCATCTTTTGGGAATATGCAAGCACCATTGGAATAAAGGTGCCACTAATTATCCGTGGCTCCTTTGTTGGTGAAAGGGAATGAGTTGGATTGATGCAAAGCCCCTGTTCCATTGGAGTCAGAGAACAACCTTAGTTAGGCACGGAACCATGACACACCAATTCACAGTCAACGCAGTGCCTCAACTCACCATAAAACTGTTAAGATTCAGCAAAACAAACGTTTCCTCCGACTTCCAGAGTAGTCACTATGAATTCACAGCGGAGATAAATTAAATAGGACCTTTTGGATATAGGATATTGTAGAGAGATTCAACAGCATATTTACATGCTCATTTCCTGGCAGTTCTTTCATCAAGACTTTGCCTTTCTGTTTCCCAGCCCATTCCTTGCACTTTAGAGCACTAACTAGGTTGACTGTCCCATCGCCATCCCCATTGACTGCTACGGGTTCCTGATCGGGGAAGGCAACGTAATGAAAGGACTCGGGCGTTGGCACTCCAGTTCCATACAGGCAATATATTGGGACGCCAGGGGCAGTCAAATTGTACACCAACGGCTCGGTGTCCTGCCGAATGAGCCAGCCTTCTTTGAAGTTGATGTCCTGGTAGAACTTCTGGTAGTCCTTCATCGTGTAATTGTACGTTGGTGTGGTGATGAATATCGTGTCGATTGGCCAGGTGTTGTTGTAAGGGAGGAGCCAGTTGGTGGAGACTGCAGTCCGCTGCTGATCACGGATCTTCAATGGGCTGATGACAGGAACTCGATCATTATCTCCTGTAAGGTGAAGCAAGGTGTAAGCTATGGCCATGGTGCTCATTAACAGCACGCAAACAATTCATGCAACACAAGGTCAGGATCATTCTTACAATTATACCAAGCCAATTATCATTCAAACCTGTATGTCTTTGGAGTGTGGGAAGTAACCGGATATCCCAGAGAAAACCCAGGCAGGTCACAGGGAGAACATACAAACTCATGGTCCCATGGTCAGGATCTAACCTGGGTCTCTGGCGCTGTCACCGTGCCACCCTTGTTGGTTAAGATCAGCCAAGGAGATTCACATTCCCAGTTTGACATTCTTCTATGACTAACCTGTAGCCAATACTCGCAAAGTCTTCGTCACACCTCCCCAAGGAGCCCCCAGCGCAATGTAGGACTTAATGTATTTGTCTTTCCACTCCTGGGGCTGATGGTTCAGGAAGTAGAGCGTGTAGAGGTTTCCCATGCTGTGTGCTATCAGGACAATGGGTCCACCATATTGCTTGTACATGGATTCAATCATCTCCTGCAGGTCCTTGAAATACTGACCATTTTCATCTGGAAATAAAAAGAAGGGAGAGAAATTCACTGTGCTGTTGAGGAACAGAACGGTGTTTACATTTCCCTGGAAGATAGACTCAAAATGCTGGAGTTACTCAGCGGGTCAAGCAGCATCTCTGGAGAAAAGGAATACAGTGGCTTGCAAAAATATTCATACCCCTTGAACTTTTCCACATTTTGTCACGTTACAACCACAAACGTAAATATATTTAATTGGGATTTTATGTGATAGACCAACACAAAGTGGTGCATAATTGTGAAGTGGAAGGAAAATGACACATGGTTTTCAAATTTTTTTACAAATAAAAAACTGAAAAGTGTGGCGTGCAAAATTATTCAGCCCCCTTTGGTCTCACTGGGGTCTTATACAACTGCAGAAGGACCTCTTTGCTCCTATACTCAACTCCTCTTGCTTCTTTAAAAGCTTCCCTCAAGTCCAGGCTAATCTTAATCCATGGAACAGAACAGAAAACATTACAATGTTTGATTGCACTTTTTAAACGGTGTTTATAACTGGGGAAAAAAAAATGTAAAATGGAAGATACATTGGAAAAAAGTTTTGCAAGTGGTTTGTTATCTTCATCCATGTAGCCAAATGTCAAGTCAGATATGATATATTTTATTAAAATTATCCACTACAAATGTTACTCAAAGAATCTATGAAGTATTTTCTACATGCAACGTGACCAGTGTGTTGGCCAAGGTGAGTGAAACATGGGATTGTTCTCTGGTCCCAGCAGCTCCTGTGGACATTGGTGCCCAGGTCATGCACCTTAGACCATCCTTCACTTGTTCATGTCAACGTGTGGTCATTGCGACAGGGAGCTCGTTAGGAGAAATGCAAAGTTGTAGAGATTATTTAAAAAAAAAAAATTACATCCCAATTTTTCTTGCACCACACATCCGATAAAATTGCGACTCGTTACAACATCCCAATTTTTCTTGCACCACACATCCGATAAAATTGGCAACCAATCCCAGAACTTTATTAGGAAACTAAGACCAGGCAGGAGCTGGGAAAATGCTTGGTCTTCATTCAGTACTATTCTGGAAAACTCAAGCACCACGAGGACCTAGAAGGTCACAGCTGTAAATCAGGTTTACAATCAGCCATCATCCTGAACATGAGGAATGTTTTCTATGCACACATGACACATAAAAAGTAAAGGACACCCCTTCTTGCAGTCTCCAAAAAAACAAGTTCTTAGATTACACTTACTGGGTGCTCGGCGCCAGTCGTACGGAGCACCACGGACATCTTCGTCCCTGACATAGCCCCAGCCCACCATGTACTTCACCAGAGTGTAGAAGTAAATCCCTGCGGAGACAAGTCACAAATACTGTTATCATTATTCTGCGCTGAGAGCAGTCATCGACAGTCCACAGTGACTCTAGAACAGATCACTCTCCTCTTTCGAACAAAGCAGAAACTCGACAAAATAGTGATATGGGCCATACGAGGGCTGGTGGGACTAGCACCAATGGGACATCTTGGTCGGCATGGGAAAGTTGGGCCGAAGGGCCTGTTTCCATGCTGTATGGCTCTAGGATTTTAAATGCAACAGAATTTAATTGTGGAACACAAGGCTAGCATGTTTGGACCGGTTTTAATACCACAGAATTGCACAGCTGAAGGTGAAGATCAGGTTCAGATCGGTATCGTGCCAGTCATGGGTCTCTATCTTCTGGTCAAAAGTTAGAGCATCTCCCTGAATCAGAGTAATTCTGTGCAAGCTGAAGTTCTTCCTTTCAATCGGCTCCGTGTGGATCTCAGTACATCTGTACGGTGGACTCTTCATGGAGTACAGCACAGGAGCAACTCTGGCCAAGATTAGACCATCAAAATCAATGGGAAGGAACAACAGTCCATAAAAAGACATTTCCGTTTTATGTTGAGAGATACAGCATGGAAACAAGCCCTTCAGCGCACTGAGTCCGCACCAACCAGCGATCACCTGCGCACCAGCTGTATGTTAGCCCACTTTCGCATGCTGGGTACAGAAGCCACGTCTTTGAAATGCAGGAGACCGGAGCACCCAGAGGAAACCCACACAGTCACATGGAAAATATACAACTCCGCACAGACAGCACCTATAGTTAGACCTCGAATCCGGGTCTCTGGCTCTGCAAGGCAAGGCCACTGTGCCATCCCGTGTCTCGTAAAATATATTTTAATGTTGCAGGGTGCTATTGCGTTTCAGTTATTAGTGGCAAGTACGAAATAGTTTTGCTTTTGTAGTGCTCAAGTGTTTTTTTCTTAATGTTTGTGACTGCCAAATATATTCAATTTAAACAACAAACTGCTCATCCTGACATGTGTCCTGACCAGCAAAGCCCCTCCAGGGGCAGAGAGCTCTGTTGACTCTGGGCATCTGCATCTGATGACGTTTGCAGCTTGACTGCTTTCACATTTTAGCTTGTTTTGGCAAACTGAAACGTAAAAGCTTCAAAGCACTGGGACTTAGATCCCCACTCCCATTAAACTCAATGGTTCATTTTAAAACGTTTGTTATACTTCAAAATAACATGCAAATAAAATAACATAAAAACATGTTGGGGCATTATTAGACATAAGTTAGTGCGGATAATCTGCCAATCCGGTACCAAAGTCCTGGGGAGTTTGTTTACAGAGTTCTACTGTAACGCTACTTCAAAAACTATATGGATTATTTTACCAGTCACATGCATGTACAGGATGCAGTTCCTTTGCCAAAATTAAGCAAGGTTGGAAGTGATGTTTACTAGGACTTCTGCGCGTGAGAGATCTCCATTAGACATGCTGATTCATTTAAACTTGGAGCAAGGCCAGTTGCATAGACAGGGCTGCTTTCCCATGCTCTGGTTCTAGTCTAAAGCAACACGGTAGATTGTAGAGACCTGGTTTATACTGCGAATTCCAAGAATTCTTGCACTGCATTTCCTCACGTGAGTGCAGGGCCCTGCACATTGACTCTCTGTACACTAAAGTACAATCACGTGGCGTGAACGCTGCTATGTTTACTCGTTTGCTTTAGGTAAACACGCATGTTACCTTGAACCCACCCTGACAACATTGAGACATTCATTTTGCCTAAACTTCCATCAGTTCAACAGGATGTCAGTGATTCATGACCTGCTGAGATTTCCAACATTGTTTTTATGCTATCACAACTGAGTTGGCACTAAAGGATCTCAGAAAGGAGGTGGGCATGTGAAGGTATAAATTCATTCTTCACCCAAGTGCATTGAAGGTGGAGAAGGCTTTAGGTTTATTATTGTCACATGCTTACATAGGTAGTCAGCCATCCACAGTATCCTGCTGTATTGGTTGCACTCAAGACTTTGCTGCCTTGAATAAAGTGCCAAGTATCACAAATAAATTCGCCTTAAGAAAGTATTCATGTCCATTAAGATATCACTAGTCCACGTTCAAAAGTTATAGGGGTGGAATTAGGCCATTCGGCACATCGAGTCGACCACCATTCATTCATGGCTGCTCTCTGCCTCCAAATCCCATTTTCCTGCCTTCTCCCCATAACCCGAAACACCCGTTCTAATGAAGAATTATTTGTTCTTGATTAGTCAAATGCACTTACCAAATATTCGGAATTTGTTTCTACATTTAGTATACTAAATATTAAAATACACAATATTGAACTTGACATATGAAGCAGTTAACATTCAACATTTATAACAAATTTTCATAGGCTGGTAATGCTAGCCTAGGTTTTGAATTTAAAGGCTTTTGTTTGACTGCTATCTAATTAAATCAGATAATACCAAAGATGAATTTAATTAAACCAAACACTGGCACAACAGGTAGAGTGAAGAGAAAAATACCAGGGTGGAATGTAGTTTCTCAGCATCGTAGTGTGACAGATCCAGAGAAAATTGGAGATTGGAAATTGGAAAATTGGAAGTTCACGATGGGAGAGGCTGAAAACAAAAAATCAGGACTGGACCCTAGCTTGTGGAAGGGGCGTTCAGGAATCTGATGACAGGAGCACCCTGAGTCTGATGGTATTTCAATGGAGATGGGAAGATAGGAGGAGAGGGAGAGGATTTGTTGCAAAGGCCTTAGCTGCTTCTCAAATTCCTCCATCGTCCTTTGTACCAATCTCTATATAAACAAATTCTTCCAGTCTCTTCAGTGCACTATCGAGAGAGTACCTCACCGCCAGAGGTGTTCCACAGAAGACATTAAACAGTGGACATTTTAGTTTCAGGGAACTATTTCCAATGTCCTAGATCATATGCAACGTCTGATAATCACAGTGAAATAAATAATGTCACATTGCTCTCGCTGCATGAACTGACTGCTGTTTTCCCCACACCACGACCATGACTGTTCTTCAGAAAATCTTCATTGCTGGCAAAACATTCTAGCACACTCAAACAGTGGTGATAAATGAGGTTCTTTCTCAGAAACTTGCTGCAAGTTCAGAGAATCTTCACGAGGTGACTGTATGTTGTACTTGATTTCTGCAAAGTGGAAACCACTTAATACTCGAGCTGTTATAAACCGCACATCTATCCACAAGCACCTAGACAGATGCAAAATCTTCGAGCAACCAGCAGAAAGCAGGACAACGTGCCTGCAACTATACAACAATGAAGCAGTTCATTTGACGATCTATGTTTGGTCCATTCACCTTGCCTCAGTATGTCATAATTTCCTTCTCCCTCATGCCTACCTAGATTTATTTTGAATGCATTCATCTCAAACTCCAAAAGATCTATCCGGGCAGCTCTTTCATTGAGCTGATGCTGAGAGAATTGGTTGAAGAGCCTGTTCACGGATCGCATGATTCTATGCATGCCGACTGCTTTAATACATCCCATGAGCGCCTCTCTTGTTGTGTTCAACTGGAAACAAAGTCCGTAATGCCTTCTGACAAGAACTATCCCCAGGCTCTGCTGCCTTTTCCAATTTTAATCTGCAGGCTTGCCAGCTGTCCGGAACACAGCTGCTAAAAGCCAAACTCGTCACAAATTCATGACTCTTCCTCCACACAATGGCGTTCCAGGCATTCGGGTAGGAATTTATTTCAACAGTTCCAGATAAACATGAGTAGCTTCTCAATTCCTCTTCCTTTCACCCCACTGTTTACATGGTTTTGTTCTAAACTCACGTACATTTGGTGTGGTAAAATGTCTCTTCATTGGAGTAACAATGTGGGAGAGAACTAGTAGCGAGGGTGATCGTTGGTTGGTGTGGACTCATTGGGCTGAAGGGCCTGTTTCCACGCTGTATCTCTAAATTAAACTAACAACAAAGAAAATCTGACACAGAGTGTGAGATTGGGACAGGATGGCCAAGTGCATGATTGGGAGTGAATTTTAATCACGGGCATTTCAAATGGGAAAGCGATAGATTCTATCAGGTAGTCCTCCTTGTCAGTGTGAAAAGGAGAAGACAGTGAATTCGGTTTGATGGTTCCCGCAACAGAATGTTAAAGTCATCTGGCAGAATTCTTCATTACCAGAACTCAAGCAAGCCCCACAATGGTGCGTGGTTGTAGTAAGATGGGCTCCTCTTCATCAGATTCTTCCTGCACAGCTCAAGTCTCACTCCCACTATGTGCTGCCTCTTAAAGAGAATCACAGAGCACCAATTGTATTTACTGTATATACACGTATAATGAATAAAGTAACCATTGTGGGCTCCACATTTTCTTAATTATCGCTGCTTTCTGCATATCTTACATTCATTTGTCCGAAGTACGGTCTATGTCTGTCGTTCCCCCTCCTCTGACTCTCAGTCTAAAGAAGGGTCACAACCTGAAACGTCACCTATTCTTTTTCTCCAGAGAAGCCGCCTGACGCACTGAGTTATGCCCCTGTCCCACTTAGGAACCCTGAGCGGAAACCTCTGGAGACTTTGCGCCCCACCCAAGGTTTCCGTGCGGTCCCCGGAGGTTTTTGTCAGTCTCCCTAATGGTCGAAAGTGGTTTCCGTTTTAAAAATCAGTAATACTCCAGCTTTTTGTGCCTGTCTTCGGTTTAAACTAGTATCTGCAGTTCCTCCCTACACATGATGAATAAAGTGTCGTTTTTAAATAATTAAAAAAAACAATGAATTTACTGGGTGGAGATTGAGATGCACGTTGAATCTATTCACACTCACGCCCGAGTCTCAAGCAGCAAGCAGCCTCCTCACACAACCTCAAATGGATGCATTAACAACTGCCACCAATGTGAAATGCATGAATACAAGTTATTCATTCCCTTCTAAACATGTGAAACCAGCAGGTTTGCCTTGGACCCACCATCGCTGCACTGATAAACCCATCAAAATGGAAACTACTGTTAACAAGTGGGTGAAGGTGTTTTGTCCCCACGTCTGGTCGGACCTTCAGCCTGCGTTGGATCAGCCGTTCTCAGCTCCAGTGAGAAAGGCACGATGCAAACAGTGGCATGGCCCTTTGGCCCGATGAATACGGAATAACCTTATTTAAGAGGGAATGTTTAAGAATGCTGGCAAATGGAAGGTAGACAAAAACTCTGCTGAGTTTCTCCAATAATTTTCTATTTAAGAGGGAGTTAGATTTAGCTCTTAGGTCTAACGGAATATGGGGAGAAAGCAGGAACGGGGTACTGATTTTGGACGATCAGCCATGATCGTATTGAATGGTGGTGCTGGCTCGAAAGGCCGAATGGCCTGCTCCTGCACCCATTGTCTATGTTTCTGACCAAACAGAGGTCCCTTACCACAGTGAACTGCTCATCAAATGGCACCATCTACACACTAACTGTTTGGGGCCACTGGGAAGCGACGCAAGGAGTGTGGATGATGACGTGGTAACTGCACCAAAGCGGTAATGTTGGATTCAGAGTGGTGGTGGAAGCAGACACAACAGTGACATTCAAGATGCTTTGGATAGGCAGATGAACATGCGGGGAATGGAGGGACATGGATCAGATGCAGGCAAAGGAAATTGGTTTAATGTGGCGTTATGCTCAGCATGGAAACCGTGGGCCAAAGGGCCTGTTCCTGTGCTGTACTGTTCTATGTCCTTAGCACGATCAGCCAGTCTTTAGCACTGGTGTTGCCACGTAGCCAATCAAACTTGTGTCTGATGAAGGGTCTCAAGCCAAAACGTCACCAATTCATGTTCCCCAGAGTTGCTGCCCGACCTCCCGAGTTACTCCAGCAATGTGTCCTTTTGTGCATTAACCAGCATCTTCAGGTACTTTATTTCTATAAACCTAGGTCTGATCATTGCTACTGATAAATGATTGATCGGCCGGAACAGAAGGCAGTCTTTTTCAACTGGAGCCAAGGTATATTTCGGGAACTTCTAAATCCACCCTTTTCTCCTTAGAAGATGGAGCATTTGGAGAAGAAAAGTGGAGACTAAAAATGTTTCCATTTGTGTGTGGTCACCATAGTGATTATAAAAATCAACAGATAGAAAAAAAGGAAGGAAACAATTCACAATATGAGCCCTCCAACACTCTGTGTCCTGCACTCTGAGAATGGATAAAGAATGGACCTTGGGCTCTGTGTGTGGAATTCACTGCTGTCCAGAGACCCACATATAGTCCAAATTAACCGACCTCCATTACGTGGCCTTCAATTCAGAGGTTTTCCCAGTCTAGTTGGGTCTTTGGGATACCATGAGAACAGTTTCTAAATACCACCCTGCATTCCCAGCATCTTCATGTCCTGGCGTCCCCTGTACTTTGGGATCATCCTCAGTCTACACCTCCGCCTCCACTCATACTCTTTGTACAACACATGGAGATTTCTGCCATCTATGGACCAACACTGCAAAATATATATTTTTTAAGAAGCGTAGCACATCCTTCGAACAAACACCTCGTGGGCAAAAATGTGAGAGTGGACATGTTAATTGGGACACTGGAGAACATAACAAACTGCAATGCTGGAAACGGCAACGAAAGTGCTGGAGGAACACTGTGGGTCAGGGAGCATCTGAATGGACAGGCAAAGGTTCGGGCCAGGTATCTGAAGAAGGATCTAAAATGTCATCCGTCCATCCCCTCCACAGATGCTGCCTGACCCACTAAAGTCCTCCAGCAGATGGACACATAAAGCTGGAGGAACTCAGCGGGTCAGACAGCATCTCTGGAGAAAAGGAATAGGTGACGTTTTGGGTCGAGACCCTTCTCCAGAGATGCAGTCTGACCCGCTGAGTTATTCCAGCTTTTCGTGTCTATTTTTGGTTTAAACCTGCATCTGCAGTTCCTTCTTACACAAGTTCCTCCAGCACTTTGTTTTTAAGTGGAATATTGTTCCACTGGGAGATAATAAATCAAGTTTATTGCCCAAACCATAGTTTAATCTTCTGTCCCCATAAATTCCCGGCTAATGCCAACATTTAACAAGCACTAACCTTCACGTGGTCTGCCCTGTTTCGACGAATGCAATCAACCTTGCGTGCACAATCAAATAAGACCAAATAGAACAAGTTGTCTTTCAACTTCAGGCTGTGCACGCCATACGCAAGAAGCAGAAGAAGAACAAACACTGCACAACCAGGAGTCAGTCGGGAAGCTTTAAGCTCAGTAAAGAAAACCTGGATCCAGGCCTTTGCTTCACACTAATCCAAGCAAAGCAAGCTCTCAATCAAGACCACATTTAGAACGTCTTTCAAAAACATTAATTTCTGATACTCAATCCCTCTATCCACATTGAGCTGGACTCACCCACAGTCCTTTTGCTGGGATCCAGGAATTCCAGTGGGTACGTTTTCCCAAATCCTGGAACTCTCACATCAACTCCAGGTGGTGTTTCTGTTGTTTTGGTTGTTGTATTGTAAACCAACCTGCAAACAAACAAGATTAAAAGAGATCACATCCTAATTCCTGTTGCCTCCTCATCTCCTCACTTGACTCCACTCCCAATCCACCTTTAACCAAATCCTCATGTTAACGGAAGAAAACCAACCACACGTAAACGAGACATTAAATAAACCCTAGCTGTCAGTCACCGCACCTCCCACCTTAAAGTCACCTTCAGTTTCTCTTTAATGCAGAAAGCGTCAGAATCCAGCTAAATTGAATTAAACACCTTTAGCCTTTTTTCACAGTAGCTCCGAATTCTGAATTCAACAGAAATTTGTCCCTAATCAAATAACGCTGGTTTGCTGTACTTAAAACTTTCACATCAGTGCAGTTGTTACATTTATTTAGTCATTACACTGATCAACATCTGCTAACATCTGTAACGAGGGCGTTGGTGAACAAAGGACAGGGCATTCTGAACCTTCTTCCAGAAGCCATCATATTGTACGTGGGGAGCAGCACACAAAATGGCGGTGCTCGAGAAATTATCTTATAAAAAATCCATTTGGTGCAGGCAAAGAGGTGTTCCACTTTATCATCAGATAGTTCTATTTCAGGCTGCACCGTGTAATTTAAAAAAATATCCTAACTGAGATTAAACATCAGTTCATGAACATTTCCTTTCTAAAACAAGAGCTTATGTCACAGGCAATGATGCTAATGGCAGAGATACTGCCAACATATTTGATATTTAGGCATTTAGGAGACATGTTAAAAACACTTAAGATAAAATAACATTATTGGTACACTAATGTTTCAGAAGGAAAACGCGAGGAATTTTGGGTGTCAGTGGTGCAATAGTAGAGATGTTGTCTTACAGCGCCAGAGACCCGAGATCGATCCTGACTACGGGCGCTGTCTGTACGGAGTTTGTACATTCTCCCCGTGACCATTGGCAGATCAATTTCCCTCCTGGGATAAATAAAGTTCTATCATATCATTATCTATTTTACTCATGCAAGATCCTGCTAGCAACAATATCTGTTGAACAACTGTCATAACTGATGTACATTTTCACGTGATGTTATAACGACAGCTGACACGCCTAACCATTGTGTCAAAAAAACACATACAAGTAGGTCTTATAAGAGGTTGGCTTGATATGTGCTGCAATTTTTAAATACACATAGTATATCAAACTATTCTTTAAGCTAACTAGTGACTCGGGTTGAAACATAAAAGCATTGTTAGGTTGGTCAATGCTTGATAAACCACACTTTGTCAAAACAGGCCTGTTCTTGCTTGCTTCACCGTGACTCAGCAGCTTTTTTCTCAAGATACCTAATCTTTGCTGGCTGACAACCGACAGGCGGTGATCACACCAGCCAGCTCACAAAACACAAATCGGAAAGGAACTGGAGTGTCACAATGGATCCTTTTTATGGCCAATCCTTCGAGTGTGCATCAGCTGTGGCTTTGCTGTTAGCACTCGCCACCTCGAGAGACTTCAGCGCACCACTCCGTGAGGATGTCCACCGTAACACTGGGGGAATACTGCACTGTCTGGGATGCCACGTTGGAGAGGTCAAGTCAACCATGGGATGACTTCACAGCGGAACGCAAGACTTAGCATTGTTTTATTCAACGTGACAGCACGGCCTATATTTATTACTCTCTACTCTTCATCACACTGTCGTAGATTGGTCGACATACTTCCCCGCTGGCCACGCTTCACAAGGTTTCCATAGGCTGCAAAGCATTTGGAATGCCCAGAGGTAGTGGAAGGTGCGTGGTCAATCCGGATCCATCTTTTTAAACCTGACAGACTCAAACATAATTCCCAACCCCATTCTCCTGCCTTTTCCCCATAACCTTTGATACCCTTACTAATCAAGAATCGATTAATCTCCACTTTAAAAATACCCAATGACCTGGCATCCACTGCCATTAGTGACAATCAATTCCACAGATACACTAACTTCTGGTTAAAGAAATTTCTCCTCATTTCTATTCTAAAGGTACACCCAATTTAAACTAATCCCATACGTGGTCTATATCTCTACATCCTTACTTGTTCATGTCCCTGTCTAAATGTCCTTCAAATGTTGCCATTGTATCTGCTTTCACCACCTTGCTCAGAGTACATTCCAAGCACCCGCCACTCTCTGTGTAAAAGGTGAACAGTGCATGCAAAACTCTGGCACAGAAAATTCTTGTTGCAAACCCTCCCTTCTCCATCTTTCCAAAACACAAGGGCCTTCCAAGGAGAGTGAAGCTCTGCACCATCATCCTCTTGGCCCATCCTTATGCAAGCTCATGGGTTTGTACCACGGCTCTATCAGATCATCAAGGCCTCCACGGCCTCAACAGAACAAGCCCATTCCTTCTCTCCAGAGATGCTGCCTGTCCCGCTGAGCTACTCCAACATTTAGTGTATAGGCACAAGTTATTTTATTTCTTTGAAAGGACCTTTCCTTACATCCTTCACAAAATAATGCAATATCTCCAGCCTTTCGCAATTTCCTCTAGTCTCGGTCACTTTCCTCACAAGCTCATTTCTAGGAAATGTCTCCACAAACCTAATTTCCTGTTCATTTCCTTTCACTCCAACAACTTTCAACTTTGTAAACAGTACTTTTAGTTTTAGTTTAATTTAGAGATACTGCGATGAAACAGACCACCGAGTTCGCACCGACCATCGATCTACCCCACGCTAGCACTATCCTACACACTAGGAATTTAAAAAAAAAAACCCAAAGCCAATTAACCTACAAACCTGTCCATCTTTGGAGCGTGGGAGGAAACCAGAGCTCCCGGAAAAAACCCACGCGGGTCACAGGGAGAACGTACAAACTCCTGCACCTATAGTCAGGATCGAACTTGGGTCTCTGGCGCTGTAAGGCAGCAACTCTACCGCTGTGCCACCATGCTACCCAAAACACTGTGACTACCTCCATGGGAAATAATCCCTAAACACAGTTTTGCAACCGATCCAAAGGCCCGCACTCATCTTGTGACAGTTGAGAAATCCCCAGTGTCAATAATAAGCCTCTCACTTCTACAGCACTGGGTTTCTATGTTAAGGCCCACTTCCCTTTGCAGAGCTGGTTATCACTGAAGCACAAGACCAGCCACATGACAATCAGGAGTTTTGCCAACACCGATATCTGGGTCAACATGCAGTCTGTTTAATAACTTCACTGTGACTTCATTAAAAGAAAAGCCAGCAATAGCGTGACCAGTTCAATCACTCGATCAGCTCCAACTGATAAGACCCTGTCTATGTATCATGGTGTTAAACTAATCATGCATTCTGAGCTGCAGCAGCAGCAGCAGCAAGCCTCAGTCACTCCATTCAGGAAGGCAGCTGGCTGCGCTGTAAGCTTCACTGAACACAACGGCTGCGCTGTAAGCTTCACTGAACACAACTCATTTGTAAATAATGCTGAAGCAAAATATTAATTTTTATGACAGGGAGATATTAAAAGATGGAATGCAGCTCACATTCAGATTCTCTCCGCTACAGAACGTCCATTCTTCCGGTTTCTATGGAGATGGAATCTAGCATATGCCAAATAATCCGGTTTCATCAAGTATATATCACTTTGATGTTTAAGGTCATAAGTAATAGGAGCAGAATTAGGCCATTCGGCCCATCTCCGCCATTCAATCATGGCTGATCTATCTCTCGCTCCTAACCCCATTCTCCTGCCTTCTCCCCATAACCCCCGTACTAATCAAGAATCTATCTATCTCTGCCTTAAAAAATATCCATTCCCTTGGCCTCAATAGCTTTGTATGGCAAATAATTCTACAGATTCCCCACCCTCGAACTAAAGAAATTCCTTCTCACCTTCCTAAAGGAACGTCCTTTAATTCTGAGGCTGACCTCGAGTCCTAGACTCTCCCACTAGTGGAAACATCCTCTACACAGTAAATGAATAAACTGGCTTCACTCCAGGGAGAGCAGAAAGCAGAAGGAAGATGTGTCAAAAAAAATCGAAAATTGAAGAACAAAGTTTTTTTTGTACAAGAAATGGCAGAGTTAAAGGAAGAACTAAAGTTGGAATTAAAAACTGAACTGGCAAAAATGAATTTTAAGGAAGAAATAGAAAAAATCAAGGAGGAGATGAAAGAGTTAAAGTCTGAAATCAATATCTCGGCTACGGAATTATCTGACACATTGCGAAAGGAAATTGCATAAATATTAACGGGTCAAGCTGCAAATATAGTAGTAGAGATGAATGATAAAATCCAAAATAAGATGGAAACAGAGCTGGAACCTGTGGAGGAAGAACTCAAGGAGCAGTCGACAGCCATAAAGAACCTTGAAGATCTAGCCGAAATAAGTGCTCAAACTATGAAAACATTCCTCAAAGAAAATCAACGTCTATCTGATTTACTGGGCAAAATAACTGATAAATGTACCGAGTTGGAAGGATGCCAGAGAAGACAGAACCTAAGGATCGTGGGTATTTGAGAAGGGAGAGAAAAGAATCAAGATACCCGAGAGTTTACTGCAAACTTATTGCAAAAGGTTTTATCTCTGGAACAAAAGCCTTTACTAGCCCGAGCACACAGAGTAATGAGACGTTATACAAAGCAAGACGCCCCTCCAAGACAAATGATAGTAAAAGTGCAGTATGATCATGTCCTGGAGGAGATGATGAACAAAATTGTAAAAAGTACAAATCTTACATACGAAGAAGATTCGATCAGCATTTATCGAGACTACCCAGCAGAGGTCCCCAAGAAATGAAATGCGTTCAAGGAGACCAAAAGAATTTTGAGGGAAGTGAAGAATTTGAAGTACAGTCTGAGGTACCCAGCCACCCTGAGAGTCACCTACAACCAGGAAGAACATCATTTCAAAAACCCAGCGGACGCAATGAGCTTTGCCCAGGGGATTAAGGAACGAGAGGAAGACTGAATGAAATCTTCATAGATGAACTATACCAACAAATAAATTGTATTTTCAGGATTGGAGTGGACTATGGACTTGTGGCACCTAAAGAAGATGGAGAAGGATGCTGATTGGAGACACGGAATGGAGACTCTCCTATGGATACTAACAATTAGAATAATAACATTACTAATATTAATAATTAACAAATACTAAAATTCATACAGCGGTATTATTATTAATTAAAGCTGATAACTACCAATTAATGATTAACTAATTATAGCTGATTTACTTACAATTAGGTAAACAGTAAATATAATCACACAGAATATAAAGTTTGACTTAATTTATCCCCCCGGCACTTTTTAAATTTTTTTTAAATTTTTTAATTTTAAATTTAAAAAAATATATATCTTTTAATATGTATTAAGTATAGATATTATCATATACTTGACCGATGGATCCTGTACACATCAGAGTTTAATATTCCCGGTTAAATAAATATTTTTACGGAATAACAATTTTAAGGAACCATGGAGATGGATAAGTTTGTAACATCGACTACGGAAGTCGGTAGATTGCTAGCCATGGTAGTATGGCTAACACTAACTACACTAATATTAGATGTAGTTTTTTCTCTCTTTGTGCACCCTATTAATCTCTTAATCTATCCTTTTTTTATATTATTCTTTGTTATTATTGTTTTATATTTGAATGGAGTTATAAATTAATACAAAGGAGATATATACGTGAGAGATACCCAAGGGTCTTGAAATTCATCTATTCGGAGTTTGGGTGTAAAGTCGGGTATGTCGAGCTGAACCATTTGCTCTATTACATACCTCCTTAGATAAAAGATGCAAGACTTAAAAACGAATACGGGGAGTGGAGGAATAACGTTTTGTAGCTGGAATGTTAAAGGTATTAACGAACCAATTAAGAGAGGTAAGGTATTAGCACATTTAAAAGCACTTAAAGTAGACGTGGCATTTATCCAAGATACACATCTAAAAAAAAGATGCAGAGCATGGATTAAAGGCTAAAAGGATTGACAAAGCGTATCATTCTTCTTTTACACACATATCTAGAGGTGTAGCAATATTAATTCGTAAAGGCATTTCATTTAAACACACTTCAACTATAACTGATAGAGATGGTAGATATATTATTGTAATAGGAGAATTATACACACAAAAAATGATTTTTGTCAATGTACACGGCCCAAATTTTGACAGCCCACTGTCTTTTAAGAAAATATTTAATACTATCCCAGAATTACCAAACACAACCGAATAATTGGAGGAGATTTAAATTGTACACTAGATCTTTTATTTAGACAGATCATCAAGACAACGGAAAATTAAATCGCATTCCAGTGATCTAATAAATGCATATACAGATACCAGTAATATTAAAGATGTTTGGAGAATGCAAAACCCAGCTGGACGAGAATATTCATTTTACTCACCTGTGCATAAAACTTATTCAAGAATAGATTATTTTTTGGTAGATTTAAAACTTATCCCATTCACTTATAATTCAAAATATCATAATATTATAATTTCAGATCACGCACCTTTAACTTTTATGATTAAAATAACTGGTAAAACGGAAAAACAAGGACAATGGAGATTTAACCCACAAATTTTAAAAGACAAAATAACTCAAGAATACACCACAAAACAGATTAAGATTTTCTTTGAAATAAATGATAAGCCAGAAATACCTTCGTCCCTATTATGGGAAACTTTTAAAGCGTATGTTCGGGGAATTATGATATCCTCTCAAGCATTTTATAATAAAGAGAATCGGAGGGAACAACAGGCATTGGAAAAGGAGATCAAACAATTAGACACAGAAAACGCTGCTAACCCAACGATGATAAAACATAATAAAATCTCTGCATTGAAATATAAATTAAATAAAATACAGTCAGACCAAGTTGTAAAACTCCACCAATATACTAAACAAATACAATTTGAATTCGGAGATAAACCACAAAAATTATTGGCTCGTCAATTACGAAAATTGGAGGGAGAAAAATTAATCCATAGGATTAAATCAGACAAAGGTGAATTACTAGTACAAACTAAAGATATAAATGAGAGATTTTTGCAATACTATAAAAATTTATATTCAGCCAAAACGACAGAAAATCGGACAGGAATAGAAACATTTAAAAAAAATTGTAATCTAAAAGGACTGGATTTAGAAAATAGAAAATCACTAAACGCTGAAATAACTACTAAAGAAATCGAAGAATCTATTAGGTCATTAAAAAATGGTAAAACTCCAGGACCAGATGGTATTGGTTCGGAATTTTATAAAACATTCTATGATCTGATAGCACCACATTTGAAGACACTTTATGAATATATTTATGCACAACAGAAATTACCAGAAACATTAAATTAATCTATTATAACGCTTATACCTAAATTAGATAAAGATCTGGATGATCCAGGGTCGTATAGAGCCATAGCTGATCAAATACTGATCAAAAAATATTAACCAAAATACTAGCACAAAGACTAAATACAGTGATTAATAAAGTAATTCATTCAGATCAAACAGGATTTATACCAAAACGATACTCCTCATATAACCTGAGACGATTATCCAATATTATATACATAAAAAGAAATATTAATAAAGATTTAGCAATTATTTCATTAGTTGCAGAGAAAGCTTTTGATCAGGTTGAATGGTCTTATTTATTTTCGGTTATGGAAACTTTTCAGTTGGGAGAGAAGTTTATAACATGTGTTAAACTTTTATATACTAATCCAACAGCTAGAATATTAACAAATCAAATGTTTTCAACTAAATGTAATTTATCCAGAGGCTGTAGACAAGGTTGTCCTCTATCCCTACTACTGTTCGCTCTGCCAATTGAACCATTAGCACAATCTGTGAGATTACATCCTGAAATATGCAGGTATGAAACCAAAGAAACTGAAAATAAAATCTTTTTATACGCAGATGATGTATTGCTTTATATTACAAAGCCTGAAACTAGTATCCCTAACTTATTAGATTTAATAACTCAACTTGGCTTGTTTTCAGGATATAGAATTAATTGGAATAAAAGTGAATTTATGCCAATAATGGGAAATAACCCACATATACTACAACAATTTCCTTTTAAGATAGCAAATGAAAAAATCAAATATCTTGGAATTTATGTAACAAAAAGATATGATTCTTTATTTAAATCTAATTTCCCACCCAGACTAAATAAACTACTTAAGAATATCCTATATTGGAAAACATTACCTATTTCAATGCTAGGTAGAATTAATGCGATAAAAATGATTTTTCTTCCGCAATTATTATACCTGTATCAACTGATCCCGATATATCTTCCTAAATTTTTTTTTAAGAAAGTGGACTCTATAGTTAGCAATTTTATTTGGGATTATAAGAGTCATAGGATAAATAAAAAAAACATCTATGTAAATCAAAAATGGAGGTTTTGCACTGCCTAATTTTATGTTTTACTTCTGGGAAGTTAATATTAAAAATATGAATTTTTGGTTGGAAGAATTAGATAAACAGCCAAACTGGTTAAAAATGGAAAAGGAAGATTGTTCACCTTTCGAAATTAGCTCGATTTTATTTGCCAATACTAAAATACGTAAGAAAATTTATAGAGGAAATCCAATAATAGAAAGTGGGATACGTATCTGGAAACAATTAAAGAAAACATTAAAATTGGAAAGTATACCACTGGCTCTTCCCATTGTAAATAACATTACTTTTAAACCCTCAATGATGGATAAGGGTTTTTTTACAATGGAAGAACTATGGAATTAATAAGATGAGTGATCTCTACAGGGAAAGTCTCTTTCTTTCATTTCAGGAATTACAACAAAGTTACGGATTACACTCAAAAGAGTACTTTAGATATTTACAAATTAGAGACTATGTTAAATCAAACACACAGGATTTTAGAAATAGAAAGACAGAAATTTTAGATGAATGTCTAAATAAATATCTGAACACAGAAAAATTAATATCATATATTTATAATATTTTATTGGAAAATGATGTACCAATGTCGGAAATATATAGGCAAGTATGGGAAAACGAATTAGGTCAAACAATTAGTGTAGAAGTATGGAATGAAAGTTTACAACATATACACCACTGCACATTAAATGCCAGGCACTCTTTGATACAATTTAAAGTTTTACATAGATTACACTTTTCAAAATCCAAATTAAACAGATTTTTTTCAAATGTTTCTGCTATATGTGATAAATGTCAGCATTTAGAAGCTAATCTAACGCATTCATTCACAAAATGTATAAAAATTACTAACTTTTGGATAGAAATTTTTAAGATAATCTCAAATGTAGTTAATATTAATCTGACTCCAGACTCAAAATTAATCATATTAGGAATATTAGAAATGGATCAACTACTAACAACACAGCAAATAATTTTTATCGATTATAGTTTAATAATTGGTAAAAAATTAATATTAAGATTTTGGAAAGGTCCTACATCCCCCACAATCAAAATGTGGATTACAGAAATGTCGGAGACACTTTATCTGGAAAGATTAAGACGTCCTTTTGGACAAGCTGGATCAGGTCAGAGGAATATGGTCCCCATTTATTGAATATTTAAAGGGTCAAGGTGGTCCGGTTCGAGGGCCTGACTGAAACCTGAATGAAGGAATAGATGAAGAACTATATATAATAGACCACTGATATATCTCCAATGAAGAATAGCCTGCTTAATACTCCACTCATATTATTGATTTTCTACTTTTATTTTATTTCTCTTTATTATTTCTCTTTACTATCTTCATCCTGTTTTAAAATAATAAAAAGTATAGAAGTATAAATAAGAATGATTGTAAACTTTAAAAATATTAAGAATGTATGTGACGAATAATATGTCTCATTCTTTTTATTTTATGTTATTCCTTCTTAATATGTATTTACTTCTAATAAAAATATTTTACAAAAAAAAGAAAGCAGTGGGTTAATATTCAGCAGCAAAGTACCAGTGAATGTTCGCAAAGTAAAATAGTTAATTAAAATGCCTTCTAATCAATTAATATCAAGCTCTCTCCATACTGGAAGAATTATGCTCCAGATGCATTTACACAGTATCTGGGCTTCAATTTAGTTTAGTTTAGAGATACAGCGCGGAAATAAGCCCCTTTGGCCCACCATGTCTGCGCCGACCAGCGATCCCCATACACCAGCACTATCCTACACGCTAGGGACAATTTACAATTTTTACCAAAGCCAATTAACCTACAAACCTGTACGTGCCTGAGATGTGGAAGGAAACCGGAGCACCATGGGGAAAGCCCAAGTGGTCACAGCGGGAATGTACAAACGCACAACTCCAGATTCAGGGACAGTTTCTTCCCAGCTGTTATCTGGCAACTGAAACATCCTATGAACAACTAAAGAGCTATCCTGACCTACTATCTTCCACTTTGGAGACCCTCAGACTATCTTTGATCAGTCTTTACTGGCTTTATCTTGCACTAAACCTTATTCACGTTACTCCCTTAATCATGGCTCTGTACATTGTGGATGACTCGATTGTAATCATGTATTGTCTTTCCACCGACAGGTTAGCACGCAACAAAAGCTTTTCACTGTACCTCGGTGCACGTGACAAACTAAACTCAATCTCAACACAGTAGACAGGGCCCGAAGTCAGGATCGAACCTGGGTTTCGGGCGCTGTAAAGCAGCAACTCTACCACTGCGCCACTATGCCAGGGGAATAGATAGGCGTTTCTGCGGCCGCAAACGAGACTCCAGGATGGTATGTTGCCTCCCTGGTGCAAAGGTCAGGGATGTCACTGAACGGCTGCAGAATATTCTGGAGGGGGAGGGTGAACAGCCAGTTGTCGTGGTGCATGTTGGCACCAACGATATAGGTAAAAAAAGGGATGAGGTCCTACAAGGTGAATTTAGAGAGCTAGGAGATAAACTTAAAAGTAGGACCTCAAAGGTAGTAATCTCCGGATTACTACCAGTACCACGGGCCAGTCAGAGTAGAAATAGGAGGATATTGCAAATGAATACGTGGCTTGAAAAGTGGTGCAAGGGGGAGGGATTCAAATTTTTAGGGCACTGGGACCAGTTCTGGGGGAGGTGGGACCGGTACAAACAGGACGGTTTGCACCTGGAATGGAATGGAATGGAACCAATGTTCTTGGGGGAGTGTTTGCTAGTGCTGTCGGGGAGGATTTAAACTAATGTGGCAGGGGGATGGGTACAAGAGCAGAGAGGCAGGTGGGTGTAAAATGAGGGTAGAAGCAATAGGTAGCAAGGTGAAAAGTAAAAGTGGCAGGCAGACAAAACCAGGGCAAAAATCAAAAAGGGCCACTTTTCAGCAAAATTGTATAAGGGGTAAGTGCGTTGTAAAGACAAGCCTGAAGGCTTTGTGTCTCAATGCAAGGAGTATTCGTAATAAGGTGGACGAGTTGAACGTGCAGATAGATATTAATGATTATGATATAGTTGGGATCACGGAGACATGGCTCCAGGGTGACGTAGGCTGGGAGCTGAACATCCAGGGATATTCAATATTCAGGAGGGATAGAGAGAAAGGAAAAGGAGGTGAGGTAGCGTTGCTGGTTAGAGAGGAGATTAACGCAATGGAAAGGAAGGACATTAGCTTGGAGGATGTGGAATCGGTATGGGTAGAGCTACAAAACACTAAGGGGCAGAAAACGCTGGTGGGTGTTGTGTACAGGCCACCTAACAGTAGCAGTGAAGTTGGGGATGGTATCAAACAGGAAATTAGAAATGCGTGCGACAAAGGCAAAACAGTTATAATGGGTGACTTCAATCTACATATAGATTGGGTGAATCAAATTGGCAGGGGTGCTGAGGAAGAGGATTTTTTGGAATGTATGCGGGATCTAATAATGTATGTTATCTAAATCAACATGTAGAGGAACCAACGAGAGAGCAGGCTATTTTAGACTGGGTTTTGAGTAATGAGGAAGGGGTAGTTAGCCGTCTTGTTGTACGTGCCCCCTTGGGCAAGAGTGACCATAATATGGTTGAGTTCTTCATTAGGATGGAGAGTGACATTGTTAATTCAGAAACAATGGTTCTGAACTTAAAGAAAGGTAACTTTGAGGGTATGAGACGTGAATTGGCCAAGATTGACTGGCAATTAATTCTAAAAGGGTTGACGGTGGATATACAATGGAAGACATTTAAAGACTGCATGGATGAACTACAAAAATTGTTCATCCCAGTTTGGCAAAAGAATAAATCGGGGAAGGTAGTGCATCCGTGGATAACAAGGGAAATCAGGGATAGTATCAAAGCAAAGGATGATGCGTACAAAGTAGCCAGAAAAAGCAGCATACCAGAGGACTGGGAGAAATTCAGAGACCAGCAGAGGAGGACAAAGGGCTTAATTAGGAAAGGAAAAATAGATTATGAAAGAAAACTGGCAGGGAACATAAAAACTGACTGCAAAAGTTTTTATAGATATGTGAAGAGAAAGAGGTTAGTTAAAACAAATGTAGGTCCCTTGCAGTCAGAAACAGGTGAGTTGATCATGGGGAACAAGGATATGGCGGACCAATTGAATAACTACTTTGGTTCCGTCTTCACTAAGGAAGACATAAATAATCTGCCGGAAATAGCAGGGGACCGTGGGTCAAAGGAGGAATTGAGTGAAATCCAGGTCAGTCGGGAAATGGTGTTGGGTAAATTGAACGGATTAAAGGCCGATAAATCCCCAGGGCCAGATAGGCTGCATCCCAGAGTACTTAAGGAAGTAGCTCAGGAAATAGTGGATGCATTAGTGATAATCTTTCAAAACTCTTTAGATTCTGGAGTAGTTCCTGAGGATTGGCGGGTAGCAAATGTAACCCCTCTTTTTAAGAAGGGAGGGAGAGAAAAAACGGGGAATTACAGACCAGTTAGTCTAACATCGGTAGTGGGGAAACTGCTAGAGTCAGTTATTAAAGATGGGATAGCAGCACATTTGGAAAGTGGTGAAATCATTGGACAAAGTCAGCATGGATTTACGAAAGGTAAATCATGTCTGACGAATCTTGTGGAATTTCTCGAGGATGTAACTAGTAGCGTGGATAAGGGAGAACCAGTGGATGTGGTATATCTGGACTTCCAGAAGGCTTTCGACAAGGTCCCACATAAGAGATTAGTATACAAACTTAAAGCATACGGTATTAGGGGTTCAGTATTGATGTGGATAGAGAACTGGCTGGCAAACAGGAAGCAAAGAGTAGGATTAAACGGGTCCTTTTCACAATGGCAGGCAGTGACTAGTGGGGTACCGCAGGGCTCAGTGCTGGGACCCCAGCTTTTTACAATATATATTAATGATCTGGATGAGGGAATTCAAGGCAATATCTCCAAGTTTGCGGATGACACTAAGCTGGGGGGCAGTGTTAGCTGTGAGGAGGATGCTAGGAGACTGCAAGGTGACTTGGATAGGCTGGGTGAGTGGGCAAATGTTTGGCAGATGCAGTATAATGTGGATAAATGTGAGGTTATCCACTTTGGTGGCAAAAACAGGAAAGCAGACTATTATTTAAATGGTGGCCGATTAGGAAAAGGGGAGATGCAGCGAGACCTGGGTGTCATGGTACACCAGTCATTGAAAGTAGGCATGCAGGTGCAGCAGGCAGTGAAAAAAGCGAATGGTATGTTAGCTTTCATAGCAAAAGGATTTGAGTACAGGAGCAGGGAGGTTCTACTTCAGTTGTACAGGGTCTTGGTGAGACCACACCTGGAGTATTGCGTACAGTTTTGGTCTCCAAATCTGAGGAAGGACATTATTGCCATAGAGGGAGTGCAGAGAAGGTTTACCAGACTGATTCCTGGGATGTCAGGACTGTCTTATGAAGAACGACTGGATAGACTCGGTTTATACTCTCTGGAATTTAGGAGATTGAGAGGGGATCTTATAGAAACTTACAAAATTCTTAAGGGGTTGGACAGGCTAGATGCAGGAAGATTGTTCCCGATGTTGGGGAAGTCCAGGACAAGGGGTCACAGCTTAAGGATAAGGGGGAAATCCTTTAAGACCGAGATGAGAAAGACTTTTTTCACACAGAGAGTGGTGAGTCTCTGGAACTCTCTGCCACAGAGGGTAGTTGAGGCCAGTTCATTGGCTATATTTAAGAGTGAGATGGATGTGGCCCTTGTGGCTAAAGGGATCAGAGGGTATGGAGAGAAGGCAGGTACGGGATACTGAGTTGGATGATCAGCCATGATCATATTGAATGGCGGTGCAGGCTCGAAGGGCTGAATGGCCTACTCCTGCACCTAATTTCTATGCCGGACCTAGTTCTGGGTGTCTAGATAATAGTCTATGGTGTAACTGTCAGAATCAGCACAATCACAATCTCTCCTGCTCATTATTGACAACAGCAGAGGTCTAACATAGTCCACAGAGTTAGTTATAAAGACCCCCTGGTCAACGGGCTGCTTTCCCCCTGGAGCTTAATGACACAGTTGGCTGGGCAAGTAGGCCAGGCCGCAAGGTCACACTGGCACAGATTGATGGATCATTGATGTGGGATCTAGCTGCACAAGCACTGGTTGTCCCTCACCTCCCCACCCCACTCACCTCTGCGGCAAGCTAGTCTGTTGCATCAAACTATTACACTGGAATACAAGGTATAGCAGGCCAGCCAGCAGTCAGACATGGCAAAATTCCCTCCTGGCCCAGTCAATCTTACAAAGCCTTTCTCACACACAGCTGAACATTGGGCTCAAATTTACACTACCATGACTTGCAAGTATATCACCATTCCTTCATTATTTCTGGACTCCCTAATCAACAGTGCCACAGGATAAACTTCACCGGAAGGACTGCAACAGTTTAGACAATAGACAGACAATAGACAATAGGTGCAGGAGTAAGCCATTCGGCCCTTGGAGCCAGCACCGCCATTCAATGTGACTGTGGCTGATCATCCCCAATCAGTACCCCGTTCCTGCCTTCTCCCCATATCCCCCGAGTCCGCTATTTTTAAGAGCCCTATCTAGCTCTCTCTTGAAAGCATTCAGAGAACCTGCCTCCACCGCCCTCCGAGGCAGAGAATTCCACAGACTCACCACTCTCTGTGAGAAAAAGTGTTTTCTTGTCTCTATTCTAAATGACTTCCTCCTTATTCTTAAACTGTGGCCCCTGGTTCTGGACTCCCCCAACATAGGGAACATGTTTCCTGCCTCTAGCGTGTCCAAACCCTTAACAATCTTATATGTTTCAATGAGATCCCCTCTCATCCTTCTAAACTCCAGAGTGTACAAGCCCATCCGCTGCATTCTCTCAGCATATGACAGTCCCGCCATCCCGGGAATTAACCTTGTAAACCTACACTGCACTCCCTCAATAGCAAGAATGTCCTTCCTCAAATTAGGGGACCAAAACTGCACACAATACTCCAGGTGTGGTCTCACTAGGGCTCTGTACAACTGCAGAAGGACCTCTTTGCTCCTATATTCAATTCCTCTTGTTATAAATGCCAACATGCCATTCGCTTTCTTCACTTTAAGACAGTAGCTCAGCACCATCTTCTCTAGGGGAATTAGAGAGGGGTAGGAACAAAGAAGTCCGGATGCTGGTTAATACACAAAAGGACACAAAGTGCTGGAGTAACTCAGCAGGCCAGGCAACGTTTCTGGAGAACATTGATAGGTGACCTGTCTGAAAAAGGTTCTCAACCAGAAACATCAGCTATCCATGTTCTCCAGAGATGTTGCCGGACCCACTGAGTTGCTCCTGTACTTTGTGTCCAATTAGGGAGGGGGGTGTCCAGATACCAAACAGTCACAATAAAACATTTTAGTTTCCATTCTGTGCTTCTCTTTGATTCTCCTTCATGAGGTCATGAAGAAAAGTATTATTTAAATGCATTTGTATTCTTGTAAACAGCTGCACTGGGGTAGGTCCCACAGTACTTCTTCAGCCCAAGCCAAGGCCAACTAGATAAGATAGATCAATCAGCTGCACTTAAGGAAACTAAACAGAATCAAGAAATAAACTGATTCAAGTCTGATTTGTCAGTTACAAATCTAGCGGTTAAAGAGCACAGCAATAAAACGTGCTGGCAATTGACCGATTAAATGATTGATTGAATTGATTGGAAGATACATCAATGGAAACATGCCCTTTGGCCCAGTGTCCACGCTGACCATTCATCATCCATTCATACCTAGTCCACGTTATCCCGCTTTTGCATCTAGTCCCTATACACTAGGGACAATTTTTACAGAGGCCAATTAACCTACAAACCCACACACCTTTGGAATGTGGGGGGGAAAACTGCAGCATCCGGAGGAAACCCAGGCAGTCATGGGGTAACCGTCCAAACTCCACACAGACAGCACCCGAAGTCAGGATCAAAGCAACAAAGCTCTACCGTGAATGGTGAATGGATCGGTCTTGCCTTGTCCTTATTGCGTTGGTTTAGATAATGACCAATGCAAGGCCCCAGTGTGGAGCTCATTGTGAGCCCACGTGGGCAAGCGGGAAAGGAAAAGCAATTAACAAAAAGAAGCAAATCTATATTTAGCATCAAATGAAGATGATTAGGTTGATGGGGGTTGGAAGAGGAGCAAAGGTGGTGGAGATTAGGGAGTAGATTTTTAAAAATAATTGTTTCAAGATTTTCTTCTGAGAATACTTAACCAGGTCTGTCTATGTACACAAGGTTAAGACAGTCCATGTCACCATTGTGCCCACCTCCATATCATTGGGTCCATGGGATACCTGCATGACATCATTGCCGTAGACAGAAGGTGGTGGCTAACAAAGGTGAGAATCCCTTCCTTTAAAAATGCTAGGGGTTTGTAAAACCTAAAACTTAATGTAATGGAACACAAAAGTGAAATTGCACAAATTATAATTTTAATGCTATCAAGTGCCCAAACCCTGTTGTTTCGCAGAAGAGGGACCCAAGCAACAGAGACGGGATCCACACGCTGAACTAATGTGAATCCAGATCAGCTTTCCAGTCGGTGCCCTTCTGCCCAGGAAGGTGTGAAATTCCGCCAGGCCATCTTTGTAAACCAGACAATGCTCAACTAATACTGCAGATGTTGTGAACCGCTGTTTGTACGGGGACAAGTACCATTCACCCCTTACCTCATGTTGTCAATCCAACAGTCAATGACGAGAGGCAGAAGCAGCTCGAGATTCAGCCAGAGGGTGAAGTAATCGTCGGTTTTCTTGGCACACACATAGTGCACCACGGTAGGTTTGTTCAGCTTGGCCTCCAGCTGGTTCCCCAGGTCACCTGGAACTGCCCAATTCCAAGACAAGGTTACAACCAGGAATCAAGTCACTTGGATAGCATTAGATCACTCACTCTGCCCCAAAACACAAAGACATCAATGCTGGTTGTGGAGCCACACAACTTAACCCCGGCATGTGCCAACATACACGTGGTCGACTGCTGTTGGAGTTCATGAATACATATTTTTCAATATTTAACATGGCTTCACCCAAACTTAACATCACACTCGATGGCAGGTAAATATGATGAGCATTATAAATCACAGTTCTGTGCATTAGGGGAAAGGGGGTTTGGTTAGAGGCCTTTGCCTTCCATTTTTATGAGGTGTTGGGATTTTGCTTTGTTGAGACTGACTTTTTAACAGTGAGAACGTGTGGGGGGAGCAAGGTGGCGCAGCGGTAGAGTTGATATGTTACTGTGTCAGGGACCTGGGTTTGATCCTGACTATGTGTGTGCTGTCTGTGTGGAGTTTGTTCGTTATCCCTAAACAAAACAAATCTAAAGATGAAGATGATCATTATTAAATTATCTGTCCCAGTGACGTTGAAGGAACACCTCGTTCTTCCTTCAACACAGAGACCTGGCATCTTCCCACGAGAGCCGACAGGCCCTCAGTTTATTGCTTTCTACGATACGTGGCACCTTCAACAGTACAGCACCGTCAGGCTGAAATATTTTTGCTGAACCTGTTTTGAACAACTGAGGAAGTGCTGGTCGTTCTAACTAAATACTGAATCTCAGCTGGCTGTTCATGCAGTGCGTATAGTTGGCAAGTTACAGGACAGTAGCTCTGACATATTTTTGGCAGGATGCAATGACAAAACAACCATAAAAGCCCACTTCTCCTCACGCTTTACAGAGGGACAATATAACATTCCCATCGTAAATAAACATTCTTCACGAACATCTGATTGTCAGAATGGAGTCAATAGTCCAAGGTTGTATTCTCTTTTGCTCATAAATGAAACATAACAGCCAAATTAACACAGACACATTAACATAATGATTTAAAGCATGCAAGATGTATATGACTCATCCCATTTATAATTTATATTTTGATGAGTGACTTTATATAAAGCTTTTGGTACTTGACCCACCCAAATCCAACCTTATGCAATTCTGATGGATTTTAAATGGGGAAAAAAAATGGAATATTTGCAAATAAACAGACTTTGTCAAAATTTAAAAAAAAACATTCTGCCTAATTAAAGTCCAGCAGACCATCTTTCTACAATATTCAAAGGTTCAACGTTTGAGCAATTAATTCGGAATTCTTTACAGCACAGTCTCCAGGGATTTTTCCGCTTGGTCATCCAAGAATGGAACAACAAAACAACGGAGAAATTGGAGCTTCTCCAACTGGCCAGCACAACAAAGGCAGACAAATCTGGGACTGCTCTGCAGGCCAAGTTGCAGCTATGGAGTATGGACCTTAATGTTTAATTTGGTCACCTTTCTGATCAATGGCTGGAAATGTTAAAAATGACAAATGCAGATCACCTCTTTGGAGCAGAGGTGGGTGAGAAAATATTTGGTAGGGATGCATGAGATTGTGACTCTCAAATCTTTACCCCCTGAGATTTTACAGGGGGTAAAAGTGGACCAAAAATAAAAACAGGCTGAATGGTAGTTCGCCCATGGAAGTGCGGTACTTGCCAACAAGTTCCGCCCCAATGCCATTAGTGAAAAAACTCGTTCTGCAAAATTCTTCTGCAATTCCTCCTAACAGAGTGAATCACTTGCTGGAGGCTGTTTTGGGATGTCTTGAAGCTGTAAAAAGATGCCTAGATAAATAGTAAATTATTTTTCCAAAACTGGATGGCTTCCACTACCTTCTTGAATGGGAGGGTTAATGAAGTAGGCCTTGGTCTCTTAGCAACAGGAAGGTCTCAACCCTGAGATAGGCCATTGACAATGGTGCCGGTTTCAAGAGTCAAGAGTGTTTTATTGTCATATGTCCCAAATAGAACAATGAAATTCTTATTTGCTGCAGCACAGAATATGTAATCATAGTAAATAATATAACAAAAACTCAGAAAAAACAAACAAACAGCAGTGCAGCAATAATAATAATAATAATAATAATAATAATAGTCTATTGTAGTTCATAGCTTATGGGGTTGTAGTGTTTAATAGCCTCATGGCTGTCAATAATAAACTTTTAAAGGGCGACAGATTTTGCAGTAAAAAAGTAGAGAAATATTGTAACCAGGACACATTGCATTCACCAAGTTAATGGAGCTAAAACCATTCCAAAGTCCACAAGAGTATGCCCGGAGTGACTTTGATCCAAATTCTCCATCATATGATTTCCTTTTGGAGCATGCAATTATGAGAAGTGTGATTCCTTTGGCATCTTGTAGCAGCCGGTCACAAGACTAAAGTTCTTGGCTCTGATCCCTGACACACCCCTATACTGTGGTACCATACTTGTGATCACATGCTATCCAGTGAGGAAAATTGAATCAGGATTCCTTCCTTGTTTCAGTATTTGGTGTGTGTCGCTAATTCATCACTTAAGTAACATGCGGGGGGGGGGAGATAAAGTCATCCCTTTCCTCCACATTCAATATTCTGACCCAACATTGAATGTGTGTGACATTGAGTGACTTCAGCTTTTGATGTCTACTTTCATTCATTTTCCTTTATTCATTAATAATGAATTAATTATTAATCACAAGTTACACATGGTTCTATCACCAAATGAAATTCTGTTAGCCTAGATCAATGTCCCTCGTTCACACCGGTGTCCTCTGCTCTACAAATAGTGGTCGTTGAATTTGCCCTCTGCTGTTACCCTTTGCTCAGTAATAACACACTCAATTCCGTGTCAAATGGTTTGGAAGGTTCAAATCTTATTCCAGAGATAGTGAAGGAGTATGTACTGTAAATCTCATTAAAGAAAGCCCCCATTTCCTCTCAGGTAAATGTACGTCATAGCATCTTATACCGTGGTAACAGGCCCTTCGGCCCAACTTGCCCACATCGGCCAACATGTCAATGTGTCTGCATTTGTGGCCCATATCCTTCTAAACCTATCCTATCCATGCATCTGTCTAAATGTTTCTTAAACTTTGGGATAGTACCTGCCTCAACCACCTCCTCCGGCAGCTCGTTCCATATACCTACCACCCTTTGCGTGAAAGGTCACCTCTCAGGTAATTAAATCGTTTCCCCTCGCCTTAAACCTATGTCCTCTGGTTCTCGATTCCCCTATTCTGGGCGAGAGACTCTATGTCTACCCGATCTATTCCTCTCATGATTTTGTACACCTCAGTAAGATCACCCCTCATCCTCCTGCTCTCCAAGGAATAGAGTCCTAGCCTGCTCAACCTCTTTGTGTAGCTCAGGCCCTCAAGTCCTGGTAATATCCTCATAAATCATCTCTGTACCCTTTCCAGCTTCAAGTCTATGTAAGCATTCTTGCACATGGCAAGTTTGCCACAAGCTTCTTGCTGTCACATCAAACCCTTGCTCCAACTATTTAGCTGTCTTGCTGGCATCGCTGACATTCACCCATACTTTGTCTCACTATTCCATTTCATTCAGTGAATAAATTGGCTTTGCACAATTTACAGTACATTAAAGCTCCACACTTTCTCATCAAAACTTAACTCAGTATTAAGTTACCAACAATTTAATGCTAACTTGCAATCTCACCCAGCACGGGATACAAAATCTCTGCAATGAAATAATTGGCATGACCTACACAGTGAGAGGAAGTTGGGACAGTGTTCATTAAGATGGGCCCGATGGTAAACCATTAAGGCCATCTTTATTTTCTTCAAATTCATTAAGCTTCAGGTTTTCATTTTAGAGATTTCTTCTTTCATTCAAGTGTAGCAATGGTACAGGAGCTTTACCTGCCATTAAAAGCAGGACTACTTAAGGACATAGGGACCAGTAATACGCTTAGCAGCGTCTACACTGCCGGAATCCTATAAGAAGAAGAAGAAGAAGACATAGGGACTATCCAGCCTTTCAGGTCTGCTCCACCATTCATTAACATCTCACTGTTTTCCTGAATCCACATTATTTTTCAGCACTATCCCCGTAACCTTTGATTTCCATTATCTTCAGATCTTATCGATCTGTGTTTTGAATGGACATAATAACTGAGCCTCCACAGCCCTCCAAGGTAGAAAAATCCAAATCAAGATATTTCTCCTCATCTCAATTCCACATTCCCTACCCTTATTCCAAAACTGTGATCCCTGGTCCTCGACTCTTCGGCCAGGAGGAACCTCTGGGCCCCTCAAGCACTTTTAAGAATTCTCCAAGTTTGATGAGATTTTAGTTTATGGTTTAGAGATACAGTGCAAAAACAGGCCATGCGGCCCACAGAGACTGCGCTGACCAACGACACACTAGCACTATCTTAAGGGCTTGTCCTACCAGCATCCGACTCCATGCGGCGAGCGTGACCAAACCGGCAGCGGGGGCCGCGCGGAGGTCGGGTGAGTGGCGCGACGCGAAGTTGGAGCGAATTCCGCAAGGTAAGTTCTCAAGGACAGAGAGGGACACACAGAGAGGGGCACGGAGGCACACACAGAGAGGGGCACGGAGGCACACACAGAGAGGGTCATGGAGGCACACACAGAGAGGGTCATGGAGGCACACAGAGAGAGGGCCATGGAGGCACACACAGAGAGGGTCATGGAGGCACACACAGAGAGGGTCATGGAGGCACACAGAGAGAGGGCCACGGAGGCACACAGAGAGAGAGGGTCATGGAGGCACACAGAGAGAGAGGGTCATGGAGGCACACACAGAGAGGGTCACGGAGGCGCATATAGAGAGGGCCACGGAGGCGCATATAGAGAGGGTCACGGAGGCGCATATAGAGAGGGCCATGGAGGCACACACAGAGAGGGCCACGGAGGCGCATATAGAGAGGGTCACGGAGGCACACACAGAGAGAGGACCGCGGAGGCACGACGTGGAGGCGGTGCGTAATGCGTCGAGGCGACTGCGGGCCGACAGGCCGTTGCCGCGCGGAATTTTTGAACACGGTCAGTTTTTCGGAGCCCCGCGCTATGTCGGGACCAGCTCCGTACAACTCCACACGGCTCCGGCGATCGAAGTGGGACCGGCCCCGCGAGGCCAGACGGCTCAAGCGACCACGTTAGGTCGCGCTCTCCGCATGGAGTCGCATGCTGGTGGGACAGGCCCTTTACACACTACAGACAATTTACAATATTTACTGAAGCCAATTAACCTGTAAACCTGCGCAACTTTGGAGTGTGGGAGGAAAATGTACAAACTCTGTACAGACAAAACCCATAGTCAGGATCGAATCCGAGTCTCTGGCGCTGTAAGGCAGGAATCCTACCGCTCGCCACCATGTCGCCATGATCTTCACTCATTTTTCTAATTGGTGGAGAGTACTGTCCTAGTCTGCGTAATACGTACTCTCTCCCCATGCAGTAAACCCATCCTTGGACCCAGTCTAGTCAACTCTCTGCCTGCCCGCTGTGGCAATGACATCCTTTTCTGAATTATGGTGGCACCGGATGGTTGATGTGATGCAGAAGAATTATTCAATTGCCTCGCGGCACGTTTAGGAAAGGACAGGTTGAGAGGAATATGGGGGCACACGCTGGCTGGTGGGGTTAGTGTCGGTGGGGCATGTTAGTCGTTGTGGGCAGTTGTGCCGAAGGGCCTGTTTCCACACTGTATGACTCTATGACAACTGAAAAATGTTATTTGCGAAGGAAAACAGAAAACACCAGACAGCCCAGTGAACAAATAAAAAAATCAACAGGAAATGCAGCCTTCCCCACTACTTGTGACACCGATGCATATAGCAAACCCACAGACAAACTAACACGACTCACACTGAGATCATAAATTTCACACAGCAAGATGTTCCCATACTTGAAAGAATTTAAACATCTCATCCACATAATTACTAAGTTATTGTTCTACCTTAAGGCTGGGTGGATTAGTGTTACCTATCCTTGCTCCCCAGTTACTGCCTGACCCACTGAGTTCAGCACTTTGTGTCTCCACAACAAAACTGCTCTACGTTTATCATTTTTCACAAATTTCTATTCATGTTTAAACGATGACTTGCCCATTTTACACCATTTCCAACGGTCAAAATTACCCCGCAAGCTTCTTTCTCAAGAGATAAAGCAACACGTGGCCTTGCCAAGCTCACAGTAAGCATTTGGTACATATCCCTTGGATTATGCAGCAAAAATATAATCTGAAGTTATGAAAAAGTACTTGTGGATTCCTTAGTAGCAGAGTCAGGATCAATTGTAATGGAGATAGCTGAGGCCTAATTGTGGAAGACATGATAAATATACCAGCAAGAGCTTGGACCAAGGGCCAAGGGGTTTCAAAAATGATTGAGTACAGGTCCACCTCTGATTTTCCAGCATCCTTGGTTCTAGAGTCTTTCTCGATTATCTGTTTTGCCAGAGCATTAGAGGTCAAGAGCCCAACGATACCGGAACAGTTAGCCCAGGCCGCTGAAGAGCCGAGATACCGGCCTCGTAAAGTCGGCCACGGTGGTCGGCAATGGGAGCGGATAGCCAGCCATGCCAGAATTCCAGAGCCCCTTCCACAAGGGGGTAATTCATGGACAGTACACAAAATGCTGGAGAAACTCAGCGGGTGCAGCAGCATCTATGGAGCGAAGGAGATAGGAAACCCTTCTTCGGTGATTCATAGACGTTGGCTGTGGGAACGGATCTGCCGGCTCAGGCTGGGCCAGAGTTCCAGAGACTGACCACAGGGACTAATTCGACCCGCCAATCGGCGAAGAAGTTCCGATGTCTTTTTACCCGGGGGGAGGGGGGGGGGGTGGCGTTCAAGTACACTCTCGTAATTTTGTCCGGATTAAAAGGAGGGAGCGTACGACCAATTTCCAGAAAATCTGTGGTGGACCTGCGATACACAAAAGATGTATCCGAAGACAATAACAAGACTCAAGGTCGTTGTATCCCCTCTGCCTGATGTATGTTTTCCTGAGTTCTCAAAGAGGTGACAGCGGAGAAGGTGGATACAGTGAATAGCTTCCAAAATCCTACAGTATCCCGACAGATGGGAAAGTCTCACTGCTTTTCAAGAAAGGAGGAAAGACTGAAAAGAGAAAACAGTTAGCGGCACGGTGGGGCAGCAGGAGAGCTGCTGCCTTACAGCACAGAGGCCCGGGTTCAAGACTGACTATGGGTGCTGTCTGTACGGAATTTGTATATTCTCCCCGTTTCAAGATTCAAGAGAGTTTATTGTCGTGTGTCCCAGATAGGACAATGACATTCTTGCTTTGGTTCAGCACAACAGAATATAGTAGGCATGAATACAGAACAGATCAGTGTGTCCATATACCATTGTATAAATATATACACACATGAATAAATAAAACAAATAAACAGATAATTGGCTATTAATGTTTTGTTTGAGTTAAGTTCAAAAGCCTGATGGCTGTGGGGAAGTAGCTGTTTCTGAACCTGGTCGTTGCAGTCTTCAGGCTCCTGTACCTTCTACCTGAAGGTAGCGGGGAGATGAGTGCCTGGCCAGAATGGTGTGGGTCCTTGATGAAGCTGCCAGCCTTTTTGAGGCAGCGACTGGGATAGTTTCCCCCGGGTGCTCCGGTTTCCTTCCACACTTTAAAGACATGCAGGTTTGTAGGTTCATTGACTTTGGCTAAAGGAAAAATGGTAAATTGTCCCTAGTGTGTAGGATACTGCTAGCGTCCGGGTTAATTGCTGGTCAGCGCGGACTCGGTTGACCGCGGGGCATGTTTCTCCAAATTAAACTAAATTAAGGTGTCAGGAAAGAAGTCGCGATCCATTATTGAGGAAGCGACAACGTATGTTTGGAACTCACAAGGTGGTTAAGTCAAGCTGCAGTGAGTGGCAGGTGAGATGACGAGGAAGAGTGCAAGTCCCAATAATCATCTAACTAAAGCAAAATGTATACTGCAAGGTCCATAGACAGGTGTTCACCTTGTGACGTTAAGAACTATACAAGGTGAATGTATGTACACAAGGTCATAAGTTATAGGAGCAGAATTAGGCCATTTGGTCCATCAAGTCTACTCCGCCATTCAATCATGGCTGATCTATCTTTCCCTCTCAATCCCATTCTCCTGCCTTCTCCCCATAACCCCTGACACCCTTACTAATCAAGAATCTGTCAATCTCCGCCTTAGAAAATATCCATTGACGTGGCCTCCACAGCCGTCTGTGGCAATGAATTCCACAGATTCATTACCCTCCGACTAACGATGCTCCTGCAAAAGCTGGCAAATTTAAATTCACCACACAATCCCAAGCTCAGTCAATGCAGTCCTACAAGCCGGAAATTTTATTTGACAAATTTAACGTGAGATTTTCCTGAGGATAAAACTAGAAGAGTGGATAACATATAGATGCAGTCATTTAGATTTTCAATTTTTATTTGATAAGTTGCAGACAAAAAATAAATTGTGGCAATAATGTTCCTGGGCATATAATTTCAGTATGAACAGAAAAATGGTTTGAGGTCAGAAAATAGTTGGAATAAATGGCTAATTTTAACACAGGCAGGTAGCAATCATTTAGATTTAGAGAGATATATTGTGGAAATACGCTCTTTGGCCTGCTGAGACCACGCCAACCATTGATCACCTGTACACTAGTTCCAGGTTATCCTACTTTTGCATCCTATACATTAAGGGCAATTTACAGAAGCCAAGTAACCTACAAACCTGCACATCTTTGGAATGTGGGAGGAAACCAGAGCACCTGGACAAAACCCACGCTGTCTCTCTACATAGGTTTTCTGGAGAACAGACAGAGCACCCGGAGAACGTACAAACTCCACTTTTCCGTATTTATTTCACTCAGTGACTATTGCATTGGGTGGGTCGCACCCTGTAACACTGACGCCGATTGCTGATTTTGCATAAGATATCCATGGAATTAGTGCATCACCGACAAGGTCAGTTTTTACTGCCCATCTTCAGTCGCCCATGAGCATCTTGTCAGGCCATTACAGTGGTCAGTTTCCAACGTAGGCTTGGATTGTTTCTATCTGGCATCGACGGCTGAGGGGCCACCCGGTGGGGTTATGAGGGGCATAGAAGGGGCAGACAATCAGAGTCTTTTTCCCCCCAGGGTGTAAATACCAGCGATTGGAGGGAGTGGCTGTGAGATCAGAGGGACACAGACTGGGGGCGATGTGTGGGGTGGGACTTTTGGTGGGGAGGTGTTGAAGTGTGCTGCCGGGAGTTGGTGCTGAAGAAGGGGGCAGATGCGATGTTTGAAGCTTCTGGATAGGCACATGGATGTGCAGGGAATGGAGGGACATGGATAATGTGCCTGGAGGAGATTAACTTGGCATCATGTTCAGCATAGACATTGTGTCCCATGGGGCCTATTCCTGCGCAGTACTGATTTACATTCTATAAGAAATAGTAGAATTGGGCATTGGCCCTTTGTCTGCTCCACTATCCCATAGTACTTTGTTCCACTTTCCTGCATCAACCCTATGTCCCCGATTCCCTTGCTATCTAAACAAAATCTATCCTTCTATGCCTTGAATACACCCAGCAAATTAGCCTCCACAGTCTTCTTGCACTGTGAAGACGTTTCCTCATATGTCTGTCCTGAACCACGAACTCCTTGTTTTGGATCTGTGACTCCTAGTTCCAACTGGGAAAATATTATCCCCGGTCTATCCGTCAACACTTTCAACGCGACTCCCTCTTGTTCATCCGAACTCTAAAGGACGCAGGCCTGATGTTTGTCTCCACTGATGAATAACATCCAAGGATTTAACCACACCTGTGAAAAAGGGTCCCGACCCAAAACGTCACCTGACCCGCTGAATTACTCAGGTGCTTTGGGCTTTACTCAAGATTCCAGCATCCACAGTTCCCTAAAGGACACAGAGTGCTGGGGTACTACAGCAGGTCAGGCAGCATCTCTGAAGCACATGGATAGATGACGTTTCAGGATGAGTCCCTTCTTCAGATCCTGCAGTATGAGGTTTCTGCAGTTTCTCGTGTCTCTCAACCACACCATTGTGGGTCTGGAGACACAAATCCCTGCCTGGGTAAGCACACAAAATCCCTCTTGATAGTATTGAATCAGGTGATGGATTTTTATAACAGTCCTGTTGCAACTCAATCCGATGGCATTATTTCAAAGATATCCGTGCCATACGTTATCTCCTGATGTCACACTGAAGCTTACACATCCATGATTGCACATACTGTGTGTAAAATGACTACTCCGTTTGCCTGTGTTAGCATGCAAAGCAAGTTGGGATATCCCCAGGATCTAAGCAGCTTGTCATGGGACCAGGAAACCACAGGACTGCTGCAAAGGAGCCACTTGGTTCTAGTCCAGACGTTGTCACCAGGCTCTCAGCTGTGCAATCAATCGCTGCAATAGCAGGTGTGCATGGCAAGCCCACACCATCGGGATAGGAAGAACGAGAAGTTCTCAATGGAAAATAATTTCTGACATAAATGTTGCAGATTTGGTACAAATTCTATACCTCTACCAGCTCATAATATTCTGGAATGTACTGAATGGGTGGGGGATAAAACAGACACAAGAACAGACTCGGCTTGTACTCGCTAGAATTTAGTAGACTGTGGGGGGAATCGTATAGAAACTTACAAAATTCTTAAGGGGTTGGACAGGCTAGATGCAGGAAGATTGTTCCCGATGTTGGGGAGGTCCCGAACAAGGGGTCACAGTTTAAGGATAAGGGGGAATTCCTTTAGGACCGAGATGAGGAAAACATTTTTCACACAGAGAGTGGTGAGTGTCTGGAATTCTCTGCCGCGGGAAGGTAGTTGAGGCCAGTTCATTGGCTATATTATGGAGTTAGATGTGGCCCTTGTGGCTAAAGGGATCGGGGGTATGGAGAGAAGGCAGGTACGGGATACGGAGTTGGATGATCAGCCATGATCATATTGAATGGCGGTGCAGGCTCGAAGGACCGGCCTACTCCTGCACCTATTTTCTATGTTTCTATGAATGCCATTTGTAAATATATGTAAGTCAAGCAAGGGAATGAGTGAACACAAACGTGAAGACACTCAGTGTCCACAAAGCTGTACCCCAAGATGACAACCCCAGGCTGACAACATCCAAACCAGCCTCAGCAGTGTCTGGGCAGAGTTCGTGTGCCTTCCACCGAGGGCAAAGTGTTGGAACAACGTTGTCGAGACACATTTGGCACAGCAGAAACACTCACAAGATCAGGTCAAAGTAAGCGTGACTAAGACTAGAGCGTTCAGGCGCAGAACTTTTTCACACAACGCCTGGTGGAAATTGCGTACCTTCAATCACCGGGCAACATGCCCTTTCTCCTCTAGTTGGGCCCAAGGGCTGTTTCCACGCTGTATGACTCTCTATCACTTGATGACACAGATTGTGTCTCCAACGTGTTTAAGTGACGAGACCTGTTGGTGGGTTACTTTCAAACTCATTTCAAGAAAAAAGACAAAAACCCTTTCAAAATCCGGACCACCATTGAACGAAATTCGCAGATGACGGGTGACACGTCAAAACCGGTCTGTACACGTTGAATAAATGACAACATAAACCCAACTCACCCAGCACTACGGGCGGTCTGGTTACATTCAAGCTGCGCCTTGAGGATGACTTGTCGCTGTTGCCGAGGTAGGAGGCGGCGGCGGGGCAGGCGGCGGCCGCCAGGAGACAGAGGAGGAGGCAGAGGTTGGGGATCATTGCCCGGCTCGCAGTCTTCGGGGCCGGGGAGTGAGAGGGAGCTGAGAGTGGAGGGAGGGAGAGAGTTCTGGGGAGAGAGGGAGGGAGAGAGAGGGAGGGATTGAGAGAGGGAGGGAGGGATTGAGAGAGAGAGGGAGGGAGGGATTGAGAGAGGGAGGGAGGGAGGGAGGGAGGGAGGGAGGGATTGAGAGAGGGAGGGAGGGAGGGAGGGGGGAGGGAGGGAGGGAGGGATTGAGAGAGGGGGAGGGATTGAGGGAGGGAGAGGGGAGGGATTGAGGGAGGGAGGGAGAGAGAGGGAGGGAGGGAGAGAGGGAGGGAGGGGGAGGGAGGGAGAGAGGGAGGGATTGAGAGAGGGAGGGAGGGATTGAGAGAGAGGGAGGGAGGATTGAGAGAGGGAGGGAGGGAGAGAGAGAGGGAGGGAGGGAGGGAGGGATTGAGAGAGGGAGGGAGGAGAGGGATTGAGAGAGGGGGGAGGGAAGAGGGAGGGAGATTGAGAGAGGGAGGGAGGGAGGGATTGAGAGAGGGGGAGGGAGGGAGGGGAGAGAGGAGGGAGAGAGAGAGGGGAGGGGAGAGAGGGGAGAGGGAGAGAGGGGGAGGGAGAGAGGGAGAGTAGGGGAGAGGGGGGGAGAGGGAGGGGGGAGGGGGAGAGGGGGGGAGGAGGGAAGAGAGGAGGGAGGGGAGAGAGGAGGGAGAGGGGGGAGAGGGAAAGGGGAGAGGGAGGAGGGGGAGAGGGAGGGGAGAGGGAGAGAGAGGGAGGGGAGAGAGTGAGAGAGTGAGATGGAGGGAGCAGGGAGAGAGCGGTGAGAGATCGCTGAGAGAAGAGGGAACTCTCGCTCTCACTGCTGGGCCGGGCCGGGCCGGGCCGGGCCGACGTGAGGCGGTGGCGGATACAATGTAACCGCCCGCTCGGCCGCTACACACTGTATCGAGTGGCGGCGGCGCTACCAGCCCAGGTCACGCGGCCCAGCGCCTGCCGCCCGGCCCTGCCCTGCCCAGCCCAGGCGAGCCCGGCCATCACATGCAAAGAGCAAACGCCGCCGCCATCCCTCCCAGCCAAGGCAGGATCGCTGTGTGACGCTGCCCCCGGCCTGCTGCTGCCGGTATGACTGCTCAGCAAAAAAAAAACAACGAAGCACAACACCAAAGATCCTTTGCTCAAGACATGCAACATCTCTGGAGCGAAGGAAATAGGCAATGTTTCGGTCCGAAACCCTGCTTCAGACTGAATTTCCCGCGGAGTTTCTCCAGCATTTTTTGTCTACCTTCGATTTTCCAGTATCTGCAGTTCCTTCTTTAACGTTTCGGGTCGAGACTCCTCTGCAGATGCTGGTTTACACCGAAGGCAGTAACACAATGCTGGAGACTATCAGTCTGAAGAAGGGTCTCGACCCAAAACGTCACCTATTTCTTTTCACCAGTGATGCGCCTGTCCCGCTGAGTTACTCCAGCATTTTGTGTCTATAGAAACATAGACATTAGGTGCAGGAGCAGGCCATTCGGCCCTTCGAGCCTGCACCGCCATTCAATATGATCATGGCTGATCATCCAACTCAGTATCCTGTACCTGCCTTCTCTCCATACCCTCTGATCCCTTCAGCCACAAGGGCCACATCCAACTCCCTCTTAAATATGGCCAACGAACTGGCCTCAACTACCTTCTGTGGCAGAGAATTCCACAGATTCACCACTCTCTGTGTGAAAAACGATTTTCCCATCTCGGTCCTAAAAGACTCCCCCCTTATCCTTAAAACTGTGACCCCCTTGTCCTGGACTTCCCCAACATCGGGAACAATCTTCCTGCATCTAGCCTGTCCAACCCCTTAAGAATTTTGTAAGTCCCTATGAGATACCCCCTCAATCTTCTAAATCCCAGCGAGTACAAGCCAAGTCTATCCAGTCTTTCTTCATATGAAAGTCCTGCCATCCCAGGAATCAGTCTGGTGAACCTTCTCTGTACTCCCTCTATGGCAAGAATGTCTTTCCTCAGATTAGGAGTCCAAAACTGTACGCAATACTCCAGGTGTGGCCTCACCAAGACCCTGTACAACTGCAGTAGAACCTCCCTGCTCTTGTACTCAAATCCTTTTGCTATGAATGCCAACATACCATTCGCTTTCTTCACAGCCTGCTGCACCTGCATACCTACTTTCAATGACTGGTGTACCATGACACCCAGGTCTCGCTGCATCTCCCCTTTTCCTAATCGGTCACCATTCAAAAAATAGTCTACCTTCCTGTTTTTGCCACCAAAGTGGATAACCTCACATTTATCCACATTATACTGCATCTGCCATGCATTTGCCCACTCACCCAGTCTATCCAAGTCATCCTGCAGCCTCCTAGCATCCTCCTCACAGCTAACACTGCCCCCCAGCTTCGTGTCATCCGCAAACTTCGAGATGTTGCATTTAATTCCCTCGTCCAAATCATTAATGTATATTGTAAATAGCTGGGGTCCCAGCACTGAGCCTTGCGGCACCCCACTAGTCACTGTCTGCCATCCTGAAAAAGACCCGTTCACTCCTACTCTTTGCTTCCTGTCTGCCAGCTAGTTCTCTATCCACATCAATACTGAACCCCCAATACTATCTTTGATTTAAACCAGTATCTGCAGTTCTTTCCTACACATCTGTTGTTCCTTCCTACTCACAACAGAGAAACGAATTATTGTTCAGCTAACAGAGGGGAAAAAACATATATAACACTTGGGCAGCGGTAGAAAAAAAATGGATTTATCTAACTTCAAGTAACCCTCTCTCTCCGCACCCCCCCCCCCCCCCCCCCCCCCTTCACTGTCCTCTTGATTAACTTTACTGTGTGTATGCCTTGTTGTCACTTTCCCCTCATCTAACAATGAACCATTGTACATTTCCGTGAATATTGTCTGCTTTGATCTGGTTTTATCACACCTTACCCTTCGATATCTCTGGGCTCCCTCTCCCCTGACTCTCAGTTTCGAAAAAGGTTCTTGATTCCAAAACGTCATCCATTCCATTCGGTGCTGCCTGTCTCACTGAGTTACTCCAACATTTTGTGTCTATATCCAGCGGTATGAATATTGATTTCTCTAACTTTAAGTAACCCTTGTATCCCCCCCCTCTCTCCGTCCCTCCCCCACCATAGTTGTCATGCTAGTTTCGTTGTCATTCTGCTGAGTTTCACTGTATCACTCATTATCATTTTCCCCACAGCCAACAACAGACCATTGTGGGCTCCACTTTTCCTTGATCATTGTTGCTTTTTTCATATCGCTCATTCATTTCTTCTGTGTACCTTCTATATCTCTGGTTCCCCCCTCCCCTGACTCTCAGTCTGAAGAAGGGTCTCGACCCAAAACATCACCTATTCCCTTTCTCCAGAGATGCTGCGCGACCCTCTGAGTTACTCCAGCTTTTTGTGTCTATCTTCCATATAACCCAAAATATTTCTTCTTACCTGGGACCCAAATGAAAAACAGAAATGGTCAAAGTTAAATGCTACAAAACCAGAAACTGCCGCGACACTCAGCAGTTGGTACAGATTTGTGGAAAGAGAAACAGTTAATGTTACGGGTTGGAGACCTTGCATCAGAATTGGAAGGAGAAAAACTTTTTTTCTCTGCTTTATTTTCTTAGTAACAATAAAACTGGAGATGCTGGAAATCTGAAATTCAAAGACCCTTTCTCAGAACTATTTATATGGCTGCTTACTACGCATTTCATTTCTAGGATATAGTCGTGTAGGGATGCTGCATATCTGGAGGAATTCTCTATCATTCTGATGTAAAAATGAAGAATAAACAGGGATGGCTAAACTAAATGTATGTGTAATGGCAATTTCAAACTTTTCCAGTGTCTTCTTTTCCGATGCCCGATGCCATTACTACACAGGTAAGTAGGAGACATTTTTATGTTTATTGTTAAATTGTTTAATGTTGTGTCTTATCTTTATTTGTGTGCTGCATGGCAAGTCAAATTTCACTACACCAATTGGTGTATGTGACAATAAATGTCCTTTGTATCCTTTGTATGTTACGCAGACCAAAGAGAACAGGTCGTTATTTCCAGTTTAATTAGTTCTTTATTAAAAGTAGTGGTACAAACAAAGAGGTGAACATACCAGGTTCTACATGTTGTAGCCTTCTGTTCTCCCCGATCTGTGGTGAGAACTGTGTACTCTCAATCTCCCGTGCCTGGTCTGAATCACTCCCTGACCCCTAGGCCCATACGTGATGTCCCTCTATTCATCAACTGACCGCCCCCAAGTGTCCAAAATAATACTGCTCAAAGTATCGAGACAAAATAATATGATATGCCAACAGTAGCTAGCCGAAACATAAATGGCTCCTACAGTATGTATTCCATGCTACAAAGACAGGTAAATCCCTGTTCTCTAGCTTTTCCTTTACCAATGAATATGCTTTAGAAACAAGATTCCTTTATTACTCACATAATAAAATGTCATGGCACAGTTTTTAAATGCAGTGGAGGGAAGCCATCTACATGGGGAATATTAATGCTTCAGCTAAAGCACTAAAACAAAATTGATTTGCTGGACATTATTTGATTGCCATATGTAAGTTTTTGCAGCATTAGTTTGTGTATTCATTTTTTTATTATAAAGTTTTTTTTTTGGAAATAAGAATACATTTCATTGCCATACATGTTAATGTATGTGTGGGGTTTGCCAATGTGTGCATGCAAGGTCTTCATATGCAGAAATTATTTTTTGTATTACCGCAGCAGAATTACTTGGTTACATAAGAAGTAGGTCACTTGACTCCTCATGCTTGCTCGCTCTGTCATTGAACAAGAATAATGCTCGACTGTTCGGCACTATGTCCGGATAAATAGCTTCCTATCGGGTCGCAGCCAGAGAGTCAGAGTGGGCCATCACACATCCACGGCCCTCAGCCTCAGTACCGGCTCCCCACAGGGCTGCGTGCTGAGCCCCCTGCTCTACACCATCTACACACATGACTGCACCCCCGCCCACCACAGCAACACCATTGTCAAATTTGCGGATGACACTACGGTGGTGGGACTCATCTCCGGGGGGGACGAGTACGCCTATCGGGATGAGGCGGAACAGCTGACAGTGTGGTGTGGAGAAAATAACCTGCTCCTCAACACCTTAAAGACCAAGGAGATAATAATAGGCTTCAGGAAGAAACAAAACGGACATGGTACCACAGATCATCAGAGGGGGACTGTGTGGAGAGGCTGGCGGATTTCCGCTTCCTGGGAATCCACATTGAGGAAGACCTGACGTGGAGCGTGAACACTTCTGCGCTGCTGAAAAAGGTCCAGCAGAGACTGCACTTCCTGAGGGTGCTCGGGAAGAATAACATCGCTCAGACACTGCTGCTGTCCTTTTATCGGTGCTCCATTGAGAGCATCCTAACATACTGTGTATGCGTGTGGTACACCAGCTGCACAGCGGCTCAGATCAAAGCGCTCCAGAGGGCCATTGACAATGCCCAGAGGATTGTCGGCTGCCCTCTCCCTACCTTGGAAGACTTACACAGTTCCCGCTGCATCAAAAAATCCCAGAATATTATAAAGGACATTCCCACCCCGGACACTCCCTGTCTGAACTGTTGCCGTCAGGCAGACGGTACAGATCTACAAGGACAAGGACAAACAGACTTAAAAACAGTTTTTACCCCACTGCTATAAAGGCACTAAATGTAGCCGCCAAGGGACGCAGGGACTAAGGGACTGTGGTTGGTACACTGTGAAATCGACAGAAGGATGTAGGGTTGGGTGTTTATGCGTGCTATTTTCATATTTATTTTAGTTGTTTATCTTTGTTAATATTTTACCTTGCATGTATCGTTAGCTTTTAGAAATGTTTGAATGGCGCACTGACTGGCTGACATTTTTTAAATTTTGCTGTAAATGGTTCATGTTACAATGACAATAAAGAAACTATTCTATTCTACTAAACCCTATTATCGTTTGTGTACCTAAAAACATGTCAGTCTCTATCTTGAATATACTAAGTCGCAGCCCCTCCACCGCCTTCGTGGGTAGCGAGTCCCCAAAGATTCATGGCCCTTTAGTGAAGAAACTTCTCATTTCTGTCCTCAATGGCCGACTCTTTATTTAATGATCGTGACCGCTGGTTCCAGACACCTAAGTGAGGGGAAACATCTATTCTGCAAAAACCCTATCAAGCTCTTTAAAAATGTTGAACGCATCAATAAAATTGCAACTCATTGTTCAAAATCAAGAGAATGCAAACTGAGTCTCTTCAATATCTCCTCATACCTAATGAGTACTGCTTGAATAGAGTGGATGTGGAGAGGATGTTTCCACTAGTGATAAAGTCCAGGACCATGGACTAGCAAAATGGACTAGGGAGAGACAGTGGATGTAGTGTACCTGTACTTTCAGAAAACATTTGATAAGGTCCCACATAGGAGATTAGTGGGCAAAATTAGAGCTCATGGTATTGGGGGTAGAGTACCGACATGGATAGAAAATTGGTTGACAGACATGAAACCAAAAGTAAGGATTAACGGGTCTCTTTCAGAATAGCAGGCAGTGACTAGTGGGGTACCGCAAGGCTCAGTGCAGGGACCGCAGCGATTTACAATATACATCAATGATTTAGAGGAAGGGATTCAAAGTAACATGAGCAAATTTGCAGATGACACAAAGCTGGGTGGCAGTGTGAACTGCGAGGAGGATGCTATGAGGATGCAGGGTGACTTGGACAGGTTGGTTGAGTGGGCGGATGCATGGCAGATGCAGTTTAATGTGGATAAATGTGAGGTTATCCACTTTGGTGGCAAAAACAGGAAGGCAGATTATTATCTGAATGGTGTCAAGATGGGAAAAGGGGAAGTAGAACGGGATCTACGGGTCCTTGTTCATCAGTCACTGAAAGTAAGCATGCAGGTACAGCAGGCAGTGAAGAAAGTGAATGGCAAGTTGGCCTTCATAACAAGAGGAGTTGAGTATAGGGATCAGGGGGTATGGAGAGAAGGCAGGTACAGGATACTGAGTTGGATGATCAGCCATGATCATATTGCATGGCGGTGCAGGCTCGAAGGGCCGAATGGCCTGCTCCTGCACCTATTTTCTATGATTCTATGATAGGAGCAAAGAGGTCCTTCTGCAATTGTACAGGGCCCTAGTGAAACCACACCTGGAGTATTGTGTGCAGTTTTGGTCTCCAAATTTGATGGACATTCTTGATATTGAGGGAGTGCAGCGTAGGTTAACGAGGTTAATTCCCGGCATGGCGGGACTGTCATATTACGATTGAATGGGGCGGCTGGGCTTGTGCACTCTGGAATTTAGAAGGATGAGAGGGGATCTTATTGAAACATATAGGATTAGTAAGAGATTGGACACGCTAGAGGCAGGAAACATGTTCCCAGTGTTGGGGGAGTCCAGAACCAAGGGCCACAATTTACGAATAAGGCTATTTAGAACGGAGATGAGGAAACACTTTTTCACCCAGAGAGTTGTGAATCTGTGGAATTCTCTGCCTCAGGCGGCAGTGGAGGCCAATTCTCTGGAAGCATTCAAGAGAGAGTTAGATAGTTGAGTCAGGGGATATGGCGAGAAGGCAGGAATGGGGTACCGAATGTGGATGATCAGCCATGATCACAGTGAATGGCGGTGCTGGCTCGAAGGGCCGAATGGCCTACTGCTGCACCTATTGTCTATTGTCAGAGGCCATAGCCTCAGAATAATCTCCAGAGATGCTGCATGTCCCGCTGAGTTACTCCAGCATTTTGTGTCTATCATTGATAATAGTGCTGGAAAGTGGTTGTCCCGAGTTTGAAATGTGTAAAGGCAAACTGCTGTAAAAGCAAGAGTCTGAAGAAGGGACCTGACCCAAAACATCACTCGTCCTGTTTCTCCAGAGATGCTGCCTGACCCGTTGAGTTACCCCAGCACTTTGTATGTATCGATGGTATAAACCAGCATCTGCAGTTCCTTTCTACACAGCGCTATAGTATTTAGGCTTGATTCGTTGCCGTATAATATAAAGACCATAGATTAAAAGTGGTGGAAACAATAATGGTTGAGAGGAGGAATGAAAGAACCCAGAAAATGCTGGGTTTAATCAGCAGGTCAGGCAGCATTTGGGGAGAGAGTAACAGAATTAATATTTCAATTTAAGTGAACTAATTAATACAGGTGTCAGGAGTTATGGGGAGAAGGCAGGAGAATGGGGTTAGGAGGGGGAAATAGATCAGCCATGATAGATCATCCATGATTGAATGATGGAGAAGACTTGACGGGCTGAATGGCCTAATTTTGCTCCTGTCACTTATGACCTTATGAACGATCAAACTGTTCAAGTAAAAAGGAAAGACTGTTCTCAGACTTGGGAAAGTCTACAGTGGGATTTCTCAAGGATCGGTACCAGGGCCACCGCTTTTCTCAATGTATTTCGATGATTTTGAGTTGGGTGTTTAGGGCACAATTTCTAAACGTGCAGGCGGACGTGTAATGAACTGAGAGGAGGACAATCCTAGACTTCACAGAGATATAGATACACTGGTGGAACGGGTGGCAAGTGGCGGATGGAATTTTGATTCCAGATTCAATCACACACTCACAGATTAGGGACTATTTACTGTGGATAATACACTCACAAAGTCGTACATTTTTGTGATCTGGGCGGAAACCACAGCACCCAGGAAATCCCATGCGGCCACATGGAGAAAGTGGAAACTCCACAAAATATCAACCCGAGGTTAGGATTGAACCCAGGTCACTGAAGCAGTCAGTTAGCAAACTCAATTCATTGTGCCAATGTACTGCCCTTCTATGAAGCATTTGCTATTAGTAAAACCTATTTAAGATAAACTAAATGAAGTGACAAATCGAAACATTCTCATAGTGGTCTATCCCACAGTACGTCAGATATGACATGTTTACATCAATAATATTAACACTATTAATACCACTCTGAAATACTTTTGTCTTGTGATGATATGCGCTGGTACCAGCAACTCTTAAAAAATTAAACATCATTATTTTATTTTCTGGCTGTGCCCCCCCCCCCCCCCCCCTTTCACCCCCCTCCCTCTTTCACCCCCCCCTCTTTCACCCCCCTTTCACCCCCCTCTTTCACCCCACCCCCTCTTTCACTCCCCTCTTTTCACCCCCCCCCCCTATTTCCCTAGATGCCCATAAATTCATCAGCAGTAGCTGACTTGCATTTTCCTGAACTGTTACTGGTGCAAAATTATCAGGAGGAAGTCAGAAAGGGTGTATTAGCACCAAATCCAGCTGCAGTGCAATAAGGAACAATTTGTTTTCCTGACAAAGCTTTTGTTTTGAGATGCTTAGCAATTACAAATCTACAAACCCATTTTATTGAATTTTTCCTCATGATATATTATCTGTACATTGAATTTACAGGCCTGTTATGCTGCAGCAAGTAAGAATTTCACCAGGTAGACCCCGGCATTCGTTCTCTCCCTATCCCTCCCCCACCCAAGTTTCATTAGTTTCTCATTTTCACTCTACAAACAGTTTACATCGGCCTGTTTCCTTTATCATAGTTACTTTTTTGCATATCTTTCATTCATTGTTCTTTATCTCTCCACATTACCATCTATATCTCTTGTTTCCCTTATCCCTAACCAGTCTGAAGACGGGTCTCGACCCGAAACGTCACCCATTCCTTCTCTCCAGAGATGTTGCCTGTCCCGCTGAGTTACTCCAGCTTTTGGAACTTGGAAAACTTTATTGTCATTCAGACCTTGCGGTCTGAACGAAATTTCGTTGCCTGCAGTCATACATATAGTAAATAACAAAAACACACAATAAACACATATTTAACATCCACCACAGTGAGTTCACCAGGCACCTCCTCACTGTGGTGGAAGGCAAAAATCTTGTCTTTGTCTCTTCCCTTCTTCCTCTTCCTCTTCCTCCGCGCTGAGGCGACCCGGGCCTCCGATGTTGTGACCGCACCAGGTGATGTAAATAAGTCCCGTGGGTGAACCGCGCTCCGCGCTCCGCGCTCCGCGAGCAAGCCGGTTCAACTCCGCGGCCCGGGGCGGTCGAAGCTGCCGAAGCTGCCGCCCTCCAGTCCAGCGGACGGATTTTGTGTCTATCTTCACTATGCCATCATTGGCACATAATTAAATATTCTCGACTCCTGACTGTTCAGTTTAATTATGTATCGACAATGGAACAGCAGCAGAACCGGCCGGTAAACACAATGCACCCAGATAATAACCTGACATGACTTTTATTTTGGACCATAAACATATGTATATGGTTCAGTGGTGTAACTTCCTGTCTTCACAATGTCTGTCTTACCATACTCTTCCTGTCTTACCATACTCACCCCCAGCTCCCTAACCCTATCACCAGATGAGCAACAGAACGTTTAAAAAACATATATTTGTCTTTAATATTTGGTAGTTCGCAGGTACAATCGCAACGTTTTTCGCATGTACTTTCGCAACGTTTAAGAGACATTTAGATTGCTACATAGATAGGACAGATTTAGAGGGAAATGGGCCAAATGCAGGTAGGTGGGACTCGTGTAGATGAGACATGGAAGATAGACACAAAATGCTAGAGTTACTCAGTGGGACAGGTAACATCTCTGGATAGAAGGAATGGGTGACGTTTTGGGTCGAGTCCCTTCTTCAGACTGAGTTGGGGCGAGGGAGACACAGAGATAAGGAAGGGTAAGATGTGCAAACAAGATCAAAGAGGATGAACTTCAAGGAAAATGGAAAATAGATCATTGTTAGCTAGTGGAAGGTGACAACGAAGCTTACAGAGATACAATTTGACAAAACAATAGGGACATGTTGGCCGGTGTGGTCGTTGGACCAAGGGGCCTGTTTCCATGCTGTATGACTATGACTAACTAAAAATGAAAATGGCTTTTGTTTTATAATTTGAAACTAAAGGAAGGCATGTGACGGGATGTGAAGCAGACCTGTCCAGTTGGTCCCTGTATATCATTTAGTTGTGTGACCCAGTTACAAATCACCCTGGCCTGGAGAGTGAGGCTTTCAAGAAGGTATCAGGCACCTGGTTGGCAAAGATGAAACAGTTGACATTAATTTAAGTCCCTGGCTTATCTTCATCATGATTAAAATCGACATGCCTAGAAATATTGTATAGATTTTGACATCCAAAAAGCCCCAGAGCTATAAGTAATTAGTGATTTTAAAATATTTTCTCAAAAGCAATGCAGCTTCTCAATATACTTTACTGTCACTCCTCACATGAATATTCCTTGAAGATTGGCTGAGAAAACTAATGGAAACCGGCATCATGAAAACAATTGTGCTGTTAAATGGAGTTGCAACCGACAGCTTGAATGTCCTGGGGGAAAATGTATATATTTGAAGCAATATTTCCGATATGAGGCAATAAAACAGCCCAAATCTCTGCAATGTGTTCATCTATGGGATTTCATAGACTTTACTGTAAACCAAGGGGAAATGTTTTGGTGTAGTTTAGTTTAGAGATACAGCGTGGAACAAACTCCTCAGCTCACCGAGTCCGCGCCGATTAGCAATCAACCTGTGCACTGGTACTATCCGACACACGCGGGATAATTTACTATCTTTAACTAGATCGATGCCTTTGTGGACCTCTGTTGTGCATGATATATAGAAACAGCTTGGATGTAAATGCAGATGGTTTGGTTCGTAGGTTTGTAGATGACACTAACATTTATGGAGTTGTGGACAGTGAGGAAGGATGTCATAGAATACAGTGGGAATTTGATCAATTGGTGCGGAGAAATGACAGTGGGATTGAATCTGACCACGTATGAGGTGTTACACTTTGGGGATAATGTACAGTTAATCACAACACCCAAACCACTTTTGTTTTTAAGGAGGATCTTGGGGTCCAAGTCTGCAGTTCCCTGAAAGTAGCAGCACAAGTAGATACAAAACACAAAGTGTTGGAGTAACTCAATGGGTCAGGCAGCATCCATGGAGGGAAGAGATACTTGGGGCAATTTGGGTCGGGACTTTCTTCAGATTCAAAAAGCCTGAAGAAGGGTCCAGTGAAGAAGGTTGTCTCTCCAATCCCTCCACATATGCTGTCTGACCCACTGAGTTAATTGAGAGAGATGTTGGCCCTTCTCTGAGTCCTTGATGCTGCCATTGTGGGATCTGCAGATGTCAGCAGAGACTTGTGGTAAGTCACAAATTTCAATGGCCCTCTCAGCACCAACTGGTGAAACCTCGTATTCCAAAGATAATTGTTAGCACCTCCTTCGATATCTGAGAGTAGTTTACTTCTCTTTAGGCCAGTGTGTGTGTGCAACATGTACGGAATGGGCTTCTCGCTATCATTATCTTTGACGTGGCTGGATAGCAGTCAGAAGAAAGCACAACAAATTTATTTAGCAATCTCTGCAAATATACCTCTAGCTAATGCCCAGGTCGAAATAAAAGCATAGCTCAGGCCTACCCAGTTTAAATCAGCATGACCTTTAATAATTTCAAAATTCCAGTGCATAAACAACTTAGGATAGAAGTAAAACTCCAATTACTCCATGTAAGGGCCTTTGCCCACTCAGGGAAATTGCTTGCAGTCTGAAGCAGAAGGCTTGCAGTGTTTGAATCGGAACTTATCTGAAGAGAAAATGTATCTACCTCCTGGAATCGGTCTGTTGCCGGGAATGATTTTGCAACAATATATTTTGAATGTTTTTTAATGCGTGGTTCTCATAAATCTGGTCGAGATGGAGAGTGCCGGGCAATTCTATAACATGAACCTTCTGCTTTTGCTGGTCCTTCCACTCTCTGCACAGTGACAAGCTGTTCTTGCTGACGGTATTGTCACCACTACCATAAACAATCCTCACCGGCTGGCTGGAAGGGAAGCCTTCATCGTATACGTAAGTCACCGGTGTCGGCACTCCGGTCCCATACAGGCAGTAAACTTCTACCCCTGGTGGGGGCAGGTCAGATAGAAGATCTTTTCCGTTTTGCCATTGGTGCCAGCCGTCCTCATACCCGATGTCAGTGAAGAACAATCTGTAGTCACTGTAGGTGTAGTTGTACGTGGGTGTGGAGATGAAGATGTGATCTTCTGGCCACGCCCGCCTTGAGGGAAGCAGCCAAGGGTTGCTTGACGTTGTGCGTTGCTGGTCCCGCACCTTCAGGGGGTCAAGCGCGAGGCCGTAGTTGTCCCCTGGACAACGAGGATTGAAAGAACAAAATGAGCAACCCAGAGAAAGTAAATTAAACTTTAGAAACATAGAAAATAGGTGCAGGAGGGGGGCATTCAGCCCTTCGAGCCAGCACCGCCATTCATTGTGGTCATGGCTGATCGTCCCCTATCAATAACCCGTGCCTGCCTTCTCCCCATATTCCTTGATTCCACTATCCCCTAGAGCTCTATCTAACTCTCTCTTAAATCCATCTAGTGATTTGGCCTCCACTGCCCTCTGTGGCAGGGAATTCCATAAATTCACAACTCTCTGGGTGAAAAAGTTTTTTCTCACCTCAGTCTTAAACGACCTCCCCTTTATTCTAAGACTGTGGCCCCAGGTTCTGGACTCGCCCAACATTGGGAACATTTTTCCTGCATCTAGGTTGTCCAGTCCTTTTATAATTTTATATGTTTCTATGATATCCCCTCATCCTTCTAAACTCCAGTGAATACAAGCCTGGTCTTTTCAATCTTTCCTCATATGACAGTCCCGCCATCCCAGGGATCAATCTCGTGAACCTACACTGCACTGCCTCAATCACAAGGATGTCCTTCCTCAAATTAGGAGACCAAAACTGTACACAATACTCCAGATGTGGTCTCACCAGAGCCCTATACAACTGCAGAAGAACCTCTATACTCCTGTACTGAAATCCTCTTGTTATGACTTTGACATATTTTCACGGCCTGGTTTGAATAGAAATTAAAATCAGGTGAAGAAGTGGTGACTTCAATTTCAAAGCAGGAAGTCAAATTGAAAGTTTGATGAACCAGTATCCACACTCACCAACGTTGTCCCTTTAGCCCAGTGGTTCTAAGGAAGGATCCCACCCAAATCATCAAGTGTCTATGTTCTCTAGAGATGCTGCCTAACCTGCTGAGTTACTCCAGCATTTTGTGTCTTCATTTGTAAAACACATCTGCTGTTCTTTGTTTTGACATTGGCGTTTTCTTCAGAATGATTGTAGGAGAGTGGAAACATAGAAGCATAGAAACATAGAAATTAGGTGCAGGAGTAGGCCATTCAGCCCTTCGAGCCTGCACCGCCATTCAATATGATCATGGCTGATCATCCAACTCAGTATCCCGTACCTGCCTTCTCTCCATACCCTCTGATCCCCTTAGCCACAAGGGCCACATCCAACTCACTCTTAAATATAGCCAATGAACTGGCCTCAACTACCCTCTGTGGCAGAGAGTTCCAGAGACTCACCACTCTCTGTGTGAAAAAAGTCTTTCTCATCTCGGTCTTAAAGGATTTCCCCCTTATCCTTAAGCTGTGACCCCTTGTCCTGGACTTCCCCAACATCGGGAACAATCTTCCTGCATCTAGCCTGTCCAACCCCTTAAGAATTTTGTAAGTTTCTATAAGATCCCCTCTCAATCTCCTAAATTCCTAAATTCCAGAGAGTATAAACCGAGTCTATCCAGTCTTTCTTCATAAGACAGTCCTGGAGGGGGAAGAAAAGCTGGAAGCGAGGGGGGGGGGGGGGGGGGGGGGGGTGGGGGGGAGGGGGGGCAGGACAAAGCCTGGCAGGCAATAGGTTGATCCAGGAGGGGAGGTTGTTTTGATGGGCAGATGGTTAGACAAAGGGTAGAGATCAATTTAATTTAAGACAAGGATTAGGGTTAAACATGATGCATACCCATAAATGAAATTTACAATCGCAAAGGAAATGAAAATCTGGCTATAATTCAGCTGTGAAGGTAATTGACAGCATTTATTTCACGCTTGGCCAACCAGTTAATAAACTGCTATATAATAGCTCTCCGTCACTCTGTTTACCATCATTTTGTTCAGCAGGGTAAAGGTTGCTGAAGGAAATGTATCCCATGACACCACTACAACAGGTTCCCCTCTGGATGTTATGCCTGCCTTTATGGGGGCTTCATCTGTGCAACTTTGCCAAAAACAACTGCAGGCGCTGAAAATCTGAAATAAAAACAGAAAATGCTGGAAACCCTCAGCAGGTCAGTCAGCATCAGTGAAGGGTCATCAACTTGAAGTGCTAACTGGCAGCCTTTAGTCATAGTCATAGAATCATAATTTGTGGAAACAGACCTTTAGGTCCAACTTTTCCACACCGACCAACATGTCCCATCTGCACTAGTCACGCCTGCCTTTTTTTAGCCAATATCCTTCTAAACCTGTCCTATCCATGTACCTGTCTAAATGTTTCTTAAACATCATGATAGTACCTGCCTCAAGTGCCTCAGTTTGTTCCATACACCCACACCCTTGGTGTAAAAACCGTATTCCTCAGGTTCCTATTAAATCTTTTCCCCCCTCAACTTGAAACTATGTCCTCTGGTCCCCAATTCCCCCACTCCGCGTTTACCCGAGCTATTCCTTTCATGATTTTGTACACCTGTAAAGGATCACCCCTCATTCTGCTGCGCTCCGTGGTATAGAGTCCTAGCCTGCTTAACCTCTCTCTATAACTCAGGCCCTCGAATCCTGGCAACATCCTAGAAATCTCTGCACCCTTTCTAGCCTGACACCATCTTTCCTATAACATGGTACCCAAAACCCAATACCCTAAACGTGGCCTCACCAATGTCTTATATAACTGCATCATGACCTCCCAACTCAATACTCTGACCGATGAAGGCCAATGAGTGGAAAGCCTTTTTGACCACCCTATCTACCTGTGACGCCACTTTCAAGGAACTATGTCGAGGGAACCCTTTCCACAGATGCTGCCTGACCTGCTGAGTGTTTTCGGAAATGTCCGACATGATTTCCAAAGCTTGACACAGCACATCCTGAAGTCACAAGAGGTGAAAGTCTTCCTTTTTTTAAAACGTTTTTAAAATATGATTTTCCACAATTTCATCGGCTGGGAAGGTGGCCAGAATTTGTGGGTGTTTTTTTTTGTATTTTGTCATTAATTCCAGCCGAAGAATAGAAAAGAAAGTAAATGCTGAGGAAATGTTGGTACCTGAAGCAAGCGCAGCGAGGGACTTGACGGTGCCCCCCCATGGGGCTCCCAGTGAGATGACCGCCTGAACAAACTTGTCCTTCCATTCTTGAGGCTGCTGCTTGAGGAAGTGCAAGATGTACATGCTCCCCATACTGTGGCCCAACAGGTAGACTGGCTTCCCGTAGGCCACCTGCATCTCCTCGATCAGCTTCTTCAGTTTGTCGAAATATTCCTCCTGCTCATCTGTCGAAGGAAACGTGCCAAATGCTAAAAACCTTTGGACATTTGTGGACTGTGTCAGCACTGGTAAGGGGTAAACCTGTTGCTGTGAATCCGGTGAGTCACTAGTCCTGTTCCTAGGTACATTGCTGCACACAAGCCTCAGTTAACTAAATCCCATCAGTAACCCGACCACAAGAGTAAACCAGTTTTCCTTTTGCGTACTTATACTTGCATTCTATTGACAACGTCAGTTGATGGCAATCAATTAATCTAATTCTGCAAACATGAAAGATTTCTGCCAACTCTATTCTGAAGCGACCTTTAGCCCACTAACTTAGCCCACTAAGTCCACGTCAACCAGCGATCACACCATACACCAGCATTATCCCACACACCAGCGACAATTTATTGAAGTCTTAGGAGTGTGGGAGGAAACAGGAGCATCCGGGGAAAACCCACGTGTTTACGGGAGAATGTACAATCTCCGTACAAACAGCACCTATAGTCAGCATCGGACCTGGGTCTGTGGGTCTGCAAGGCAGCAACTCTCCAGCTGACCACCGTGCCACCCATCAAAGAGAGCACGGGAAGAGGTTCCTGATGTGATTCTCTCCCCGATCTTCATCCAGTCTCCCTCATAATCCTTTCTCATCCACTGATGTATCTGGAACTGGACCTGTAATACAGGTGAGTTGACTGCCCCGGCCTGCTGGTGGCTGGGGGGAGAGGCGAGGATCGGCAGAGACATTGGTCGCGGCCCACAGGCAGCTGGAGTGCAGGTAAGGGATGGCGGGCGGCAGTGGTGGCAGGCATGGCCGGCAAGTGGCTGAGGAAGCTGGCGGTGGCAGGCAGTGGCGGCAGTAGGTCCGGCCTGGGAGCAGCCGGTCAGGTTGGAATTACCGTGTGGATGCTCCCATCTGCAACAACCAATATCCATTATAAACAGCTGGAGTAACTCAGTGGGTCAGACAGCATCTCTGGAGAAATGGAATAGGTGACATTTCCGTTTCTCCAGAGATGCTGTCTGACCCGCTGCGTTACTCCAGCTTTCTGTGCCTATCTTCGGTTTAAACCAGCATCTGCAGTTCCTTCTTACACATTCATTATAAGCAGGTCCATAGTACTGAGGTGGACTGTATACTAATTGGAAACAATATTTCCATCCTTACAATGATAAGGAACCAGAAGTCATATCTTGATATAACGGGCAAGAGAACTAGAGAAGAGATAAGGATGGCTTTGTTTACTGCAGTGAGCTATTCTTGGGTCGAAATGGCGTTGGGGGCAGATTCAGCAGCAACCTCTGAAAGGAACTCCAATGTAATGTACATGATATCATTTGCCTGATGGTATGGGGTAGAGAGAGGAAGTTGGGATAATGAGATAACTGGTGCAAGAGGTTAGGACAGGGCCAATGGGCTGAGTGGCCTCCATTTGAGCAGCTGGCACAACCCTCATTCAAAACTCAGTGTTACTGTTTTTCACTCGGTCACCATTACTGGTGTGGCGAGATGTTTGTTTTGTCTACTTACACGCTGCCATTCTCCAGTCATAGGGGGCCGCTCGAACGGTCTCGTCACGAGTGTAGCCCATGTTTACCAAGAACTGCACCAACGTGTGGAAATAACCTGCCAAAGCAGAAGTGAAGTCACCACGGAGGCCTGATTGTCCAACATGACTGATACATTCCAGGCCAGTAAACACTGAAGGACGCGGAATCTGTTACCAGAAGTAAGTTGGACACGGAATTTGTTTTCCTTATAGCGGAGCTGGCTGAGTGAGTATTCAGGCTGATGATGGGCACAGATTGGGGAGATACAGAGAAACGTTTCCACTCACCCCCGCGGCACTTGTTACCAGCGGACATTGGTTGTAGGTCGCCATGGTTTAAGGTTGGAGAGGGGAGTATCAGGGGAAATATTTTTTCTCCCAGACATTGGATGGAATCTGGAGCACATTGCCTGAATGGGTGAAGGAGGCAGATATTCTCACAACGTGTCAGACATACTTTTAGATGACATAGAAGACCACACAGAGTGCTTGAAAATGGGATTGTGTCGCTAGTCAATGTGGTTCTGTGGTTCAATGGCTCCTTCTATTATCATGTGTGCCAAGGTACAGTGGCTAGCACAGACATGATGGTCTGAAGGGCCTATTTCCAGACTGATGATGATTTGACCCTATAGCTGTGTATTTCAATCCAACTTTAAATCACACTCCTGTTATCCCTCACAGTCTTTACTGCCTTGAAAGGTAAATCCTTTGTGCCGATCCATTACTCTACAACATCCCCAGGATGCAGAATCATGGAGTTTGCTGTGTGTTGACCACAGGAGAAAAGCTTGGAATAATCTCTCTGTGCCCGCCCGCCCGCCAAACCTGTCAGCTTCAGTGTATCCAGATATTCCACCGAATGTGTCTTCCCAAAACCAGGAACGCGGGTCATCACCCCGGGTGCATTGGTATTCCTGCCTGTCGTCCTGTTGTAGACAAGTCTAAAAAAGGATTATTTGTGTCAAATGCCTGGGAAAAGTAACGCACTAACAGATTAAAACAAACCAGAAGTGATCTTCCACCTTTGTCTGTACAGGACTCGCACAGACTTTAAGCTGCCACCCTAGTGTAATACTGGAGTCAGCATTAAATCGCAATGAATCCCACAGATTTACCACCCTCTGGCTAAAGAAATTCCCCCTCATCTCCTTTCTAAAAGTACGTCCTTTTATTCTGAGGCTGTGGCCTCTGGTCCTAGACTCTCCCACTAGCGGAAACATCTTCTCCACATCCACTCTATCCAGGTCTTTCACCATTCACCCTTCTAAATTCCAGCGAGTACAGGCCCAGTGCCATCAAACGCTCATCATGCGTTAACCCATGTTCGTCATGTTAGTCAACATGTTAGTCAAGCCTCTATCCAGAGAGAAGCCAACTCACTGACAGATTTGAATCACAATAGACAATGGGTGCAGGAGTAGGCTATTCGGCCCTTCGAGCCAGCACTGCCATTCAATGTGATCATGGCTTATCATCCCCAATCAGTACCCTGTTCCTGCCTTCTCCCCATATCCCCTGACTTCATTATTTTTAAGAGCCCTATCTAGCTCTCTCTTGAAAGCATCCAGAGAACCTGCCTCCACCGCCCTCTGAGGCAGAGAATTCCACAGACTCACTACTCTCTGTGAGAAAAAGTGTTTCCCCGTCTCCGTTCTAAATGGCTTGCTCCTTATTCTTAAACTGTGGCCCCTGGTTCTGGACTCCCCCCAACATCGGGAACATGTTTCCTGCCTCTAGTGCGTCCGAGCCCTTAATAAATCTTAATTGAGACATCTGTGATGTTCCGTCTCAGATGTCTGGAAAATTCCTAAACTGTACAGCTTTCCAGGAAATTCAGTCGGCTCAACGAAGCGCCAGAGCACCAGAGGAGAGTTTACACTACCTCATGTTGTCTATCCAGCAGTCAATTCCAATGGGCAGGAATGTGTTGAGGTTGAGCCACAGGGTGAAGAACCTGTTGGTGTTCCTCAAGCAAAGCCAGTGCACCACGGCTGGTTTTTTCAGCTTCACCTCCAGGCGGTTCCCCGTGTGACCAGGCACTTGGTAACGAGAAGGACCACAGGCTTACCACAGATTATTCACTTCACTCTATACCCCTCTGTCCAAGTGTGTGGAACTAGGGTTGTCCATTCACCCCCTCACTTCTAATGGACATCAGATGGTTGCTGCCATAGAAGGTCAAACCCACACATCCCTTCCCCCAGGCCTCTTCAAAACTAGAAGCAAGAGGTTGGGCTGTGATTTAGTTTATGTTTAGTTTAGAGATACAGCGTGGAAAGAGGCACTTTGGCCAACGGAGTCCGCGCCGATCAGCGATCCCTACACACTAGCACTATCCTAAACAAACTAGGGACAATATACAATTTTACTGAAGCCAATTAACCTACAAATCTGCACGTCTTTGAAGTGTGGGAGGAAACCGGAGCACCCGGAGCTAACGCTGTGATCATGGGGAGAACGTACAAACTCGGTACAGACAGCATCCGTAGTCAGGGTCAAACCCGGGTCTCTGGTGTCGTAAGGCAGTAACTCTACTACTGCGGCACCGAGCCACCCCGATTATTCTCTCCAAAACCGTCATTCACTACCCATTATTAACTTGCTTAAATTGTGTACAGCTCATTTCTTTAATTGTGACATTGATGGTGCCAACAGATATCTAGAATATCGAATGCTATATTCATGCTCCGACATTATTGCATTGTAGAATAATATGTTTGTTCCCCAGCGAGGCTAGGATGTTTAAAGGAGAGTCAAAAACAAACCCTAATATGTTTATAGGGGGAGTTGGCAACAGGTGCAGATAGTTTAAAGGTAGTTTAGGAACTTAGGACTCGGCAAGTGAACAGGGAGCGTGGAAACTGGGGCCCGGAGAGTGAAGAAGGGGTGTGGGATGTGGCGCTGGGGAGTGAACAGGGAGTGTGGAAACCCAGGGTGTGAAGAGGGAGAGTGGGAACCAAGGCCTGGTGAGTGAATGGAGAGTGTGGAACGTGGAGTGAAGAAGGAGTGTGGAACGTGGAGTGAAGAGGGAGTGTGGAACAGAGGCCCAGGAATGGAACAGGGTTGAAGGTTGAATGGTGTGGAATTTATCATGGTTGCACTCATTTTTAAGAGTAACAGCTAGCAAAGAGGGGTCTACTTTTCAGAAACTACCTCATTCCCCCAGTCTGATGAAACTGTGCTTGTTTCCAAAGAGCTGAAGTAAAATAAAAACAATTTGCATTGATTTGGCAAGTCAGGTTTTAGATCAGTGTTTCCTTTTACTATCTTTTCATTTCCTTTTCCCTTCCTCCAATTTACAAGTTCAATCAGTAGGTTGCTTCTGTCCATGAACATTATTGTGCCTTTTGGTAATTTATTTTCTCTCATTATATCCACTTCCCTTTAGGTGGCTAAGAAGATGTGCATGATTTAGAAGCCTTACCGAGCTGTGGTTGTAAAGGGTTCAAAATTGGGAATTAAATATTTGTAGATAATTAACTTTTAAAACAAATAGGCGCAATGGAAAGGAAGCAAGAAAGGACTTTATACTGAAGAGTGAGATAAAGGGAATATAGAGGAAGGATCTTAGTTGCAATATCAAACGTAGGAACAGTTTGAGTGGAGTTGAGGAAAAAACTTTGGTGGGAGTCATCAATCGGCTCCCAAACAGTCATGATAATGCAAGAGATTAGAGGTGCATTTAACAATAATCCTACAATGATAGCAGGAGATTTTTAATTTGCATTTAGACAGGGTAGACTAAATTAGCGTTGAGGATATACCTTCCACGCAGAAGGTAGCGGGTATGTGGAATGGGCTGCCAGAGGGGGTAGTTGAGGCAGGTACTATAACAACATTATAATGACATTTGGACAGGTACATGGATAGGAAACGCTTTGAGGGATATCAGCCAAAAGTGGCATGTGGGACTTGTGTAGATGGGGCATTTTGGTCGGGAAAGTTGGGTTGAAGGGCCTGTTTCCATGCTGTGTGACTATGGCTATATGGTCAACTCATGGAATCATTAAGAGAAGGTTTTTAGAACAAAACGTTGAAGAACAAACTGGCGAACAGGCTACTTTAGATTTAATGGTGAAATGAGGGAAGATTAAGTAATGATCTGGAAGAGGAGAGCCCTTAACAAAACATTGATCATCATATAATCGAACTTTATATAAGGATTGAAAGTGATTTAATTCAGTATGAAACCAGAGTCTTATATCTGAATAACGGCAAGAGATAGATTTTTAATGGAAAAAGAATATTAAAAGATTTGACAATAAATAAAGCAGTGAATAATATTTAAAATATTAATGGAAAACCTAAAAATCATATCTATCCCTCCAAGGTAAGACAACCCAACAGGAAAAAAAGTGGTTTAGCTGTGGTTTTGAAGAGAAGTTAAAGATAACTTTAGATCAAATGGAAGGACTGTAACAAAAATATACAGTAAAGCAGCATGAATGAGGATTGGGACAAGTTCAGGTTTCAGCGAAAGGAATGGGAACTGAATAAACGAGAAACACAAACACAGACTGGAAAAGCTGCTACAGAGAAGTAACAAGGAAAAGATGAGCAGAATGAAACTGAGTCCCTTATAAACGGAAACACTGAGACGTGGCAAGTCACATTAGAGAGTTTTTTGGGGGTAAGGAGGTTGCAGAGAAATTAAAGTAGTTTGTTTAGTTTTAGTTTAGATTCGAGTTTTTTTAGTTTGTTTTTTAGTTTAGAATTTTTAGTTTAGAGATTCAGTGGAGAAACCGGCTCTTTGGCCCACCGTATTAGCGCTGACCACCGATATGCGCACGCTTACACTAACCTACACACACTAGGGACAATTTACAATTTTACCAAGCCAATTAACCGACAAACCTGTACGTCTTTGGAGTGTGGGAGGAAACCAGAGCACCCGGAGCAAACCCATGCAGGTCACAGGAATATTGTACAAACTCTGTACAGACAGCACCCGTAGTGAGGATTGAACCCTGGTCTCTGGCGCTGGAAGGCAGCAACTCTATTGCTGTAACTGGAATGAACTGCTAGAGGAAGCTATAGAAGCAGATACCATTACGAACTTTAAGAGACATTTGGATATATATATGGATAGCGAGCGAGGGCTACGGGCAAAATGCAGGTAAATGGGACTAGCCCAGAATGCCAACTTGGACAAAGTGGGCCCGAAGGGCCTGTTTGCACGCTGTACAACTCTATGACTCTAAACATTAAATAAATATTTTGTGCCCATCTTCGAGGAAGAAGATACAGAAAACCTTCCTGAAATAATAGTGATTAAAGATCTAGAGTGAATGAGGAACTTATATTTGCTCATAGGAAGAAAATTAGTCGTCATAGAATCATAGGGTCATAGAGTCTTCCAACGAGGAAACAGGCCCTTCAGTCCAATTTGCCCACACCGGCCCGCATGTCCCATCTACACGAGTTCCACCTGCTTGCATTTGGCCAATATCCCTCTAACCTATCCTATCCATGTACAGTACATGTCTAAATGTTTCTTAAATGTCGCAATAGTACCTCCTCCAGTATAGCATGTTCCATATACCCACCACCCTTTGTGTGAAAAGGTTACCCCTCAGGGTCCTATTAAATCATCCCCCCCCCACCTTACGCCTACTATATGTTCTCTGGTTCTTGCCTCCCCTACTCTGGGCAAGAGACTCAGTGCATCTACCCGATCTATTCCTCACATGCTTTTGTACACTTGTAATGGGGACATTAGTGCGGCCCCAAGGCTTCACACCTTCAATGACTTGCTGTTGTACAGAGTTTTCCATCTTCTCACAGTGACAGCATGAGAGACTTACCATGGGTGCTCCAATTTCCCCATATATCCCACTAACATGCTGGTCAGTTCTTTGGCTATTGTGAACTATGCCAAGCGGAGATCTTTGCGGCAGAGATGGTGGCGGGTGGGAGAGGGGAGAGGAGAGTTTACAGGGAATTAAAGTGGGACCGATGGGATTGAACTGTGAGCAGTCATGGACCCGATGGGTTGAATTGCCTCCTCCTATGTCATGAGGAAAAAAAAAAGGAAAACGGGGACCAATATTAGTAAAAAGGAAAATGCTGGAAGATGTTAAGGAACTGGGTATTTAGAAACTAAAGGGCAGCCCAGTGGTGCAGCTGTGGAGTTGTTGCCTTACAGCGGCAGACACCCGGGTGTGATTCTGACTGCGGGGTGCTGTCTGTACGGAGTGCGTACGTTCTCCCCGTGACCGCGTGGTTTTTCTCCAGATGCGCTGGTTTCATCCCACACTCCATAGACGTACAGGTTTGTAGGTTAATTGGATGCAATGAAATTGTACATTGTCCCTCGTGTGTGTAGGACGGTGTTAGTGTGGGGGGATCGCTGGCAGGCACGGACTTGGTGGGCGGAAGGGTCTGTTTCCGTGCTGTATCTCTAAACTAAAAAAGTGAACGATATTGGCATAGAGTAATGCAGCTTACATTTTTTACTTTAAAGAAATGTTCAAAATAGACTTTATTCAGGTAATAAATATATACAATACATGAACCGTGCAAAAAATTAATCCGACATTTCCGGAGGCTATACAAAATATTCAATACAGTCTACATACATTGCTCAAATTTCACAAATATATCCCCCACCCTTGCCACTCATGTGGATCTAACGTTGCAGTCATTTTGCAAATATATCTTTGGTTACGTTCTTTGCTTCTGTAAAAGTTAGCCGGCTGTACTGACTAACTTTCACCTCTGGTCTGGGCTGAATGAGCAGAGACTTCTCAAGGGGAATCTTGCTTGACAGAACTATTTGAATATTTTGAGGTTGTAATTTGCAGCACAGATACGGTTAAACTGGTCGATCTGGTCTACATTTACCTCTCAACTAACATCACTGAAAAATAGATAATATCTGGTCATCCTCACCCTGCTCTCTGAGGGAGCCTCCTGTGTCCATATTGGCCAAAGGTTTTCCCAGCAGTGTCTACAATTCAAAAGTAACACTGGCTGAGATGTTTTCATGGAATGTGAATGCTCAGTTTAGTTTAGAGGTACAGCGTGGAAGCGTGCCTTTTGGCCCGCCAAATCCACGCCAAACCGATCACCCGTTCTCAGTGGTTCTCTGTTCTCCAACTTTCTTATCCACTCTCTACACACCAGGGGCAATTTTAAAGAAACATAGAAACATGGACAAATAGGTGCAGGAGTGGGCCATTCAGCCCGTCATCTAAACACAGTACCCCATTCCTACTTTTTCCCCATATCCCTAGATTCCTTTTGCCCTAAGAGCTAAATGTAACTCTCTCTTGAAACAGGCCAATTATCCTTCAAACCCTCACGTTTTGGGGATGTGGGAGGAAAGAGGAAACCGGAGGAAACCCATGCAGTCACTGGGAGAACTTGCAAACTCCACACAGACAGCACCTGACGTCAGGATTGAGTCAGGGTCTCTGTCTCTCTGGGGCAGCAGCTCCACCAGCTGCACCACTGTGCCACTCTTAATATAAGCAGTTGCTCTATTAATCCACGTTTTTTGTTAACAGTAGGAAAATCAGCAGGAGTGTGCATGTTCTCCTTGTGACCACGTGGGTTTCCTCCGGGTGCTCCAGGGTCCTCCCGCATCCCAATGACGTGCGAGTTTGTAGGTTACTTGGTCTCTGTAAATTACCTCGAGTGTGGAGGGAGTGGATGTGGAAAATGGGATAACATAGAACGAGTATGAACGGGTGATTGATGGTCTGTGTGATTTGGTGGGCAGAACTAAACTAAAACTGCATCACTAAACTAATCTAAACAGCGGTCTAACATTCAGCATCGTCCACTCCACAACCAACATTGTACGAACTTTGATCCAACTTTCGAAAAAGCAATATTCAACCTTGGTATAAACGTAGCATTGTACAAAGATAATAAAGTGACCATGATCTTTGCTGCTCTCCCACATCATGCCTGAAACTCTTCAATCACCAGCAGAATGCAAGAAGCTCGGTCAAAAGTGTCATGTATTCAGATTCTTAGCTCATCGCGCATCTAAATCAAAGACAAACAGCTCATGCTAATCAACACGGTGCCCAAACTGAGCAAAGGAACGAGGGATAAACTTGCCCCAGTTGTCCAATATTTCTATTTACATGGTGCTTTTCCTATCTGAGACTTTAATGTGCAATGCGATGATAAATGTTATTCCTCACACAGTTAAACATTTCACAATCGGATCCAGCAGTGTGAGGCGGCTTTACAATGGGTGCATCTAAATCCAATAATCTGACCATTTAAATCGGGATAGCCTATCTGAAGTAAACAGCATGCTTTATTCAGCAAGAGTAAAAGGAATGCTTGCTGCTCTTGGGCTAGGAACTGTGCGCGTGAGTCTGAGAACATTGGCCTTACACTTGGACAAGAGAGACTTGGAGACTTATGCCTTCCATGCTTAGAGTAATTGTTCTAGGTTGCTGGTGGCAACTTGGGTGGATTTACCTGATGCACGTCTCCAGGAAGCCATCTCATTGTGGACAGGCTCAGGATCCTCTCTGTTGCATTTTTTTGCCATCCTGAGGTGGTTTGGGGAACGTTCCATTACAAAGCAATGTATGACATTAAAGAATCATCCAACTCCCACTGAAGCTCTGGTGTGGCACATGTTCTATTCACACAACTTGATGGCGAGCTGATGAGCTGCTGTTGTAGACCGCGTTAAACGATGGCATTGTGGTGCAGTGATAGAGTTATTGCCTTACAGTTCCAGAGACCTGGGATCGATCCTGAATCTCCAAACTAAACTAAATTAAATCAGCGGCCCATTGTAGGTACTGGTTCATGATTTCCATTCAAATGAAACCCATAGAGTTTCTAGAAGAGGCAATCGACTCAATGGCAAGTTGCAAACGAAGCTGATATCCTAGATACCAAATATCTTTTACACAACACATAACTGATGAGGTGTTCCCTTTTCCTGCTTCAATCCCGAAAAGAATAACATGGAAGTGTAACTTCTTTCAAAAGTTTTGTTACACTCTCACAAAACCCGACCTGTCACTTTGGATGGGGGCAGGTGGCCTGAGGTCAAATGAATCAATGTTAAGGTCAAGGACCAAGTGTGTTTAATTGTCCCATGTACCGAAGATGGAACAATCCTATCCTTGCTTATCCCAGCAAGCGCCGTCCTCATTGATAACATAATAAACAAAAACATATTTCAATAAATAATTAAAAAAATAATATTAATGCAGAACAGTCTTGAGCAGAAGGGAAACAGATCAGTCTGAAAAGGGGTCCTGACCTGAAGCATCATATATCCATTTACCTCCCAACTTCCAGTGTATGGGCGTCATAGGTTCTGCTCATCACATGCAAGCAACATCTGTGCACTTCAAACAAAACAGGCACGATGGCCAGCAACATATAAGTCTCACAATGGCCCCAAAACTGTGCTTACCGATGATCAAGGGTGGCACTTCATACTGCACGACGTTTGCGTCTTCTGGACCCACTGGTGGAAACAAAACATTGATGAACCAGGGTAATGTCACGTTTGTGGCTGTAGGCGGGATAAAAAGGGCCACCAGGATCATGGAGAGGACAAAACCTGGCGGAGAGTGGTCGCTCATTGTTTGTGTGTTGCCTCTCAGTCCCACAGGAGCTGACAGGGAACGAGCCTGGCTTTCAAAGTCCTGCAGTGTGCGAGTACGATAGTTCAAACTGAGTAAATACTCAATGGGCTGATACCCAGCCGTCTGCCAACAATGGATTTCAACTCTAATCTCAAGGGGGAAAAGAACGACAAACAAACAAAAAAAAAAAAAAGAAGATCACAATTAATGAGTGAAGAAATAATATATCAGCTTTGTTGTGAGTTTTGTAGTGCATTTTCCATTTTGTATGCGTTGTACACTTTCAGGATATAGAAAGTCAATAAAGAAATTCTAAAGTGCAGTCACTCTTACAATGTAGTAAATTCTATTCAGAAATGTTTTCAGATTCGGGCTACTCCAACATGAACAGACTTGGATTGTTTTCTAGAGGTTGAAGAGATACCAGACAGAAGAACAGTGAACCCTCTTTATAACGGAGCGCAGGGGAAGGGGGAGAGGAGCAATCGTGTCTGTTATTGCCGATTGCCCGCTGTAACCAAAGACAGGGTTTATCATTGTATAAATAATAGAAACAAAGAACTGCAGATGCTGCTTAATACACAAAAGGTCACATAGTGCTGGAGGAACTCAGCAGGTCAGGCAGCATCTCTGGAGAACATTGGTAGGCAACGTTTTGAGTCCCTTCTTCTTCTTTCGTGAGGCGTGCACAGCCTAACGTTGTAGGACAACCTGTTCTATTTGATCTTCCGTTTGTGCACGTCGAGTTGATTGCATTAGTCGAAACAGGGCGGACCACGTGAAGGTTGCAATCTCCCACCCTGTTTTGAGCCCAGACTCCTTCAGAGGATGCTAGGAGGTTGGCTGGGTGACTTGGCAATGTTGAGTGAGTGGACAACGGGTGCTGTCTGTACTGAGTTTGTACATTCTCCCTAGTGACCTGCGTGGGTTTTCTCCGGGTGCTCCGGTTTCCTCTCACACTCCAAAGGCGTACAGGATTGTAGGTTAATTGGCTTAGGTAAAAATGGTAAATTGTCCCTAGTGTGTAGGATAAGAACCAGCGTGCAGGGCAGAAACGTTTGCAGCTTATAAGCGTGTTAGTGGACTTGTCAGGGTAAATGCTGAGAAGATCTTTCCACTCACGGGAAGATTCCAGAACGAAAAAACATTTTCAGAATAAGAGAGCTCATATTATAACACCAATACCAAAATCAATATCATTTAATTAATCTCACCCACCCTCACCTTCCACTCTTCCACTGGCCCTCACCTCTACAACTGCACTATAAGGTCACAGGTTTCCTGGATCTCATCCAGATTACCAGACGGCCATTGCTCGGTTGGTTGAATGACCACTGCTGTAGTCATTGCTTGAGCAACTGCAGCTTTCACAACTGAGATCAATAGATGTTATTAGATAATGTTATCAAGGGGGCAAAGACAGGGAAATGGAACTGGAATACAGATTTCAAACATCTCATCTGGAAATAGCACTCCCAGAGGTACAAGACTTACTCAGGCATGATATTTGCTTAAATATCTGCTCGGCGAGTTTGACCATAGGCCACAGACCATGAATTAGAACAGGATAGGACATTGTGCTTCTCGAGTCTGCTCTAGCAGTCAATAGAATCATGGCTGAACCAACATTCATAAGTCAAGTCAAGTCAAGTTTTATTCCTCACTTGCACATAAACTGCAAGTGAAATGAATTTGCCAGCAGCGGTACAATAAAAAAGACAATAAAAATAAAAACACAATAAAAATTTACACAAACATTCACCACAGCATTCATCACTATGGTGGAAGGCACAAAAATTGGCCAGTCCTCCTCCATTTTCCCCCCGTGGTCGGGACCTCCACCCTTCGCAGTGGCCGCTGCGGGCGTCCAGATGTGCAGACAAGGTAAGTCCTGAATCCGTGCCTCCCCACTGGAGCCCGCGGCTTCAGGTTGGTGTAGGCCGCAGGCCGGCGGTCGGAGATTTAAAGTCCCCATCACGTCGCAGCCAGAAGCACCGCAGATCGCAGGGCCGGCGGTCGGAGCTCCTCTCCAGGGATCCCCGGCGAGGGACCCTGCTCAGGATGGTAAGTCCACAGCGCGCCCGCGGTAGAAGTTGGCCGCGGGCCGGCGGTCGGAGCTCTTCTCATCCCGGGTCCCCAACGAGGGATCCCAGGCCTAGGACGCCGCCAGCTGGAGCTCTGCAGACGGCGGTTTCAGGCTGCCGCATGCCAGCGAACGGAGCGCTCCCCTCCGGCGACCCCGGGCGAGGGCTCGCCCGCTCCACAACGAAAGAGTCCTCGCTGCGCCTGCTGCTGAAGCTGAAGCCCCGTGCGCGTCTCCGGGAAAGGCCGCACCGATCCTTGCTGTTAGGCCACGGGGGAGGCAACATGGAAAAAGTTGCCTATCCGTGGAGGAGGCAACCAAAGCGGTTTCGCCCTTACCCCCCCCCCCCCCCCCCCCCCCCACCACCCCCTACACAAGACACACCAAGAGACATTAAAAACACACACTGAGACACACTAAAAAATCAAAAAAAGTAGAAAAAACTAACACGCTGCTAGCAGGGCTGCCGGCTACCAGCGTCCCCACCACCGAGTCATAGAGTCATACAGTGAGGAAACAGGCCCTTCGGCCCAACTGGCCCACACTGACCAACCTGTCATAAGTTCATAAGTGAAAGGAGCAGTTAGGGCATTCAGCCCATCAAGTCTACTCCATCATTCAATCATGGCTGATTTATCTTCCCATCTCAACACCATGCTCCTGCCCTCTCCGCATAATCCCTGACACCCTAAACCCTGTCACATCTACATTAGTCGCAGCTGCCCACGTTTGGCCCATATCCCTCTAAAACTGTCCTATCCATGTACCTGTCAAAATGTTTCTTAAACATTGCAATGGTACCTGCCTCAACTACCAGCTCATTCCATACATCTACCACCCTCTGTTTGAAAACGTTACCCCTCAGTTTCCTATGAAATCTTTTGAAATATCGTCGTCCACATTCCTGTCCCTTTCCCACAGCCTTTGATTCCCTTACTGACTAGAACTCTATCTATCCGAACCTTCAATATATATGAACATTCTGTCCCATCACATCTCAATATCAAGGAGTTCCAAAGACTTACACTTCTCCAAGAAAATTAATTCTATCCCCAAATTGCTCTTAGTTTAGTTTAGTTTATTGTCACGAGTACTGAGGTACAGTGAAAAGCTTTTGTTGCGTGCTAACCCAGTGCTAGTCACCAGGAAAGACAGTACATGATTACAATCGAGCCATCCACAGTGTACAGATACATGATAGTAACGTTTAGTGCAAGATAAAGTCCAGTAAAGTCCGATTAAAGATAGTCCAAGGGTCTCTAATGAGGTAGATAGTTGCTCCGGACTGTTCTCTGACTGCTAATAAATGTGTGCGGACACAAGGAAATGCAAATGCTGAAATCTTGAGCAAAAGTCAAAGTACTGGAGTAACAGAGGCATCCGTAGAGGGAATGGAAAGATGACATTTTGGATCAGGTCTGAAAAAGGGTTGTTTAAATATGAGCTCTCTTATCCTGAAAATGTCCTTTGGTTCTGGAATCTCTCATGAGTGGAAACGTCTTCTCAGCATTTACCCTGACGAGTCCACCAGCACTCTTATATGTTGCAATATGATCACCTTTCATTCTTCCAAGCTCTAAATAAATAAGGCATCTGACTTCTTATTGTAGGACAACCATTCCATACCGAGGAGATCCTTTATCCATGTGGCTATCAAGCGATACACCTCCTCCCCCTTCTGTCGTGGGGTAGACTGACTCCCCATCCCCCTCCCCAATCTTTACACAACCCCAATCCTGGACTTTCCACTCGTCACCTTAATTTCATGTTTCATGTATCTTGTGTTTTTAAGACTGTTGGCAGAGCAATTCCCCTCCTGGGATAAATAAAGTTCTATCGTATCATATCGTATCCTATCATGTTAGTGAGCCTTCGCTGAATGTCTCAAATTATAGAACATAATTCCTTAAATAGACAACAAATATTGTTCACAGGACCCTAAACGTGGTCTCTCCAGTTCCTTGAAAGTTGCAGTAAGACTTCCCTCTTTTGGTCCACTCTGTAAAAGGTCCTGACCAATTCGCTGGATAGGTGCTGCCTGACCCGCTGATTTCCTCCAGCAGTTTGTTTTTTGCTCACGATTCCAGCATCTGTGGTCTCTTGTGCCTTCCTTCTTTTATACCCCATACAGCGACACGCTGACGCAGTGTTAGACTACCTTACAGTGCCAGATACCCGCGTTCAATCCTGACTACGGGTGCTGTCTATGCGGAGTTTGTACGTTCTTCCCGTGACTGTGTGGGTTTTCCCTGGGTGCTCTGGTTTCATCCCACTCTCCAAAGACATACAGGTTTGTAGGTTAATTGGCTTCGATAACATTGTAAATTGTCCCTAATGTGTGGGATGGTGCTGGTGTACGGGATGGATGCGGCGGGCCAAAGCGCTTGTTTCTACGTTGCATTTCTAAACTAAACTAAACTAAATTAAGCCTTGAAATGAGGGTTAACGTTTTGTTCGGGTTTTTTGTTTACGATATGCAGCACTTTGTTTGCAAGCCATCCGTTTCATGTACCGGGTTTCTTTCAAGGAATAGACTAATCTAAACTGATATCACCCTGATAATTTCTGGCTCCTGCATTGGAACATTCCCGACTTAGTTTCAGGGAAACCGCAAAGCATAATAACTTGTCCTGCAATGTTTGACCAAATCGGCTGCAAAAATCAATCTATTTCTCCATTCGCACACAGCGTTATGGACACACAAGTGCAAACAACTGCCCTACATTCGCTATTTAGTTTAGTTTAGTTTAGTTTAGAGATACTGAGCGGAAACAGGCCCTTCAGCCCACCAGGTCCATGCCAATCAGTGATCCCTGCACACCTACACTATCCTACACACACTAGGGACAATTTACAATCGTACCAAGCCAATAAACCTACAAACCTGTACGTCTTTGGAGTGTGGGAAGAAACCGGAGCACCCGGAGAAAATCCACACAGTCACGGGGAAAACATCCAAACTCTGTCCAGACAGCCCCCGTAGTCAGGATCGAACCCGGGTCTCTGGCGCTGTAAGGCAGCAACTCTACCGCTGCGCCAACGTGCTGCCCCGTACACAGTACAGTACAAAGAGCAACAACAGCACCATGTACTGTTGCTGTGGGTGAGGACAAAGGAGGCAATTCAGGCTCGGCCTGCATTCACAAGCAAACAGCGAACAGTGAAGGGCCAGTCAGCATCTTGGACCTGCTCCTGCACTCCTGTAGATCATGGCTGACTGGCACCATATGCACTCATTGGTTAATCACCTGATGAATCACCCCACAAACATCTAATTATCATTGAGAAGTACTTTATTATTCTGCTGGCAATTTCAGGCATGTGTATCTTGCAATCATTGCGTGTAACAGTGGCTCAATGGTAGAGATGCTGCCTTACAGCGCCAGAGACCCGGATCTGATCCCGACTACGGGTGCTGCCTGTGCAGACTTTGTACATTCTCCCCGTGAACACGTGGGTTTTCCCCGGGAGCTGCGGTTTCCTCCTACACTCCAAAGATGTACAGGTTTGTAGGTTGGCGGGACAGGCAGCATCTCTGGAGAGAAGGGATGGCTGTCGTTCCGGGTTGAGACCCTTCTTCAGGTCAGTCTCGACCTGAAACATCACCCATTCCTTCTCTCCTGAGGTGCTGCCTGTCCCGCTGAGTTTCTCCAGCATTATGTGTCTATCTTTGATGTAAAGCAACATCTGCAGTTCCTTCCTACAGGCTTGTAGGTTAATTGGCTTTGGTAAAATTTGTAAAGTTGTTCCCAGTGTATGGAATTGTGTTGGTGTGCAGGTGATCGCTGGTTGGTGTGGACCTGGCGGACCCAAGGGTCTCTGTCCGTGCTATAGTCCTGACCTCTAAAGCAAATTGTAAACGGGAAGTCCTTCTGTTAAGCAAAGTTATATATATATATATAGACACTCTTTCTGAATGATATGGGGAACAACATAAATGAGACTCTTGTACAATTATCAGTACTGTTACCCTGAAGAAGTTGAATCATCAAGCAATTAGAAACACAGTAAATGTATTTGAGTGAGTAATGCATGGAGAAACGCCCGCAATTATATCAGAATTTAATTCAGATTAAAATAACTTACATTGTGGGAACCGATGAAAGCAAAAGCTCAAACATTTTGATCGTAACGGCAATAATAATTCACTTCTGATATTTCACTTTACGGGCAAAAAGTAATCCATTTCAGGAAAGCCCCACTCAAAGGTTGTCTGAACAATTGTCTGACTGCTGAGCAGAAAATAGTTTTAAGAATGAAAAACTTGATTGAGATCTGTTTCTGATCCCTGCCTAAGAGGGGACTTCATTGAAACTTACCAGATAGTGAAAGGCCTGGATAGAGTACAAATAAAATGTCTTCTAACAGACTGCAAATGTAGTTCATTTGAGCAGGAATATACAGTATATTTAAAAAGGGATCTACTTCAACAAATTGTTTAAATGTATATCGAAATAGGGACGGCATAATGATGGTAGATTTTAACAGGCACTATTTATACAATTGAAAAGCTCATTAAAAAAATTAGCTCTTGGATGGATTCAAGAACAAATGGGTTATGTTCAGGATCTTGTCATCAGGGATAAAGACAAGATCTCTTAGCAATTAGCTAGCGTTAAAGTTAAAGTTATGCCATCACCTGGACTTTATTTGCACCCCCACGCTGTTACAGCTACCAATCCATCATTCACAGTTTTTTATTTGTTTTTTAACATCTGCAGTGATTTTTATCTCCTGTGTTCATTTATAGATCCAGCATCCTCTTACCGTATGTGTCATTTTCTTTCTCCAGACTTCTCGGTTTTCATTTATTTCCGTTTATCTACATTGCCTCTGGAGCTGCCGCAATTATCAAGCTGCCACCACCGTCTCTCAGCTGTCTCTCTTGGTCTCTGTCTCTTCACAAACCTTCCCTTTGTTCCCTCCACCTCTCCTTCACTCACTGCAACACAAAGCATGTTTGTTTCAGTTCAGTTTAGTCTCGAGGTGCAGCATGGAGACAGGCCTACGTCGATCACCTGTTTACAATAGCTCTGTTATCCCACTTCCTTCTCAACCCAAAGTCAAAATTGAACCCGTTCACTGATGCTGCAGGCCAGCAGATTTACCAGCCGTGCCACTGTGCATGCCAATTCTTACATATTCTGAGCTAGACTATTGTCATTGACCATCTCCCTGGTCGTTGAGCAGAAACCTTAAGTATTCCTCTCATCTTAAATTCTGCCTGACCTGCTGTGTGTTTCCACCATATACTAAAGATAGACACAAAATGCTGGAGTAACTCAGCGGCTCAGGCAGCATCTCTGAAGAAAAAGACGTTTTTGGGCTGAACCCTTCTTTAGTTTGAAAGTTGAGGTGTGGTGTTGGGATGGGGGGGGGGGGGGGGGGGGGGGGGGGTGGGAGGAAGAAACTGGAGGCAAGAGGCCAGAACAAATCATGGTTGGCAACAGAGGACCTCAGGAAGGGTGGGGCCCGTAATGACCCATTGTTATCCTGTGCTCTTTTTTAAAATTCAGAATTCTAACATCTGCTGTTTGTTGACTTTTTTATTTATTTGTTGCCTTCTCCTCAGGCTTTTTATCTACCAATCAATGGAGAAAGGAAATGGAGAGAGATTGTGTGTGTGTTCTCACTCTGGCAGTGGAGGAGGCCCAGGACAGAAAGGTCAGTATGTGAATGGGAAGGGGAGTTAAAATGGTTTCCAACCGAGAGATCCAGCCTCATCTGTGTCCACTGCACAAATATAGACCAGCGCGCTGTTTGGTCAAACACTTGTACTCAAGAGTCAAGAGTCAAAAGTGTTTTATTGTCATATGTCCTGAATCTGAACAATGAAATTCTTACTTGCAGCATCACAACTGATGTAGTGAAACATAATGGACTGTAAAACCCATAATAAACAACAAATATATATGCACACGCGTGCACACACACACACACACACACACACACACACACACACACACACACGCGCACACACACACACACACACACACACACACACACACACACACACACACACACACACACACACATACATACATATATTTACACACACACACACACACATATATTTACACACACACACAAACACACACACACACAGTTATACACACACACACACACACACACACATATACATATAGTTATACACACACACATATACACATATTTATACACACACACACACACATATATTCTAAGTATATTCCATATAGCCTATATATATATATATATATATATAATCTATATCTAAAATCTCTCTCTGTTTATATATGTATGTATATATATATAATCTAATTATATTCCTCTTTTTCAGCTCATCAGCCACCTCTCTCTGTCCCAAGTCCCTCATTTTCCTTTTATACCCCTCTGTTCTCCCCCTCCCATTTCCTTGCTCTCCCTCACTTTGGTTTTACATTTCATTCCTTCTCTTCTACCTTTTCTGACACCCTTTTGTCTCCATTTCACCTTGAGCCTTTGTTGTGATCGCTATACCTATCTCACCTCCCCACCTGAATCCATCTGTCATTTGGCAGGAGAAGGGTTCTGGCCTCCCGTCTACCTCATTGGAGACCTTTGAACTATCTTTAATTGGCCTTTATCAGACTTCAATGTTATATCTTTGCACTGAGCGTTGCGGCCTTTATCCTGTGAGCACTGTGGATAGCTTGAATGTATTCATGTACAGTCTTTTCTTTGACTGAGTAACAAGCAAACAAAAGCAATTCACTGTACCTCGGTACAGGTGACAATAGTATTTATTAAACGTGCTAGGTTTTCCCCACCCCTTCCCTTCACCTCTTTTTTACCAACTTTCTTCCCTCGACTTCATCAGTCTGAAGAAGGGTCCTGACCTGAAATGTCACCTGCCCATTTCCCTCCGCAGATAGTTCCTGGCCCTGCTGAGTTCCTTCAGCCTTTGACTTTTGCTCAAGATTCCAGCATCCTGAATCTCTTTTGTCTCCATTGACAATAGACAATAGGTGCAGGAGTAGACCATTCGGCCCTTCGAGCCAGCACCGCCATTTTGCAACTGTAGTACATTTAAACATGGATTGTGCAAATGTATGACATTATTTAGGGCCTGTATGAATATATATTTAAACATAGACTGCCTCAAAGTAGTATACATATGTGGGTGGTGTACAAATTAAATGTATTTAAATAGGAACTATTTAAATTCTGATAATGTAAATATGGTATATTTAAATAAGTGCGATAAAGTAGAAGTAAGGAACTGCAGATGCTAGTTTGCAACCAAAGGCACAAAGTACTGGAGTAACTCAGCGAGCCTCCTGGCCCTTCTGGCTTCTGACCCAAAACATCACCTATCTGTGTGCAGGAAGGAACTGCAGATGCTGGTTTGGGCTGAAGATAGACACAAAATGTTGGAGTAACTCATTGGATCAGGCAGCATCTCTGGAGAGAAGGATCTGAGGATCCGGAGCGTCACCCATTCTTTCTCTCCAGAGATGCTGCCTGTCCCGCTGAGTTACTGCAGCACTTTGTGCCCTTTACTATAACGCAGTTTAAAACAAATAGGGATTGTATAAATGTAGACTATTAAAACAGATTGTGTAAATGTAGTTTATCTTAATGGGTGTTATTAATATAGTATATTCAAATAAGGACTATGTACATGTAGGTAAATGTCTGTGCAAATATATATTTAAACAAGTAATGTATAACAATAATTAAGGAAGCACTGTATAAATATAGTATATTGAAACAGGGATTGTGTAAATGCATTCCATCCTATGTTATTTGAGCTGTATTTCACACATTACTGACCAAAACCTGTGAATGTGCACAACACAGTGCTAAAGAAACTACCAGGCAGAAATGGTTAAATATTTGTGCAGGGTGTGATCTATAACCAGTCTATCTGGGAGAATGGGCGTAGTCACCTAAAGTGACAGCAGTTCAGCAGCAGAAAAGCACGAAGTAGATTGAGGTGAGTTGTCGGTTCCCATGCTTTTGTTCCAGCTGCCTGCCGTGCCCAAATCTGCCTTGTGTTTCCGAAGCAGGTGCTTGGACAAGGGTCTCACCCCCTTCTCCGCAGCGCCTCACGTGGTAGAGCAGTTAGTTGGCGTGCAAAGGGGCTGTGGTACTGGGGACAGTCGGTCGGTTGCCAGAATCACCCTGGGTGCTCTGTTTCCAGCTCCCTGCTGCCGTGAACTCCGCTCCATGTGCAGCAGAAAAAAAGGTTTATCATGAACAACACTAAAGAATATCGTGCGCGTGTATTTCCTCTGGAGTTGAAAGCAGTACGTGTGTAGGAAGAAACTGCAGCCGCTGGTTTACGCCGGAGACTGGAGTAAAGGGCCTGTCCCACTTGGCGTTTAGTTTGGCAACTGCCGGCGTCGTATCGCTGTCGCCAAAAGATTTTGTACATTTCAAAATCCAGCGGCGACAAAACAATGTTGCGACACTTGAAAAAAATACCGTGCGTCGTACGTCATGGCGCCACGTCACTGCCATGTCACGCCGCAATTGTTTTGGTGACCTGATACGTCAGTCAATGATGCGGGCAGTGGCCGAAAAAAATCACCAAGTGGGACAGGCCCTTGACTCAACGGGTCAGGCAGCATCTCTGGAGAAAAGGAATAGGTGACGTTTCGGACCGAGACTCTTCTTCAGGCCATTGTGGGCTCCTTGGCCATCGGTTCCGGCTCTGATTTGTTCTGTAAGTTGTACACGTTCAATTAGCTGCTCTGATGGAAGAGGAAGAGAAAGAGAAGGAAGGAGGGAGGGAGGGAGGGACGTTCATTCATCAACACTGTGCTGTCGACTGTCAGAGCAGACCTGCTTCACTGAGTAACATCTTATCCAGAGGGAAAACCCAGGAAACTGGGAGAGAAGTGAGATTCACACAAAACTTTCAACGCAGTAGAGATATAGGCTCCTGTGAATTCCAGGCTGCGGCAACCCCCAGAAGCACAGTGCAGTCACAAGCCAGTGATTTATTCTACCCGGCACCAAATATATGGGCAAAGCAAGTGGTGAGATGAGTTTAGTTACATATGAACCTGCATGCAATCCATCAAATCTAGTTGGAACTGTACGCTACTGTAACAGCAGCCTGCTCTGATGGCAGCGAGCCTGAATTACTATCCCAGCAGCTTATTCTCACCCAGTCTCTTTCTGTTCTACGTGGGCAGGACGGCGGCACAGCGGTAGAGTTGGTGCCTTACAGCGCCAGAGACACGGGTTCAACCATGACCGCGGGTGCTGTCTGTACGGACTTTACACTTTCTCCCTGTGACCGCGTGGGTTTTCTCCGGATGCTCCGGTTTCTTCTCACATTCGAAAGACGTGCAGGTTTGTAGGTTAATTGGCTTCTGTAAATTGTCCCTAGTGTCTAGTATTGAACTAGTGCGCGGATGATCACTGATCGGCGCGGACTAGGTGGTCCGAAGGGCCTGTTCCCACACTGTATGTCTAAACTAAACTAAAACTAAACTATTTCCTCTCAGTATTCAAAGTTTATCTGCCTTTTTCATTGAATTCTGACTCCATCCCTGCTCATTCACAATAGACTCTCTCAATCCTGGATTATCAGTAATAGGATTCAACGATGCAAGTGATATTAATCCCGTCATTATCAGAGAGCACAGTGTCGATTATCTCCAGACAATGCCACACACATGTGCACAGACCGACAAGGCGAAAACAGTGAGCACGCACACACACACACACACACACACACACACACACACACACACACACACACACACACACACACACACACACACACACACATGTGCAGACAAACGTGGAATCACACACACATCTCTGTGAACGGAGACATGAAGTTGAGTTCAGTTGAGTTTATTGTCACGTATACCGAGGTACAGTGAAAAGCTTTTTGTTGCATGCTAACCCGTCAGCAGAAGGACAATACATGACTACAATCGAACCACCCACAGTGTACAGATACATGATAAAGGGAAAAACGTGAATAACGTTTAGTGCACGATAAAGTCCAGTAAAGTCCGACCAGGGATAGTCCGAGGGTCTCCAATGAGGTAGATAGTAGCTTAGGATGGCTCTCTAGTGGTTGGTATGATGGCTCAGTTGCCTGATAACAGTCGTGACGTTATACAGCACGGAAACAGGCCCTTCGGCCCACTGCATCTGCCCAAATCATCAGCCACCCGTTTGCTCAAATCCCATTTTATTCCTGCCACATTCTCACCAATTCCCCACAAAACCTCCCACTCAGCTACACCGTTGGGGCAATTTAAGCCGGCAAATTAACCTACAAACACACGAGCCTTTTGGGATGTGGGAAGAAACAGGGCAGCTGGAGGAAACATGTGCAGTTACAGGGGGGGGACATGCAAACTCCACACAGACAGCACCGGAGGTCAGGGTTGAATCTAGGCTGATGAAGCTGTAAAGCATGTACATAAGGATTGGAATATCAAAGGTCAGAGGACACGGTGCCAAGGTGCAAGGGGCAAAGTTTAAAGAAGATGTGTTGGGCAAGTTTTTTTACACAGAAGGTGATGAGTGCCTGGCATGTGCTGCCAGGAGTGATGGTTGAAGTAGATACATTAGTGGTCTCTAAAAGACTTTTGGATAGGCATCCGGATATGCAGGGAATGGAGAAATATGCGAGATGTGCAGGTGGATGAGTGATGGTCTTGGCAACATGTTCGGCACAGACTTTATGGGCAGAAGGACCTGTTCTTGGGCTGTACTGTTCTATATATAGGGAGAACCGAGTAAACACACACACACAAAAGGTGCAAGCAAACATGCACGTTCTCACATACACACACGTGTATGCACGCACAGACACATGCACACCAGGTCAGGCACACACCACACTTCATTGCAAGCGGTCATGCATGGACGGGCAGGAAGGTCTGTGACTCAACCTAGAACAAGTCAGGAAATGATTCCTTCTCCGTCTCCAAGATGCCTTTAGCTCACCCATTGTTTGCTCATCAGGTGACCAAGGGCGGCACGGTGGCGCAGCGGTAGAGTTGCTGCCTCACAGCGCCAGAGACCCAGGTTCGATCCTGAATACAGGTGCTGACAGTGCGGCGCTCGTACTTTCTCCCTGTGACAGAGTGGGCTTTCTCCGGGTGCTCCGGTTTCCTCCCACATTCCAAAGAAGTGCAGGTTTGGAGGTGAATTAGCTTCTGTAAATTGCACTGTGTGTGTAAGATGCACAAGTGGATACAGGATAACATAGAACTGGTGTACGAGTGATTGGTGGTCGGAGTGGACTCGATGGGCCGAATAGCCTGTTTCTACACCGTATCTTTACAGTTTACAGTTCAGTTTATTGTCACATGTACAGGGAAAAGTTTTTGTAATGTGCTGTCCAGTCAGCAGAAAGATAATGCATGATTACAATCGAGCCATTTACAGTGTATAGACACATGATACACACTATCTCTAAACTACACTGAACTAAATAAACTTCACTGCGTGGTGGCCTGGTGTTTTCCTCATCATTTATTCAAGGTATTATGAAACAAGTAGGCGGTTCCATTTTTTTGCTTCAATTTGTTGGGCAATTTTTACATTCATAAATGTCACAAAATGAATAGCAATATTGAAGCCCATTTGTTGTGTCGCTGTTATAAAATAGGAAACCAGCAAATAGTCTTCTCCACCCAAAGATGCAATGGTGAGATATTTGTCACATGTGCAAGTGCACGGTGAAATTATTTTTGCATATTTACAAATGAAGGCACCGCCAGCATTTGCAAAGTCCAAAATCCGGTCTGCCCGTGTGCTGGGTCCACCCAGCCTGCGGGTCCTCCGGGTGGCGAGGATTGGCACACAGTGCTGGAGTAACTCAGCGGGTCAGGCAGCATCCTTGGAGAAGATGGAGAGGTGATGCTTCTGGTCGGGACTGGAACAGCACCCCTCATGTTGATGTTATATGCAAATTAAAGCCACAGGCTGTTTGCTGAAATGGGCGGTGTCTTTTGTAAAATAACAAAAGGAAGAAATGCTGTATGAGTTGAATATTCACACACAAACAGCATCCGGACATGGCCATCTGTACTGCTGAGACAGCCCCTGGCCAGATCACCGCAATGCCCTGCTTTTATTCCACTCATCTATGCAGGGAATGGATGGGCGACGTTCCGGATGAGGACCCATCTTCAGTCTGAAGAAGGGTCTCGACCCGGAACGTCACGCATTCCTTCTCTCCAGAGATGCTGCCTGTCCCACTGAGTTACTCCAGCTTTTTGTGTCTATCTTCAGACTGATCAGACTGATGAAGTGTCCCGACTCAAACCATCGCCTATCCCTTTCCATCGCAGATGCTGCCTGACCCACTGAGTTACTCCAACACTTTACTTCCAGCAAAAGTAGTGGTCAAAATGGCTTTTGGCACTTTGGCCTTCATCAGTCAGAGTATTGAGTATAGACGTTGGGAGGTCATGTTGCAGTTATATAAGACGTTGGAGAGTATTGAGAGTTTGTGAGCATCTAGAGTATTGTGTTCAGTTCTGGGCACCGTGTTACAGGAAAAACATTGTCAAGTTGGAAAGGGCAGAGAGTAGATTTACGAGGATGTTGCCAGGACTTGAGGGTCTGAGCTACATGGAGAGGATGAGCAGGCTGGCACACCATTCCTTGGAGCACAGGAGGATGAGGGGTGATCTTATACAGGCGTATAAAATCATGAGAGGAATAGATTGAGTAGATGCACAGAGTTTCTTGCCCAGAGAAGGGGAATCGAGAATCAGAGGACATAGGTTTAAGGTGAAGTGGGAAAGATTTAATAGGAATCTAAGAGGTAACGTTTTCACACAAAGGGTGGTGGGTGTATGGAAGGAGCTGCCAGAGGAGGTAGTTGAGGCAGATACTATCGAAACATTCAAGAAACATTCAGACAGGCAGATGCAAAGGACAGAATTAGAGGGATGTGGGCTAAACGCAGGCGGGTGGGACTAATGTAGATGGGACATGTTGCCCGGTGTGGGCAAGTTGGGTCGAAGGGCCTGTTTCCACACGGTATAACTTTAGTTTAGTTTAGAGATACAGTGTGGAAACAGGCTCTTCCGCCCACCAGCGATCTCCGCACACGAATGCTATCCTACACATACTGGGGCCAATTTACAATTTACCAAGCCAATTAGTCTACAAACCTTTGGTATGCGAGAGGAAACCGGAGTTCCCAGTGAAAACCCACGCAGGTCACGGAAGAACGTACAAACACGGTACAGACATCACCTGTGGTCTGGATCGAACCCTGCGCTACAAGGCGGCAACTCTACCGCTGCGCCACTGTGCCACCCTACAGAGGCTCTGCAGTTCCTTGTGTGTACAAGAGGTAACAGTCTGTGAGTGGCAAACAGGCTGTCTGTTGGCTCTAGGTAGACTTGCCGATGCTGAGCCACGTTACAGTATCTGTAGCCAGAGAGCTAGTTAAAGCTGCGGCAGCAATTTTACACCCACTGTCTCTGCGGACAGTTTTACACCTGCAGGAGTTGGCTCCTTGTCACTGACTGACAATGCAATTGGGATGGATGCCTGAGGCGCTGGGAACCGACATGGCGTTAAGCCGAACAGACGTGTAATCTAAATGCAGCAAGCGATAGCGTCGACAGAGGGGGGCGATGAGGAAGATGGATGAGGGGGAAGCTGCCAGTCGCCTGGAAGTGGGATCTGACAGAAATGCGATTGTTGCAAAAAGGCTGCAAGAGTGCGAGAGATGCCAAGAATATCAAAAAGTTACAGTCTCTCTCTTTATTCCACGCGTGCTATTGAGAGAGCGGGTGCCCTGGCAGGGTTACGCTCCAGATGCCACCGACTTGTTGATATTCTTGTCATCTTTTGAGCTCTTTTCTGCAAATATCACATTTCTGTCACATCGCTTACCAGGTTTTCAATGCTTTTGGAATCCATCTCTTTGCTTTTAGCAGACTTTTACCTGTTGTACCCACAAGGAACTGCAGATGCCAGTTTACGAAAAGTAGACACAAAGTGCTGGAGTAACTCAGCGGGTCAGGCAGCATCTCTGGGGAATGTAGATAGCTGACGTTTCGGGTCGGTACACTTCTTCAGACTGACTGCAGTGCGCGGGAGAGAGGTGGGTGCAGGACAAAGCCTGGCCATGGATTGGCGGAGTTAGGCACAGAATGCTGGTGTAACTCAGTGGGTCAGGCAACATCTCCCGAGAAAAGGAATAGGTGACATTTCGGGTCTGAAGAAAGGTCTCGACTGGAAATGTCACCTATTTCTTTTCTCCAGAGATGGAGCCTGACCCGATGAGTTACTCCAGCATTACTCCAGTGTCCATCTTTGGTGCAAACCAGCACCTGCAGTTGGCAGATACAGGTGATACAAATGGTTGGCAGATACAGATGCGTAGGATTTTGATTGTCTGATGGGTGGACTTAAACCCCTAACCACTTTCACGACCTAATTGGCGACCTCTGCCGAGTTTGCCCTTGACTCATACTCGCAGCATGGTCACCACGAGGTCGTAGGAGGTCTTCGTAACTCTTCCTCAAGGGCCTGTCCCACTTTCACGAGTTATTCATGAATACTCCCGAGTTTTCCCCTTGATTCAAACTCGCAGAATGTTCGTAACGAGTCCGTAGGAGGTCGTAGGAGTTTGTAGATATGTCGTAGCGGCCCGTTATGCTAACCGTAGGTACTCGGGGCATCAGGTAAGTCGGGACGTTTTTTTCCAGCCTGATAAAAAATGTCCACGAGTAAAAAAATGGTCGGGATGAAAGAAATTGCAACTTTTTACTCGTAAGGAGGGCATTGAAATAGTCGTGGGAATTCGTAGACATACTCGTAGGAGTTCGTAGGAGTTCGTGAACATAGTCGGGGAAGGTCGTAGGAGTTCGTAGATTACCACGATCTTGATTTTTTTTTTTAGGTCCTTTAAACTCGGCAGAGGTTTTGAATTAAGTCGTGAAAGTGGGACAGACCCTTCAGGCTCGTGAGTGGTCTCCGCGTACTCGTGGCCACAAGTAGGTCGCGGCGTTTTTTCCAGCCTGATAAAAAATGTCCACGAGTTAAAAAAAGGTCGGCATGGAAAAAATTCATACTTTGTACTCGTAGGTACGTCGTAGGTAGGTCGTAGTAGGTCGTGATGGTAGTCGTAGGTAGTTGTAGGTAGTCGTAGGTCGGTAACTGGCCCGAGAAAAAAAAAAGCAAACATGACATAATTTAATCATGTGATTATTTTCCGCTCGTAGCTAGTCGTAGTTGGTCTTAGATGTGGAAGAGTGAGGTCGAGGGGGGTCGTAGGAGGTCGTAGACATAGTCGTAGGAGGTCTTTTACTTCGGCGAGTCAACACAACCTTGACATTTTTTTCAACTCGTCTAGGGTCTTCTAAACTCGTGGATTAGGTCGTCCAAGTGTGACAGGCCCTTAAGGCCGGAGATGAGAAGAAGACTAAAGGCCTGAGATAAGGAGAGAAGGAAAGAAGAGGCGTAAAATGTGGTCGGTGGAAGGGGACGGGGGAAGGTGAAGGTGAAAGGGTTGTTTAATTACCTAACCCCACAACCCCCTCACCTGTATCCATCCCTCCCTTGCCAAGCTTTGGAAGGCCAATCAGTCTGAAGAAGGGTTCCGACCCGAAACGCCGCTAAAACATGTTCTCCAGAGATGCTGCCTGAGCCGCTGAGTGACCCCAGCATTTTGTGTCGGTCTTCCTTGCATATGGCTCTAGGTTCTCGTGCAGCTGTGGACCACATCTGCATTGCCCCAGACCACTGGCACCACCTAGATCCTACTGCATTCCCCACTTTGGCTCAGGACTAACAGAGCTGTCATGAAGGTGCGGCTTCAGGGCCACTTGCTCCTTCAGCTTTCATGCACCCTGAGGTGAAATGAAACTAGTCTCCCACCTTCTCCAGCAAAGTCCCACTACCTTTGACATGGATTCTCACTGAAGCTGATTCAAAGTCCTTCTCTCTCTCTCCCCCAAAGATAAGGCAGCACAGTGGTAGAGACGCTGCCTCACAGTGTCAGGGACTCAGGTTCAATCCTGATGCTTTCTGTGTGGAGTTTGCATGCCCTCCCTGAGTTTCTTCTCCGTGCTCTGGTTTCCTCCCACATCCCAAAGACGCACAGGTTTGCAGGTTAATTGGCCTCTGTAAATTGCCCCTAACATGTAGAGAGTGGAATAACATAAAGCTAGTGTGAACGGGTCGGCATGGACTCGTTGGGCCGAAGGGCCTGTTTCCGTGCTGTGTCTTTCAAACAATCATCAAACCAATTAATCAATCAACTAAGAAAGCAAACTTTGTTGTTATTTGACTTGCCAACAAGAGCAGAGTTTGTGTGGCATGGTGGCGCAGCGGGTAGATCTGCTGCCTTACAGCGCCAAAGATCCGGGTTCAAACCTGACTTCAGGTGCTGTCCGTGTGGAGTTTGCACGTTCTCTCTGTGACCGTGTGTGGGTTTTCTCCGGGTGCTCCAGTTTCCTCCCTCCAAAGACATGCAGGTTTGTAGGTTAATTGGGCTCCTGTAAATTGTCCCTGGTGTCTAGGATGGAACTGGCGTGCAGGTGATCGTTTGTTGGTGTGGACTCGTTGGGCCAAAGAGCCTGTTTCCATGCTGCATCTGAAAACTGAAACAAACATGCTTTATGTTGCAGTGAAGGAGAGGTGGAGGGAACAAAGGGAAGGTTTGTGAAGAGACAGAGACCAGGAGAGACAGCTGAGAGACGGTGGTGGCAGCTTGATAATTGCAGCAGCTCCAGAGGTAATGTAGATAAATGGAGATAAATGAAAACCGAGAAGCCTGGAGAAAGTAAATGACACAAAAAAACAGATGCTGGATCTGTAGATGAACACAGAAGATGAAAATCACTGCAAATGTTGAAAAACAAGTATAAAACTGGGAATGATGGATTGGTAGCTGTAACAGCGTGGGTGAGGCTAATATCCTGACAATCTCCGGCTCAGATAATGACATAACTTTAACAGTAGATATACACAAGATGCTGGAGTATCTCAATGATCTCTCTAAATGGGGTTACCGGAAAACGTACAGTCAGGATTATTTTGAAAGGAGAAATATATTGTGAAAGGGAACAGCAGCAGATATCCAGTTCCGATCCTGACTACAGTTGCTGTCTGTACGGAGTTCGTATGTTCTCCCGGTGACCGTGTGGGTTTTCTCCGGCTGCTCCGGTTTCCTCCCACATTCCAAAGACGTGCAGGTTTTTAGGTTAATTGGCTTCGGTAAAATTGTCCCTAGACTATAGGATGCAAAATTGGGATACCATAGAACCAATGTATGGGCGATCGATGGTCAGCGTGCTCGGGGGGATGAACGGACTGTTTCCAAGCTATATCTCTAAACTCGAAATATCATCTTCAGTAGAAATTAAGAACTGCAGGTGCTGTTTTTTTTTAAAAAAAGGGCACAAAGTGCTGGAGTAACTGAGCTGGTCAGGCCTGGAGAGTATGGCTAGGCCATGTGTTTTTTAGGTCAGGACCCTTCTGACTTCTTCAGAGAGAAATAGTGTGAAATCGTGTGAAAGGTCCCGACCTGAAGCGATGCCCATCCATGTTCTGCAGACCCATTGTGTTACGCCAGCATTTTGTGCCTTTTTTTTACCCTATTTGGATTAAATCTCTACAATTCAGCGTTCCCGTGTGACCCTCTTCCCATTCCGGTTTACAATTCAGAAACTCCACCAATGGTGTTTTATTATCGCATGGACACTGCACGGTGAAATTCTAGATCACATATGCACGAGTCGACATGTTTTGGCGCCATTTATGTCCAAAGTCCGGTCCACATGCTCGATGTACTGGAGCAGCTCCCGATCTAGGTAGGCCCCAGGCTGCTGCAGGGCCACCTCCGTCGTCCTTGACCGGCTCAGCCCGCGAAGCGACGTCCCTCTCCTCTCCTCTCCTCTCCTCGCCCGAACACCCGTGAGCACCTCCCGCAGCCGACATCGAGGGTGCGGCAGGCCAGACCATGCCCCGGTTCCCTCTCCTCTGCCACCGGCCTCTCCCTCCCCTCCTGTCGCATCTGTCGCTTCCCTCTTCCCCGTGTCCGGCCTCGAGTCGGGCCGCGGGTGACCGGCTCGGTGGGATCGCCCCCCTTGGCCCCGGCCCGTCGGGCCAGGTGGACGATTTTGGGGCAGTTTCGGGACTGAGAAAATCCAACAGGAACACATCAAGACCCAAAGGCCCTTCCAGTCACTCGTCACCCTGCAACGATTGAGAGCCACGCTGGGGCGATCGATGTGAATGGGATGAAAGATGAATGTGTGCCTTCCCCCACTTCATCAGCGCAGCAAGGAAACGCTGCCAGGCTAACTGATCTCAAGATACATCAGCTGCTAATTGGATGCACCAGCTGCGCGCGTCCGACACTGAGACAGGCTGTGAAAAATGATTACGCCTTTTAACTGCGATTCATCACTCTGGGATGAGAACTGGCAGTAGGTCTTCCACAGCTTCCTTATTATCACAGCGACAGATGCATCAGTGGCTCTTTATTCCATTTATCACCAGGGTTCAAGGAGGACGTTTAAGATGAGGTCAACTCTACAAAGATGTTGGTGCCAAGAAGCAGGAGCACATCAATGACAAATACACAAGACTAATGGTATGGCAGTAACCACTCAGCTTCCCCTGACTATTTTCAGAGCCGTCACCGACCAGGTCATATTCATGACTCAGTTATGACTGATGTTAGTTTTGCTTTACAATTGCAATCAGAACAGCAACAGCCTACTTATCTGTAAAACCGCGGGCAAAACTAACAGCTTCACTTACAGCCTTCACGTAAACCATTCACGTGAAGTGGTCGGGTGATAAACCGTAGCCAGCACTGTATTCCTTCCATTACTGTTAGTGGTAAGGTTTAGGCTTATTATTGTCACGTGTACTAAGGTACAGCAGAAGGCGTTGTTTTGCACGCTATTCAAACAGTGGTGCAGCGGTAGAGCTGCTGCCTTACCGAGTCTGTGCCCAAAAGCATCGTTGAAATGCTGTTATAGTACCTGCCTCAACTACCTCCTCTGGCAGCTCATTCCGTATATTCACCACTCTCTACATGAAAAAGTTGTCCCTCAGGCTCCCATAAAATCTTTCCCCTTTTGCCTTCAACGTATCTCCTCTGCTTCTTGATTCTCCTACTCTGGGCAAAAGACACTGTGCATTCACCCCAGCTATTCCCCATCTGATCTTACATGAGGGCGACACAGAGGCACAGCGGTAGAGTTGCTGCCTTACACCGCCAGTCCCGGGTTCAATCGTGACTACGGGTGCTGTCTGTACGGAGTTTGTACTTTCTCCCTGTGACTGTGTGGGTTTTCTCCGGGTGCTTCGGTTTCCTCCGACGCTCCAAAGACGTCCAGGTTTGTAGGTTGATTTGTTTCTGTTCGTTGTCCCCAGTGTGTCGGATAGCACCAGTGTATCGATGATCATCGGCCGGCATCGAATAAGTGGGACAAAGGGCCTGTTTCCACGCTGTATCTCTAAACTAAATTAAACTAAAATAAATGCAATTCAGCCAATCTCACCTACAATAGGTGGAGCAAAGCAGAAGAATATCTCCCAACATTGTAATGCAGCAGTTCTCAGCATTGTAATGCAGCAGTTCTGCTCAGTTAATTCATGTCATAAATTATGGGAGCAGAATTAGGCCATACGGCCCATCAGGTCCACTCTGCCATCAATCATGGCTGATCTACCTTCCCCACTCAATCCCATTCTCCTGCCTTCTCCCCATAACCCACGACACCCTTACCAATAAAAGTTGTTTGAGGATGAGAATTAATTCCCGTGATTATGTTGCCCGATGAATCGTTCTTGTGTAATCTTGCATCCACTTAAGACAAGTGTAAGGACATGAGAAAGAGGGATTGGAAATGCAACTGAAAGAGTCACTAATTGGTTGATCCACAGAAACGCCGAATATTTCTTTCAATCAAACGAATGGCTCCTATCAATGTCAATTCATGGAATAAACAGTATGCTGGCACAGTAAAGAAAGACATAAGTTCATAAGTGATAGGAGCAGAATTAGGCCATTCGGCCCATCAAGTCTATTCCTCCATTCAAGCATGGCTGACCTATCGTTCTCTCTCAACCCCATTATTCTGCCTTCTCCCCAAAACCCCTGACACTCTGACTAATCAAGAATCTGTCAATCTCCGCCTTAAAGATATCCATTGACGGCCTTCACAGCCGTCTGTGGCAAGGAACTCCGCAGATTCACCACCCTCTGACTGGAGAATTCTCTGTGTTCTCTCCCTTGCAGTCAGCAGCCATGGGGTCGTGGACCAGGCCGCTGTGTAAATGTTGTGCATCGCTGCCAGTGCAGCCGCAGGTTGCCTTGGAGCTGAGTGAGAACATCAGTGTGGAAACTAAAAGATGGCTGATGTCCAGGATCCAGGCGGAGAAGATAGCTGGTGGTATGAGAGTGCCAATCAACCTTTGGTCAGCGCGTTTAAATAAACACCACCTCTGACGTTTCACCTTCAGCTGAGCCACTCATTACACTGACCTCCATCCCACCTCTCTGTACAGAGTTTATACATTCTCCCTGTGTTCACGTGGGTTTTCACCGTTTCTTCCCATATTCCAAAGCCATAGGATGCACGGAGTCTCTTGCCCAGAGTAGGTGAATCGAGGCCATAGGTTTAAGGTGAAGGGGAAAAGATTGAATAGGATCGGATCCAAAGGGTGCTGGATGTATGGAGCAAGCTGCCAGAGGAGACTGGGACTATCCCAATGTTTAAGAAACAGTTAGAAAGGACATGGATCGGACAGGGTTGGTGGGATATGGACCAATTGCTAGCAGGTGGGACTAGTGTAGCTGGGACATGTTGGCCAGTGTGGGCAAGTTGGGCTGAAGGCCCCGCTTCTACACTGTATCACTCCATGACTCTATGACTCTATGTGCAGGTTTGTAGGTTAATTGGCTTCGATAAAATTGTAAATTCTCCCTCGTGTGTAAGATAGTGCTAGTGTATAGGGTGTTCGCTGGTCAGCACGGCCTTGGTGGGCCGAAGGGCCTGTTTCCACGCTGTGAGTCTAAAGTCCAAAGTCTAAAATCTCGCTATGACTATCACTCCTTGATTGTGCTCCCCTGTTCCCCAAAATCTCCCTCTGGATCAGTGGGCCAAAGGGCCTGATTCTGAGCTGTCTAAAGTCTAAAGACTAAAAGTCCAACACGTCATATTCCACCTGGTAGCCCACAACATAATAGTATGAACATTGATTTTTTAAATTACAGGTAACCTTTACCACCTGTGTTTCTAATCCACCTCTTGTCCTCCCATCTCTGTTCCCTTTCTCAGACACACCTCAGCCCTCCAACCTCCCCCCCCCCCCCCCCCACCTCACCAGCCATTTTTGCCCCACCCCCCTCCTGGTCCCATCCCCTTTCAACCCACACACACTTCATCAGTGCTTTCATTCTTGGAGGATGACATCAATTTGATAAAATACTTGCTTCATCTAAGTTCATAAGTGAGAGGAGCGGAATTAGGCCATTTGGCCCATCAGGTCTACTCCACCATGCACTCATGGCTGATCTATCTTTCCCTCTTAACCCCATTCTCCTGCCTTCACCCCTTAACCCCTGACACCTGTACTAATCAAGAATCTATCTGCCTCTGCCTGAAAAATATGAATTGTCTTGGCCTCCACAACCATCTGTGGCAATGAATTCCACAGCTTCACCACCCTCTGACTAAAGAAACTTCTCCTCATCTCCTCCCTAAAGGAACGTCCTTTAATTCTGGTCCTAGACTCTTCCACTAGTGGACACACTATCCACTCTATCCAGGCCTTTCACTGTATCTGTATCAATGGCGTTGTTGCTGGACCCTGTCCCCTCTTCCTTTGCCAGGTGCTGAACTGATGGTCCATCCTGGTGAAGATGACGAGGGGAACATGCTCCTTGTCTCCGCATCTCGACACGTCCTCCTGAGGGCAGCCGAGGTGCTCGGATTTTACAAACTCTACAAAGATGGCTCCATGATCTCCTTTTGCTACCGGGACAGGAGAAACTTTGAAAACTCAGGTACCATTTCTCACATTGAAAGTAGATGTGCCGGCCAGCTATCACGGCTTTGCTGTTGACCGCCCTTTTCATGCCCGTGCCTTCCTTTCAGATAACATCGATGAGTTTCTGACTTTAGCCGAGTGTCAGTTCATCATCCTACGAACACTGGGCAACATAAAAACAGTGGATGAGAAATATGTGCCAGGCTGTCCCACAACATCGCTCTATCCAGGAGAAGCAATTTGTAAGTTCTGAGACTGCGAAACAGCTATATACCATACTTAGCAGTTTTACTCTTTTGAAATATGGGTAATGTTCGACTTATTTCATTTTTCACAAGTTAGATGCCGCTGGAAACTCAACAGTGATGCGTACATTGCGGTTTGCATTGATTCACGGCAAGGTTCACAGCAGGCAGTTCACATACAATCGTTTTCTAGTAGCCTTAAGCCCCTGTCCCACTTAGGAAACCTGAACGGAAACCTCTGGAGGCCTTGCACCCCTCCCAAGGTTTCCGTGAGGTTCCCGGAGGTTTTTGTCACTCTCCCTAATGGTCGAAAGTGGTTTCCGCTTAGTCGAGCTTCTTCTATGTTCCGGCGATTATTTCAAAAAATTAAAAACCGGCCTCGACTAAAAATAGGTTGCCGTTTAAAAAATCGGAAATTTTTTAGTCGAAGCCGGTTGCGATGCCAGTTGAAGGTGGCTACCGGAGGTTGCAGGTAGTGGAAGGTAAGACCTCCCTGGTGGAATAAAACTGGGTGAAAAAAAGGTTAATATTAACGTAAGCATGTGACCTCTGTCACTCCTGGGCGTGCTCAATCATAGTTGCAGAGTTCTTCTAGCAGTTTTTTTTTCTTACAATGGAAGCCTCCCAGGTTTTTTTTTGAATCATTCTGAACCATGAGAGCAGGGAAGGAACAAGTTAGGTGGATGTTCCTAAAAGTACGTGCACTGCTGTCAGCAGCAGCCCTTTTGCTTCATCTGCTTCAAACCCTGGGTGGGGCGCAAGGTCTCCAGAGGTTTCCGTTCAGGTTTTCTAAGTGGGACAGGGGCTTTAGTTCACAAATAAATTCTACAAAAAAAACAGCAACATGTATGATCTGTGCTTTTTTATAATTAGGTTATTTTAGTTCAGTTTATTGCCATGTGAACCGAGGTACAGAGAACAGCTTTTGTTGCGTGCTAACCAGTCAGTGGAAAGAATATGCCTGATCACAATTGCTGGAGTAACTCAGCGGGTCAGGCAGCATTTCTGGAGAAAAATAATAGGTGACATTTCGGGTCGTTGCTGGCTTTGATTTGTCCTTTTCATACCTTTCATTCTCTTGTTCTTTGCACATTTTCATATCTCTAGTTCCCCTCTCCCCTGACTCTCAGTGTGAAAAAGGGTCTCAACCCGAAACGTCACCCACTCCTTCTCTCCAGCGATGCTGCCTGACCCGCTGAGTTACTCCAGCATTTTGTGTCTATCTTTGGTGTTTTCAAGCATCTGCAGTCTCTTCCTTCACATGATTACAATTAAGCCATTCACAGAGTACAGATACGTCAAAGGGAAGTGTTAAAGAAGGAACTGCAGATGCTGGAAAATCGAGGGTACACAAAATGCTGGAGAAACTCAGCGGGTGCAGCAGCATCTATGGAGCGAAGGAGATAGGCAACGTTTCGGGCTAAAACCCTTCTTCAGACTGAAGTTTTGTGCAAGATAAAGTCCAGTAAAGCCCAATTAAAGATAGTCGAAGGGTTCGAGTGAGGTAGATAGTAGCTCATGACCGATCTCTAGTTATTGATGGGATGGTTCAGTTGCCTTATAACAGCTTGGAAGAAATGTCCCTAAATCTGGAGGTGTGAATTTTCACATCTCACAATTAATAATGGTGTGTGTGTGTGTGTGTGTGTGTGTGTGTGTGTGTGTGTGTGTGTGTGTGTGTGTGTGTGTGTGTGTGTGTGTGTGTGTGTGTGTGTGTGTGTGTGTGTGTGTGTGTGTGTGTGTGTGTGTGCGTGTGTGTGTGCGTGTGTGTGTGTGTGTGTGTGTGCGTGTGTGTGTGTGTGTGTGTGTGTGTGCGTGTGCGTGTGCGTGTGCGTGTGCGTGTGCGTGTGCGTGTGCGTGTGTGTGTGTGTGTGTGTGTGCGTGTGCGTGTGCGTGTGCGTGTGCGTGTGCGTGTGCGTGTGCGTGTGCGTGTGCGTGTGCGTGCGTGTGCGTGTGCGTGTGTGTGTGTGTGTGTGTGCGTGTGCGTGTGCGTGTGCGTGTGCGTGTGCGTGTGTGTGTGCGTGTGTACACAGTATATAAAAGGCGGCACAACTGGCAGAGCTGCTGCTTCAGAGGGTCAGAGACCAGAGTTCAACTTTGGCCTCAAGTCCTGAATGTGTGGAGTTTGCATGTTGTCCTTGTGACCGTGTGGGTTTCCCTCAGGTGCTCCGGTTTCCTCCCACATCCCAAAGACATGCGGGTTTGTAGGTTAATTGGCCTCTGTAAAATTCCCCCTAAAGTGTAGCGAGTGGATGAGACAGTGGGATAAAATAGAACTAGCGGGAACCTGCGGTTGATGGTGGCCAAGGAAACGGTGGGTGGAAGGGCCTGTTTCCACGCTGTATTTTTCAATCAACTAATTAATAGAGTAACGCCTGAATATGTCAGAGAAACATATTCGGGATAACATTGATCAGAAAATGGAAATATAAAAACAGGCTGTTTAGTCCAAGAGGTAAAGAGGCCAGAGTTAACTGGCCATTATTCCTGCATGTCAACCCTCCTGCCCTTGAGCTAGTGAAGCTTCATGGAGCAGTGGACAGAACATGTGTTGTGTCTGCCTGTCTCCACACAGCAACATTGCTTGCTTTAGCTGCTGGGCCGAGCTGCATTGAGGGGAAGGAAATTCTTGGTGGTTCCGAAACTAATTTTTCAAAATTTTTTTTTGCAATATGACAATAAAACACACTTGACTGTTGACTGTGAGATTGATGCACTGGTGATACAGCAGAGCAGATCCACGAGATTGAGCTGAGTTATGGGGGAAAAAAAACAGGATCAACATGAAATGGCCAATATGAAATTTGCGAAGAAAACTAAACTCAATTTCAAATTTTGGTTGTGGCTAATTTGTCTTGTTGCGCCAAGTTTGCTGTTTCATGTAAAGGACCTTGAAGCAAAATATGTAATAATCACTGTACCCTTAAACAAATGCATCCGACAGCTTCGGTGAATGTCCACGGGTTTGTTCTCACAAGTCTGTCTTCAGTTAACAGGTTGCAGAAGGGCAAGATTCTGCTTGGCTTCTATCCTCTGCACCAGGAGGAAATGCTGAGTGAGCTGGAAACATGCTGGTACTCCCAAAGGAAGCTGACGCTGCAACCCATCGGTGAGCAGACACTCTCTGGGGGGTGGCCCATCTACGCCGGCAACTCTTGAATGAACAAATGAATGAATGAATATTTTATTGTCACATGTGACAAGTCAGAGTGAAATTCTTTGCTTGCACTCCCAAGGTATGCAAATAGTCACCACAGAAGGGCGCTGACAATGTTTACAAAGTGTACACAGTATCCGCGCCAGGTCCCGCTTTGTTCACCCCCTCCCCCACCTCCCCCTCGCGGCGGTCCCCACCCAAACCGGGTCCCCACATGCCGGGTCCCCCATTGATCATTGTTCTTCCCCTCCCTTATGGCGATCCCCCCATGCCGGGCCCTCCTTTGTTCCTTCCCCCGGCAGGTGCGTCCTCACTCCACGTGGTCCGTCCTTGTCCGTCGGTCAGCGTCCCCATCGACCACCGCAACAAACTCTCCGCTATCACTGCCGGGTCCTCTCCGGACGCCGACTCATGCCCCAGCCGCGGGCTCCGTCGACTCGCAGCGCCGGGCCCCGTCAGCCGCGGGCTCTGACCCCACTGGCCTGGCTGGCTGCATCTGACCCCTGCTCCCCCTATGTGACGGTCAGCTCACTGCCTGCAAATCCTGGTTCTTTTTTTCAGAGTGCCACCAACTATATCTAAAGTCTTTCCCAATACAGGTCCACCATCAATTTACTGGCAACCGGTAGTCTGGCACCTCCTTTAACCTGGACAAAATCGCTGAATTACTCCAGCATTTTGTGTCTATCAGTAAGAAAAATAGTTCACAGTTTTATTGTCCTGTGATTATTTATTGTTTCATTTATCCTGTGAATTGTTTCTTACAGATTCCATCTACAGGTATTATGGTGGCTCTGTAGCCATGTACTTCAGTTTTCTGGAATTCTTCACCTGTTCATTGGCACCAATGGCGATCTTTGGTACCACAGTGGTCGCTCTTTCAATGGACACTGTAGACAAATGCATCCTGTTTTCGGTTTTCAACATAATCTGGTCGACCGTGACCATGGAATTGTGGAAGCGCCACAGCTGTGTGCTGTCCTACACCTGGGGCACGCTGCAGATGAACAGTCAATTTGAGGAGCCCCGCATGGGTTACGAAGGCCCGATGGGTACAAACCCCATCACCCTTCGCCACCAGCCGTATTACCCTGCGTGGAAACGTAAAGTGAAGATCTGGCTGGTCTCCGTTCCGTTCCTGTGTCTGTTTCTAGCCTTTGCCCTCTACGGGACGTTTCTTTTCTTCAGATTGGAGTCGTGGGTCAAAGGCTTTCACAGTGAACATGAAAGCTGCTGGACCTGTGTGTTGTACCTACCGAGCATTCTTCACGCTCTCTACATCACTGGCCTGAACATCCTGCACAAGATGGTCGCCGAAGTGCTTACAGAATGGGGTAAGGGCGTGTTGAGAACTGAGTTCAGATCTGATTAAAAGAAACATCTGTGGAGAAAATGGATAGTTGACGTTCTGGGTCAAAATAAGCTGTCGCAACCTCGAAACTGTGATGTTCTGATGAGTGGGGGCGGGAGGGAGGTGGGGATGTCTGTGGATGGTGGTGGCCAGCGCGAGGGAAACAGGCCCTTCGGCCCACCGAGTCCACACTGACCATCGATCTTCCGTTCACATTAGTTCCATGTTGTCCCACTTTCACATCCTCGCCTGACACACCCGGAACACCGTGGCAGGTTCAGGGATACAGCAGAGAAACAGGCCCTCCGTTCCACCAACTCCCCATTGACCATACGTCACCTGTTCACACTCGTTCTTTTATCCCACTCCCTACACAGTAGCGACAATTTACAGAGGGCCAATTAACCTAAAAACCCAGGCAACTTTGAGATGTGGGAGAAAACCGGAGGAAACCCACACGGTCACAGGGAGAACATGCAAACTCCACACAGACTGCACCTGAGGTGGGGATTGAACCCTGGGTTTCTGGCGCTGTGAGGCAGGGGCGCTCAATGTAGTCACATGGCTGCACAATGCCAATGATGACAAGGCCCACCAGCCCTGCTTTTATAGGAAGCCCTTGACAAACTATTTGTGTCTTCAGGGTTATGTGTGTCTAACAGATGCACTTCCCCATGCCACATGGCAACAAACTGGTGCAGGGACTATCACAACTTTTAAGAAGGTGGAACGTTTAAGCAGGAGGTGGTTGAGTCAAGTGCTATCACAGTGTTGAAGGAACATTTAGGCAGATCCATAGATAGGATAGGTTTAGAGAGATATGGGCTAACGCAGGCAGGTGGGACTAGTGCAGATGGGACGTACTGGTCGGCGTGGGCAAGTTGGGCTGAGGGACCTGTTACCACACTATAACACACCATGACTCCTAAAATTCCAGGATGCAGCACGTTTTCCTGGGCCACCCTCCCATCTTAAACCGGCCCACAACCTTGTGCCAATCTTCCTGTATTCGACCTATTGCTCCCGTATTGACAGGGTGTGTCGTAATGGGATGGCCCAACTTCACCAGCCAGTTGTTGCACACTCCTCCCTCAGTCAGAATGGAGTGCACTCTATACTTAAGGCATAGAATTGGACTCTGGTGCTGAGGGGAGTCTTGCTGTGTCGAAGGTGCCATCCTCTACATCCCACAAGGAATCGGCACTTTATGTATGAATGAATGGCTGAATGAATGAACGGATGAATGAAGTGTACTTTATTGTCACATACCCAGGGTACAGAGATTCCCGCCCGCCCCCCACCCTACATCATTCTGAAGAAGGGTTTTGGCCCGAAACGTGGCCTATTTCCTTCGCTCCATTGACGCTGCCGCACCCGCTGGGTTTCTGCAGCACTTTTGTCGACCTACAGTTTGAATGCTTTCTTTTGCACGCAACCTCGACAATGCGCAAGTGTCGCCACGGGTTGATGCTCGTGGCAGCGGCGTCCCCCCCTCTCCTTTCCCTCCCTGCCAGTCGGTGGACATAAATGATCCTACAATAGACACAAAACGCTGGGGTAACTCAGCGGGTCGGGCAGCGGCTCATCCGTCTGGAGAACACGGACGGGCGACGTTTCGGGCCAAGTTAAGCTGCCGCAACCTTGGAACTGTGACGCACTGATGGGGGAGGGCGAGGAAGGATGTGGGGCTGTGTATTGAAGGTGCTGGCTGGTGTGAGGGTGAATCCGCGAAGAAGATAGAATAAGGCGAACAAGAGTGGAGGATTTCACAATAAGGTTTCTTTTTCAAAAAAATGCATTGCATCTTTAAAAAAACGCATCTTATTTTTCTTCCAGAAAATCATCGATTAGAATCCTCCTTCCAAAACCACTTGACAGTAAAAGTGTTGGCGGTGAGTACGTGCACATTCTCACTCCATTTCCAAATCTCTCGCGTTCATTGAAAAATCTCAGCTATGAATCCCCACTAAAGCTTTGTCACGGCAACAGGCATGGTGTCTTCTTAAACTTCCCCGCTGAGCCAATTCCTGCTTTGACTGGATCATATTCAACAGTCTATGCCCAAGAAAACTTCGCAGCTGTAGCTTCAAGATGCAATATTGTGGCACAAAAGGTGCAGTAAATGGAAGATAGACACTAAAACTGGAGGAACTCAGCGGGGCAGGCAGCATCTCTGGAGAGAAGGAATGGGTGACGTTTCGGGTCGAGACCCTTCTTCAGACTGGTTAGGGATAAGGGAAACAAGAGATATAGACGGTAATGTGGAGAGATAAAGAACAATGAACGAAAGATACGCAAAAAGTAACTATGATAAAGGAAACAGCTGTTTTTATGGGTGAAAATGAGAAGCTAGTGTGACTTGGGTGTTGGGGGGGGCGGATCGAGAGAGAGAGGGGATGCTGGGGCTGCCTGAAGTGAGAGAAATCAATATTCATACCACTGGGCTGTAAGCTGCCCAAGTGAAATATGAGATGCTGTTCCTCCAATTTGCGTTTAGCCTCACTTTGACAATGGAGGAGACTGAGGACAGAAAGGACTGTGTAGGAATGGCAAGGAGAATTAAAGTGTCCAGCGACCGGGAGATCAGGTTGGTTCAGGCGGGCTGAGCAAAAGTGTTCCGCAAAAAGATCGGCCAGTCTGCGTTGGGTCTCACCGATGTATAGGAACCCACATCATGAACAACGGATACAGTAGATGAGGTTGGAGGAGGTGTAAGTGAACCTCTGCCTAACCTGAAAGGACTGTCGGGGTCCCTGAACAGAGTCGAGGGAGGAGGTATAGCGACAGGTGTTGCATCTTATGCGGTTGATACCTGGGGTGGTCTGGGTGGGAAGAGATGAGTTAACCAGGAGGGAACGGTCTCTGTGGAAGGCGGAAAGGGATGGAGATGGGAAAATGTGGCTAGTGGTGGGAACCCATTGGAGATGGCGGAAATTTCGGAGGATTATGTGTTGTATGCGATGGCTGATGGGGTGGAAGGTAAGGACTAGGGGGACTCTGTCTCTGTTGCGACTAGGGGGAGCAAGGGCGGAGCTGCGGGGTACTGAGGAGACACGAGTGAGGACGTCATGTATGATGGGAGAGGGAAATCCCCATTCCCTAAAGAATGAGAGCATCTCGGATGTTCTAGTATGGAACACCTCATCTTGGGTGCAGATGCGGCATAGACAGAGGGATTGGGAGTAGGGGATAGAGTCTTTGCAGGAAGCAGGGTGGGAAGAAGTGTGATGGAAGGCCTGGAATGATAATGGTGTCTATGCTTATTTTGTGTGTAGTGCTACTGGTAGGAGGTGCATGGTTCAATGGCACTTTATTTCTCACATGTAATGAGGTAGAGTGAAATGTATATAGTTCAGTACAAGTATCACTGTACATAAGCACTTAGACACATCTTAGATAAGCATCTCATTCGTAGAGACCGTCATAGTCATAGTCATGAAGTGATACAGCGGAAACAGGCCCTTCGGCCCAACTTGCCCACACCGGCCAACGTCCCAGCTACACGTCTCGCCTGCCTGTGCTTGGTCCATATCCCTGCAAACTTGTCCTATCCATGTAGTAAGTGCAGGGTCCTTGACCTGACCATGAAGGCTCATTGACCTGTCGGCATTGCAGGGCTGGCCTGGCCATCATCCATGCTCCCCCCGCTGTAGGCCGCATCCGGTCCACGTGCTTGGCCTCCTAGGGCAGGGCCCGGTCCAGGCGAGCCCCAGACTATTGCAGGTTTTCCAGCGATCCGCTCCCACTGTCGAGGCCGTGCACTTCCTCCCCCAGCCGGACCTTCCGGGTGGTTTGCCAGTCCGCGGTCTGTGGCAGGCAAGCTGGTCCTTCTGGGCAGCATACTGGTCCGCGGCGGGCGAGTCCGACCTTCCCGGTGGGTTCCTAGTCGTGGCTCCTCGGCATTTTGCTGCCCTGGGCCTGGAAGAGGACCCAGTATTTTCATGGTACCCAAAAGCCTTATTCAGTGTCCAGGCGCTGATGAGCGTATCCTTTGTAGCGTCGGGGCAGATGCCGGGTCAGCACTGACTTCACCAACACACGCGTGGTGGGGTAAACCCACGTCAAGAGGTTTATTCACAGAGATAGTTAGTTCTGTGTCCGAGTGGGGGCACAGCCCTTCATCATCAGTGGGCAGGTGAGGGGGCACTGGCGGTCTTGGGCTTGTCCCAGCAGCTCAGTGTGGCTTTGAGCCTGCGGAGAGAGGCAGGGTTAGTGGGGAGTCCACCGCTTTCTCCTCTGCCCCTCCTGACTGTTTCTTTAAGGAGTGGGGTAGATGGGATGTTGGTGAGTTGATCCAACCCTAGCTAATTGGATGCAGTAGTTGCTCCTCTGACCGCGGCTTGAACTCAGTCCAGAGCACTGTCCAGGGTGCTGGTGCTTATTCAGCAGCCCGGTGCTGTCCATGGTGCTGGTCGTGCTGTCACACTCTACATAGCTGCAGATTGAAGCCTGACATCTATTTTGAGTCAATATAGCTTGTGGTCCACCACAGCATCCATACTTTTCCTGGCACTTTGGGTCCCTACATACATTTGGTCCCTACATACGTAAAAGGGATCATTGAACCAAATAAGGTTACTTCCATTGGAAAAAAATGAAAAGATAAAATGGTTCAGATAGCCTTAATAATGACGTACAGTGCTGCTAATAACATATTTAAAGTCCAAGTACAGTGATTAATATTGCTCTTCATTTTCAGTTTCGCTTTGTCAATTGCTTTTCCGCCTTGTTCTACATTTCCTTCTACCTCCAGGACCTTGAGCTCCTCAGAAAGGTGAGTGTCTGCAAATGGTCTCCAGCTCCAAGGCACCGTTATTGGACAGTGGTTAGAATGCATTAAAGATGGCAGGCTGAAAAAGAATGAGTGTTATTCAATTTGGCCAGCAGTATTTATTCTCGATGACATTATCAGAGAACAGTGTGCCAAATGACTTTTTTTTTGTTATCAGATCGTGAATGAAATGCATGAATACTGAAGTCCAGCAACAAATCAAACTTTAGTCTAGTTTAGATAGACATAAAACGCTGGAGTAACTCAGCGGGTCTGGCAGCATCTCTGGAGAAAACAAATAGGTGACGTGTCGAGTCGAGACCCTTCATCAGACTTCATCAGCACTTAGTTTAGCTTTGTTTAGTTTTTTGTCACGTGTACTGAAAGCTTTTGTGTTGTGTACTATCCTGTCAGTGGAAAGATTATACATGATTGCAATCGAGCCATCCACAGTGTACAGAAGCAGGATAAAGGGTACAATGTTTAGTGCAGGATAAAGGGAACAATGTTTAGTGCAGGATAATGTCCAGTAAGTCTGATTACTGTAACAGAGCTGCCAAGTAGTACGGATTTTCTGTATTTTGTACCGAAATGCGATCAGAATACAGATGTGCGGATATGCTTTGTATAATATGGATTTTTTTTAAATCAGCCCGACTTCCTGTTTCATCTTGCTGCTTAAAAAATGCAAGCATATAAAAAGTCATACTGTGCCTCTAAAAATTATAGCAGATTAAATCTATTAGTATTTTAAATTTCAAGATCTGGATGATTATTTTTGTAAGCTGTGATCTGCCTGTCCCACTCCAGGTTTAAACAAGTGCTGTCAGTTTAATGCTGGAACTGGAGCGCTGTTGCCTTTACACATAGCGCTATGGTCACAGACTAGCGGAGGGAGAGAGGGAGAAGGAGAGAGGGCAGGAGGGAGGGAGGGAATGAGGGAGAAAAAATGGAAGGAGAGGGAGGAAGGGAGGGAGGGAGGGAAAGAGGGAGGGAAGAGAGAGAGAGGGAGGGAGGGAGAGGGGGAGAGAGAGGGGGAGAGAGAGGGGGAGAGAGAGGGGGAGAGAGAGGGGGAGAGAGAGAGAGGGAGAGAGAGAGGGGAGAGAGAGAGGGAGAGAGAGAGGGAGAGAGAGAGGGAGGGTGGGAGGGAGAGGGAGGTTTCCAAAATGGCTTCTACATCATCATCTGGTGCTAAAAGCAGGAAGCAGCCGTTCAAACAGAAGTATACAAAGAGATGGCAATGAGTGCACTGTCAAGTAAGGTGCGTAGAAGACATGTCAATTGGTAACAAAGTTATGCATTCTCGTACTCTTACATGGGTATGACCGCACAAAAATAAAAACACTTTTTTCAGCAAAATGGAACCGTGTAAAAATACTGATTTCCTCAGCAAAATACCGATTTTCAGGTACTAGAATACTGAATTGCTCTGACAAAACTTGGCAGCTCTGCAGTAAAGTCTGATTAAAGTCTGGTCTCCAATGAGGAAGATGGTAGGTCAGGATCACACACTACTTGTTGACAGAATGGTTCAGTTGCCTGTTCAGTTGTCTGATAGCAGCTGTGAAGAAACCGTCTCTGAATCTAGAAGTATACGTTTTCACAGTTCTATACCTCTTGCCTGATAGGAGAGGGGAGAAGAGGCAGTGACTGGGGTGAGACACGTCCTCGATTATACTGGTGGCCTAGCCGAGGCAGTGTCAAATGTAGATGGAGTCAGCTAACTGGGTCCCTTCCCTTCCATGGTGGTACAGGTGCTGCTGACAGCATGGAGGTGGGGGAAAGAGAGGAGGGCGGGGGGAGGGGGGGGGTTGCATTATTAAGGAGAACATCATCACAGTGTTCTGAGATGGTTACTGAAGGGTCTTCCAATGGGGCTTTATGGGTGGAGCTGAAAAATAAGAAGAGGATGATCTCCTCATTAGTATTCAAAGGTTTCAAAGGTCTTTTATTGTCACGTGTACCAATTAAGGTACAGTGATATTCGAATTGCACTATAAACCTCCAAATAGTCGACAGAAATTGGAGGTATAAACATGCCGGGTGATTGTGGAGAGTTGCAAGAACAATAGGGTTGTCATAGTCGGTGATTTCTAACTTTCCTGATGTAGAATGGGACTGCCAGAGTGCTAAAGGCGTAGATGGGGTGGAATTTGTTAAGTGTGTTCAGGAAGGTTTCCTCAGGCAACTTAAGCCCCTGTCCCACGATGCGAGTTCACCCAAGAGCTCTCCCGAGTTAAAAAAAAATCAAACTCGTGGTATGTACGTAGCGGGTACTTACGGCCTCGTGGATGTCCCGTAGCAGCTCGTAATGTGAACGGCAGGTACTCGGGAAATGCGGTAACTCGTGAAGTTTTTACAACACTGTGAAAAATGTCCAAGCGTTTCCAGAGTACTGCCGTTAGTTACCACATTTTCCCAAGTACCTGCCGTTTGCATTACGAGCCGCTGTGGGACATCCACGAGGTCCTACGTACATTCTACATACTTACCACGAGTTTGATTTTTTTTTAACTCGGGGGAGCTCTTGGGTGAACTCGCATCGTGGGACAGGGGCTTTAGAGATGGCTCTACTCAGGAGGAAGCAAAGCTTCACCTACTCTTCATAAATAGGGCAGGGCAAGTGACTGAGGTGTCAGTACTGGGGCACTGGGGAACAATGACCATAGTTCTGTTCGCTTTAAAATAGTTATGGAAAAGGACAGAACTGATCTATACTTAAAGCTCTAACTTGGGGTAAGGCACATTTTGACAGTGTTTAGACGTTATCATTTTGAGATACAGCGTATAAATAGGCCTTTCAGTGTAAAGCAGCATCTACAGTTCCTTCCCACACAAATATTTTTCTTAGTGTAGTGGTACAGTGTGGAAACAGCCCCTTTGGCCCGCTAATTCCGCACCGACCGGCGATCTGCCCGTACACTAGCGCTATCCTACACACCAGGGACAATTTACAATTTGATCAAAGCCAATTAACCTACAAACTTGTACGTCTTTGGATTGTGGGAGGAAACCAGAGCACCTGGAGAAAACCCTCGTGGTCACACACAGGGTGAATGTACAAACCCCAATTTACAGAAGCAAATTAATCCCTAAACTGTTTCTTTATTGATATTTGTTGAACCCGTTTCTTCACTGATATTGCCTGAACTGTCAAGTATTTCCAGTATTTTGTGTTTTTTATTATCTAATGGAGGATAGTTCTGGATGTTCTGCCAATCTTGTCCAAAAAGCAGCAGACAGGTCAAGGACAAAAACAATCTTTGAGGCCAGAATTATAGATTTTTTTTCAATCTGAGCAGTTGAATAACATGGACTACACACCATACAGAAAAAGGCCATTTAGTCCAACCAGGCTGTCGTGATGTCTGTACACCACACTTGTCCCTCTTCTCTCGTGTGTTTGCTGATCCTCCTGAAGGTATTCACACGGTTTATCCTCAGGAGACCATTCCACATTCTGGCCACTGGGCTAGGAAATGGTTCCTTGTTTCCTTGTTAAACGGAGCTTAGCTTAAGGATGCAGCATGGAAACAGGCCCTTCGGCCCACCAAGTCCATGCTGACCATCGATCACCCGTTCACTGGTTTTACTTGCACATTAGGTACAATCTACAGAGGCCAATTAACCAACAAACCTGCACGTCTTTGGAATGTGGGAGGAAACCGGAGCACCCGGAGAAAATCCCACGCAGGTCACAGGGAGATAGTACTAACTGAGTACAGACAGCACCCGCAGTCCGGATCGAGACCAGGTCTCCACTGCTGCGCCACTTGTTTGACAGGAGCTTGCAAGAATTGATTGGAGTGGGTTGTTTGCGGGCAAAGGGGCGACCGAGAAGTGGGACACTTTTAAATGTGAGGCAGTGAGAGAACGAGGGCTGCATATTCCCGTCAGAGTGAAGGGCAAGGTTGGCAGGAGTAGGGAAACCTGGATAACAAGAGATAATGAAGCTTTGGTCAGAAAAATGGAGGCATGGTTTAGGTACAGGCAGCTGGGATCAAGTGGGTGCATGAGTGTAGACTAGTGGATATTTAAGAAGAACATTCGGAGGGCAAAATTGGGGAGGGGGGCAAGAGGTATACAATTAACCTACAAACCTATATATCTTTGGAGTATGGGAGGAAACCGAAGCACCCGGAGAAAACCCACGCAGGTCACAGGGAGAACGTACAAAGTCCGTACAGACAGCATCCATAGTCGGGATCAAACCTGGGCCTGTGGTGCTGGAAGGAAGCAACTCTACTGCTGCACCAGTGTGCCACACCTCTGGATAATTATCTTGGTAATTAAACATTTGGGATATCCTGCTTGAACTAAGTTTTGATCAACAGCAGGTCATCAACCACAGCTGATTTTAGCAGAGGAATTCTTTACAGGTTTCGATGAAATTCCAATTTGACACTGCCTTAACCACAGGCTTGAGCCCATAGTTTGAAATATGTTTATAGCGGGTAGGCAGAATTATTCCGAATATGCTGGAGTAACTCAGCAGGTCAGGCAGCATCTCTGCAGAAAAGGAATAGGTGATGTTTCAGGTCGTTACCCTTCTTCAGGCTGAGAGTGTGAGGGGAGAGGGAAACTAGGGGTATGGAAAGGTACGGTGAACAAATGAATGAAAGATTTGGCAAATCTGGCAAATCAAAGCCAGCAGCCATGATCAAGGAAAGGTGGAGCCCACAATGGTTCATGGTTGGCATGGAGAAGGTGATCATGAGTGGATACAAACAGTGAAACTAAACAGGTCGGCGGTGAAACTAGGATGACCACGCGGGTGTGGATGGGAGGGGGAGAAAAGGAATGCAAGGGTTACTTAAAATTAGAGAAACCAATATTCATACCCGCTGCCCAAGCTAAAGAGAATATTCTGTATGTCGGATATATTCATTGACTGTATTCATTGAGCTCTGAACTTATCTTTAAGTAAAGAGGTTTCATTTCCTGACCGCCTTGTCTGCTTTCTTCCAAAACCTAGAATCTTGCATCGCTGCTCATTCTGACACAGATCATCAATCAGTTCACAGAGACATTGGTGCCCTATTTCTACAAGATACTTCATCCGAAAAGGGCAGGTCTGAAAGGTTGCACAATGGAAAATGCACCAGAAATAGATAAAATAAAATCGCAAGGGCAGAAGACACCATTCCCTGTAAGTATGTGTACGTGACGAACTTCGCCAAAGTGGCCACTTCATTCTATTTACTCCAAAGCATAATCTGTCGAATATAATTTGAAAGCAATTTTACTTCGGAGTCACATGAGTGGCTACGTGAAGAAGCCCCGCCAGGCGCATGTGCGTCATTACGGCTGGAGAGCGCAGCTCCACCAGCGGTAAGTGGTAACCCGCAGGGAAGTCAATGTTAAACCTTTCCTGCGAGTGTTTTTTAAACTCTGTAAGTCTGGCTCGCAGAGCCAGCTAGAGTTGCTAATATATATTGTTAACATTTTAAAACTCTGTAAGTCTGGCTCGCAGAGCCAGCTAGAGTTGGTAAAATATATTTTTGAACTGCGGTAATGGAGTGGAACGCGCGGGGACCGCGGTTACAGCTTATAGATCGGGTCGGGAGATAACGGCTGCTCTAAAGCCGGCTCCCGCGATTACCGCTATTTAGATCGGGTTTGGAGATAACGGCTGCGCTAAATGCTGGCTCCAATACCCGCTACTGTTATACTGGCAGCTAAAATGAAATAAAATAAAATAAAATGAAATTAAATAAAATGAAATACTAACTTTATTTCCCAACTGCCTCCATCAATTTCCAGTGCTTCAAGGCACTTAGAAATACCAAACTAAAGTACTCTCGGACTCATTTGTCATGAGTCTGATGATATGGAAGACTCCCTCCTTTTAATTTAAAGGTATGGGGATGGCTCAACCAAATGGGGGAAAATACTCCAGATTTAAAGAGCCATGGGGGGATAAAAATTCGATTGGGGTCAAATGCCCTAGGATTCCCACACAGCCTCTCGCAGAAGTCATATAGCAAAGACGAAACCATCGTTATGCATAACAGTGGGAATCATCCTCCCCAGCACCTTGTTTAGGGCTGAATGAGACCTCCCTAGAGCATAACTCGGGAGAAGCAGGGCAGGAGGAATCTGACCCTGCAGCTGGTGTCACTGCTTATGTGAACACACCAGCGCACACGAGCCATGCTCCAGGTGTCCCGGACGTAGCGTTAAACTTCGCTAAACCCGGTAGGGACTGGTGAGGCTATCGAGAAAACTCTATCTGCTAATGTAAATTACATGGTTTCTCACCAGTTCCAGAATACATTCATGGAAACTGCCATAAGTTATAAAACACCTGTAAACTGTGCTTCACTCAAAATGTTCACGGTGAACTTGGCAAAGGCACAAATGAGTGCAACGATGCGGAGACAAAAAGTGAGATTTCAACGCGTCCACAAGTTGTTGGCAGCAGGCATTGGGAGAAGGTCCAGGGAGCACCGATGTCTGCTATTCAACAAGATATGCTGGCCCTGTTCTGCAACGCCTGCGTTGAACCCGAAGTTGCAGCTCTATGTAGGTCCACCAATATCCAAGCCCAGATTATTTATTTGGGGTGGACCTCCTCAAACAAGTCAATGTACCTGGAGGAACATGCCAAAACAATCCGTCTCAGCAAGACATACGTTCCTTCTGCCAGGATGCCGTCTCGCAGGTCATTTCAGCGCGAAAGGTGACGGATCCAGGGTAGGGCCAAGCAGAGTGGGGCCAGTGGGACGACAGTATTACTCACCTGTGTATCCCAGCTACAACCCCAATATGGGCAGAAGGGGTAAAGGCCGACTGTAGAGGTACAGGTGATTCATTTTGTCCAGGATAAGTTCTGGGACCTCCGGTTGGGGGTGGGTTGCAATTGGGTATGATGAAGGGTGCTGCATAACATCTCATCAGTTTATACTACACACTGTCTCAAGCTCGAATACAGTTTATATCAGGAATTGATCCGCCTGTACACAATATGCCTAATAGAGTATTGGGGGTTTCTGCACAAACTCAGCAGGTAAAATAATAAATAACGGTTTTATCCCAAAAAAGGGGAATTGAGAGGACGATAAACCATCCTCAACTATTGTGTCCAATATTTTCCCCAGACAGAGAAACGATGGGGGATGTAGAGGTATTCTGGACCTAAATCAGTTAAATTCCTATGTTCAGTATAGGCATTTTTTAAATAGACACTTTCAATACTGCAAAATGGCTGTTATCACAAGGCTGTTATATGGCAACTATAGGTCTGAAAGATGCATATTATTCAGTACCAATTCATCATCAGTATCGGAGATACTTGAAATTTAGTTGGATGGGACAGCTGCGGCAATTTAAAGCATTACTAATGGGTTAACCTCAGTTCTAGGCTAGTTAAGAAGTTGTGGGAACCAGTGCTGGCGCTACTTTGGGCCCAGAATCACATGGTAAAGGCTTATCTAGATGATATTTTAATCATAAGCAACACTCAAGAGACAGCTAAGGAATCGGATCCATCAACCAAATACATGTTAGAAAGGTTAGGGTTCCTGGTCCATCCAACCAAATCCAAGTTAGAGCCATCCTAAAAAAATGTTTATTTGGGATTTGTCATTGATTTAGTTGATATGTCAGTGACTTTGCCTGCAGCCAAGGCTGTGGCGATCAGAGAGGTCTGTACCAGTCTCGCTGGAAAACCATATCCCTCCATCCGGGAAGTAGCTACTGTTATTCGTAAATTGGTGGCAGTTTTCCCTGTAGTGCAGTTGGAGTGCAAGCTAGAGGTTATGGAAAGTGCTGGGAGAGAGTCTGTTCGCAGGAAGTGTGGGGCGCGCAGTGATGCGGTTCCATGTCAGCGTTCGAGTCAGGAGCTAAGTGCGGTAACGCCGGCTCTGATACCAATGGCTGTTGCCCCGGTGATTGAACAGCCTCCAGCTGCTCCAGTGTCGCAGGGCACTGAGGCCACGGCAACAAGCAAAAAAAGCAAAACGAAAGTCTGCCAGACCCGTTTTATCCGACGGGTCTGAGGAAGAAGACTCTCCTCCAGACAGGAAAAGAATGTGGGGGAGACTGGAACAAATGGGGAAAATGCTCCAAACTTAATCAGTCAAGGGTTCAAAGTCCCAGAGATTTCCCAGGCAGCCTCCGAAGGAGTTCCATACACTGAGTATGGTGCCTATCAAGAATGGGAATATCACTCTCCAGTGCCTTGTTTAGGTCTGGAAGAGGTCTCCCTAGAGCAAGATTCGGGAGTACCAGGGCAGGAGGAGACTGACCCTGAAGCTGGTGTCCCTACTTATGTGTATACACCAGAGCACATGAGCCACACTCCGGGTGTTCCCGATGTAGCAAGGAATGTTGCTATACCGGAAGGGACTGGTGAGGCTATGGACGAGAACCTGGTTGCCAACATTAATTATTTGGTTTCTCACCAGCTCCAAGAAACTGTTATGACTGAAACAGTTGAACTATTTATAAAACACCCGTCTATTGTGCCTCACTCAGGGTGCCAACAGTAAGCTCTACAATTTGGGCACCCATGAGTGCAACGATGCGAGGGCAGGAAATGCGTTTCCAGCGTGTCCTCAAGCTGATATCAGCAGGCATCACTGCATTTGGGAAACACATACAAGGGTCGACAATGTCCAAAACTCAAAAGGACATGCTTGCGTTGTTCTGCAATGCCTATTTTGAACTTAATTGTATGAGGAAAATCGCCATTTGGCCAACATTGCACCCAAAATTTGCAGGCCTGTGTAGGGCAAGCAACATTCAAGCACCGGATTACTTGTTCGGCAACGACCTCGTCAAGCAAATTAGGGACATTGACGATGAGGCAAAGACAATTGGGCTTATGAAACCATTCATCCCTGCTCCCAGGACGTCATCCAAACAGTTAGGTTCGATGCGCAGGGGGTCGGATCACGGGGCAGGGCCAAGCAGAGGGAGGCCGATGGGGCATAAATATTACCCACCAGTGCAGCCCAAAAACAACCCAATATTGGGAGGAGGAGACTTTCCAGGCCGATTGTTGAGGGCGGCATCAACATCCGCAACGAAGGCGCAGGACATGCCGCTAGACCAAATCCTCGGGACCGCAGGATGGTCTAAGGAATCGACGTTTTCTAAGTTTTATGATCAACTTGTTCTTACAGTACCAAGGTTTGGGCATTCTGTGTTTGGTCCCGTACAGGGTTTAAAGCATACCCTGTTGACCAAAGGTTATGTGTAGTTAAGCACCTGAGTCAATATATCGAGGTAACTTAGTCCCAGAGGCTCTCAGACAGCAATGGTCCTCAGTCACACAAAAAAACCCCAAAATAAACTCATAAACCGTGTCAGTATGAACTATTTCTAGATGGTAAAACAGGTTTTGGATTCTGTTGGAGTAGGCACTCATGTATTTAAATCTCACTCCACCAGGGCGGCATCAACATCCACAGCAAGGCCGCAGGATTGTCTAAGGAATCAACTTTCTAAAATTATGATAAATCTGTCCTGACAGTGCCAGGATTTGGGCATGCTGTTTTGATTTCAGTTTGATTTGATTTGCTTTGTCTTTATAAGTTTCATTTGTAATTTCCCCTGGGATAGAGGGGTTATTACTGTATTGTTATTTAAAAAATGATCATTGGATAATTCAAAGCAATGTTCAATACATTATTTATTCACTACTGTGTCAACTAAAGCAGTGCGTCGTATGGAGTGCATCTACAGCATGAAATCACAGAGCTTTGAAATCTTCACGTAGTCACTCACGTGACTCCGAAGTAAAATAGTAAGATTAAACGAGAACTTACCAGTTCAAAGTTTGATCCTTATTTTATGAGAAGTTACGATGAGGGATTACATGCCCGCCGCTCTCGGCCCTCATAATCGAAAGGATCATCTGGTAGTTCCAGTCTTCTAAAGCCTTACTATGTTACTTCGGCTATCGGTTTCTGTGTTTTCACGCCGCTGCTTTGAAGTATGATGCGCATGCGCCTGGCGGGGCTTCTTCACGTAATCCCTCATCGTAACTCCTCATAAAATAAGGATCAAACTTCGAACTGGTAAGTTCTCGTTTAATCTTACTATTTTATTTTAGTTGATTGATACCGCGCGGAACCAGGCCCTTCCTTCGCCCACCAAATTTGCGCTGATCAGCGATCCCGCACACTCGCACTATCCTACACACCAGGGACCATTTACAATCTTTACCGAGGCCAACCAACCTACAAACCTGTAGGTCTTTGTAGCGTGGGTGGTAACCAGAGCACCCAGAGAAAACCAACATGATCACGGGGAGAACATACAAACTCCATACAGACAGCACCTGTACTCAGGATTGAACCCGGAGGTAGACAAAAGTGCTGGAGAAACTCAGCGGGTGTGGCAGCATCTATGGAGCAAAGGAAATAGGCAACATTTCAGGCCAAAACCCTTCTTCAGACTGATGTAGGGTGAGGGGGGGGGGGGGGGGGGGGGGGTAGAAAGGAGAAAGTAAGAGGGCAGAGGGAGAGCTGAGAAGGGGAGGAGACAACAAGGGCTACCGGAAATTGGAGAAGTCAAATGTTCAAGCCGCTGGTACAAACTGCCCAAGCGGAATATGAGGTGCTGCTCCTCCAATTTCCGGTGGTGCTCATTCTGGCCATGGAGCTCCAACCAGCGCTCCCCGCCCAGGACAGAAAGGTCGGATTCGGAATGGGAGGGGGATCTCCCCCTCCCATTCCTTAGGATTAAATCAGACAAAGGTGAATTACTAGTACAACTAAAGATATAAATGAGAGATTTTTGCAATATTATAAACATTTATATTCAGCCAAAACGACAGAAAATCGGACAGGAATAGAAACATTAAAAAAAAATTGTAATCTAAAAGGACTGGATTTAGAAAATAGAGAATCACTAAACGCTGAAATAACTACTAAAGAAATCGAAGAATCTATTAGGTCATTAAAAAATGGTAAAACTCCAGGACCGGATGGTATTGGTTCGGAATTTTATAAAACATTCTATGATCTGATAGCACCACATTTGAAGACACTTTATGAATATATTTATGCACAACAGAAATTACCAGAAACATTAAATGAATCTATTATAACGCTTATACCTAAATTAGATAAAGATCTGGATGATCCAGGGTCGTATAGAGCCATAGCTCTTTTAAATACTGATCAAAAAATATTAACCAAAATACTAGCACAAAGACTAAATACAGTGATTAATAAAGTAATTCATTCAGATCAAACAGGATTTATACCAAAACGATACTCCTCATATAACCTGAGACGATTATTCAATATTATATACTCGGAAAGAAATATTAATAAAGATTTAGCAATTATTTCATTAGACGCAGAGAAAGCTTTTGACCAGGTTGAATGGTCTTATTTATTTTCGGTTATGGAAACTTTTCAGTTGGGAGAGAAGTTTATAACATGGGTTAAACTACTATATACTAATCCAACAGCTAGAATATTAACAAATCAAATGTTATCAACTAAATTTAATTTATCCAGAGGCTGTAGACAAGGTTGTCCTCTATCCCTACTACTGTTCGCACTGGCAATTGAACCATTAGCACAATCCGTGAGATTACATCCTGAAATATACGGGTATGAAACCAAAGAAACTGAAAATAAAATTTCTTTATACACAGATGATGTATTACTTTATATTACAAAGCCTGAAACTAGTATCCCTAATTTATTAGATTTAATAACTCAATTTGGCTTGTTTTCAGGATATAGAATTAATTGGAATAAAAGTGAACATGCCAATAATGGGAAATAACCCACATATACTACAACAATTTGTTTTTAAGATAGTAAATGAAAAAAATCAAATATCTTGGAATTGATGTAACTAATTTCCCACCCCTACTGAATAAACTACTTAAGAATATCCTATATTGGAAAACTTTACCTATTTCAATGCTAGGTAGAATTAATGCGATAAAAATGATTTTTCTTCCGTAATTATTATACCTGTTTCAACTGATCCCAATATATCTTCCTAAATTTTTTTTTAAGAAAGTGGACTCTATAGTTACCAATTTTATTTGGGATTATACGAGTCATAGGATAAATAAAAAAACATCTATGTAAATCAAAAATAAATGGAGGTTTTGCACTGCCTAATTTTATGTTTTACTACTGGGCAGTTAATATTAAAAATATGAATTTTTGGTTGGAAGAATTAGATAAACAGCCAAACTGGTTAAAAATGGAAAAGGAAGATTGTTCACCTTTTGAAATTAGCTCGATTTTATTTGCCAATACTAAAATAAGTAAGAAAATTTATAGAGGAAATCCAATAATAGAAAGTGGGATACGTATCTGGAAACAATGAAAGAAAACATTAAAATTGGAAAGTATACCACTGGCTCTTCCTATTGTAAACAACATTACTTTTAAACCCTCAATGATGGATAAAGGTTTTTTACAATGGAAGAACTATGGAATTAATAAGTTGGGTGATCTCTACAGGGAAAGTCTCTTTCTTTCATTTCAGGAATTACAACAAAATTACGGATTACACTCAAAAGAGTACTTTAGATATTTACAAATTAGAGACTATGTTAAATCAAACACACAGGATTTTAGAAATAGAAAGACAGAAATTTTAGATGAATGTCTAAATAAATATCCGAATACAGAAAAATTAATATATATTTATAATATTTTATTGGAAAATGATTTACCAATGTCGGAAATATATAGGCAAGTATGGGAAAATGAATTAGGTCAAACAATTAGTGTAGAAGTATGGAATGAAAGTTTACAACATATACACCACTGCTCATTAAATGCCAAACACTCTTTGATACAATTTAAAGTTTTACATAGATTACACTTTTCAAAATCCAAATTAAACAGAATTTTTTCAAATGTTTCTGCTATATGTGATAAATGTCAGCATTTAGAAGCTAATCTAACGCATTCATTCACAAAATGTATAAAAATTACTAACTTTTGGATTTAAATTTTTAAGATAATCTCGAATGTAGTTAATGCAAATCTGACTCCAGACTCAAAATTAATCATATTAGGAATATTAGAAATGGATCAACTACTAACAACACAGCAAAGAATTTTTATCGATTATAGTTTAATAATTGGTAAAAAAATTAATATTAAGATTTTGGAAAGGTCCTACATCCCCCACAATCAAAATGTGGATTACAGAAATGTCGGAGACACTTCATCTGGAAAGATTAAGACTTGTCCTTTTGGACAAGCTAGATCAGTTCAGAGGAATATGGTCTCCATTTATTGAATATTTAAAGGGTCAAGGTGGTCCAGTTCGAGGGCCTGACTGAAACCTGAATGAAGGAATAGATGAAGAACTATATATAATAGACCACTGATATATCTCCAATGAGGAATAGCCTGCTTAATACTCCACTCATATTATTGATTTTCTACTTTTATTTTATTTCTCTTTATTATTTCTCTTTACTATCTTCTTCCTGTTATAAAATAATAAATAGTATAGAAGTATAAATAAGAATGATTGTAAACTTTAAAAATATTAAGAATGTATGTGACGAATAATATGTCTCTTTCTTTTTATTTTATGTTATTCCTTCTTAATATGTATTTACTTCTAATAAAAATATTTTACAAAAAAAAAGGAATGGGAGGGGGATCTCCCTGAGCCACCGGGAGATCAGGTTGGTTAATGCGGACCGAGCGGAGGTGTTCGGCGAAACGATCGCCAAGCCTGCGCTTGGTCTCACCGATGTAGATCAGCTGACATCTAGAGCAGCGGATGCAATAGATGAGGTTGGAGGAGGTGCCGGTGAACCTTTGACGCACCTGGAACGACAGAACCCGGATCTCTGGCGCTGTGAGGCAGCATCTCTACCGCTGCGTTACTCTGCCGCCCCTGTTAGTGTCTGCAAAATCAGATAGCAACTATCTTTAGTCCTGCTACAGTGTATGGGTTTACAGCTCCTTCATTCAGTTTAGTTTAGTTTAGAGATACAGCGAGGAAACAGGCCCTTCAGCCCACCGCGTCCGCACCAACCAGCGATCCCCGCACATTAACACTATCCAAGGGACTATTTACATTTATACCAAACCAATTAACCAACAAACCTGTACATCATTGGAGTGTGGGAGGAAACCAAAGGTCTCAGAGAAAACCCATACGGTCAAGGGGAGAACGTACAAACTCCCTACAGACAGCAGCCGTAGTCGGGATTGGTCCCCGGAAATTGGGATTAATGAGAATAGTTTTTTTTAATTTAGGCAGTACGGTGGTGCGCTGATAGAGCTGCTGCCTCATAGCGTCAGAGAACCGGGTTCAATCCCCACCTCGGGTGCTGTCTGTGTGGAGTTTGCAAGTTCTCCCTGTGAGCTCGTTCTTTTCCTCCGGATGTTCCGGTTTCCTCCCACATCCCAAAGACGTGCAGGTTTATAGGTGGGTTTGTGTCTGCAAATTGCCCCGAGTGTGTGGGGAGTGGTTGGCACAGTAAGATAACACAGAACTAGTTTGATGCTTGTCCTGGACTCGGTGAACTAAAGGGGTTATTTCCGTGCTGTAACTTTAAACTAAATGTTCTTCACTTCATACTTAACTAACTTCCATACTTCTTACCGATTAATTTCTCTCACAATTCTTCCTGTGTAGCTGGGCCACACAGATTCAGTCTGACCTCTGGGGCAGTCAGTGTGGAGTTTGCACATTACCACGGTGACTGCATGGCCGTTCCTCCACGTGCTCTGCCTTCCTCCCACATCCCACAGCTGTGGGAGTTGTTAGGTGATTTGGTGACTGTACATTGCCCTCATGTAGGTAGGTGGCAGAATCTGGGGGGGGGGGGGCGAGGGTTGATGGAAAAGTGGGGCGATTAGAGTGTAAGTGAAAGTTGCACTCCTTGAAAGTGGTGTCGCAGGTACACTGTGCGGTCAAAAAGGCTTTTGGCACTTTGACCTTCATCAGTCAGAGTATTGAGTCAGAAGTTGGGGGGGGGGGGGGGGGTCATGTTGCAGTTTTGTAAGACATTGGTGAGATCACATTTAGAGTATTGTGTTCCGTTTTGAGCACCATGTTATGGGAAAGACGTTGTCAAGCTGGAAAGGAGGCAGAGAAAATTTATGAGGATGTTGCCAGGACTCAAGGGCTAGAGCTTTAAGGAGAGGCTAAGCAGGCTAGGACTCTATTCCCCGGAGTACAGGACGTTGAGGGGTGATCTTCTAGAAGTGTACAAAATCGCCAGATGAATAGATCGGGTTGATGCACAGTCTCTTGCCCAGAGTAGGGGAATGGAGAAACAGAGGACATAGGTTTAAGGTGAGGGGGGGAAAGATTTAATAGGAGCCTGAAGGGTAACTTTTTTTACACAAAGGGAGGTGGGTGTACGGAATAAGCTGTTGGAGGAGGTAGTTGAGGCAGGTGCTATCGCAACGTTTAAGAAACATTTAGACAGGTACATGGACAGGATAGGTTTGGAGGGATATGGACCAAATACAGACAGGTGGGACTAGCGTAGATGGGACTTGTTGGTCAGTGTGGGCCCGTTTCCATGCTGTAATACTCAATGACTCTAAGTCGGTGCTTGATGATCAATGGGGTCAGTGGGCCAAAGGGCCCGTTTCCATGATCTATAACACTATAAACGTTCTCCACACGAGGGCAGTAGAGTTTCATGAGAAGGTAAAATGACTGGCTCCTATCTTGCCTCATGTTTGTTATATTTGATTTTTAGTTTCTATTTTGCCTTCATCCAATTATATATATATATAACTTAACGTCAAACCCCATGGCACTTCTTAACACGAAGAGCGTATTTTCTAAGATGGAAGAAATAACATTAGTGAGATTATCAACTTCGCAGCACTGTTTTAGTTTTAGTTTTTCTATTTTAGAGATACAGCGCGGAAACAGGCACTTTGGCCCACCGACCAGCCGATCCCTGCACCCTAACACTATCCTACACACACTAGGGACAATTCTACATTTATACCAAGCCAATTGGAGTGCGGGAGGAAACCGAAGATCTTAGAGAAAATCCACGCAGGTCACGGGGAGAACGTACAAACTCCGTACAGACAGGCAGATGTGGTCTGCCTCCGGCACTGTAAGGCAGTTGCTCTACCACTGCACCGCTGTGCAGGGAAGCACAGCTGAGGTCTGGGAACACGAGGGGGAAGAGGCCAGTTCTGAGCAAAGTGGGCAGATGAGTGCAGGGAAAATTGTACAGGGTAATCTTAGGAACCGTAAATCAGGTGCTTGGATCTGAGATGGGAGGGAGACTATAACTGAGGATACAAAGGCAGAAACTAGAAAACGTTGGAGTAACTCAGCACGTCAGGCAGCATCTCTGGAGAACATGGATAGGGTGACGTTGAGACCTTTCTTCAGCCTGATTGTCGGGGGGGGGGAGAAGTATGTTGGAAAAGCAGAGATCCAGGACAACGCGTGGCAGATACAGAGGGAGGACAGCAGTGGTATGGGGACGGGAAGGGGGGGAAATAGGCTGGATCCAGGTGGGGCTCAGGGGAGGTGGGGGGGGGGGGAGAAAGAGGCGATGTTGTGGGGGCGGGGGGACGTTAGAGGAATCAGGAGGGGGGTTTATGAATTTATGGAATATGACGTGCTGTTCCACCATGTGGCAATGGATGCTGCCTGCCCTGCTGTGTTACTCCAGTACTTTGTGTCCATTTGTGCATGAACCAGCATCTGCAGTTCTTTTTTTCTACAACAAGCTGGAGGTTTTGGGGTGAATCTGAAAAGGGAGCAATGGTGTCAACTTCTATGACTCTGGTTTGGGGTGGCACGATGGGGCAGTGCTGGAGTTGCTGCCTTGCAGCGCCCGAGACCAGGCCTCCGTCCTGATTACGGATACTGTGACCACATGGAGCTTCTCCGGGTGCTCCGGCTTCCTCCCACACTCCAAAGACATGCAGGTTTGTAGGGTAATTGGCTTCAGTGAATTTGAAAATTGTCCCTGGTGCGTAGGATTGTGCTAGCATACGGGGTGACCACTGGCCGGCACGGGCTCAGTGGGCTGAAGGGCCTGTTCCTGCTCTGTATCTCCAAGGACAGTCAGGGCCCCGGGCTGCGTAGGTCATAGAGAGGGAGTGGTTTGGAGATTAGGGAATGGCAAAGACCAACAGATATGGGGGCTAGTGCATCTAACATAATAGTGTAAACAGAAATAGCAGAAATAGCTGGTGGAGTGCAAGCTGGAGAATGGCATGCAAAAAAAAATACAATTGCTAAACAAGGTGTTATTCATAATTATTCCTGAAAGCCATTCTTGTCCAGAAAATCTAATTTCAGATGTCAGGGATCTAACTCACTCAATCGAGTTATTTCAAGATTTCACGGTCTTTTTGAAGATGATTTATGACATTTCAGTTATTTTAATCCTGCTGTTTGCATTGACATTTACTTCACTTGCTGGGGATTTTTTTTTAAACAAATGATACCATTTTAATTCCTGGTTTGATGTGCTATTGGTGGATGTTACTGGTCCACAAATGGATGAACTGAAGGGTATTTTGGGGCGGATTCAGGAGGGAGTTAACGAGAAGGTGGCAAGAGTAAGGTGGGACTAATGATGGATTAGTGGGAATGGATGCTCAATAGTCAGCACCAGCTCTGTTGGCCAAATGGTTCAGAAATGCGTACGTTCTAGGAGCAGAATTAAGCCATTCAGCCCATCAAGTCAACTCCGCCATTCAATTCTGGCAGATCTATCTTTCCCTCTCAACTCCATTCTCCTGCCTTCTCCTATAACCCCTGACACCCTTACTAATCAAGAATCTGTTAATGGCTGTCTTAAATTATCCATTGACTTGGCCTCCACAGCCATCTGTGATCTACTTCTGTGCTGTATTTGACTTGAAAGATCAATAAGATTGTAACATTCTTAGTCAGCGAGTCATATAGCAGGGAAACAGACCTGTCGGAAATATAGTCCCATCAGTCCACGTTTGGCCCATATCCTTCCAAACCTTTCCAATCCATTAACCTGGCCACATGTCTTTTAAATGGTGTTGTAGTACCTGCCTCAACTACCTCTTCTGGCAGTTCTTTCCATACACCCACCACCCTCTGAGTGAAAAGGTTGCCCCTTAGGTTCCTGTTAAATCTTTCCCATCTCACCTTAAATGTATCTCCTCTGGTTTTTGATTCCCCTATTCTGGGAAAAGACTGTGCATTCAACCTATCTATTGTTTATTTAGTTCAGTCTAGAGATACATCGTGGCAACAGGGCCTTTTTCCCACCGAGTCCACACCAACCAGCAATCATCCCATTCACTATCACTATCCAACACACTGGGAACAATTTACAATTTGTACCGAAGCCAATAAACCTACAAACCTGTACGTCTTTGGAGTGCGGGAGGAAACTGGAGCGCCCTGGAGAACACCCACACAGGCATGAGAAGAAAGTACAAACTCCGTGCAGACAGCACCCGTAGTCAGGATCGAACCTGGGACTCTGGAGCTGTAAGGCAGCAACTCAACCACTGCGCCACCGTGCCGCCCATATAAAGTACCATTGAACTATTGAACAGGGAATGATTTACAGAAGCCAATTAACCTAAAAACCTGCGATGTGGTGTTTGCAATGTGGGAGAAAACCAGAGCACCTGGAGGAAATCCACGCAGTCACGGGGAGAATGTACAAACTGCACACACGTGGCATCCGAGGTCAGGATAGAACCATGGTCCCTGGCACCGAGAGGCAGCAACTCTACCGCTGCTCCGCTGTGCTGCCCTTAATTACCAGAAAACAACGTGCTGAACGAGGGAACCAGCTACAAGATGAGTCTTTCACCCCGAAACCCAGGTCCAGTTTGGACCAGTTTGCACGTCAGGACCACTGCGGCGTTCCACCAGAGTTTCCTCTGGCTTCGCCCTGCCCGGGCATAATTCACCATCTTTCGGGATCGAGCGTAGGATCTACTGAATCCCACGACAGAAAGCAAAGACACTTAGCTGAGCCAGACACCTTGTGTCACCTTTATTCCAGAAGCCCCTTTTACCTACATTCTCACCAATCATAACCCGTGTGCAGATAATGCCAATTAGTGCGTCTGACCTAGGAGTTGCCATCGAGCTCTTGTGGGTGCTGGCGAGTAGCCAGCGGTGACAGGCTGTATGCAAAACCAACGTGGGCGTGAAGGCGCCACAGCTCCCCCCTCAGACACCGAGTCATACAAGTGGCGGCTGCTGGCTTTGGGCTGCCCTGTACCGGTCTGGCGGCCTGATCTTGTTCGGTACTGCAGTGCGGGAGGTCTTTGACAGGAAGTGTTGCAGTCTAGTGCCTTCGCCGGTTCGGTGGGTGAGGTAGTTGGACGGTTCTCGACATGTGCTGGTTTTAACCGGTCGAAGGATACGGTGTCAGTTTTTCCGCTCTGATAGATCGCGTCACTTTTGGATGACTTGGTGCGGGCCATCGTGTGCTTGGTGAGGAGGTCGGCGGAAGGCAGCGTGTCGGAACAAAACAGGCGTGCAGCGTTGGAGGTCGGGAGACACGTAGACCATTGCAGGTGTTCGCCTCAGGTGTCGGCCTGAGTAACTGCATCGGTTGCCGTAATCGTTCGACATACCTGCTTGGATCATAGGATCTGTCTGTGGGGTTCGACAAATTCGCCGAGCAGCTTCAGAGTTGTGCCGTAAACCATTCCCGCCGACGAACATGCTTGGTCAGCTTTCACCGCCCTACGGACGCCAAGCAGAACCATGGACAACCGTTCACTCCAGTTCGACGTGTCTCCTCCGGCTGCCAGAGCGGCTTTCAACTGGCCATGGAACCGTTGAATCAGACCGTTCGCTTGTGGATGATACGCTGTCGTTCGAATCCAGTTCGTACCCAAGAGGTCGATTTAGTGTTTGAAACAGCGCAGACTCGAATTGCTGTCCTCAGTCTGTTGTGATCATGCTTGGGGCCCCAAAGACCGAAATCCCTCGGTCAACAAAAGCGCGGGGTATTGTTTCCACTGAAATCTTGATGACTGGGATAGCATCTTGCCATCTTGTGAACCGGTCTTCACAAGGGGGCAGGTATGTGTAGTTTCTTGACGGTGGGAGTGGGCTGGCCAAGCCCAGGTGCACGTGCTCGAATCATAACCCGTGTGCAGATAAGGCCAATGAGTGCGTCTGACCTTGGAGTTGTTATTGAGTTCTTGTGGCTGTACCGTCTAGTGAGGCTGCTGGCGATTCGCCAGCGGTGACAGGCTGTATGCAAAACCAACATGGGCGTGAAGGCGCCACACTAGCACTAACGTAAAGGAGCAAATAAAAATAATTAATTTTCTCTGAGCTGCTGGCGGAAAACAGTTCAAGTCCCTGAACTGCCCATCAGTCAAACTCAATGAGATCTTCTCAGGGTTTAGTCAGTGCTCAGTCAGGCTGGGAAATGATCTACCTTGAGTAAATGCGTCACTCAGTCTCTGAGGGACGGCAGAAGCAATGTTTTCTTTGACACGCTGTCTATCTGTTATTTTTGGAACAGTCCCCTGGTGGTGGCTGCTGTGTTTCTGTCGCTCCGATTAACCTCTGGATTTGACAGGGGTTGCTGCTGCTTCTGTCTGTGCAGAATCCATCGTGGGTAGAGCTGCCCGTGGCAAGGCAGCTGGGCGATGTGGGCACGTCTCTGGGCAGAATGTTTCAGCGCCCCTGGGAGCACTGCTTGAGGTGGCTGGTTCTCCACTCTGTGTTATTTATGTAACTCAGCACTTTTCACGGTCGACTCTGACGTAGGAAATCATTTGATAGAGTCATAGATAGCATCACACAGCGTGGAAACAAGCCCTTCAGCCCAACTTGCTCACACCCACCGACATGCCAGGTCTACAGATAGACTCAAAATGCTGGGGTAAATTGAACATAATTCAGTTTTAAAAGATTTATAAGAACACTTTTTTTTAAAGGATATTGGGATGAGGATAGGTGATTGTGAGTGGGATATTTGTTGTACTGATCGTAGTGGAAATGGTGATTATAGAGGTGATGGGTTGCATGTATGACTAAGAGATACTGTATAGTAAAGGAGGGTTTTTCTTTTTTCTTTTTTCCTCTCTTTTTTTTGTATGGCTTTGTAAATATTTGATTAGTGTATAAATGTAAATAATTTGGTGTACAAATGGAAATAGGTGTTTATAGGTGCTAAATTTGTATAAGATGATTATAAGCAGTTGAATAAGGGGTGGGAATTAATAAGCTTTGGCTTCTTCCTGCCCCAGTTCGGACGCATATGGATTCATTTATTTATAAATGTTGTTTATGACATTATAAATTTTCTTGTTTTTTTTTTGTTTTTTGTATGCTGTTTCACACTTGCTTTTTATTCTTTTATTCTGTTCGAAATAAAGAATTATTTTTTTTTTAAAACCTCAGTGTGTCAGGCAGCTTCTCTGGAGAAAAGGAATAGGTGACGTTTCGGGTCGAGACCCTCCATGGTTGGCTGTGGAACAGTAGACCATTGCAGGCTCCACCTTATATTGGTCATTGGTGCGGCTCTGAACCTTCTCATACCTCCGGTTTCCTCTCCCCTGACTCCAAGTCTGAATAAAGGTTTCCACCTGAAACGTCATCTATTCATTTTCTCCAAAGACGCTGCCTGACCTGCTGAGTTACTCCAGCACTTTGTGTCCATCTTCGGTGTAAACCAGCCCCTGCAGTTCCTTCCTACATATGCCCCATCGACACTACTCCCACCTGCCTGCGTTTGCCAATATCCCTCCCAACCTTTCCTATCCATGCACCTCACTAAATGTTTCTTAAACGTTATGAGGGTACCAGCCTCAACGATCTCCTCCGGAAGCTCGTTCCATACACCCACCACCCTTTGTGTTAAAAAGTGTTACCTCTCAGGTTGCTATTAAATCTGTCCCTCCTCACCTTAAACCTATCTCCTCTGGCTTTCGATTCCCCTACTCTGCGTAAAAGACGCTGTGTACTCACCCTCTCTACTCCTCTCATGATCTTGTGCACCTCTATAAGATCACCCCTCATCCTCCCGCGCTCCAAGGAATAAAGTCCTAGCCTGCTCAACCTCGCCAACCAATTTGAAGGAATGAAGAAGAATGATAGCTCTTTCTTCTGACAGATCTGGCCCTCAGAATTCATTACACTGCCAATAGTTTGTCCATTAAACAGCAATGTTTTAGTTTAGTTCAGAGAAACAGCATGGAAACAGGGCCTTCGAACGTTTGATCGTCCATTCACAAAGGTTTTATGTTATCCCACTTGTGCATCAACTCACTGCATCTTAGGGGCCATTTTCTATGAGGCAGATCAACCTACAAACCCGCACATCTTTGGGATGTGGGAGGAAACTGCAGCCCACGAGGTCACAGAGAGAGTGTGCAAACTCCACACGGCCAGCACCCGGCATCAGGATCGACTCCTGGTCGCTGGTGCTGGGAGGCAGCAGCTCTACCAGCCGCACCACTGTTTTGTCTACATTGTCGATCCTTCATTGTTGAACACTAAGTAGTGGAGTAACTCAGCAGGCCAGGCAGCATCTCTGTAGAACACAGGTCGAGCTCCTTCTTCAGACACCTTAAGATCCTTCATTGTTACTCGGTCTAAACCCTGGTATTCCCTCCCCAAAAACACTGGGAATATCTTCACAAGGACGGCTGCAGTGGTTCAAGATGGCTGCTCACCGCCATCTTCCCTGGGCAAGTGAGGATGGGCAATATATTTGGCACCCAGTTTGCAAATAAATAATAAAATAATTAGAGGTCTGTTCCGAGTCCAGTTGACGTGATAGTTTCTCTGTTTGTCTAGGGAATGTTTGACGAGTACATGGAGCTCTTTGTCCAGTTTGGATACGTCAGCCTCTTCTCTTGCATTTACCCACTGTCGGCCTTGCTGATCATCCTGAACAACATCACGGAAATCCGCACGGATGCTCTGAAGCTCTGCCATCTCTTCCAAAAACCTTTCATCTCACCGGCAGCAAACATAGGCGTCTGGCAGGTGAGACATTGGATTCATCACAGTGTTGTTTACCAGCTCACGTTTTTGGGGGCGGGAATACCAGGATTTAGACCGAGCAACAATGAAGGATCTGAAGGGTCTGAAGAAGGATCTCGACCCGAAACGTCACCTATCCATTTTCTCTAGAGATGCTGCCTGACCCGCTGAGTTACTCCAGCACTTTGTGTCCTAAGGGTCCTTGTCCTGAGCTGGGTGTCTTTACTAGGTGAGTGAGGAGTCGTTTAGATCTCATAAAAACACAAGGCCAAGGGGGTAGGAGCTACTTGGCCATCAAGTTTGCCCTGCCATTCAATATGATATTTGCTGATCTATCCTGGCCTCAACTTCTCTTCTGCACCAATTCCCCATAACTAACAATTTGCCACTTTTTTAAGTATTTAAGATCATAGGTTCTAGTAGCAGAATTAGGACATTCGGCCCATCAAGTCTACTCTGCCATTCAGTCGTGGCTGATCTAACTTTCCCTCTCAACCCCATTCTCCCGCCTTCTCCCCATAACCCCTTACATCCTTACCCTGGCTCTGGGTCAGTACTCACTAGAGTTTAGAAGGAGGAAGGGGAACCTCATTGAAACTCACCGAATGATAAAAGATCTGGATGGAGTGGATGTGGAGAGGATATTTCCACTAGCGGGAGGGTCTAGAAACAGAAGGCACAGCCTCAGAATAAAAGGACGTACCTTTAGAAAGGAGATGAGAGAGAATTTATTTAGTCAGAGGTTGGTGAATCTGTGGAATTCATTGCCACAGACGGCTGGGAGGCCAAGTCATTGGGTATTTTTCAGGCACAGTTGGTCAGATTCTTGATTAGTAAGGATTCATAAGTCATTAGGGTCGAGCAGTAAATGCAGGCTTTGCCAGCAAACCCGGACGCTGAAAATGAAATCTAAACTCGATCCAGCCGAGAGCTCTCATTACTGACCAAAAACTGAAAACTAGATACACAAGTGGAGCAGATTTCATATAATTTGCCTTGCTGCTTGCTTTTCAGCTGAACATGCTTAACACTTACCTGCTAACAAGGAGCATCAGGAAAAAAATGGCTAAAATAAGAATAATTTCTCTCGAAACAACTTTAACAAGCTTTCGCTGTACTCAACTCATTACATTGAGGCTGTGCTCAATGCTCTTTTTATCAAAGACTACTTATATTGCATTTTTATAATTACCAAACTAATCTACTACAAGAAGATTAAAGGCTCTGAACAATAAACTAACGTCTCCTGGTTTGAACCCAGGTTATTCGATTTTGCTCCCAGTAATCAATGTTCGTTACATAATCTGCAGCAGGCATCTCAAAAAGTTGCCCTGAAATTCTTTTAATGAACCTGTCTGTCTCTCATTACGTGCTTTTATTCCACAGACTGCTTTCGAGACCATAGGATACCTGTCAGTCATCACCAACTGTTTGCTAATTAGTATTTCCCCTCAAGTGAAAGAATATTGCGCAGAGAGTGACATAACCTCGAATAGCTTGTTAATCTGGGCAATCGGAGTGGAGGTAGGTGAATGTCTCCCTGGTTCACACTTACACCGCAGTACATACGTGCACAACATCACATAGCTCACTCTTCCACACTACAGTACCTGCCTGCACAGCATCACGTCAGCTAGCATCAAAGGAAAAATGCATCGGGTTTACATCTAATACAACTGAGAATGGAAAAGAGTCGCAAATTCACAGGTTCTCAAGTTGTAGGAGTAGAATTAGGAAATTTGGCCCATCGAGTCTACTCTGCCATTCAATCATGGCTGACCTCTGCCTCCTAATCCCATTTTGCTGCCTTCTCCCCATAACCCTAGACACACGTTTTAATCAAGACTTTATCTATCTCTGCCTTTAAAATATCTACTGACTTGGCCTCCACAGCTCTCCATGGCAACGAGTTCCACAGATTCACCACCCCTTAACTAAAGAAGTCCCGACTGCAATCATCATCTATCCATGATGCCTGGCTCATTGAGTTACTCCAGCACTTTGTGCCCTTTTGTGTAAACCAGCATCTGCAGTTTCTTGTTTCTACTAAGGATTAAACTGCTGGGTTACTCAATGGCGTAGCTCTCATACAATACAACAAATCAGTCATTGCCTGGAGATGTGGGTTAGATTGGCCAAGTCGATGGCACACTGGTTCTGTTTACAAAGGCTGACCAGTGCAAATTCTCAGAGTGCAGCGGTGGTGGGCCTGTCCATGTTAGTGCTGAGTGTGGAGCGGGAGCAGCAGCCGGCCGCTGGTCCAGCTGAGGGACTGGGGTCATTGTGGAAAGTTGTGATATCTGGCACTGAGGGATGAAGGCTGAGCGTGAAGGCTGGGTCAGGGCATGTACCTCATGGAAAGGTGAACTGCCTCAATCGTTCATATCCATTGGACACACCAACTCCCCCACTGCTGGTTTGCCAATGGTTATGGATGCAGCTCACTGTATAAATGTGTAGGAAGGAACAGCAGTTGCTGGTTTAAACCGAAGAGAGACACAAAATGCTGGAGTAACTCAGCGGGACAAGCTGCATCTCTGGGGAGAAGGAATGTGTGACGTTTCGGGTCGTTTCGTAATGTTTCAGGTCGAGACCCTTCTTTCAAAGAGGAAGACGGGCCTTGACCCAAAATGTTGCCCATTCCTTCTCTCCAGAGATGCTGCCTGTCCCACTGAGTTATCCCAGCATGTTGTGTCTATCCCAGGTCACTGGATAACATGGGTACCATACTCAGACATATCAGTCATGGGTATATAACATGGACGCCGTGCTCAGATACAGGTCAGTCACGGTATAACACGGGGCCAGCCACTGTATAACATGGATATGACACCTGGACGTAGGTGAATCGCTGTGAAAGTCTGACGTACAAAACTGGCCAACATGGGAACACCACCGAGGTCAGACAAGCTCAGAAGCTGTGACAAGTGGATCAGTGAGGGGCCGGTGAGTGGAGCAGGGAGAGCTCTGGAACAACCGATAGCAGCAGCAGCTGGTTACGTGAGGTTAGAGTGAAGAGTGGCCGTCAGACCAGCTCATCCCTGCACATCCCTGTGCTCATGACATCCAGTGATGCCTCTTGCGTTTTGCCTCTTCACTTTTGACGTTGAGCCTGTTCCAACGTTGACTCGTGTGCTCTGCTTGTGTTTTCAGCACGCCCTGCTGGTCATAAAGATCACTTTAGCCTTTGCCATTCCTGACATCCCCGCCTGGGTGAAGCTGAGGATTGACAGAGTGGAGTATCAGTCCCTTCACGCCCTCAAACACAAGGTAATGTACTCGTGATCTGTAATGCAGAGAGAGAGAGAGAGAGAGTGTGTGTGTAGACCTTTCAGAAACTCCTCAACTGATATAGTGCTGATATAGTCTGTGGGGGAAATCAATCTGCAAAAGTGCTCCACAGCAGTTGGTGTGGGATGAAGTACGATGGGGAGAGACTTATTAAAAACGTTGCCGTTGCCATTGATCAGAATGGTCTTTGTCTGTGCTGCTGCATAGATTTGTGTAATGAACAAAGTGACACGAAAACAGAGATAGTGAAGATGATTGTCAAAAATTGTTTGTGCTGAGGAATGGTCGATGGGATTTAATGCAGAGAAATGTGGGCTGTTGCATTTTAGGAAATCTGACATGGGCAGGATCTACACGGTGAATGGGAAGGCTCTGGGGAGTGCGGTAGAGCAGAGGGGTCCAGGAGTTCAGGTACATCATTCCTTGAAAGTGGCTTCACAGTTAAGAGAGGATGGTCAGTCGTTAGAGGAATAGATCGGGTAAACGCACAGATCCTCTTGCCCAGAGGAGGGGAATCGAGAACCAGAGGACATTGGTTTAAGGTGAGGGGGGAAAGATTTAATACGAACCTGAGGGGTAACTTTTTTTACACAGAGGCTGGTGGGTGTATGGAACGAGCTGCTGGACGAGGAGGTTGAGGCAGGGACTATCACAATTCAGAGGAGCTGCAGTTCACAAAGCCCACTACTAGCAAATGTGGTGGTGCTGCTATTAACTTGCATTGACTATAGTTTAGTTTAGAGATACAGCGCAGAAACAGGCCCTTCGGCCCGTCGGCCCCACGCCGACCAGCGATCCCCGTACATTAACACTATCCTACATATCCAGAGTACAATTTTTACATTGACCAAGCCAAGTGGCCTCCAAACCTGTCTTTGGAGTGATGTGGCAAATCAAATAGCATCACACCCTGGTGGCCGGATGTACACATGGCAGGATGTACGGCCTCAAGAGTCAAGAGTGTTTTATTGCCAAATCTCCCGAAACAGGACAATGAACAGAACTACTCGCAGCAGCACAACGGATCTCCTTTTGGTTCAACTCCTTGGGCCATTTTGCTGCCTTTTAGGTTCCATATCAATACTATTTGCGGTTATAGTTTTAAAGACTACTGTTAATTCTCCCTCAGCCTTCAGCTTTCAAGGAAGACACCCAACCTCTTTACCGTTCCTGATAAATACAACCTCGGAAATATTATCAGCTTGAGCAGCTGAATTAGAGGGGATGGCACTTGAGACTGAGGTGCGATATTAGTTTGAAATGCTGCATCAATTTGTGGGGCTGCAGACTTCACGAAGGATTTAAACTACGTTAGAGTCATACAGCGTGGAAACAGACCCATGGGCCCAACTTGCCCACACCGACCAACATGTCCCATCTTCACTCGTCCCACCCGCCTGCGTTTGGCCCATATCCCTCTAAACTTGTCCGATGCATGTACTTATCCAAAGTGTTTCCAAGTTGTGATAGAACTAGCATCAACCACCTCCTCTGGCAGCCCATCCATATACCCACATCTCTTTGTGTAAAAAAGTTGCCCCTGGGGTTCCTAATTAAATCTCCCCCCCCCACCCCCTCTCCTATTAAATCTTAAACCCATGTCCTCTGATTCTTGATATCCCTACTCTGGGCAAAAGACAGTGCATTTCCCCGATCTATTCTGCTCATGATCTTTCACACGTCTGTGAAAATTATTCATCATCCTCCTCCGCTCCAAAGAATAAAGTCCCAGCCCGCTCAACCTCTCCCTGTAGCTCGGACACCCGAGCCCTGGCAACATCCTCGCAGATCTTCTCTGCGCCCTTTCCAGCTAGACAACATCTTTCCCATAACAGGGTGACCAAAACTGAACCCAATGTGTAGGAAGGAACTGCAGATGCTGGTTGAAACCAAAGATAGACACAAAAAGCTGGAGTAACTCAGCGAGACAGGCAGCATCTCTGGAGAGAAGGAATGGGTGATGTTTTGGGTCAAGACCCTTCCTCAGACTAGTTAGGGATAAGGTAAACAAGAGATATAGACGATGATGTAGAGAGATTTATACTCCAACTGCAGCTTCACCAATGTCCTGTACATCTGTAACATGACTTCGATACTAGCACTGTTCTCTTCATCCTTCAGTTATTTGAAGAGGATAAAGGTCCTGACAGAGAAACAGTGGAGAAAGAGGGATGGCCTGGTGGAATCGTGCGGTCGGATTCTGCTGATAGCTCACTGCATGCAAGCAACAGGCAGCTGAACCTACTGTGAGCACCACAATGGGAAACACAGGAAGGGGAGCTCCCACACCAAACCTAGCACAAAGCCGCCATCCCCAACTACCAACCTGGCTCCTTCACCACATATCGTCTTGAATGCATTCTCCTGTATGTATGTTGGGGTTGTTTCTTTGTTGTTTTGTAATCAATATATGCACAATATATTAATAAAGTGCAGTTGCTGATAAACTACATGCCCACTGTTGGCGGTGGAGCCCCTAATAGCATTTCTTTAGACTTTAAACTTTAGAGATACAGCGCGGAAACTTGTCCTTCGGCCCACCGAGCGATCACCCCATACGCTAATACTATCTTACACATTAGGGACAATTTACAATTTTACCAAAGCCAGTAGTAGGCCCCTCTCGGCCATGACCGACCCTGAGTGATGCATCCCGGTCGGATGCAAGCCTGGGCGATGTCATATGGAGGACGGGCTGTCGCCCATGCTGCACGTCCCCCCTCTCCACGTCGCTGATCGATCCAAATGAACAGCAGGGCCGTTACAGTTTGGCACCAGCGCCGTCGCAGGAGCTGCCAGAGCGAGGTTGTAGACAACGACGGACTGCCTTAGGGGCTCCGACTCCGCATTTCCTTGAGGTTTACTCCTGGAGCCTTTTCCATGACTGGATATGGCCACAAGGCAGTGGCGGTTTTAAATCAGAGGTTTTCCCTCTCCTGGATGGACTGCCTTCCCAGGCTGACGAGCCCCATCTGCCCGAGGCTCGTGGGGACGGGAGCGTCTACCTTCCCGTGCAGGTCTATAGCACCTGCCCACTGCCCATATTAAGCCAATTAACCTACAAACCTGTAAGCATTTGAAGGAAACCGGAACACCTGGAGAAAAGCCACAGTCACAGGGAGAAAGTACAATCTCCGTACAGACAGCACCCACAGTCAGGATCGAACCAGGGTCTCTGGCACAGTAAGGCACCGACTCTAGCTGTGCTGCCCTGCTTTCCTGCCTTGTCTTTTGATTAAGGCAGTAACCATTCACAGCTGTAAATTATCTCAGGCAATGCAAAGTAATAGCTTTACAAGGAAGCAAGGAAGGACAGCATAATAGTGCTCCATTAACAAGTAGCGCCCTGTTCATTACTCTAGAAACTCTGGCCTAATGGGATATGGGATACAAAATGCTGGAGTAACACAGCGGGTCGGGCAGCATCTCTGGAGGACATGGACAGGTGACGTTTCGGGGCAGCACCATTCATGACCCTGTTACATAGAAACATAGAAACATAGAAATTAGGTGCAGGAGCAGGCCATTCAGCCCTTCGAGCCTGCACCGCCATTCAATATGATCATGGCTGATCATCCAACTCAGTATCCCGTACCTGCCTTCTCTCCATACCCTCTGATCCCCTTAGCCACAAGGGCCACATCAACTCACTCTTAAATATAGCCAATGAACTGGCCTCAACTACCCTCTGTGGCAGAGAGTTCCAGAGACTCACACACTCTCTGTGTGAAAAAAAGTCTTTCTCATCTCGGTCTTAAAGGATTTCCCCCTTATCCTTAAGCTGTGACCCCTTTGTCCTGGACTTCCCCAACATCGGAACAATCTTCCTGCATCTAGCCTGTCCAACCCCTTAAGAATTTTGTAAGTTTCTATAAGATCCCCTCTCAATCTCCTAAATTCCAGAGAGTAAAACCGATCTATCCAGTCTTTCTTCATAAGACAGTCCTGACATCCCAGGAATCAGTCTGGTGAACCTTCTCTGCACTCCCTCTATGGCAATAATGTCCTTCCTCAGATTTGGAGACCAAAAACTGTACGCAATACTCCAGGTGTGGTCTCACCAAGACCCTGTACAACTGAAGTAGAACCTCCTGCTCCTGTACTCAAATCCTTTTGCTATGAAAGCTAACATACCATTCGCTTTTTTCACTGCCTGCATGCCTACTTTCAATGACTGGTGTACCATGACACCCAGTTCCCGCTGCATCTCCCCTTTTCCTAATCGGCCACCATTTAAAATAATAGTCTGCTTTCCTGTTTTTGCCACCAAAGTGGATAACCTCACATTTTATCCACATTATACTGCATCTGCCAAACATTTGCCCACTCACCCAGCCTATCCAAGTCACCTTGCAGTCTCCTAGCATCCTCCTCACAGCGAACACTGCCCCCCAGCTTAGTGTCATCCGCAAACTTGGAGATATTGCCTTCAATTCCCTCATCCAGATCATTAATATATATTGTAAATAGCTGGGGTCCCAGCACTGAGCCCTGCGGTACCCCACTAGTTACTGCCTGCCATTGTGAAAAGGACCCGTTTACTCCTACTCTTTGCTTCCTGTTTGCAGCCAGTTCTCTTCCACATCAATACTGAACCCTAATACCGTATATGCTTTAAGTTTGTATACTAATCTCTTATGTGGGACCTTGTCGAAAGCCTTCTGGAAGTCCAGATATACCACATCCACTGGTTCTCCCTTATCCACGCTACTAGTTACATCCTCGAAAAATTCCACAAGATTCGTCAGACATGATTTACCTTTTGTAAATCCATGCTGACTTTGTCCAATGATTTCACCACTTTCCAAATGTGCTGCTATCCCATCTTTAATAACTGACTCTAGCAGTTTCCCCACTACCGATGTTAGACTAACTGGTCTGTAATTCCCCCTTTTCTCTCTCCCTCCCTTCTTAAAAAGAGGGGTTACATTTGCTACCCGCCAATCCTCAGGAACTACTCCAGGAACTACCCGCCAATCCTCAGGAACTGTTCCTGCGCATTGCTCTCTACGTCCTACCTGTTCTAAAATATATTATTGCTGATTGTCATTAATTTTACTTCCTAGTTTCCTAAATCATTTGGCCCAGAATTTTTTGTACAACTCCCAATAAAATAGAAATTTAAAAGCACAAAATGGGGTGTGCACTTGAAAATTGGTTTAATCAATAGACAATAGGTGCAGGAGTAGGCCATTCAGCTCTTCAAGCCAGCACCGCTATTCAATGTGATCATGGCTGATCATCCACAATCAGTACCCCGTTCCTGCCTTCTCCCCATGTCCCCTGACTCCACTATGTTTAAGAGCCCTATCAAGCTCTCAGGAGAGGGCAATTTGCATTAATTTCCAGGTGTCCAAGTGCATCACAGAGATTCGAACCCTGACAATTTGGTGGACAATTCCAAACTTGATAGCACAATTTTTCATAATATGAAATTCTCCCAAATTCTGGCAACGCCTGTGGACTGCCTAAGAGTTGTCTCCAGCCATGATATTCAGACTTATGTCAGGCGAAGCAGCTTACAACCCAGTGGGTTGTAATATTGATTTCTCAAACTTCATGTAACCCTTGCATCCCCTCTCTCTCCATCCCTCCCCCACCCTAGTCGTCGTACTAGTTTCGCTGTCGTCCTGGTGAGTTTCATTGTCTGTATACTCATCTACAGAGAGGATGAGACGGAGTTTCTTCCCACAGGCCAATTCTTAACTCACCAGGGACTAATTTACTAATTTATTGTTGTGTTGTGCCTTTTTTTAATTTTTTTTCTAAAATGTAAATACTGGTTCTATTCCATTCTGTTCTGTTGTTTTGTTGTTTTTGCACAATCCGCAGGCATTGCCACTTTCATTTCACTGCACATCTGGTATGTGTATGTGACCTAGCCCACAGGCAACGATGGACTGTTTCCTTGATCATCATTGAATTTTTTGCATATCTTTCATCAATTTGTTCCATATCTCTCTATATCACCATCTATATCTCCCTTTTCCCTTTCCCCTGACTCTCAGTTTGAAGAAGGGTCTCGACCTGAAACGCCACCCATTCCTTTTCTCCAGAGATGCTGCCTGACCCGCTGAATTACTCCAGCCTATTGTGTCCATCTTCAGCATCTGCAGTTCCTTCCTACACACAAAGCTAAAGTCAAGGTCACTTTTAGCTGCCTAGCCTCAGGATTATTCTGGGCTACTGCCACTGATCACAATGGCATGCAGGAGATTATCTAATCTCTCGCTTAAAAAGAGGTGTTCTTCTAATCGCTTCAACTCAGAGCAAACATAGAAACATAAAAACATAGAAAATAGGTGCAGGAGTAGGTCATTTGGCCCTTCGAGCCAGCACCGCCATTCAATATGATCATGGTTGATCATCCTAAATCAGTACCCAGTTCCTGCTTTCTCCCCATATCCTTTGATTCCGTTAGCCCTAAGAGCGATATCTAACTCTCTCTGGAAAACATCCAGTGAATTGGCCTCCACTGCTTTCTGTGGCAGAGAATTCCACAGATTCACAACTCTCTGGGTGAAAAAGCTTTTCCTCATCTCAGTCCTAAATGACCTACCCGTTATTCTTAAGCTGTCACCACCCCTGGTTCTGGACTCCACCAACATGGGGAACATTGTTTCCTGCATCTAGTCTGTCCAATCCTTTAAGAATTTTATATGTTTCTGTAAGATCCCCTCTCACCCTTCCAAATTGGAATACAAGCCCAGTCGATCCATTATTTCATCATATGTCAGTCCCGCCATCCCGGGAATTAACCTGGTGAAGATCTGACCCAGCATCCCTGCAGTGTGTTTCAAACCCTTTGTAAAACAAACCTGCCTCTTGAATCTTTTTTAAACTTTCCCCATCTCACTTTATAGCTGTGCCCTCTCCTATTTGATATTTCCATCCTGGGAAAGAAGATTCTGACTGTCTACCCTATCGGTGCGTCTCATAACTGTTTGTACTATCAGGACTCCCCTCAGTTCGTGGTGCAACAAAATCGTGGAAGCTAACTGTTTCAGGATGGGGTGAGGGATGGTCAAAAATATAGATAATGATCTCCTTAATCGCTTACTGTCTACTCTTTTTATTTCTTTTTTTCAATTTTCTTCTTTCACACATTTTTCCTTTTCACACACTATATATCACACGTTTCTCTATCTTTTATTATCTACTCTCTCTTTTTCCTTTTCATTATTAAAAAAAAATAAGAAGCTGTACATAAAATGTAATATGTCAATATATATTAAGCACCTTGGTGCCATATTCCTGTACTTCTAATAAAATTTTAAAAAAATTAAAAAAAGGACCCCCTCAGTTTGACGGCAGTCCTGGGGGGGGTGGGGGGGGGGTCCTCTGTTCTTCACTTGGCATACTAGGTCCCTCTGAACCTCTGCTGCTGCCTCCTGCAAACTCCCTTTGATGCTTCCTCCGCCCCCTCCCCTTAATCATAGCAGCATAATCCTTAAACATCAGCATTCCCCAGAAGATGGAGGAATGCAGCTGATATGGTGGCGCATCTGTAAGAACTTTCTGCTGAAGCTAAAATGCTGGCAGCGGTGAGAATTTATAAGTTAGAAATTGAGTCATACAGCTGTGGAATCAAGCCCTTGGGTCTAACTTGACCAACATGTCCCATCTATACTAGTCCCACTTGCCTACATTTGGCCCATATCCCTCCAAACCTGTCCTATCCATGTATCTGTCTAATTGCCTCTTAAACTACCTCCTCTGGCAGCCGTTCACACACCCATCGCCCTTTGTTTGGAAAAAGCTACTTCCTCAGATTCCTGTAACATCTTTCTCCCTTCACCTTAACCTATGCCCCCTGGTTCTCGATTCCCTTTCTCTGGGCAAGAGTCCCTGTGCGTCTACCCAATCTATTCCTCTCATGATTGTATACACCACTATAAGATCAGATGAGACAGAATACTCTGTGCTGAAGATGACAGTCTACAGGGTTATGCAGTGAATACCAGTCTGTGAAGTTTCCAACGGAAGATCGCTCCGTTTATGAAAACCATAAATACAGCATCAGTCTGACTCTCAATTCTGATTTAATGCCTTTCAAACAAAATACTACATTTCCGTAGCCTTTGTCTCTCATATGTGACTTTAATGGGTTATGGACCATTCTCTTCCCTTTTCTACGTTACCTAGAAAATATATGGAAACTTGACAAAAAGCAATTGCATATTGTATAGTCCCCTAACCACGGGGTTTATCTTGAAATACTCCGTGATAACTGTGAAGATAGCAAACTTTAATCGGTGGAATGCATTTATTATTTTTGCTACAGTGCATTGGGTGAGGTGATGGAATATATCATGCACAGCATATCAAGGAAAATAATGCACCAACTAATAGAAACACTTAGAAAGACACAAGTGCTGGATTTGGTCCGAGGGTCAGACAGCATCTCTGGAGAACATGGACAGGCGACGTTTCGGTTTGGGACAGCCAATGTTCGTTGATTGGACTGCATGTGGCTGTCGATTGGAATGAAGTAGGGGAGGCACAGTGGTAGAGTTGTTACTTAACAGCACCAGAGACCCGGGTTCGATCCTGACTGTGGGTGTCTGTGGGTTAATTAATCTTTCACTATCTCACATTTAAAAGTGTCCCACTTGTTGGCCACCCCCTTTGCCCACAAACAACCTACTGCAATCAATTCTTGCAAACTCTTGTTTTGCAGGATGGCACAGTGGCGCAGCAGGTAGTGCAGTGGCGCGGCGGCAGAGATGCTGCCTTACAGGGCTAAAGATCCGGGTTCCATCCTGATGAGTGTTGTCTGTATGGAGTTTTGTACTGTGGGTTTTTTTTCTGGGTGCTCCGGTTTTCTCCCACACTCCAAAGACGTACAGGTTTGTAGGTTAATTGGCTTCGGTGAAAACTGTAAATTATCCGTAGTGCGTAGGATAGTCACAAAAATAGCTGGAGTAACTCAGCGGGACAGGCAGCATCTCTGGAGAGAAGGAATGAGTGAGGTTTCGGGCCGAGACCCTTCTTGGATATAGTGTATGAGGTGATCACTGGTCAGCGCAGACTCGGTGGGCCAAAGGGTCCACGCTCATTACTAAAGTCTAAAGTAAAGTAAAGTTGGTCACTCGGTCCACCAGGCCTGCTCGGCCATTCAATAAGTTTGTAGCTGGCCTACAATGGCTTGAACTCCTCTGTGTCCATATCCTGCAGCCTTAAAGGCATTTTCTTTTTATTTTAATTTGTTGGAGAATGATGATGAGGATAGGCTCAAATGTCCCAGATGTTTGTGCTCGCTGATAAACTTACTGCCAGCAACACGCGCCTGTAAAACGACCTTTAAAAACTCACCAGGAGACCACCATTTTATCAGCGGTTGGCTCACTATAACCTTCCCAGTGATAAGACAGCACGGTATCACATATGCTAATAAGTCTCTGTGCCTCCTTCCAAAGTTCTGCCTTCATACCAGAAAAACAGAGGATAAGCAAACATTTAAAATATCAAACTGCAAATGTTAAATGTTCTGATGAGATCCATTCAACAGTGCGGCTGAGGTAGATCGCTCACCCAATTCATATAACAACCACGATCCTTGTTATGGCTTGGTTTAGTTTCGTTTCGTTTAGAGCTCCAGCGTGGAAACAGGCCCTTCGGCCCCACAAGTCCGTACTGACCAGCGATCCCCATCCCCAGGTAGAACACTTTTCTACACACACTAGGGTCAATTTTACTTTGGAGTCACGTGAGTGACTACGTGAAGACCCCGCCAGCACGCATACGCGACATATCGTCGAACGCATTGCAAAGCGTCGCTCCTCCAGCGTTAAGTTAAAAACGGCCCGTAGGTAAGTACTTACCATTCCTGAGGTAGTTGTCGGCTCTGTTAGTATTTTTCTTACAGAGCGCACCAAGATGGAATCGAGGACGATGTCCAAACGATGTCCAACCGCTGCCAAACTAGCTGCCGAGGACCGCGAAGCGGGCAGCCAGCAGCGGTCGGGTTCTCCAGAGTTGCCCCCGACTTCACGTCGCTACAGCCTGCAGGAACTCCGCGGACTGGCGGCAAAGCCACTCGGAAGTCAGGCAGATCCGTTGACTTGGCTGGGTCCGGGCTGGAGGCCCCCCCGCCGGCGGGAAGCGACAGTGGTCGATTATCCCGCGTGGAGCGGATGGTGGAGCAGTTGCTCCAACGTGACCTGCTACAGCAGGGGTATGGTCACAGTGGGTCTCCTCGCAGACCCGCGGCAGCACCCTTTACAGGACTGCTAAATGTCTCGCCCTCCTCGCAGGGGAGCATAAGGAGTCAGAGCTGGGCTGCCTCTGAAGAATGCTAGGGGTGCCAGAAGAGGAGCTACTGGGCATGGTATCAAAATTCGCGATGCCTACCCAAAAAGGACTGCCGTTACAACCGAAGTTGGCAGCCAGTATAAACTACATGGCAACGAATCAACTTCAGGAACAGGTCATTAATGACACCTCAGCCAAATACCTGGCTCCTGAGAATTGTGTCTCCCTCAATGTGCCTGCAGTCAACAACCCCATCTGGGGTAACATGAGCCCTGGCATCAGAAGCCAGGAAGTAAAACTCCAAAGAATCCTAAAACTACTGGCTTCTGGGATTACGGCCGTTGCCAGGTCAGTGGATGGAGTGGAGATGTCGGAAGAGCTACAGGATGCCCTGGCACTCCTCTGTAACACTCAGTTTGAGATCAACTGTTACAGAAAGAGTGTCATCCGACCTGCACTGAACCCCAAGTTCGCGGGGTTGTGCAGGCCCAGCAGTGCACAGCCGCCTACACTACTATTCGGGGACAACCTGCCCAAGCAGGTAAAAGACCTCGATGAAGAGGCAAAGGCAATAGGCATGATAAAAGTGCCGGCTGCCACCAAGTCCTCATACCTGCGGCGACAGCACCCCTATGCATCCACCAGCAGACCACGGTACCACAGCGACAGAACACCTGCTGGTGAAAGCTCGAAGGCCGTCCAACCTGCCCAACGGTCTTTTTTAGACCATACCCCAGCACAGCCTTCCTGGAAGATGCGCCAACCCCACACCACAGCGCCTCCACCTCCCAGGAGACAAGGACAGAGGAAACCAACACAGCACCGCCAGTAACCATGGAGGTTGGTGGGTCTGGTTGCCTCAGGAACATTGCATGTTTAACTTCTTCACGGATTGGGGGACGGTTGCACTTGCTTCGGGATGCATGGAGTTCTATAACTTCTGATCCTTTCATACTGCAAAGTATTCGGGGATACAAAATTGAATTTGTTCACAAACTTCCCCTTCCTGTTCAGCATGCACCTAGTCGAAAGTTTGTACTTTCACACAAAGAAAAGCTAGAAGGTCATGCTGAACTCTTAAGACTACATACGAAAGGGGTAATTGAGAAAACCAAAAATGAATCTCATGAGTTTGTATCAAACATCTTCACCAAAAATAAAAAAGATGGCGGATTCCGCATCATTATTGATTTGACACAACTGAATACTTTTGTGCAGTACGCCCACTTCAAAATGGAAACTTTTGTTACTGCCAAACAACTAATTTCCAAAAGGTACTTCATGGCTTGCATCGACCTAAAAGATGCATACTATTCAGTACCAATAGACAAAGATCATCGCAGATATTTGAAATTTGCCTGGATGGGGCAGCTCTGGCAGTATAAAGCGCTGCCTAATGGATTAACATCAGCACCCAGACTGTTTACCAAATTATTGAAACCAGCTTTAGCGTGTCTCAGAAAACAAAAACATATTGTTATGGCATACCTCGATGACATTTTAATTGTGGGGAAAACCTTGGAGTTAGCCAAATTGGCTGTCTCAGCCACTGAGCACTTATTTCAAAAACTGGGGTTTATCATCCATCCAGACAAATCAAAATTAATGCCTTCTACCACTATGGACTATTTGGGATTCACGATTGACTCTGTTTATATGTCTGTCACTTTGCCACTGAACAAAGCGTCAGACTTGATAGAGGCATGTAACAGCCTTGCTGGCATCAGTAAACCATCTATTCGCAAGTAGCCAGGGTAATTGGGAAGCTTGTGGCTGCCTTTCCAACCACACAATTTGGGCCCTTGCATTACCAAAACCTACAAAGAGCAAAAATTACAACACTTAAACACCATGCTGGCCATTTTGACAGGCCAATGCAATTACCAGCAAAAGCAAAATTGGAATTACAATCGTGGATAGACAATGCTCGACATTGCTCAAATCCCATTACAATCACAAACCCCTCAGTTGTACTACAAACTGACGCCAGCGCTCAAGGCTGGGGAGCAACTAATACCACCTCCAGTTGCAGTGGTAGATGGAATGCACATGAATTAACCTTACTCCCGGCACTGGGAATTAATCATCTAGAAATTCTGGGAGCATTTCATGGACTCCGGGCTTACTGTTCGGACATGCACCATCTGCATATAGGCCTCCAAATTGATAATACCACCGTGGTGGCTTTCATTAATCATATGGGTGGAATTAAGTCGACATCTTGTGATGAATTGGTCAATACAATCTGGCACTGGTGCTTAGAAAGGAACATTTGGATATCAGCTACTTACCTTCCGGGTAAGCTAAATACAGTGGCGGACTCCAGGTCACGCAAATTTAATGACAACACCGAATGGATGTTGGACCACAAAGTGCTTGCCGATATCGTAGCTCGGTATGGAACACCAGATATCGACCTTTTTGCATCCAGACTCAATCACCAAATACCAACTAATGTTGCATGGGAACCAGACCCTGGCGCAGTAGCGATGGACGCTTTCTCGCTACACTGGGGGGATTTGTTTTTCTATGCATTTCCCCCATTCTGCCTCATCAGTCGGGCCTTGCAGAAAATTCAACAAGACTCCGCATCGGGTATTCTGATTGTGCCCGACTGGCCTACTCAGTCATGGTTCCCTGTGGTACTGGACATGGTCTCAGAACCATGCATTCCAATACCTAAACGTCCGAGTTTACTGGTAAATCCTGTGACAGGGGAGAGTCACCCGTGCCATGACCAGATGAACCTATTGGTTTGCAGGGTTTGAAAAGGCCACTCCTGGAATTTGGACTTTCGGACCGAACAATGAACATCATCACGGCATCATGCAGGGAGTCCACCAGGAAACAATACCTCAGTTATGTCAAAAAATGGGAGGTGTTTTGTACCAAGACAAAAACACATACGACACAACCACCATTACGGAAGCACTGGAGTTCTTGGCAAGCCTTCTTTTTGATGAAGGTTTAAGCTACAGTACCATCAACTGTGCCAGGAGTGCCCTACCTTCATATCTGGCACTAGGTTTATATCATCTTGCAGTTGGGTCTCACGCCTTGGTGTCTAAACGTATGAGGGGTATTTTCAACTCAAATCCCCCCAGGCCTAGATATTCCCAGACCTGGGATATTGGCATTGTTTTGAGAGTGGTGAGTCTCTGGAACTCTCTGCCACAGAGGGTAGTTGAGGCCAGTTCATTGGCTATATTTAAGAGTGAGTTGGATGTGGCCCTTGTGGCTAAGGGGATCAGAGGGTATGGAGAGAAGGCAGGTACGGGATACTGAGTTGGATGATCAGCCATGATCATATTGAATGGCGGTGCAGGCTCGAAGGGCTGAATGGCCTACTCCTGCACCTAATTTCTATGTTTCTATGTTTAACCATGCTCCGAGGGTGGGCACCAGTTACGTCTCTTTCCCTAGCCAAATTGGCATATAAAATGGTAATGCTGATGGCACTCGTGGCGGCGGAACGGTGTAGTCCCTACACAAGCTACGTATGGACGCCATGGTTATATCCAACAATAAGGTAACTTTCTACATTCAGGAGTTACTCAAACAAAACAGGCCTGGATCATCTGGCCGCAAGTTGGATTTCCTGGCTTACGCCGTAGACAGCCGCCTATGCATAGTGACCCACCTTTTACACTACCTGGAGGTCACCAAGTGTCTCAGGGGCACGGAAAGGGCTCTGCTTATAAGTCACAAATGTCTTCATCACAGAGTCACCGTGCAAACTATTTTAAGATGGCTAAGGGTGGTATTGGGTGCAGCGGGGGTGGACACTGATGTTTTTAAATCTCACTCCACCAGGGCTGCATCCACATCGGCGGCAAGGATGATGGAAGTTCCTATGGACCACATTCTTGCAACGGCGGGTTGGGCTAATGAGAAAACCTTCCAACGGTTCTATAATAAACCTGTGGCCGCGCCTGAGACATTTGCAGACACAATTTTAAGTTCTGTATTATAATTTCCCCGAAGTAGGGGTATTATTATTATTTGTTAAATAAATACCCTCTTATTTTTCAGCACAGTTTCATGTCTGAAATACGTTAACATACATCCTCCATTTGTCATTATGGCAGTGTGTGAGCATGGACCCATTTCCAGGGCATGAAATCACAGAGCTTTAAAATCTTCACGTAGTCACTCACGTGACTCCGAAGTAAAATAGTAAGATTAAACAAAAACTTACCAGTTTGAAGTTTGATCTTTATTTTATGAGGAGTTACGATGAGGGATTACGTGCCCTCCGCTCTCAACCCTCTATTATAAAGGTCAACTGGTATGCTGGTTCTCTTATCTTACTATCTTAGTCTGTTATCTATGATTTCACACTGCTGCTTTGAAGAATATCACGCATGCGTGCTGGCGGGGTCTTCACGTAATCCCTCATCGTAACTCCTCATAAAATAAAGATCAAACTTCAAACTGGTAAGTTCACGTTTAATCTTACTATTTACATTTATACCAAGCCAATAAACCTACAAGCCTGTACGTCTGTGGAGTGTGGGAGGAAACCGAAGATCTCGGAGAAAACCAACACATCCACGGGGAGAACGTGTACAAAACCCACCCATAGTCGGGATCGAAACCAGGTCTCTGGCGCTGTAAGGCAGTAACCTTACCACTGCGCCACCGTGCCACCCTTGTTGAGCTCTGCTCAATGGGAGCAATTTGCTCAAATGCCTTTCAAGCTTTTTCCTGATCTTAGATTCTATTTCAGCGCACTATAATCATCCTGTTCTTTCGAAGAACAGATTTCTCCATGCAGAAGAGGGAAAATATTGTACAGTTGCAAGGAAGCAATGAAAAATATTATTTTGCAAACTTCATTGCAAATTATTCGACTGGAGATAAGGTACATCTCATCTAATAACCTCCACACCCTCCTATCTCCACCGCATCATGAGGTTGTTTCTACTCAAATGATACACCGAGGTGTTTTTTGCCTGTTGCTGTCTAAATGCAAATTGTGCTCTATGCATACAATTGACTGACTGATATACTGGTTCCATGCAGCAGCAACACATCAGCATTGAGTTGAGCAGATAGGGCAAGCACCAGTCACCAGTAATAAATGCCATAGTCTATAAAAACTTCCAATCACACTTCATTGCTAGCAGGCAACAGCGAGAAGTGGAGATAATCAAATGGATCTGTGCATTTCAAATCATCATCGCATGAGGTAAAGCACATACAGTACATTTTCAAGTAAGCAAATTCACAGCTTACTGAGAGAGACAAGAAAGGAGATTGCGGAGGCTTGATGAAGATCCTTGTGTCTTCGCGAGCCAAAGGTGAAGAAGTTCTGGTGGTCTGGAGAGTAGCTAAGGATGATTAGAAAGGAACTGCAGATGCCGGTATATACCGAAGAGAGACACAAAGTGCTGGAGTATCTCAGCGGCTCATGCAGCATCTCTGGAAAAAAAAGATGGGTAACGTTTCGGGTTGGGATCCTTCTTCAGACTCATCCTTGAAGAAAAAGAGTCTGAAGTAGGGGCCCGACCCAAATCGTCACCTATCCCTTTTCTCCACAGATGTTGTCTCACCTGCTGAGTTACTCCAGTACTTTGTGTCTGTCTTCGGAATAGCTAATGTTGTTCCTTTATTTAAGAAAGGAAATAGACAGAATCCAGGGAATATGAAGAAGGGTCTCGACCCGAAACGTCGCCTATCTCCTTCGCTCCTTAGATGCTGCTGCACCCGCTGAGTTTCTCCAGCTTTTTGTGTACCCAGGGAATTATAATCTGGTGAGCCTCACGTCAGTGGTAAGAAAGTTAGTGAAGAGGGTTCTTAAGGATAGGACTTACTACTATTTGGAAGAGAATTGGTTAATTAGGGACAATTGGCATGGCTTTGGACGTGGCAGATCGTATCTTAGTCACTGGATTGAGTATTTTGAAGAGGTGACAAAGGTGAGTAGGGCAGTGGATGGTGTTTGCATGGATTTTAGTTAGGCATTTGATAAAGTTCCCCATGGTAGATTGATCCAGTAAATTAAGATGCATGGGATTAACAGTGACTTTGTCATATTGATTCAGATCTGGCTTGCTGGCAGAACATTGCAAAAAGTCACAATGTGAGTGCAAAGACTGGGAAGGAAGTGTGAAGTAGAGTGAATGAATTCAACAGAAATAATCGAAGGGGGAGAAAGAAGCCCAGATGAAGAGAAACATGTAATATTGGTTGATACCATGTCAAGAATTGCAACGTGCGACCTATGCGACCTTTATGTTGCCACAATAGGTAAAAGTTGCCAGGAAGTCTCAAACTGTAGAAACAAGGAACTGCAGATGCTGAAGATAGATACCAAAAGCTGGAGTAACTCATCAAGTCAGGCAGCACCTCAGGAGAAAAGGAATAGGTGACGTTTAGGGATGAGACCCTTCTTCAGACTGTGAGTCTGGGGAGAGGGAACCAAGAGATATGAAAAGGTATATAGAATAAATTAATGAAAGATATGGAAAAGACAGATCAAAGCCAACACCGATGTTCAAGGAAAGGTGGTCCAGGATAGTCCTTGTTGACTGTGGGGATGGTGCTGGATTACTGAGGAAAGACACAAAATGCTGGAGTTACCCAGCGGCTCAGGCAGCATCCCTGGAGAACATGGATAGGTGACCTTTTGGGTCAGGACCTTTCTTCAGACTGATGTCCTTCCTCCTGGCGATGTCTGTCTATCTCAGTAGTAAAATCAACTGGAAGAAATGCTACTTTGCAAAATTCAGGTTCCTTCGTAAATAAGCATAAAACCAAGTGCTGGAGGAACTCAGCGGGCCAGGCAGCTAAAAGTAAAATTAAAACTAAAGCCAGGCATTTTTTGTGCAGGGAGCTGGACAGATGACCCCTCGGGGTTGAGATCCTTCCTCAGATCCTACCGCCCGGCCTGCTGACTCCTTCCGACAGTTTGGTGTTTGCTCAGGTTTCTAGCACCTGTGTCTCCTTCTTACAGTAAATACTTTGGTTTATTTGTTTAAATTCCTCGCTGTCCTCCAGTTGTTTGGAGCAAAGGGGAAAGAAACCGAACCAAAAGTAACGAAAAGAAAGATAAAATCTGGATTTAAATGATCACTCCATTAAAGTCTCTTGCTATTGTAAACTGGAAGAACAAGTATGCAAATTAATAATTGAGGAATATCAGTGCCTGAGGGCACTAATTTACATTTATTGCTTCATTAAGGGAGTGTTTTGACTGGAAATGATTTAACCTTGTGGTTCATTTAACTCGTCAATACTGTGCAAATATAACACCTGAAGGTTTTCTGCAGGAGACGGACAGTGAAAGGCCGTTTTTGTAAAGCTGCGATCAGTCATTCATTTCGGAAAGCAACCTTGGGATATTTGAGTGTAGCCAAAGTCCATCTCTGGACTTGGGCAAGAGATACAGCACGGAAACAGGCCCTTCGGCCCACTGAGTCCGTGCTGACCAGCGGTCACCCGCACACTAGTCCTATCCTGCACACGACAGACAATTTACAGAAGCCAATTAACCTACAAACCTACACGTCTTTGGAGGGTGGGAGGAAACTGGAGCACCCAATGAAAACCCAGGCGGTCCCAGGGAGAATGTACATGCTCCATAAAACAGCACCCGTAGTCAGGAAGGAACTCTCGCGCTGTAAGGCAGCAACTCTGCAGCTGCTCCACTGTGCTGCCCCTAACTGTGCAACGTATACCAGTCACATCTATTTTAATTTGACAGCACATTTGGATCCATATCAATAATTGAGTCCCTCTGACCTTTGATCAGGAAAGTATATATTGACAACGTCCCATTTGTTGAAGATGATTTTGTTTGGAGGACAGGAGGAGAGAGGGAGAAAACACATGTTTTATTAATAGCATGAGCCAGAACTACACGGAAGTATTGCAGCTGCGAATTAAACCCACGAGCACAAGAGGAAATGTATCCTCATTTTCCAAATTATTTTGTTTTGATGTTTTTTGAAACAGTAATCACTGGGTATTTTTCTGGAATAATCTTTCTGAACAGGAATCCTTGTCTGTATACATAATACATAGTAATAGCTGTGATTTATTTTAAGTTGGCTAAGGTTCCTGGCCCTTTTGACTGGAGATATACTGCTGGATGTGGTATGTTTAATAGGCATTGCACAATTATAACACTTTAAATGACGTTTACTCGATTAATGCAAGCCACTTCTAAATGAGGAACCAGTAATTATTGAAACTCCGAGATGATTAATGTGTGGGATATAAGTCACTTCCACTATTCTTGTCAGTGGAAACTCTTGCACATTTGATTGGGACTGGTGAAGAATCAACAAAGCAATTCCTATTTCACCGAATGCAGGAACGTAGCCTGTTCCATTTTGTATTTAGACCCAGGTGTTGTAACTTACCCCAATCTTCTGTCTAGTGGAACAAATGGAGACAGGCTAGACTTAATACCACTGGAGTTTGGAAGCGATTGAAAGGTTGATTGAAGTGTCCAGATGAGGTTTACGAGAATGATACCGGGAATGATTGGGTCAACATGTGATGAGCGTTTGATGGCACTGGGACTGTGCTCGCTGGAGTTTTGAAGGATGAAGGGGAAACCTCTTTGAAACTTCCTGAATAGTGAAAAGCCTGGATAGAGTGGATGTGGAGAGGATGTTTCCACCAGTGGGAGAGTCCAGGGTCACTAGTGGCCTCGACCAGAGCATACGGGATGGTATATCAGAAAAAAACATTCTCCTCTGGCTAAGTTCAGGGATGAAAGGCTGGTTTTCAGTTAATGGAGAAAAAAACCAAGAAGGAAATAAAGAGAAATTAATTGATGCTCTGAATTATAAAGTGGAACGGCAATGTAATCAGATTCAGCAGCAACTGTGTTAACTATACGATCTGCTGGGTCTCAGGGAAAGGGCAGAGGAGCAGTGTTAATTGGGCAGATCTTTCAAAGAGCTGGCACATGGATAATGGGCCGAATGGTCTCCTTCTGCGGTACAGGATTCCATGGAATGGTCCACAACGGTTCCTTCCAATTTCACGATGTCACTGATAAAGGTTCGGTATCAGTGAAGTACAGAAGGCTGTTTTTGTACAGTAGCTGTTTAATGTTGGGCAAACGCGTTCACAGATTGAAAAGGGCAAAGGCACTCTGCGTCAAGATTTAATAATGGATAATTCAAGATGATAAGACAGCACCTTGCACCTGAGCCGATTCTTCAGCACTGCCGCTGTGAGGGAAACTCAATCCGCTGCCAATCAAGGCAAACTAATGAATGGGAACGCACAAAAACTTTCCACTATCAGCCAGTCGCCAGGCAGGGAAGAATCATCATTTGGTTATTTTAAAAGTATAATGCAAAATGATATTATATCACATGAATTGTAATCTTTCTGTAGTGTGCTGGAGATCAGGAATGGCTTAGAGGATTCATAGCATTAATCAGTCCTAAATATACAGCATAACTGATGCATGAGAGTGTATCGAATCATAGAAATCTCAGCACAGAAGGCAACCATTCAGTCTCTCGCTCTGTCGCCACAGGAGCCATCTGCTTTAATCCTATTTTATTGCCTTTCTGTAGACGATACACTTTTTTTTCTCTTCAAATATTTATCTTTTCTCTTAAATGTCATGATCGCCCTTGTTTCAGAAGCTAATGGATTCTGTATCCCGTTAACCCTTTGCCAGTAAGAGTCCCCCTTCATGTTGAGTGCTAATCCTAAATTTATGACCCATTTTAACAATCTATTTGGCAAGTGGGAGTAATCTTTTATTTTATTTCGGAGTCACGTGAGTGACTTCGTGAGGACCCCGCCAGCACGCATGCGCGACATATCGTCGCTCGCATTTGCTGTCGACAAGCTGGGGGGGGGGGGGAGTGCGCTCTCTCCACAGCTCCTTCAACAAGAACGCTGACGGTAAGTATACTAACCTTAAGCTGGTTGGAGGTAGGAGGTGTGCTTCTACCTGCAGAATATGGAAGGAAAAGGAAAGGGGAAGCTTCCCAAGCGCCGCGGGACGCCAACAGGCCAGCGGCCACTTTCCCGGAGCTGCGTGAAACACCGGCGCCCAACTTATCTCTGAATGGACGTCCGCACTGGAGCAGGGTATGGCAGACCCTGACTTCGTGCTCCCATCCCCCAGGAAGGGGGGGAGCAAGCAGGTACGTGGCAAAGTGCCTCGCATACCGGCGGCGGCATCACCCTGTGTTTTTCAGGTCCCACGGGGGCAGATCCGGGGAAAGACCGCACCACAGACGAGCCCCGCAGCCGCGGCAGGCCACGTACAGCGGCCGGGGATATCTGCCGTAGTGCAGGCCGGCAGAGCTACTGCTGCGTCGAGCCGCCCTGCAGGAGCAGGAGGTCAGGCTGCGGTTGTGGAGCCGGTGGCAACCATAAACGGTCGACCAGCTTAGCACTGGCAGCTGCCGACCGTGCGCCTCCACAGAGACATGAGGTCAGAAGTGGAGGTAAGCCTGCACTGACCTCAGGGAGCCAGGTACTGGGGGCCGGCGCCAACTCACCTCCACTGCCTTCCTACCAGGCAGGGGGACCACCACAGTCCGCTCGAAGGCCGACTAGCGGTATGTCCGTGCGGGAGTCGTACGGGCCTGCAGGAGCGGCTGACCACGACGACCTACCAACGGACCCTAGTCTGCACCTTATGGAGGTGTTGTCCGCTGGTGGAAGCCCCAGAGGAATTGCAGAGCCTGGGGAAGTCGGCTTGTCCGCCGCGTGTAGCGGGGACGGTCGCATGGCAAGGTTGGAGCTCTTGGTGGAGCAACTAGTCCAGCGGGATCTGGACCGGGAGGAACGGGGGTCTCGGGCATCCATAAGCCACTCCAGGGGACCGCCCAGCATCTCGTCTTCTTCAGCCTGCAGTGCCAGAAGTCAGGAGGATGCTGACTTCTGTGAAGAACCAGAGATGCCGGAGGCCGCAGCTCCACAAGAAGGTGCTGACCTGCTGGACGTGGTGGGGAAATTTGCCACAGCTACCCACACAGGGGAGCCGCTGCACCCTAAACTGGGGGTCAGGTCATCAATGAAACCATGGAGAAGTTTAAGCCGCCCGAACACTGCATCAACTTGAGTGTCCCCACGGTCAATGCCCAAATCTGGGGGAATTTGAGTACCACCACTAAGATGCAGGACGTACGCTTCCCGAGAATCCTCAAACTCCTGTCGACGGGCATTACGGCATATGCCAAGACCCTCGATGGGGATAACGTGACCAGTGAGAGCAGGATGCCCTGGAACTTCTCTGCAATGCACAGTTTGAGACAAACTGTCTTCGTAAGAGCTCCATCCGGCCCACCCTCAACCCACAATTTGCAGGGTTGTGCCGTACCTCCACCACTCCATCAGCTGTTCGGGGAAGATCTGCCGAAACAGGTCAAAGAGATGGACAAGGAGGCCAAGACCGTTGGCCTTATGGAACCGCCACCGGCCAAAGTGCACCCATTCCATCGACAACAACCGTACCCTACCTGGGAACCTCGCCAGCCGGATAGGACACCAAGGCCCTATCCGCCTCAAGTCCCCCAACAGCAGAGGCCTTTTTTAGGGCAAGGCCTGCAGAGGCCACAGCCACGACAAGCAAAACAACGTCCCCCCAAACACCATATACCAAGACCCGCCGTTGACCATGGAGGTAAGGGGGTCTGGTTCGTCTAAGAAAGTAGCAATTATAACCGCACAAGTCGGGGGACGGTTGCGGGCATTTCGGGGTGCATGGGATGCAATAACCACAGGCACGTTTATTCTACAAAGTGCTCACGGTTATGTCATAGAATTTATTAATGGGAAACTTCCCCCTACACAGCATGAACCTCAGCGCACATTTGCGCTCTCTCCAAAAGAGATAAAGGAGGGACATGCAGAAATTCTATGGCTAGCAGCCAAAGGGGTGATAGGGAAAACGACACACGAACCCCTTGAGTTTGTGTCCAACATCTTTACAAAAATCAAAAAAGATGGTGGATGTCGGATTATCATAGACCTAACCCATTTGAACACTTTTGTACAATATACCCATTTCAAAATGGAAACCTTTGAAACAGCTAAGCAGCTGCTTTACCAGGGGTACTTTATGGCTTGCATCGATTTAAAAGATGCATACTATACAGTCCCCATCATAGAATCTCACTGGAAGTTCCTAAAATTTGTCTGGAGGGGACAGTTATGGCAATACAAAGCCTTACCCAATGGTTTAACCACAGCCCCAGGCTATTTACCAAAATAGTCAAACCAATATTGGCAATCCTCAGGCAACAGCATTATATCGTCATGGCATACTTGGACGATATACCTATAGTGGGACAGACCCTCCAATTGACAAAGCTGGCAGTCACAGCGACCAAATCTTTATTCGAGACATTAGGGTTAGCAACCCATCCAGACAAATCCAAACTAACCCCGTCTCAAGTCATGGACTATCTGGGCTTCACCATTGACACAAACCGAATGATGATCACTATCCCGACCAACAAAGCGTCAGACATAAAAGAAGCATGCAACAGCCTTGCTTGCGTCAGGGTACCGACTATCAGCCAGACGGCCAAGGTAATTGGGAAATTGGTAGCTGCATTCCCAGCTGCGCAATTCGGACCATTGCATTACCAAAACTTACAAAGAGCAAATATCTCAGCATTAAAAGCGAATGCTGGGCACTTTGACAGACCGATACGGCTGCCAATTAAGGCTAAAGCTGAGCTACAATGGTGGATTGACAATATTAGGGAGTGTCACAAACCCATTATTGTTAGCAACCCATCAGTCGTGCTACAGACTGACGCAAGCGCACAAGGCTGGGGTGCAACTGACACCACGTCCAGTTGTGGTGGCAGATGGGACCCTCACGAGTCTACCCTCCTCCAGACACAAGGGATAAATCATCTGGAGATGTTAGGGGCTTTCCATGGACTGTGGGCTTACTGTACTAACTCACGGGACTTACATGTCCGCCTCCAAATAGATAACACAACGGTGGTGGCTTATATCAATCATATGGGTGGTATCAGGTCATTATCTTGTGATGAATTGGCAAACACAATCTGGCACTGGTGCATTGAGAAAAATATTTGGATCACAGCGACCTATTTGCCAGGGAAGCTCAATACAGTGGCGGACACCAGGTCACGAGTGTTCAATGATAACATCGAGTGGATGTTGAATCCCCAAATTGATTACCTACCCCATTACGGGGGAAAGTCACCCGTGCCATGGTCACTTAAACCTGTTGGCTTGCAGGTTCTAAAGAGGCCGCTTATCAAGGCTGGCATATCGCCCAGGGCCATGGACCTCATCTCAGCGTCGTGCAGAGCATCAACGAGGAGGCAGTGCCTCACCCAGGTCTGGAAGTGGGAGGACTTCTGCTCCCGTACCAATACGACCTACAGCTCTGCCACGATCCCTGATGTCCTGGAATTCCTAGCGGGCCTTCATTACGATGCGGGCCTTAGCTACAGTGCCAACAACAGCGCCAGGAGTGCGCTGTCCTCATACCTGGACATAGGTGTGGGCTCACACCACCTGGTGTCCAAATTCATGAGGGGAGTGTTCAACACCAACCCTCCATGACCCAGATACAACATCACCTGGGACGTAGGGATAGTACTGACCCTACTGAGGAGCTGGTCCCCTATGACAGAGTTACCACTCAATAAGCTCACCCTCAAAGTGGTGATGCTGATGGCACTGACTACAGCTCAACGAGTCCAGGCCTTACAGAAGCTGCGGCTGGATAGAATGGTGTCCACCCCGGCTAAGGTCACTTTCTTTGTAGAAGACCTGCTGAAGCAGCACAGACCTGGGTCTTTTGGGCTGCAATTGGAATTCCGGGCGTACCCCACTGATGCCACCCTCTGCATAGCCACCCATCTCCGCCACTACATCAGAACAACACTAACCATCCAGAAGATGGAGCAGGGGCTCCTCATCAGCCACAAGCAACCACATCACCGGGTGACTGTGCAGACCATCGCCAGGTGGCTCAGGGCGGTGTTGGGTGCAGCAGGAGTAGATACTAACATTTTTAAATCTCACTCTACCAGGGCTGCATCCACATCAGCGGCGAGGGCCATGGAGGTGCCCATGGACCACATCCTCGCCACCGCGGGCTGGGCCAGTGACTCAACATTCCAGCGGTTCTACAATAAGCCGGTGGTCGCCCCCGCAACGTTCGCGGAAGCCGTGCTGCGAGCCGCTCCGTCAATGATTTGTCCCCGAATTAGGGGTCTTTTGCTTTGTTATTATTTGTGTTAATGAATGTGCATTATTTTTCAGCCTGTTCAGTCTGGAATGCATTAACTACCTTCCTCCATCAGTATTGCGGCAGTGTGATAGCATGGACGTTGTCCAGGGCATGAAATCACAGAGCTTTGAAATCTTCACGAAGTCACTCACGTGACTCCGAAATAAAATAGTAAGATTAAACAAGAACTTACCAAGTTCGAAGGTTGATCTTTATTTTATGAAAAGTTGCGGTGAGGGATTTCGTGCCCTCCGCTCCCAACCCTCTATCATAAGGTCAACTGGTATGTTCTACGTCATTAATCTTACTATCTCCAGTCATGGTGCGTTCTGTGATTCCACACCGCTGCTTTGAAAAATGTCGCGCATGCGTGCTGGCGGGGTCTTCACGAAAACACTCACCGCAACTCCTCATAAAATGAAGATCAACCTTCGAACTTGGTAAGTTCTCATTTAATCTTACTATTATTTTCCCCCTCCTACTTCATCAGGGCTTGGGTGCTCAGGTCTCTGACCTTCCGCTTAGGTGTAATATTGCCTAACTGGATCGCCATCTCAAACTATTCAGTTTTAGTTTAGTTTAGAGATACCGCCTGGAAACAGACCATTCAGCCCACTGAGTCCACACCGACCAGCAATCACCCTGTACACTGGTTCCACCCGACACAGTAGGGACAATTTACAGAAGCAAATTAACCGACAAATCTGCACGTCTTTGGTATGTGGGAGGAAACCGAAGCCCCCTGCAGTTCCCTATGGAGAAGGAAGAATGTACAAGCTCCGTACAGACAGCCCCCATAGTCAGGATCGAACCCGGGTCTCTGGCGCTGTGAGACAGCAACTCCACCGCTGCGCCACCACGGAACAGCCCCTTACCGCCCTTACTTCTACAGCTCGAAAGTCCTTCTCAAAACAGGTGACTAAAGTTGCTCTACGGACTCCAGCAAAGGCAAGTAGTTAACAGGACTGCATTAACACATTCTCACATGCAGAACAGAGCTTCTTCTAACAAGCTCTCCTGACTTTAACACCCAGGAGGTTCAAAGAACGAAGGATAAAGGATAAAAAGTTTGTGTGGCAAGCTGTTAGGAGAGAAAATGTTAAACTTCAGCGGATTACTGAGGGAGCGCTGCGCGAGAATCTGCATTTCCTTGTATCTACTTCTTAGATTCCTTGATGTTAAGGAATCGAGCAAAATGATGATCGTGCCTGATAATGTTGCCGAGCTATTACATCACCTGAAGCATTAATGAATGATGCAGTAGATTTGAAAGACCCAATGGCCTACTCCTGCTCCTATTATTTATTTTCTTATACAGCCATTAGTGAACATAGTTGATGGGTAAAATTCAACCAGAATATTAAGAACGACCCCACCTCCATATCTGCTTTACTCTTGAGATCTATTGTAGCTGCTCGAAAAGTGGAATGGATGTAAGTTTAATATTCAAGGCCAGTGGGATACATGTTTCAGAGAGGATACCTTTTTAGAAGTATAGATGCCCCAGTCACAGTTCTGGATTGAGGCTGAGGTAGGAGAAGCTCTCTCCAAACTCCCTGGGTGCATAATGTCCTAGATGGGGACCTTTCTCTTCCCCCTATTAACAGTTTAGACATTGGAGATACAGCACAGGAACAGGTCCTTCAGCCCATCGAGTCTGCGGCGACCAGCGATCACCCCATACACTAACACGATCCTCCACACGACGGCCAATTTATCATTTTTACCCAAAGCCAAATGATTGAAAAATACCACGTGGAAACAGGCCATCCGCACATCGGCTCCCTGGCGACCATCGACCCGGAGAAAACCCACGTGGTCGCAGGGAGAACGCACAAACTCCGTACAGACAGCACCCATAGTCAGAATCAAACTTGGTTTTCTGGCGTTGTAAGGCAAGTTACCATGCCGCCCAGTTGTGCAGTACAGAAGTCCTACAACCCCAGAGTCCACGCCGACCTTCAGACACCCATTACACCCCCCTCCCCCCCACACTCCCAGATTCTACCACATGTTTTACCCCTCTCACCTCATAGCTACTACCTCTAGTGTTGGACATTTCCACCCTGGGACAAAAAGGTTCTAACCGTCTATCTCTACCTCTATCTCTGCCTCTCCTAATTTTACATACTTCCATCAAGTCTCCCCTCAACCTCCGACGCTCCAGAGAAAACAATCCAAGTCTATCCAATCTCTACCTGTAGCTGAAACTCTCTAATCCAGACATCATTCCGGATTTCTGTAAACCTCCCCTGCATTCTAGACATCTCTCCTGTAATGGGGTGACCAGAACTGCATGCAATACTCTTAATGCAGCCTAACCAAATCCCTGTAGATAGACACAAAGTACTGGGGTAACGTTTTGAGTCGGGACCTATCTTCAGGCTCGAAACGTCACTCATCCTATTTCCGCAGAGATGCTGCCTGACCCGCTGAGTAACTCCAGCATTTTGAGTCTATTTTCAGTATAAACCAGCATCCGCAGTACCTTTCTACACACAAAGCCCTGTCGAGCTGTATCAAGACTTCCTGATGTCAGAAGTGTTTCACATGCTTGGAAGTTATTAATTTTTTGTTCCCCTGAAGCAATAAAAATAGCTTTTCAAAAATAATTGGCAAAATCATTCAAGGACCCAATGGATGCAAAAACAGAGTGCACTTGTAATGCACAGAGGGGATAAAATTCAGAGCAAAATTAAACATCTCATCATTAGTGCGATGAATGTTTGAGGAAGGGTTTCAAGGCAATAAATCTTCTCCTCATGAGTGAGATTGGAAGTATTGGGCACTTTTGGATGATCCGTGGGAATTTGTTTTGAAGTATTACTTATAAATTATACCAGATTGATGTTAATTCATAAAAACATAGAAAATAGGTGCAGGAGTATGCCATTTGGCCCATCGGGTTGGCACCGTCATTCGATATGATCTTGGCTGATCATCTAAAATCAGTACCACCTTCCTGCAGAATACAGAATATTGCTGATCGTAGCACCAGACAGAATGAATTTCACTGAGCAAGGAGGATGATTGCCACAGCTCAATGTGAAATGCAATAAACTCTTAGCCCTAGAAAGAAATAATAAGGGGATTGTATAGGTAGACAAAACTGGAATAAAATCAATAGGGCTCTGGGCTGCAGTCCACGTAGGACAAGGGTAGTGTACTCAGGCGTTAGTGTCCAACGGTCAGAATTTATTTTTCCCCTAGAGCGAATACTGACAACAGAGAATCACCCTGACGTGACAGAAGCAGGGAAGGACAATGCACAAATCGGGACATTGTCTCCAGATTACTGGAGCTGGGTGGCGCAGCGGTACAGTTACTTACAGCGCCAGAGACCCAGGTTCGATCCTGACAACGGGTGCTCTCTGCACGGAGTTTGTACGTTCTCCCGATGACCGGCTGGGTTTTTTCCAGATGCTCCGGTTTCCTCCCACACTCCAAAGACATACAGGTTTGTAGATTAATTGGCTACGGTAAAGATTGTAAATTGTCCTTAGTGAATCGCATAGAACCAGTGTATGGGTGATCGCTGGTCGGCGCGGACTCAGAGGGGCAAAGGGCCTGCTACTGCGCCGCATCTCTAAACTAAACTAAAACTACTGCAGAATCGTCTGTTCAACAACATGCATTGATTTGCTACAGAAAGAGAAAAGCTGGTCACCAGAATGTATAAAGAAGGGTCCCGACATGAAAGGTCACCTGTCCATCTTCTCCAGAGACCTTGCCTGATCCGCTGAGATGCTCCAGTGCTTTGTGTCATTTTTTCATCATCACAAAGTGAGTTGAGCTCATTTAGGGAACAACTGCATGCTGAAGTTCAAGTAGCCAGTCTGCAGTGTGTTTTTGCGAATGAAATAAAGGAAGAGATATGATACAGTTGAAAATACTATTGCCTATAAAATGGATCCCATGGTGCTACACGCTCTGTGTGCTGTGATTCGATTTCAATGAAAAATCATTCAGAAGGAACCAGTGCATTCTTATTGCATTCTTATCCGTGCATCCACACGACTGCATGCAGCAGCCCAACATGCACAGGTGTATCTGATCACATACTTGTGTGGACGCCACTTCCATGATGTTCGTGGACGTGTATGGCCTGTGGACAATGCAAATGGCTGTAGGGTGGTGGGTGTATGGAACAAGCTGCCGGAGGAGGTAGTTGAGGCAGATACCATAGCAATGTTGAAGAAACATTTAGACAGGTACATGGATAGAACAGTTTTAGAGGGATTTGGGCCAAATGCAGCAGGTGGAACTAATGTAGATGATACATGTTGGCCTGCTGAGTTACACCAGCATTTTGTGTCTCTCTTTGGTATAAATCAGTATCTGCAGTTCCTTCCTACAGCATCTCTGGAAGGAATGGACAATGTTTTGAGTCGAGACTCTTCTTCAGACTGATAGGAGAGTTCCTCCAGCACTTTGTGCTTTACTCAAGATTCCAGCATCTGCTGTTTCTTCTATTTCCTTTTGCCAAATCTTCTTCTGTGCTCTCAGATGGACACACTAGAACCTGCAACCTTATTTTAAAATAATCTATGGTGTTAAATATTTATTGGTATAATTATTTCTTCTGAGCATTTGAGGGTGTTGTGTGGTGGAGGCAAGTGGTCTTAGTACACAGGAACCTGCAAGGGTAATAAATAAACAAATATTTTTTTCAAAATACGTTACATCTTTACCCGAATATTGGCTTTGCTTTAGCCTTTAGAGCATGGAAGCAGGCCCTTTGGCCCACTGAATCTTCGCTGACCAGCGCACCCCGTACACTAGGACCATCCAACACACTAGGCACAATTTACAATTTTACCCAACCCAATTAACCCACAAACCTGCACGTCTATGGAGTGTAGGCGGAAACCGGAGGACCTGGAGAAACCAACGCGGTCACATGGAGGATGCACGAACTCCATACAGGCAGCACCCGTGGTCAGGATTGGACCCGGGTCTCTGACGTTGTAAGGCAGCAACGCTACTATGCTACCCCCCTTGGCTTGGAAGGAAATCACATAAAAGATGCCAGATAGAGGCAAACCCCTTGTCATGACTATTCGAAAAATGGAAACGCATCCTTCCAGAATTAAAAGCCCTACCCAGAAATGTGTCCTTACAGAATTTATGATAAAAGAAATAAACAAACAACATTCAAAATTTAGCTCTTCCTTCTTGACACAAAAACAGATGTTGCAGCTTCACTTTATGGGGAATTGTGATTCTGACCGTTTCCAGAAACACAACTCTCCCATAACTTGGGGGTCAGCTCTATTATTAAAAACATTATATTAACATTTGGCAAAATGTCTAAATTTGGCAACATAGTTAATCTCATCAGACCATCAGAATAAAAAGAGTGTGTATGGAGGAACTGCAGATGCTGGTTTACACCAAAGATAGACACAAAATGCTGGAGTAACTTAGCGGGTCAGGCAGCATCTCTGGAGAAAAGGAACAGGTGACATTTCGGGTCGACTCCCTTCGACAGAAAGGTGTATCTTCAGAAAGATTAGGAGGAATTTCTTGAGCCAGAGGGTGGTGAATTTGTGGAATTCATTGCCACAAGTTCTGTGGAGGCCAAGTCATTGGGCATTTTTAATGAGGAGATTAATAGGCTCTTAATTAGCATAAGTATCAAAGGTTGTGGGGAGAAGGTGGGAGAGTGGTGTTGAGAGGGAAAAGGAGATAAGCCATGATTGAATAGTGTAGACTTGATGGGCCGAATGACCTAATTCTACTCTTATAACGTATGAACATGAACTTATATAAGATCCTGAGGGGTTTTGACAAGGAGAATATTCTCCTTTTGTGAGAGAACCTGGAATCAGGAACTAGGAGTCATGGTCACAAAATGAGGGGTCACCCATTTAAGATGAGGTGAATTTATTCATTCCAAGTTACTTCCTTTGTTTTTTTGTTATCATCCAGGACTTTCGGGTAGAATTGATGGGCCAAATGGACTAATTCTGGTCCTATGACGTATGAACATGGTGATTTCCAGAGCTTTCCCGAGTTGTCAGTATGAGAGTTAGGCATGCAGTGTGGTCTTGAAAGATAAAAGCCATTGCTGGTGGTGCTGATAACAAAACAGACCCATGAAAGTTATTCTGCAAACACACTAGGTTCTTTTTAATATAAAGGTGACAATGAAAGAGGTACACTTAATATGTGCCCGCATCAGCCGTCTCTGTCACAGGGCTATAGCTGGCGTCAGTGCGCAGTAATGTAAGGAGTAGATCTTGCAAATAACAACTCTTCATCAACTAATGGTGAACACATCTGGAAGTGTGAGGTGGGAACCTGGGTCTGTGCCTAAAGCGTACAAACACCACATAACTATCTACTTGGGTCCCAATAGGGAAGGGATGGTTTTCACAAATCAGATGTTCTAAAATACATTATAAAATGCGAAGACTCCCCTCTGCACCTTGTCACAACCCAGACAGGAGCACCAATTATGTTTAAATTTAGCTTATACCCGTTATTTTCGTTAGAATTAAAAGAGCTGATATTCCAACCACCCTTTTGGTGGGAAGCCTAGACCCACGACGTTGCTCTGGGTGTGCATTGTACCATCTCCACCTCAAAATGGTTGTGGAATAACACACAGTGCACGCCCAGACCCCCGGAGAGGGTCAGACCAAATATACTAGATCTTTGGGTCGGACTGCCCTCATGGAGGGAACAACCAGGAGTAACCTCCATAAGGCCATCCTTTCCAACCCCTTACCACAGTGCCACCCCTTTTCTAACAGAGATGATACATATTTACAACCAGAGTGTGTGCAGACACCCGCACACCCCAAAGTACGTCAGTTTCCTTCTTTTCCTTAAAAAAAACGCTATATCACATGACAACAGTTGAACTGTCCGAAAGAGAGGAGATTCTCTTTGGAGTTTGGCTTGATCTTAAAGGAAAGCGCTTTCTCACAGAGGGGGATCTGCAGTATCCTGTCCCTAATATTTACATTCTTCGACCGGGCAGTGTCGTGTTTATTCACAGGGTCCGCTGCGCTGTCAGAGCAGGCACTGTCGTTTGATAAGCCGCTGTTCTCAGCTATTTGGTCTATCAAGTGCTTTGGGCTTTGGGCTCTTGGGCCTTCACATTTGTTGAGCGGCCGCGGTAAGTCAGGGTTGAGCTGGGCGGGTAGAGCGACTCTGCCATCGGGGCATGGGCGAGTGTGTGGGCAAGGGGGCGGCTTCTCCACGCTGACCTGCAGCAGTGGCGGTGGCCCTTTGCTGCTGCTGCTGCTGCTGCTGCTGCTGCTGGTGGTGGTGGTGCTGTTGTTGTTGCTCTCGTTCATCAGGTTGATCGGCCGGTTGCCGAAGTAATGCGGGAGCGGCTCCGATTTGCCGGCCCACCGGCTGCAACAGAGCGGGCCCGCCGCCGAAGCCCTCACCTCGACCGTGGAGCTGCTCCAAACCTCCCGCAGGAGTCTGCTGTCGTCGCCGCCAACGCCAGAGCCAGCGCCTGGCTTCTTGTCCTTGGCGGGAAGGCCCAAGTTGGCGCCATCGTCCTCACGGTTAGGCCTCCGCACGGAGCTTCCCTCACACTCGGCCTCGGCGCAGCTTTCACCTCCACCCGAACCACCTCCTCCTCCTCCTCCTCCTCCTCTTCATCTTCCTCGCTGATCTGCTGGAGCGCCGACACGTTCTTGGGCATGACGGACGCCTCCAGCGAAGAGCGCAGGAGGATTCTCATGGGCGACGGCCCGTCCTCCGCGGCCGCGCTGCTCGCCAGCTTCACGATGTCCTTCGCGCTGCAGCCCTCAGCCTTGTCCGCCACCTTCTTCGCGGGTCCCTTCGCGTCTGCTGAGCGCTTCAGCGAAAACCCGTTGTGCGTCTCACTCAAGGTGCTGCCGTCAGTGGCATCTCCAAAGCTGCCGTCTGTCGCTGACAGGGATGACCTGAAAGAGAGCAAGAGCGGGAATTGAGAATGATTTATTTTAAAGGCGAAGACCAACAAGCTGCTGTCGGGCATCAAAGAACCCGGGACACCCTCATTTCCCCTTTCCCATCGAGCAAAACGTATAGAAGTGTGAAACGCACACCTCCAGATTCTTCCCAGCTGTTATCAGGCAACTGAACCATCCTACCAAGGACCAGAGAGCAGTCCTGAGCTACCTCATTGGAGACTCTTGGACTAGACTATGTGTGATTGTACTTTACTGAACTGTATCTTGCATCCTAAAACTCTGAACTACAACAGCCTATTGCACTTTATCTGTTATTTATGTGTGTATATATGGTCTATGCAATATAGACACACTGAACTGTTCTGTACTTATGCTTACAATAAATACTCTGTTGTGCTGCTGCAAGCAAGAATTTCATTTTCCCATCTGGGACACACGACAATAAACTCTCTTGACTTGACTACATGTTATTCCCTTTATCATGTGTCTGTCCACTGGATGGCACGATTGCAACAATGATTTGTCTTTCTGCTAACTGTTCAGCACACAACAAAAGCTTTTCACTGTACCTCGGTGCACGTGGCAAGAAACTAAATTCAAACTCATACGCCCGATGAAACGTCTGGTACCTGACACATTTCCAGCAGAACAACGCAAAGCGAGGAATATTTTCCTCGTTGCTTGCGAATGTTTCATTTTGGGTTGGATTCGGTAATTCAGCCACCGCTCAGTGAGGTTGACAGCATTGGCGACTGGGAACCTTTTCCATTGAGGTCACCATTGAGGTCCCATAAGACATGGGAGCAGAAAAGCTTTTGTCCAGTGCTAATCAGTCAATGGAAAGGCTATACATGATCCAGCCATCCACTCCAATGGAGCGATACATGATAAAAGGAATAACGTTTAATGCAAGATAAAGTTCGACTGAAGATGTCCGAGAGTCTCCAATGAAGGGCCGCTCTCTAGTCATTGATATGATGGTTCAGTTGCCTGATAATAATCCGTGCACAAATGTTTCCACTGCTGTGGAAGAGTTTGCTGCATGGAATCAGCATTACCTGCACGGTACGTGGGAGGGCCAGTTGTAGTCCAGGTTAAGGCTCCGGCTCTGGGTCTGTTTCTCCTGCTTCTCCCGCAGGATCCTCTCCGCCAGCAGGAAGTAGCTGGCCGTGATGTGGTTGTACTTGTCGGCCTCTAGAGCCCTGGAACAGAGTGAAAAACAAATCACCCGACTGCATAGCAAAGTGGCCAAAGTGAACGGGAACACAATCCCAACCTTGCTCCAATCGAAAAATACGTTGTTTCTTCTTTGGAAACAGAGGCTCAATGGGCCAACTGATTTGTTTATTGAATATGTTGAAAGGCTAATATGGGCACCTCACATTTTACACGTTTCATTATGCATTCTTAGAATAAAGTGCGTATTCATTTAATACCAAAGCCGGATTTACACGCATCTATTGTTGGAATACCGCGCACAAATTTATACCTGGCAACATAGTTGTGTATCTGTTTAATTTACAGTGCATTTGAATTGCAAGCTGCTTTTCAACAACATATCCCCCATGTAAACGTGAGGCGCCTGTCGTTCAAATCCCAATGGCACGCCACAAATTGGTAGAGTTGCTGCCTCACAGCATCAGAGACCCCGGTTCGAACCCGTCTCTGGGTGCTGTGTGTGTGGGTGAAATTTGCACCTTCTCTCTGTGACTGGATTTCCTCCGGGTGCTCCGGTTTCCTCCCACATCCAAAAGACGTGCGGCTTTTGTAGGTTAATTGGCCCTCTGTAAAATTGTCCCCTAATGTGTAGGGAGCGGATGAGAAAGTGGAATAACATTGAATTAGTATGAACGGGTGATGGATGGTTCGTGTGGACTCAAGAGGATGAAGGGCCTGTTTCCCTAATGGCTAATTCCCTAATCTCCAAAAGAAATTCCAGTCCAATGGACGTGTGTTGATGGAAATACCGACCATTATCACAAAACCCTTACTGGTTCACTAATCTCCTTCCTGCAGTGTAATGTTGCAGTTGTACAAGGCCCTGGTGAGGCCACAGATGGAGTAGTGTGTTCAGCTTTGATCATCCTACTATAGCTGGAAAGCGTGCAGAGAAGATTTAAGAGGATGAAGAGACTGCCCAGCTTGTCTGGCGAATCGCCTCATCACCAGAACTGGACCAACAAGCACCAAGACATCACTTGGCTGGCAGTCAGATCCATCCTACACTGTCGGAATCTTACTACTAGTGCACACTGCCTTTGGGAGCAGAAGTAGGCCCACTGGCCTTGAAAACCTCGCCATTCAATGTCATCTCAGTGGAGCAACAGTAGGGCAGCTGCCTTACGACACCGGGGACCCGGGTTCGATCCTGTCTACAGGTGCTGTGTGTACGCAGTTTGTACATTTTCCCCGTGACCTGCGTGGATGTGCCAGGACTTGAGGACCTGAGCTATTTGGAGAGGTTAGGCAGGCTAGGACTCTATTCCTTGGTGTGCCGGAGGGTGAGGGGGTGACCTTATAGAGGTGTATACGATCAGAAGGAGCATATATAGGGGAGATGCACAGTCTTTTACCCAGAGTAGGGGAATCTAGAACCACAGGACATAGATTCAAGGAGAGAGGGGAAAGACATAATAGGAAACTGAGGAGCAACTTTTTCCACACAGAGGGTGATGGGTATATGGAATGAGCTGCCAGAGGAGGTAGTTGAGGCAGAAAATATAACAACATTTAAAAATACATTTGGACAGGTACATGGATAGTAAAGGTTTAGAGGGATATGTGCCAAATGTGGGCAGGTGGGAATAGAGTGGATGGGGGCACCTTGGGCAGCATGGACTAGCTGGGTGGAAGGGCCTGTTTCAGTGCTGTATGACTCAATCACCTGGTTCGCAGGTCCAGAAGCTCAAATCTCACACTCACGTTTAAAAGGATGTACAATATGCAAAGCTCCATCATGTGCACCAACATGCCAAGAATAACATTCTTAAAAATACATTAGGGGAAGCTGGTTTGTGCAGATAAATTCAACTGCAATTTTATCTTCCCACACAAGTAGCTCAATCACTCACAAATAATCTCCATTTCCTGCAATTTTAGCCTCTCGTTCCTTAAAAACTCTTATCTCTCTGCCGACAGATGTTAGTCCCCTTCCTGAAATTAATTCCTGATTAAACGGCCGATATTGGCCAGTTCCAACCTTCCTCTCTGATCATTGGCGATTAAAGTCAATAGCTGACATAATCCGACACATACAATGTCTCACCGGTTCTCGTGAACCTTCCTGCTGTCTTAGTAATAGACCTTTATATGTATCTTATCAGGCTGCGTGTGGAGCCAATGTACGTGGGCACTGTGTTACTACCCGCTGAGGTTCTATTTGTTGCAAAGGATGGGCTTGGCTCAGATAATGCACAAAGTGCCAGTCAGCTGGACGTTGCCACACCATCTGTCCTTCGTGGAAAGGTTCTTCCAGACCAACACTTTTGACCACAAGTCCATCGGGCAGTGGTCAGCACGGAACGGCCTGCAGGCACTGCAGGACAAGGACTCGGTGGATTTTACGGCTGGCGGTGAGAGGGGGATCCATCCAGTCAGATCCACACTCCAAAGACGTACAGTTTTGTAGGTTAATTGGCTTGGTATAAATGTAAATTGTCCCTAGTAAGTGGGCGGGGGATTACTGGTCGGCATGGATTCGGTGGGCCGAAGGGCCTGTTTTTGCGCTGTATCTCTAAACTAAATTAAACAGCAACAGGAGAGGAGTTCTAGGAAGTGACTAGTTGATTGAGGTTGTCAAGTAAACAGCAAGGATGCGAGGCCATGCTCATTAAACCTGTTCTTGGTGCGGACTCCTGTATATATTTTGGCGAAACCAAGTGCAGATTGGGCGATTGTTTCGCTGAACAACTTTGCTCATTCAGCCTTGGCCTACACAATCTCCCGGTTGCCAAACACTTTAACTCCCTTTCCTATTTCCATACTGACCTTTCTGTCCCGGGCCTCCTCCATTGTCAGTGTGAGGCCACACGCAACTTGGAGGAGCAGAACCTTGTATTTTGCTTGGGCAGCTTGCAACCCACTGGTATGAATGTTGATTTCTCCAACTTCAAGTAACCCTTCCATTCCCTCTCCCCGTTCCTCTCCAGCCCTAGTCGTCCTGCTAGTTCCACTGTTGCCCTGCACTAAGAAAAATAGATCAGCCATGTTCGAACGATGGAGCAGCCTCGATTGGCCAAATGGCCTAATTCTACTCCAGTGTCTTATGGTTTTTGATGATACTGGCTGCCTATAAATATCTCTACTGATCAAACATTGCTGACATTGGGGACTTCCTCCTTTAACTACTTAGGTTGTGCAACATACCAACATGGGATAGGACATTAATCACTACGACTGAGACTGATAGAAATGTCATTGATCTGAGTTGGCAGATGTGGAGCGGCACGGTGGCGCAGCAGTAGAGTTGCTGCCTTACAGCGCCAGAGACCCGGGTTCCATCCTGAGTACGAGTGGAGTTTGTACAGGGCCTATTTCCACAGTGCATGTCTAACGTCCAAAGAATTCTGGACCTTTGGAATTCCATACCACAGAAGGATTAAGAAAACCACGGGATATCGGGGTACTGATTGGGGATGATCAGCCATGATCACATTGAATGGCGGTGCTGGCTCGAAGGGCCAAATGACCTACTCCTGCACCTATTGTCTATTGTCAATTGTCTTTTTGACCAACAAGGATTTGGAGATCAAATGGAATAATGGAAGTGAGGGAGAAGATTGGCTCAAGGGGCCACATGGGCCACACTGTTCCATTTTTCTTTGTCACAATGCGTCCTGTATCTATTTCTGAAGCTGATCTTTGGGTATTATTTCAAACCAGCCATGCAGTGCTCTTGGAGAGCACCAGATGGCATCATGAGCTAAAATTAGCTATGATATCATTCTGGTGCAATATCTGGTAAAGATTAAGTGACAAGGTCATTATTTCAGGGTAAGGAGACTAATAAATTATATACAACAGAAATAAATCTGCGCTTTCCCTTTCCCTCCTAAAAACGTGTTGGTACCACACTGGGAAGTTATCAGGAGTGCTTGGTTCAGGCTTCGGAGATGTAGATGCATTACCGTTCACAGCAGCTACTATGGTCTTAGAGTTGATCCCACATCCATTGTTTCTCATGGCAACGTCTTTCAATTGCTGCAGATGTGTATTCATCAGCCTGAACATCCCCCGTGTGGGCGGCAGGCGCACTTTCCAAATGGGACCGTGCAATGTTCGTTCCGATTCACGCACAACACGATAGGGGGCACCTCCATCACCAGCGTCGACGAAGACCCCACATCTGACCACTTCACGTCTCCCACTGAGGAAGATGCATCCTGCTTCCTCGCATAAACTAAAGCTTTTTTCCCCATTCCAGAAACAAAAAGTAGGGAGGCTAGGTGGAGCAGGGGTAAAGTTGCTGGCTCACAGCGCCAGAGACCCGGGTTCGATCCTGACTACAGGTGCAGTCTGTATGGAGTTTGTACGTTCTCCCCGTGACCATGTGGGTTTCCCCCGGGTGCTCCGGTTTCCTCCCACACTCCAAAGAGCAGCGATCACCCCCTACACTAGCACTATTCTACACGCTCCCACGCTCCAACGATGTACAGGTTTGTAGGTTAATTGACTTTGGTAAATTGTAAATTGTCCCCAGTATGTAGGATAGTGCTAGTGTATGGGGTGATCGCTGGTCAGCTTTGAGTTGGTGGGTCGAAGGGCCTGTTTCCTGTATCTCTAATGTTTGTATCTCTATGTCTAAAGTCTAAAAGCATTCATCTTATTACAATGGTCAGCTCAATCCAAAAAGCCCCATCCAGTTCATTTCATGAACCTTTTTATTTTGGAGATTGAGTATCAACATATCATCGAGAAGTGAATTAATACCCAGACACTGCTTGGGCAAGAAAAACACTTTGAGTAGTTATCTCAATGCCAGTCAGCTTAAGGCTTCATTAATCCTACAATGAGCAATTTTACTTCAGTGTCATACTCAGGAATATATTAGCAATAATGACATGACGACCTAATTATAAAGCTCTCAGTCTGACTGCCCTGGAGCCTTGCTCCTAACCTTGCCATGGCACATTACACACTGCATTAGAGAACAAATAGGTCTGTTCGTTGTCACAGTGAAAATATTCGACTGCAGTTGAAATGGAACGGAAGGGAAGGCAGAGAGTCTACAGCTCACTTGAACCCCAGCCTTGCTCTTCCCTCCCCTCCATCCCATGCAGGCTGGCCTACCCCCAATGGGAGCACTTCCGTGGACCCCAGTTAGGTACATACACCTGATCCAAGATGGCTCCCAACCCAGGCAACTCTTTGTGCACTAGTCACAGAAGTGGATCTGCAGTCATGCATTACAATCGCTCCACAACAAAAGCTTTTCACTGTACCTCGGTGCACATGATCATAAGCTGAACTCTAACTAAACTCTGAGCCAGTGGTGCTCCAGTTTTGCCTAAGCTGGCTGAAGAGAACGATCCCAGGGATGACTGGGTTAACGTATGAGGAGTGTGATGACTCTGGGCCTGTATTCGCTGGAGTTTAGAAGGAGGATGGGGAAAATCTCAATGAAACATAGAGTAATGAAAGACCTGGATAGAGTAGATGTGGAGAGGATTTCCAGTGGTGGGAGAGTCTAAGACCAAGAGGGCACAGCATCAGAATAAAAGGATGCGCCTTTAGATTGGAGATTAAGAGGAACTTTAGTGAATCTGTGGAATTCATTGCCACAGATGGCTGCGGAGGCCAAGTCATTGGGTATTTATAAAGTGGAGATTAATAGGTTCTTGATTAGTACGGGTGTCAGGGGATATGGGGGGGGGGGGGGGGGGAGGCAAGGGAATGGGGTTGAGGGAAAGATAGATTAGCCTTGATCAAGTGGTGGAACAGACTCAATAGGCCTGATCCTGCTCCTTTATATCATGGTCTTCTCTACCAGGTCCAACTATCGGGCCACCTCACACAGCGACACGAGAGATGACAGATCTGGCAAACTATCAGAGGCGAGGATGTTTTTCGTAGATCTGCACCGTTAAAGGTCAAAGAACATAAGCATTGCGCTCAGGAAGCTGCTCAAACAGGAAACGCCTATCCATTTCAGATAGGGCACATTCTAAACTATTTCCCCTCATTTATAAACACCAACCTCCGCCCAACAGATGCACTACAATGCACTGCAATGCTCTACGACGCTGAGAACTATATTCTGCGCTCTGTATCTTCCCCTGTGCTCTGATAATTGAACTATAGGGTGATGAATCCATGGAATTCATTGCCACAGACGATAGGTTATTGATCAGTAAGGGTGTCAAAGGTTATGGGGAGAAGTCAGTAGAAGGGATGAGAGGGAAAGATAGATCAGCCATGATCAAATGGCAGAGTAGACACAATGGGCCGAATGGCCTAATTCTGCCCCTTATGAAGTTATCAATAGTATTAGTTTAGTGATACAATATAGAAATGGGCCCTTCGGTCTGTGCCGACAACAATCACCCGTTCACTAGTTCTATCCCCCACCAGGGACATTTTACATAAGCCAATTAACCTACAAACCAGCATGTCTTTGGAATGTGGGAGGAAAGAAGCACCCAGAGAAAACCCACATAGTCACAGGGAGAAAAGACAGGAGTAGGCCATTCGGCCCTTTGAGCCGGCACCGCCATTATGGCTGATCATCTAAAATCAGTGCCCTGTTCCTGCTTTTTCCCCATATCCCTCGATTCCTTTCATCCTAAGAGCTAAATCTAACTCTCTCTTGAGAACGGACAAATTCCATGCAGACAGTACCGGTAGTCAGGATCGAACCTGGGTCTCCAGTGCTGTAAGGTCCAAATAATAATGTTATCGTTTTTTAGTGTAATTGTTTTAAGGCAATACATTTATTTTTACTCGCTTTCAACCATCCTTAGAATCTTGCCTTTGCTCAGTTTACCCAGTGTGATCTGTAGGAAAGAAATGCAGATGCTGGTTTGCACTGAATATAGACACAAAATGCTGGAGTAACTCAGCGGGACCGGCAGCATCTCTGGAGAGAAGGAATGGGTGATATTTCGGGTCAAGACCCTTAAGAGACTGAAACATCACCCATTCCTTCTCTTCAGAGGTGCTGCACATCCTCTCTGAGTTACAGTCTGACCTGTTTGGATAGTGTGCAAAACAAAGCTGTACCTCAGTGTGTGTGACAATAATGAACCTGAACCCAAGGTGCCAGCAAGGAAGGGGAGGATTGGAAAAGCACTCACTCCTGGATCAGCTCCCGGGGTGCGATGTTGCCGCACTCCATGGCCTGGATAATGATCTTGTGCTCGTCCTCAGATAGGCTCTTGTAGGAGGTGAGGGGCAGGCTCAGCTTCTTAGCAGGCGAGGGGTCGACGCCTTGAAGCCACGGGTGGTCCTCGATCTCCTCCAGAGAAGCTCGCTTCCTCGGCTCCCTCTGCAGCATCCTGGAGATCAAACTGCAACGACACAAGGAACAAAGCAACGCTTAACCAGTGGCAGGCTGCCGTGCTGTCCCACATGTCCTTAGGACATAGCAAGGGGTCTTTTGGCCCATCGAGTCCCTGCCTGTTCACAGAGTGATCCCACCAACTTCACCTGTCAGGATCGAACCCGGGTCTCTGGCGATTCTACCATTCACCTTTAGATTCTACCACTCGCCTACAAACTAGGGGCAATTTACTGCAGTCAATTAACCTACTCACCCACACATGTGCGGGAGGAAACCGGAGAACTCAGGGGAAGCCCCAGCGATCCCATAGAGAAGGTGCAAACTCCACACAAACAGCGGCAGAGGTCAGGTTTGAACCCTGGGTCGCTGGAGCTGTGAGGCAGCAGATCTACCCGCTGCGCTGTCGGGCACTGCTCTCCGCAGTTTACCTTGTTCTACCGTGACAGAGGTTCGACTGTCCTTAGTCTCAGAATGAAGCACATCTAACTTCATCTTGGCGAAGACCAAATCATGTGCATGATGAAGAAATGATAATCTTTAATACCCAACTGCCTTTGAGGCAGGACTTAAAACATGGGAGGAAGACGTTAATCTCAGTACCAAAGCTCTGTTGCAGATTCCACCATCTTCTCCATTAATAAAACTAACAGATTCACCATTGTGCCAATCAAGTGGAACTTTAGTCCCTTGCAGATACACACACGTGACATGTTACTGCTGCCTCTCATTATTAGAATTATAACCTCTAGAATTACACCAGTCTCCTCTCACCGCACAATATATCGTACAAGACTGGAGTGAGATACACACAATGTCAGGTTGTACTCTATGGCACCTTGGAAGTTGTTTAACAACAATGGATAGAATAGTGTCACACAGAGTAGGTACATTATATACAGAAGCAGAAATATTATACAGCCACAGACAGCAATGGAGTAAGGGATAATGCATTATTCTTTAAATTAATCATATTCTGAGAACAATGTCACGTTTCAAGTATTCCCCAGGGATCTCAGCAATGAGGAAAATGTTCCCAGCCACTTAGTTGCAGAAAAACAGTTTTATAAGGCTTTTAAGGGCTTTGACAGATGCCCTGGTGCTAACTCACTGGCGCAGGGCGCATTTCGGTCAGCGCTGCAGATTGTTCGATGGATCTCTGAGGGTTAATAAGTCAGCCGCAGAATTAGCGGAGTCGCAAGGTTTACAGCTGGTAATCATTAAGTATCGACCTTTTGCCTGCAGCCTCCATTTGCTGATGTGCAGAGCCAGCAGCTGAACTTGTTCGAATAGACACAAGAACAAACTTCAAATGCTCCTCTGTGACACACACAGGTCCATCCCCGCAGTTTTGACTTGTAGAAGCAAAGAACTGCAGATGCTGGTTTATACCAAAGATGCTGGAATCTTGATCAAAACACAAAGTGCGGGAGTAACTCAGCGGGTCAAGCAACATCTCTGGAGAAAAGCGATAGTTGATGTTTCGGGCCAAGACCCTTCCCATCCCTTTTCTCAAAACTCTGTGTCTAGTTTTGACTTGATTTGGGAAAGCTGAAGGACAATAGTAAGATTAAATGAGAACTTACCAGTTTGAAGTTTGATCCTTATTTTATGAGGAGTTACGTTGAGGGATTACGTGAAGAAGCCCCGCTAGTCGCATGCGCATCATACTTGAAAGCAGCGGCGTGTAAACACAGAAATAGCCGAAGTAACATAGTAAGGCTTTTAGAAGACTAGAACTACCAGATGATCTCTTAGATTATGAGGGTGGGAGCGAGGGCAACATAACGCCTCATAAAATAAGGATCAAACTTCAAACTGGTAAGTTCTCATTTAATCTATTTTACTTCGGAGTCACGTGAGTGACTACGTGAAGATTTCAAAGCTCTGTATTTTCATGCCGTAGATGCACTCCATACGACAATCTGCTTCGGTTGACACAGTAGGGAATAAATAATATATTGAACTTTGCTTCGAATTATTCAATAACTATTGTTAATAATAACAAAACCAGGAATAACCCCTCTGTCCCAGGGGGAATTACAAACAATGATGGAAAACAAAGCAAATTAATTAAATGGAACCCAAAACAGCAGGCCCAAACCGTGGCACTGTCTGTACAGGTTTGTCATAAAATTGAGAAAATGTTGCTTCTCTAGACCACCCTGCGGCCGCGAGGATTTGGTCTAGCGGCACGTCCTGAGCCTTCGCCGCGGAGGTTGATGCTGCCCTGGTGGAGTGAGATTTAAAGACACGAGTGTCGACTCCAGCATAATTGAGAACCCGTTTCAACCATCTAGAAATAGGTTGTGCTGACACTCTTTTATATGGATTTTTGTGACTAATGAGCAGTCCTGTCTCAGAACCTCTGAGACTCCTTGTTACCTCAATATATTGGCTTAAGTGTTTAACTACACATAACATTTGGTTAACAGAATAGGCTTTAAGCATCACCTTGGTGCCTGCCATACCTGGCCTGCTTTGTTTGATTAAATCATAAACATAGAAGGGAATGTCATTTACAGACAAATGCATACAATCTATTAGTAACAATTGTAATGTTTGTACACGTTGTGCTGAATCAGCGCCATTAGCATAACCACTTTCAGAGTTAATCTATGCATAGATAATGAAGTAATTGGAGCCCATTGCTGAAGCAGTGTGAGAACAAGACTGATATCCCAGATTTCTGTATATCGAGGTTTTGGAGGGTTTTTATTAAAAATTCCTCTCATAAATCGGGATACTAACGGATGAGACCCGATAGGTTGTTGTTGTTCTGAAGACTACCCTAAATAAGAGGACAATACACTCCGAGCACGGTTAATGGCACTATAACTCAGGTGCTCACCAAAATGCAACTTAGCAAGGAACTCCAACACATCACATATGCTTGCAGTATGATAAGATATATTGGACTGTACACAGAACAGCTCCCATTTCTTTACGTGAACCATATATTGTTTTTGAGTGCTATTTTGCCAGCCTGCAGTGAGAACCTCCATGACACTGTTTGACATTCCATGTCCTTGGAATGGTCTGGTCAGAACCTGCAGAGCAACAAATTAATATGGTCATGTAAAGGGTGACTTTCCCCTCTAACCGGATGCACCAACAAATTACTGCAGCTGGGAATCATCATGAATGGCTGAACCATAATTCGAAGCACTAATGGGAACCATGGTTGTGTTGGTCAATCTGGGACCACCAAAACGCCTGTGGCGGAGTCACGCTTTATTGTGGTGAGGCATTTCAGGATGAGACAAAATTGAGGAAATGCATAAAAAATGAGTGCCCCCAATGTAACGAGAATGCATCCACGGCTACTGCTCCTGGATCTGGCTCCCATGAAACATATTTAGGCAACTGGTGATTTAATCTGGATGCAAACAGAGCAATCTCTGGCAACCCAAATCGAGTGACAATGGTGTGAAAATTTCAGAATTCAACATCCATTCTATATTGTCATTAAACTTACGCGACCTATGGTCTGCCACCACATTGTCTATACCTGGTAAATAAATGGCTGAAACCCAGATATTCCTTGAAATACACCAATGCCACATGACATTAGACAAGTTAACACATGATACTGATCGTGCTCCTCCCATATGATTAATATATGCCACTGCTGTAGTGTTATCAATCTGGAGTTGAACGTGTAAATCCTTCATTGAGGAGCACTATGCCTTTAACCCATAAAATGCCCCCAATAATTCCAAAGAATTTAACCCGTGTGTGTGGAGAATCAACCCTTCGTGTTCATGCCATCTACCCCCACAGCTAGACTCGGTGTCCGTAGCCCCCCATCCGAGAGCGCTTACATCAGTCTGTAAGATCAGTGAAGGGTCTTGTACCAAAATGTTATTGGTAGCTTGATTTACAGTAACAATCCACCACTGCAATTCTGTGAGAGCTGTGGTTGGTAACTGCATAACCCGATCAAAATGGCCTGCATTCGATTTTAGTGCTTGTTCTCATGCTCTCTGCAAATGTCGATAATGCAAAGGCCCGAAATGTACTGCAGGAAAAGCTGCTACCAATTTCCCAATGACCTTAGCGACTTCTCGGATGGAGGGATAAAGTTTTTGTGGGAGGCAAGTACAGACATCAACAATATCCACATCCTGGGCTGTTGGTAATGTTACTGTCATATCAACTGAATCAATAAGAAACCCCAAATAATCAATATTTTGGGTGGGCTGTAACTTGGACTTAGTTGGATGGACCAAAAACCCTAATGACTCAAACACATTTTTGGTTGCTGCAACCGATTCTTCAGCTGACTCTTTAGTGTTGCTGATAATTAAGATATAATCTAAATAAGCCATTACAATGTGATTATGGGCCCTCAATAGCCCCAGCACAGGTTTTAACAATTTAGTAAATAGCCTGGGTGCTGAACTTAATCCATTAGGCAATGCTTTGTATTGCCACAGCTGTCCCATCCAATTAAATTTCAAGTACCTGCGATAATGAGCATGAATTGGCACTGAATAATAAGCATCTTGCAAATCTATAGTTGCCATATAACAGCCCTGTGATAGCAGCTGTTTAGCAGTAACGAAGGTGTCCATTTTAAAATGCCTATAGTGAACTGAAGAATTTAAGTGAGTGAGGTCCAGAATTACTCTAGAACCCCCATCTTTTTGAGGTCTGTGGAAAATATTAGACACGAATTGTTGAGGATGAGTAATGTCTTTCTCAATCATCATCGTTTACCTGTTCAATCTCTGGAGCAGAAAACACCAACATTTTATTAGGCTTGAGGTGGATCTATCCCTGAGATAAACTCAATGGGAGACCTGAGACAGTATTTAGTATAAACATATCAGACGTTATACAGCACCATTCATTAGAAAACAATTGTAATCTACCTCCAATAGGAGATTGGCCACCAGAAACTTTATCGTTAACACAATTCCCTATACCTCTACAGTTGCCCTGTAAGTCTGTCTGCCCATATTGGGGTTGTAGCCAGTCTGTCTTGGTGGGTACCCTCGTTGCCCCACTGGCCTTCTCCTGCTGGGCCCAGCACCTGGATCGGACCTTTGGTATATTAACACAGGTTTCCGAATAGGTGGCCTTGAAAAAACTTGGCTACATTAAGCCAATTGTTTTGGCCTCATGATTAATTTCACGAATTTTCTTGACAAGGTCCGTTCCAAACAGGAATTCAGGCGTTTGTACATTAGTCACCTTACATAGAGCAGCAAATTTTTGGTTGAGTGTTGGCCTGATGGCGATTTTCCCTGATGCAATTTACCTCAAAAATGCATTGCAAAAATAGCCAACATATCTTTTTTGAGTTTGAGTAATGATTGTCCCTTTGACCATAGTGCCAAATGCAGTAATTGCTGCAGCCACCAGTTGGAGGACATGTTAATACCAAACCTCCTGTCCCCCTCATAGAAGGACTCATGGGTGCCCAGATAGCTGGGTTCACCGTGGGCACTTTCAGTGATGCACATTAAACAGGTGTCTTATATTTGTTTGTAGTCTCTAGCATCATAGCTTGCTGGAGCTGGTGAGATACTAAATAATTGATATTGCTGGCAAGGTATTCTTCCATTGCCTCACCAGTCCCCTCTGGAATAGCAAAACTCATTGCTATTTCCGGGACACCCGGAACGTGGCTCTTGTGTGCTGGTGTTTGCACATAAGCAGGGACACCAGAATCAGGGTCAGCTGCATCCTGCCCTGCTTCTCCCAAATCATATTGTAGGGAGGCATCCTCCAGTCCTAAACAAGGCGCTGGAAGGAAATCCCCTTGCTGGTACTCCATATATTGTTCTTGGTAAGGCTGGCTGGGGAAGCACTGGTCCCTTGGACCCTTGTGTAATCAAAGTTTGGAGTATCTGCTCCATCTTTTCCATCCTCCCCCACATTCTTTTAATTTCAGGGGAAGAGTCACCATCGTCGTCAGACTCGTCTGACAACGCAGGTCTGTTAGACTTTTTCTTTGTCTTTCTATGGCTATCAGTAGCCTCAGGCTGCTGAGTACCTGGAGCTAGTGCGGAAGATTCGCTCGCTATCATAACTGCTGCGGGTAAAACGGCACCCGGCATCGGAACCGGTGTTGCCGCGCTAATCTCCCGACCCGATCGAATTCGTGAATCCTCACTGGACCCACGCGTAGTACGAATTCTCCTATTTGACCGCTCCATTTCTCCAACTCCTACTGACTGCTCGAGCCAGCTTTACGGAGATGAAATTCTTCCGGGTAAAGTTTTTAAAATACTTACCTGAGAAGTTCCTACTTACCGCTGGTGGAGCTGCGCCCTCCAGCCCGTTCAGGGCGACATGCGCGGACGTAATGACGCACATGCGCCTGGCGGGGCTTCTTCTTCTCACGTGACTCCGAAGTAAAATTCAAATTATTCATCACAAAATGTGGTTGTTTTCCCAACTATCCGTGACTTCCTGAAAAAAAGGTTAACTTCTTACAGTCAGAAGAATCCCGACGTGAAAGGTTGCCCTGTCCATTCCCTCCACGGATGCTGCCTGACCCGCAGAGTTCTCCCGCACTATGTGTTTGATCAAGATTCCAGCATCTGCAGTTCTTTGCGTTCGCATCGCTACTTCTCACATACATTGCCAGTGGATGAGTTGGTCACAAGTTCAGGAGTAGCTCCAGGAACGTGGACACACAACCCAGGCTGCCATCTAATGTAGTACTGAGCGACCACTCTGCTGCTGGAGATACTGCCTTTCCAAGGACACATAGAATACCAAACCAAAATCACTGGACAGTTGGACCTGGACAAGGGAGAACCCCAATGGTCCACTCCACCTGGACAGCACCTCAATAGATCCACCCAACCACGACAGGAACCCCACTGACCCTCCCCTCTGGGACAGAACCACGCCAATGGGACACCATTGTGACAAGACACAAAGCTAGCCTTGTTAACTCACTGTGTACCAGAGAGAAAGAATGGAAATCCAAATACCTGCCGTTCTGTTTACACAAAACAATGGAACCCATTTAGGAGCTGCCCAGGTTATGGCAACAGGAGGCAGGGCCACGAGGAGACCTGGGAAACTCCATGCGGAAAACCAGGGCTCCCGACCTCACTGTCTGCTGGCCCTTAGTGGAGATAGACAGTCACCCCAGGTCAGACGGCTCAAACCTCTCCTCACTAATAATACATTGCTTGCAAATAAGATCCGAGAGAGCGGCCCACTTGGACAACAATGCTCAGCTTTGGTGTGGGATTAAGGGACAGAAGTTTAGGGGTAACGTGAGGGGGAACTTCTTTACTCAGAGGGTGGTGGCTGTGTGGAATGAGCTTCCAGCAGAAGTGGTGGAGGCAGGATCGATTTTAACATTTAAAAGTAAAGTGGATAGGTATATGGACGTGAAGGGAATGGAGGGGTATGGTCTGAGTGCAGGTAGATGGGACTAGGGGAAAACAAATGGTCGGCATGGACCGGAAGGGCCGAGAGGGCCTGTTTCCATGCTGTAATTGTTATATGGTTATATGGTTATTAGGTTATACCGTGCCAAGCCGCCATCACCAAGAGCAACTTGCTGTGGTTACTTAAGGAAGTAGCCCCAGAAATAGTGGATGCATTAGCGATAATTTTTCAAAATTCTTTAGATTCTGGAATAGTTCCAGAGGATTGGAGGGTAGCTAATGTAACCCCACTTTTTAAAAAGGGAGGGAGAGAGAAAAGGGGAATTACAGACCAGTTAGTCTAACATCGGTAGTGGGGAAAATGCTCGAGTCAGTTATTAAAGATGGGATAGCAGCACATTTGGAAAGTGGTGAAATCATTGGACAAATTCAGCATGGATTTATGAAAGGTAAATCATGACTGACGAATCTTATAGAATTTTTTGAGAATACATAACTAGTAAAGTGGATAATGGAGAACCAGTGGATGTGTTATATCTGGACTTTCAGAAGGATTTCGACAAGGTCCCACATAAGAGATTAGTGTACAAACTCAAAGCACACGATATTGGGGGTTCAGTATTGATGTGGATAGAGAACTGGCTGGCAGACAGGAAGCAAAGAGTAGGAGTAAACGGGTCCTTTTCAGAATGACAGGCAGTGAGTAGTGGGGTACCACAAGGCTCAGTGCTGGGACCCCAGCTATTTACAATATATATTAATTATCTGGATGAGGGAATTGAATGCAACATCTCCAAGTTTGCGGATGACACTAAGCTGGGGGGCAGTGTTAGCTGTGAGGAGGATGCTAGGAGGCTGCAAGGTGACTTGGATAGGTTGGGTGAGTGGGCAAATGCATGGCAGATGCAGTATAATGTGGATAAATGTGAGGTTATCCACTTTGGTGTCAAAAACAGGAAGGTAGACTATTATCTGAATGGTGGCCGATTACGAAAAGGGGAGATGCAACGAGACCTGGGTGTCATGGTACACCAGTCATTGAAAGTAGGCATGCAGGTGCAGCAGGCTGTGAAGAAAGCTAATGGTATGTTAGCATTCATAGCAAAAGGATTTGAGTATAAGAGCAGGTAGGTTCTACTGCAGTTGTACAGGGTCTTAGTGAGGCCACACCTGGAGTATTGCGTACAGTTTTGGTCCTAATCTGAGGAAAAACATTCTTGCCATAGAGGGAGTACAGAGAAGGTTCACCAGACTGATTCCTGGGATGTCAGGACTTCCATATGAAGAAAGACTGGATAGACTTGGCTTGTACACGCTAGAATTTAGAAGATTGAGGGTGGATCTTATAGAGACTTACAAAATTCTTAAGGGGTTGGACAGGCTAGATGCAGGAAGATTGTTGGGGAAGTCCAGAACAAGGGGTCACAGTTTAAGGATAAGGGGGAAGTCTTTTAGGACTGAGATGAGAAAATCATTTTTCACACAGAGAGTGGTGAGTCTGTGGAATTCTCTGCCACAGAAGGAAGTTGAGGCCAGTTCATTGGCTATATTTAAGAGGGAGTTAGATGTAGCCCTTGTGGCTAAAGGGACCAGTGGGTATGGAGAGAAGGCAGGTACAGGATACCGAATTGGATGATCAGCTATGATCATATTGAATGGTTGTGCAGGCTCGAAGGGCCGAATGGCCTACTCCTGCACCTATTTTCTATGTTTCTGTGTTTCTATGTTTTTGCAGAGTTTTATTTTTCACAAGAGCACTAATTGCATTCTAACCGAGCTTCAAACTACTAATGGCTGCATTTGTGCCTCAGAAGGATTAAGGCAATTGTGCACCGCACCCCCTCATCCAACATGAGATGAGGTGCGGATGATCGTAGAAAAAGAGTCATTTGAAGCTAAATAAACCAAAGTCAGTCCTACATACGCTGGCAGCCATTGTCATCAAAAGCTAATCTTCATCACGCCTGCCTCCTGCGATCCTTGGGCTCTCCTGTCAGTAGCTGATAGGGAATATGTTCTATAAAGCGCAGCTCTGGCAGCTGCTTGTGGTCGCAGTCATGTGAAGAACATCCTGTGTGGGTTGGAGGAAGCAGACAGCTCGCTGAGTGCCGCTGTTATTTCAGTACAAGTTTCCTCCTCTCGCCTGCTGTGGAACTCAGACGGCTTTTAAAGTGGTGCCCCGCTAACAGGTGTGAAGAACAGTTGGTGGGATTAGTGCTCATCTAACTTTCACTCCCATCATCCAACCAGACTAACTGAATGGTACAGACCCTGTAGAAGGAAAGGCTTGCATTTATATCCACAAGGTATTTACGTCCACTGAAACACTTCAGTATTGGCGGAAAGAGAAAGTGAACTAGTTCAAAGTAAGGCCCCACTAACGGTAGTGTTATGCAGATGTCAGTCATGAAGCTACACATTGGCCAGGATGCCATGAGGAAATCATGGGCTCTTTATATGGGCAGGATAATGGGAATACATAGACTAAACCTTGGCGTAATGTAGTTGAGGCAAAACCATCCTCAATGTGAATTTAGATTATTATGTTTTCATGTATTTTTAATCAAAAGTTATGTTAGACTTTTTTTTAGAGATGCAGCGTGGAAACAGGCTCTTCGGCCCACCAAGTCTGTGCTGACCAGCGATCACCACATGCACTAGCACCATCCTGCGCATACTAGGGACAATGTACAATTTTACAGAAGCCAATTAACCTACAAACCTGTACATCGTTGGAGCGTGGGAGCGTGTAGAATAGTGCTAGTGTAGGGGGTGATCGCTGCTCAGCATGGACTCGGTGGGCTAACGGGGCCTGTTTCCACGCTGTATCTGTAAAGTCTCAATGGTGAATGGTGCTTTCACACTGCCGTAACAAAAATGAGACAATGACTTCTCACCGAGAGTTCACCAAACACGAGCTGTGAAGAGCATCGTACAGCACTTTGGAGGTGAGTTGAATGGTTTACCAAGCAACTTCACGACAGTGAACTCCGTCAAGGACAGCCATCTTGGCCGCTGTGTACCTGAAGGTGCCAATGAACAGCACATGTGACAATTTTCCAACTTTGCCTTAAAGTCTGGAGCAATTTAAGAAATAATACATTGGACACAAAGAACAGCAAATGCTGGTTTACAAAAAAAAAGACATAAAGTGTTGCGGTAATTCAACGGGTCAGGCAGCATCTCTGGGGAGCATGGAAAGGCGATGTTTCGGACTGAGACCCTTCCACACACAGTAATACTCAGTGGCAGGCATGAGGAGGTCAGGCTGAAGGACAACACCACAGAGTTGATCTGCTATGCTCTTTTCAATTCCCTGTTCATTATTCCCACTCAGTCACAGTTTTGGTTATCTCTAAGCTGCGAGGTTTCACACAGACACTCTGCAGCTTTGAAACTCCATTACACCTTCAAGATCTCAATCTGATTCCTTTGAAAATAAAATACCTCAAGAGTTATTCCTCTGTAACGCAGACTCTCGGGTCCCTCACTGCCACGAGCAGCTGGCATTATATAAAATCCCCTTGAACACTGCAGTCTTAGCCGCATAGCAAGTCTCGTCATCAAGTAAATCAATGAATCAGTGACCCTTTTGATGTTTTTAATCCCATTTCCATACCGCTCAAACATAAAATAGACTTTTCCCATCTTTGGTCTTCCAGCGAGAGTGATTTCATGCACGCGCCTTCATGCCACCGTTTCCCATTATCAACATCAATGATCCAGATCCTGTTAAAAACACTTCAAGTGGAAAGTCATCTCCAAATAGCCCCGTCATCTTGGACCCTGATAGTGACTTCAATTCAACGTGTGGATTTGCAGTAAGTACTTCAATTCTCCATGCTACTAGAGTTTAAGCCATCCACCCATCATAGTGAGTCATAAGGAGTAAGAATCATTTGGAAAAACGGTAAGTGGATAGTGATGGGCGTAGGGAATACATCCCAAATATGCATCAAATCAGAGTCTCAGGGTTAAGCAGCAGGGAAACAAGCCCTTCTGACTTGTCATGAAGTTAGGTACAAAATGCTAGAGTAATGCCCCTGTCCCACTTAGGAAATCTGAACAGAAACCTCTGGAGACTTTGCACCCCACCGTTTCCGTGCGGTTCCCGGAGGTTTTTGTCCTCCGGCAACCGTCTTCAACTAGCATCGCAACCGGCTTCGACTTAAAAGTACCGATTTTTAAAACGGAAACCACTTTCGACCATTAAGGAGACTGACAAAAACCTCTGGGAACTGCACGGAAACCTTGGGTGGGGCGCAAAGTCTCCAGAGGTTTCCGTTCGGGTTTCCTAAGTGGGACGGGCATAACTCATCGGGTCAGGCAGCATCACTGGAGAAAAGGAGTAGATGACCTTTCGAGTCATGACCTTTCTTCAGACTGAGAGTCAGGAGAGAAGGAAACTAGAGGTATGAGGAGGTACAAAGAACAAGTGAATGAGAGGCATGAAAAGAATAAATCAGAGCCGGCACCGATGATCAACGAAAGGTGGAGCCCACAATGGTCTATTGTTGGCTGTGGAAGAAGTGATAACGAAGGGATAGGAACAGTAGAATGACAAACAGTGATACCAAGCAGGACTTTTTAGAAAAAATACGATACGATAGGTAGACAAAAATGCAGGAGAAACTCAGCAGGTGAGGCAGCATCTATGGAACGAAAGAAATAGGCAACGTTTCTGAAGACGGGTCTTGACCTGAAACGTTGCCTATTTCCTTCGCTCCATAGATGCTGCCTCACCCGCTGAGTTTCTCCGGCATTTTTGTCTACCTTCGATTTTCCAGCATCTGCAGTTCCTTCTTAAACATACGATACGATAGAACTTTATTCATCCCCGGAGGGACATTGGTCTGTCAACAGTCATAACAGGTAACAAGGTACACGAAAACTTGAAATTAAATTAAAAGACAAAAAAAAAACAGAAAAAGTTGGCTGGCTGCCATGTGCACAGCGCCTTAACTGGAATGAATGAACGAACAAACAAACAAATGCTGACTTATTGCCTGGGCAGAGGAATCTAAAACTAGAGTTTCCCCCCCCCCCCCCAACCCCATTCCAAAATGAACACATTCCAAGCTTGCCTTTGTTGTAATGGAAGCAAATATGGCATCTGCTGTGCACAAGACCACTAGATAATAACCAAATAATGTGTTTTATTAACGTTGCCTGGACATTCCCACTGGGAGAAGCGCTGTTCACCCCAGGAAGAAGGCATCCCAGTAATTTAAACCTGACCCCCAGGCACGACAACTATGCTTGCTGGCAAATAGCGTATTCTGACACCGTCTTTGAAGCGGGAAGATTTATATTCAAGGCCTCTTCCACCATGGACACTGCTGGGATAAAGTTCACAGGTCGATCGCTAGCAGACTCCGAGGCATCAAAACAACAGCAGGAAGCGGTGAAGAACATATCTTGCCTGTCACAAGCTTTTCACGGCAACACATTAGAATACAGCACCCAGAGAGCCTGCTGCTGTTCCCCGACACCTCAGTACAGGGGCAGTGATACACTGCATGTCTGCAACACCAGCACAATAAACACCTCACACTCACAGAACGGTCAGGCCGTCTGGCCCATCAAATACTTTCCAGCTCCATCTCAGAACAAGCCAGCTCCATAGTTTAATTTAGTTTAGAGGTACAGCATGGAAACAGGCCCTTCGGCCCAACCGTTTATTCCATTTACGTATTACTTCCCACACTGGGCGCAATTAACAGAGGCCAACTAACGTTTCCTCATGTATTTTGCACCATGTGTGGACGTGGGGTCAAAGGACGAGAAGTCGAAGCAAAGAAGTGGAAGTCGAATAACCGCACGGAAACAAAGCGGAAACGCCAACTAACCGAGAGGGTGGGAAGCTTCTCCGACTTGTCAGCCTTCTGCCTTTGTTTCCCCCGGGCTGGTCAACTGGTGCTGTTGCTGTACAGGACCACCGCCGATTTTCCGGCATCCTTGATTCCACAGCCTTGTGGGATTATCCGTTGTGCCAGACCAACAGAGGTCACCGCCTCCGAGGGGAGTCCATCGGTACTGGAATGGTCTGCCCAGTCCGCTGGGGAGCTGAGTTCCAGAGCCCCGGCCGCAGGGGGGCAAATTCAACCCACCGGTCGCTCGAAAGTCCCAAAGAGGTCGGGATCAGTCACCTGACCCAGCCTTGGCACCACATTTTCGGCAGGACTTCCAGGGGGGGGACTTCAAGTGCTTAACACTGTCCGGATTAAAGGAGGTGCCGGACCACCAATTGCCGGGAAATCGGAGGCAACCTGTCATTTAGATTTAGGGTAGAGATACAGCATGGAAATAGACCCTTCTGCCCAACAAATCAATGCCGGCCACCTGTTAACACTAGTTCGGCGACGTTCCAATTTCTCACCCACCCCCCACGCGTTTGGGCAATTCGCATAGTCCAATTATCCTACAAACCTGTACGTCTTTGGAATGCGGGAGGAAACCAGAGCACCCGGAGGTAAACCACGCAGTCACAGGGGGAACATGCAAACACCACGCAAACAGCACCCGAGGTCGGGACCGTAGCCGGATCTCTGGTGCTGTGAGGTTAGCAGCTCTGCCAGCTGCGTCACTGTGCCTCCGTGAGCATTTGAATCATAATGATTCAGATGCTCCCACGTCTATGAGCGCTCCACCCTGTGGTGCGGGAGACCAGAGACAGGGTGTCATCAGCCCATCTGATGACTTGCGATCAGAATCACGTACAGTGTGGCAGCTGAGGGGGGAAGAGGGGTCCACGTCAGCTTGTGGTGAGCAGCAGGCTCTGGTCCTGTCCCTTTCATAGCGCTTTTAGTACCTCAGACAGCAGCCTGTCAGATCTTGACTCCCTCTCACTATCCAGGCTCGCACATCAGCCTTCACCCCGTCCATTCACATCAGCACCTTCATCCCACGGAGAATTTAATTAGTTGTCACATGGATTAGCTCCTTTTGGAAGAGTCATAAAACCTGTGTTCATCGGGTGGATGCAGAATGCTGCAGAAATGTAGGGGAGTTAAACTCTGTGTCCTTCTCCTCCCCCCCTCTTCTTCTCAATGCCCCATCTCCCATGCAACTCCCCCCCCCCCCCCCCCCCCCCCCCCCCCCCCCCCTCCCAATATTTCATTATGCCATGGATATTTGGCCCATCGAGTCTGTGCCAGTTCACAGTCCAGTCCCATTTCCCCACTAAGGGCAGCATGCTGGTGCAGAGGTGGAGTTGCTACCTGTTCAGTGCCAGAGACCCGGCATCGATCTTGACTGTGTGTGCTGTCTGTACGGAGTTTGTCCACTCTACTCGGAGCATGTGGAGGAAATACTGCCTCATCAAGGCCACCAGCATAATCAAGAACCAGTCTCACCCCAGTCATTCCCTCTTCTCCCCTCTCCCATCAGGCAAGAGGCACCAAAGCCTCAAATAGAGGCAGCGAATGATACAGCACAGAAACAGGCCCTTTGGCCCAACTTGCCCACGTCAACCAAGACGATCCGTCTACACTAGTCCCATCTGCCTAGGTTTGGCCCATATCCCTCCAAACCTGTCCTATCCCATGTACGTCCAAATGTCTTTTAAATGTTTATTAAATGTTAAATATTAAAATGTTAAATATTAAAGAATCCCCCAAACTACACAATTCTCAGAGTTTCTAGTGCATTCATGAGATTCTCTTTCCTTTGTATTCAAGATATACAACTCTTGCAATCCTTTCACAGATACATATTCCCCATGACAGCCCAAACACGTTCAGTGACACGGCAGGTCTTTATTTTCCCTGAGATGGGAGTTTCTCTCGGTTATTTTGGTCCCGTGGTTTGAAGAGCATTGCGGCTCTGTGATATGTGAAGCATGTGACAGTAACTGGTCACAACTCCAAGTCTCACACCGTGTGAAATCAATTTCAAACAGACCGGCAGAGAGAGCAATCTGCTGCTCACGTCCAACCGGTGGCTTTCATCAGATGAATGGGTGCGAAATGGAGCTAGATTGGGATTTCTTGCATGGCCACTGCGGTTTCAGCTCAGTTGCAGTTCAGTTTATTGTCACGTGTGCCGGGTAAAGTGAAAAGCTTTCTATTGCATGCTATCCAGTCAGCGGAAAGACAATACATGGTTACAATAGATCCATTTACGGGCTGTAGATACATGACAAGGGAATAATGTTTAGTGCAACATAAAGCCAGCAAAGACCGAACAAGGATAGTCCAAGGGTGTTGCTGCTGGAGCGCTTTGGATATCAGGAGAAGTTATAGTCACACTGAGTTATTAATCAATAACAAGAGTAAATATTTTTCGCCACTCATCTGAGGCATGGTGTAGACTTTCCGCGAGCGTGAAGGGTGATTACTTGCACACCCTTCATCCATCCACTAGATGGGGCACCCCAGCCCAGGTGGCTCAGTCTATCACCCGAACTCAACAGGTATTCCATAGATAGGCACAAAAGTGCTGGCGTAGCTCAGCGGAGCAGCCAGCAGCCTTGGAGAAAAAAAGATGGGTGACGTTTTGGGGTGGGGACCCTTTTTTTGGATATTCCTCCTGTTCTGCACGGCCCAGCTGGGGTTGGAAAATCAGCACGGCGATTCATATTACAACTTCTAATCCATTTCTCCCCATTATCGAAACATGGCGTCTCTTCAATGTGGACTCAGTAGACCACAGTATATCTGTACACTTGCTGGTCGAGGATCGGGGGTATGGCAATAAAGTACTATTGTATTGTATTGCTGCCAAGGCCTCAGATTACCCAATCAGGCTCCACTACATTATTTCTGTGACCGTGTGGGTTTCCGCCCATGTCTCAAAGACACAAGGGTTTGTAGGCTGACTGGCCTCTGCGAGATTATCCCCCGTGTGTATGGAATGGATAAAAAAGTGGGGACAACATAGAACTAGTGTGAACTGGTGATTGATGGTCAGTGTGGCCTTGGTGGGCCGAAGAGCCTGTTTCCCTGCGATATCTCTAAACTTTATGATCTTTATAGAGCTCACTAGCGCACTGCTCACTTGCTACCAGGTGGGTCACCAATGCTGTAATATATTGGCCAATGATAGGGCGGCACCAAGCGGTAGAGTTGCTGCCTTACTGCGCCAGGGACCCGAGTTCATTCCTAACTACGGGTGCTGTCTGTGTGGAGTTTGTATGTTCCCCCCCCCCCCCCCCCCCCGTGACCTCTGTGGGTTTTCTCCGGGATCTCCGGTTTACTCCCACACTCCATGGACGGACAGGTTTGTAGTTTAATTGGCTCGGTATCATTGTAAATTGTCCCTAGTGTAAGACGGTGCTGGTAGATGGGGATCGCTGGTCGGGGTGGACGTGGTGGGCCAAGGGCCCTGTTTCTGCAAGCACGGTCTCTCTAAACTAAACTACAGTGGGTCTTGATGATCTGTTTGTGACAGCTAGAATAGCAAGTTCACCGTTCTTCACCATTGGAAGGTGATAGTGGAAAGTGTGCGACCTTGTAGTTGATATCAGGGTTGTCCACATTATTTCACTGGAGTTCAAGGTTTACTTTTGGGAAGATAGAAATGAAGAAACACTGTGCAGGAAAACCACTGCACCTCTAATGGGGGCAACCAGGTTATAAATGTGCAGGAAGGAACTGCAGATGCTGGTTTACACCGAAGATACACACAAAATGCTGGAGTAACCCAGCGGGACAGGCAGCATCTCTGGAGAGAAGGAATGGTTTTAAGAAGGAACTGCAGATGCTGGAAAATCGAAGGTAGACAAAAGTGCTGGAGAAACTCAACACCATCTATGGAGCGAAGGAAATAGGCAACGTTTCGGGCTGAAACCCTTCTTCAGACCAGAGAAGGAGTGGGTGATGGAAGAAGGGTTTTGACCCAAGACATCACCCACTCCGTCTCACCAGAGATGCTGCCTGTCCCGCTGAGTTACTCCAGCATTTTGTATCTGTAATCAGATTATAGATATCTTTGGTGGTACATTCTGCTGATGTACATTCATTATTACGGGCACCGACCTACCTGCAACCAAGTAATGTTTGTCTATGACTGAGGATTGGGCAGCTAACTTTAAAGGTACTCCTCGTTCATCGTTGTAAGGATTTATCACATAGTGTAGATAGACACAAAATGCTGGTCCAGGCAACATCTCTAGAGGGAAGGAATGGGCGATGTTTTTTTGGGTCGAGACCCTTCACATAATGTGTTGTATAGAGTTTCACTGTGTTTCATGCTGGTTATTGTCTGTTTGCCTCGTGGCATCTGAAAACCAAAGGAAGCGGGATATTTGTGGAGCGGTTTGATGTTGCACTGAGGACGCAGCTACATCCAGCTCACTGATGTTTTAGAGATGCTCATCTTGGGAGCAATGTCAAGAATATCAGACAGTGTCATTTGAAACCAATAGCGAAGCAACACTATAAAGCTTGAGGTGCGAGCTGGAAGATTATATGTTAGTTTTCTTAGTTTAGAAATATAGCACGGATGCAGGCCCTTTGGCCCACCGAGTCCGCACTGACCAGCGATCCCCGTACACTCTAGCACTATCCTGCACACTAGTGACAATTTACAATTCTTACCAAAGCCAGTTAACCGGCAAACCTGTAGGTCTTTGGGATGTGGGAGGAAACCGGAGCTCCAGGGGAAACCCACCCGGTCGCGGGGAGAACGTATAAACTCCATAGGGAACAGGAAGACAGCTCCCACTGTTGCAGGTATTGGTAGGATAAGCATCAAGGGGTGAGGGAAGCATCGGGAGCTGTGGGTCCAACACTGGCTGAGTGAGATGGTTAAAACACTAAAACGTGGCCAAGAGTGAAGTCAAGAGTGTCCCCCCTCCCTTAAACCTATGTCCTCAGGTTCTCGATTGATCAGAGTAATCATCTTACTCTCACTCCAGTCATAGAAACATAGAAATTAGGTGCAGGAGTAGGCCATTCAGCCCTTCGAGCCTGCACCGCCATTCAATATGATCATGGCTGATCATCCAACTCAGTATCCCATACCTGCCTTCTCTCCATACCCTCTGATCCCCTTAGCCACAAGGGCCAAATCCAACTCACTCTTAAATATAGCCAATGAACTGGCCTCAACTACCCTCTGTGGCAGAGAGTTCCAGAGACTCACCACTCTCTGTGTGAAAAAAGTCTTTCTCATCTCGGTCTTAAAGGATTTCCCCCTTATCCTTAAGCTGTGACCGCTTGTCCTGGACTTCCCCAACATCGGGAACAATCTTCCTGCATCTAGCCTGTCCAACCCCTTAAGAATTTTGTAAGTTTCTATAAGATCCCTCTCAATCTCCTAAATTCCAGAGAGTATAAACCGAGTCTATCCAGTCTTTCTTCATAAGACAGTCCTGACATCCCAGGAATCAGTCTGGTGAACCTTCTCTGCACTCCCTCTATGGCAATAATGTCCTTCCTCAGATTTGGAGACCAAAACTGTACGCAATACTCCAGGTGTGGTCTCACCAAGACCCTGTACAACTGAAGTAGAACCTCCCTGCTCCTGTACTCAAATCTGTACAGTCATAGCCCACCCTACCCTACGCAACCCACCAGAACATGGCACTGCCTGGCAGCTCAAAGAACACGGTGGCGCAGCAGTACGGTTGCTGCCTTACAGAGCCAGAGACCTGGGTTCGACCCTGACTACGGGTGCTGTCTGTACGGTGTTTATACATTCTCCCCGTGACGTGCGTGGGTTTTCTCCGGGTGCTCCAGTTTCCTCCCACTCTCCAAAGACACACAGGTTTGTAGGCTAATTGGCTTGGCAAAATTGTAAATTGTCCCTAGTGTGCTATCCCTAGGATATTGTTAGCGTGCGGGGATCGCTGGTCTGCGCGGACTCCGTGGGCTGAAGGGTCTGTTTCCGCGCTGTATCTCTAAACTAAACACACTGCAGGACGGTGGCCTTTTGCAGGCAGAACATCAGGTTGGGTTTTTGCGCTCATTGATGCAGATTATCGAGTCGGACAGCGGGGCCTGGCGATCGGTGCACAGTGCTCGGCAGTCACAGCAGATGCTGAGCACTAAAGATCTGAAATGCCTGCTAGCCAGTCGACGCTTCCCTTCCTGTCCGCTGCCAAGTGCTTCAGGCACCGTGCATCGCGGGCGAGTCGACGCTTGGTCCGGGGCCTTATTTATTTAATGTAGGAGGAGCTGGGTCACTGCCACAAGACGCAGTCAAACGCCATTAATCTGGCATGCTTGCGACTTTGGTGTCGCTGGACTTCAGACTAATCAGATGTACCTCGATTAATACCTCAACATACTTCTCATTCACGTTTTAAAAACAAAAGGTACGCAGCGACGGAGGCGGCACAGTGGCACAGTTGGTAGAGCAGCTGCCTCAGTGCCAGGGACCCAGGTTCCATCCTGACCTCGGATGCTGTCATTGCGGAGTTTGCATGCTCCTTTCTGTGGTTTTCTTCTGGCGCTCCGGTTTCCTCCCACACTCCAAAGATGTGCAGGTTTGTAGGTTAATTGGCTTGGTATAATTGTAAATTGTCCCTAGTGTGTGTAGGGTAGTGTTAAGTGGGTGTGGATCGCTGGTCAGCGCAGGCTCGGTGGGCCGCAGGGCCTGGTTTCAGGCTGTATCTCTCAACCAAACTAAAGCCAACAGCTGGAATTGCAGCCAGGTGTGTTATCACGTGTCCTTTATCAGTGCAGTCAAGGAACGGGCCACCGCACTTTATCTGTCACTCCTTTTGGGTTCAATCGCACTACACGTTATTCTCAACGATAGCAATATTAGCTCACTTCCACCAACCTGTTGTAATCAGCAACTTCAGATGCACCCAGCAAAGTGGGAATATTCCTTGCGATGCTGCAACTCTGCCGGATACCAGTTGAGTGCACCATGATGGATTGGCAGCAATCCACGTAACCCTCGTTTGAAAAAGTGGCCAGCTGGACGTAATTGGCACTATTTGCACTAAACACAGCTTAATGACCTTGCTCCCTTCCTCCCGCCATCTCCCACTATCATTAAGGCTTATCATTCAATTGAACCCAACAGCTGGTTTCTATTATCCCACCAGGGCTTCAACTCAGTCGTGCATGTACGGATGTCGGAGGCACAGTGGTGGATCGGTAGAGTTGCTGCCTTACAGCGCCAGGGACCCGGGTTCAATCCTGACCAGGGGTGCTGCCTGTACGGAGTTTGTACATTCTCCACGTGGCCATGTGGGTTTTCTCCGGCTGCCTCCCACACTCCAAAAAAATACAGGTTTGTATTTTGTAAATTGTAAATTGTCCCGAGAGAGTGTAGGACATTGTGAATGTGCGGGGATCGCTGGTTGGCATGGATTAGATGGGCTGAAGAGCCTCTTTCCACGCTGTATGAGGCAGCTTGCACCAGCTACGTATACAGTGCAGCATCAACAACATAACCATGTGCATGTGGAAGCAAGGAACTGCAGACGCTGGTTTACACTAAAGGACGCAGAGTACTGGAGTAACTCAGCAGGCCAGGCAGCATCTCTGGAGAACATGCACAGGTAATGTCTCGGGTCGGGACCCTTCTTCGGACTGATTGTGGTGGATGGGAGGGGGGTGGGGGGGTGAAAGCTGGGAGAGAGGAGAGGCAGGACAAAGCATGGCAGGTAATAGGTGAACACAGGCGAGATAGGCAGATGGAGGAACAAAACCAGAGATTAACACAGGAGTGGCAAGGTGGCAGCGAGACCCTCACCAAGTTGCAGCGGTAGAGTTGCTGCATGACTGCGCCACAGACCCGGGTTCAATCCTGACCATGGGTGGCATCTGTATGGAGTGTGTATGTCCTCCTTGTGATGGGGTCCTCCGATTTCCTCCCACACTCCAAAGACATACAGGTTTGTAGGTTAATTTGGCTTTGGTACAAATTGTCCCTCGTGTATAGGATAGTGCTAGTGAACAGGGATCACTGGTCGACGTGGATTTGGTGGCTGAAGGGCCTGTTTCTGCACAGTATCCCTAATCTAAGCTAAACAGAAGGTGTGAGACGCAAGGATTGAAGAATTACAATTAGTGAAGCCAGAGGAAGGAATGTAGGGGGAGAAAAAATGTGTGTGTGTGTGGTGATGTGGGGGGGGGGGGGGGGGGGGGAGGGGAGGGGGGTGGAGAAAGGGGAGGGGGGGTTGTTAGAAGTCATCCAAAATTGGAGAATTCAATGTTCATAACCATGAGGACAACGAGCAAGGATCGCTGAAGATGGGGCCTTGACCTGACACGCCAGAGATGCTGCCTGACTCGCTGAGTTGCTCCAGCATTTTGTGCTGGTCCTCAATGTAAACCAGCATCTGCACTTCCTTCCTGCACATGAGTCTCCGTTGTACCATTGAGGCCAAACCTTTGCACAATGTATCTTGCAGGCGTAACACTTGACTTGAGAGAGCAAGCAGTAATGTAAGCTTTAAAATAAACCAGCCCTGTGAACAATCATTTTAGAAATAAAAGGGCCGAGATCAGGAATGCAGCCCAATCTCCAGGCTCAGTGACCATAACCCAGGGCACTGTTTGGGTGCCGCTGTGATTAAACTGATGGAGGTGACATCAGATTACGTGAGAGACCAGCGGGTAGACAATGGGGTGTCGAGAGTGCGGTACTTACTGCTTGCAGTCAGCAGAGATGTGCTGTGGGACCGTGTAGCGGCAGTCCATTATCATGGTGAGGGTCTCGCTGTCGTTCACCTCGTGGAAAGGGGGGCATCCACACACCAACATGTACAGGATCACTCCCAGACTCCAGATATCTAGAACCAGAGGCACACACGGTCACTATCCAGTTTGTTAATAATTGTGCACATTTCCAAAATCAAATCAGCAGATATTTTGATTATATACAATGAATCATTGGTTAATATATATATTCTTGCATCCTAAATTGCAAAGCAATATTCCTTGGCAATATTCTCCTCCCTTGGATCCAGTGATGGAAATGAGGGGGGGGGGGGGGGGGGTTAGCAGGGGTACGGCGTTCCTCTAGTTTTCAATTTCCAGCTCGGGTTTAATGAGTAATGCAGAAAGATTAGAGTGTTACTCACTTTATTCAACTCGGACAAAAACGATTTGTTAACTTCCACTGTTAGCACTTGTTAACAGCCAGTAGATAAAAGTAGTTATACAACATGTCATCAATACATCGATTCACATTCCTCAGTAAATGTAATTGTGTTTTAGTTGTGTTTGAATAAAATTAAAGGGAGAATTTCTTAAATTCACGGTCAGGGCTACCGGACCGCGAGCACGGGCTCAGGTAAAGTCACGTTATTTTATAATTCCACGTTATTTTATTTTCCTCTCTGCCTCCGTGCCACTCTCCCCTCTCCACTGCTCTCCCCGCACTCCCCTCCGCTCTCCCCCACTCTCGAAAACTCAATGATGTATTTTGGGAGATATTTTGGAGAAAGGAGATGCATAAAATGTGCACATTTTAAAAAATCAGGGTTCACATATACAAACATAAAGCAAACGATAATCTACATTTTCAAATGGGAAATAATGCTTAAGAACCTAATAGAAAACTTGTATAAATCGTTGGTTGTGCCATAGTTAGAATATTGTGTTCAATATTTCTGGAATGATATGTCCTTCAGTTAACAAAAATAATTAATAATTAGCCTGAGTTAGTAAATTAGTTAATGGTGCACTAACACTTGGCTAGCAGTCACCGTTGAATGGTATTCGATATACTAGTTAAGAGGGAGACCTGTACATTTTGAATTTAATTGAAATTATTTGTCATTCAAAAATGAATGAAAATAAATGAATGTTATCCCTAACAACTAAGTTCAGGTAGACAGTAACATGGATAAGTGAGAGCCAGTGGATGTAGTGTACCTGGACTCTCAGAAAGCCTTTATTTCATAATGTCCCACACAGGAGATTAGTGGGCAAAATCAGAGCACATTGTATTGGAGGTAGGGTATTGACAAATAGAAAATTGGTTGACAGACAGGAAACAAAGAGTAGGAATTAACGGTTCCCTTTTAGAATGGCAGGTAGTGACTAGGCAGGGGTGCCTCAAGGCTCGGTGCTGGCACCGCAGCTATTCACAATATATATTAATGATTTAGATGAAGGAATTAAAAGTAACATTAGCAAATTTGCAGATGACACAAAGCTGGATGGCAGTGTGAACTGTGAAAAGGATGCTATGAGGATGCAAGGTGACTCGGACAGGTTTGGGAAGTGGGCAGATGCATGGCAGATGCAGTGTAATGTGGATAAATGTGAGGTTATCCACTTTAGTGGCGAGAACAAGAGGCAGATTATCATCTGAATGACAGGCAGACACAAAATGCTTGAGTAACTCAGCGGGTCAGGCAGCATCCTGGAGCAAAGGAATGGGTGACGTTTCGGGTCAAGACCCTTCTTCTGTATGGTGTCAGATTAGGAAAAGAGGAGGTGCATCGAGACCTGGGTGTACTTGTACATCAGTTACTGAAAGTAAGCATGCAAGAAACAGCAGGCAGTGAAGAAAACAAATGGCATGTTGGCCTCATAATGATAGGATTTCAGTATAGGAGCAAAGAGGTCCTTCTGCAGTTGTACAGGGCCGTGGTGAGACCACACCTGGAGTACTGTGTGCAGTTTTGGTCTCCTAATTTGAGGAAGAACATTCTTGCTATTGAGGGAGTGCAACGTAGGTTCACGAGGTTAATTCCCGGGATGGCAGAAATGTCATATGATGAAAGAATAGAACGACTGGGCTTGTATTCACTGGAATTTAGAAGGATGAGAGGGAATCTTATAGAAACATAAAATTATTAAGGGATTGGACACGCTAGATGCAGGAAATATGTTCCCGATGTTGGAGGAGTCCAGAACCATGGGCCACAGTTTAAGAATACGAGGTAGGCCATTTAGATCTGAGATGAGGAAAAACCTTTTCACCCAGAGTGTTGTGAATTTGTGGAATTATCTGCCTCAGAAGGCAGTGGAGGCTGACTCATTGGATACATTCAAAAGAGAGTTAGGCCGAATGGCCTACTCCTGCACCTATTTCTACGTATCTATGTAAAATGCTGGAATAACTCAACGGACCAGGCAGCATCTCTGGAGAGAAGGAATGGGTGACGTTTCGGGTCGAGACCCTTTTTCATGCTGTTGTCAGGGATGAGTGGGACAGAGATAGAATGCAGTCGGAGACAGTAAGACTGGTGGGAGAACTGGGAAGGGGAGGGGATGGAGAGAGAGCGAAAGCAAGGGCTATTTGAAGTTAGAGAAATCAATATTCATACCGCTGGGGTGCAAACTACCCAAGCAAAATATGAGGTGCTGTTCCTCCAATTTGCACTGGGCCTCACTCTGACAATGGAGGAGGCCCAGGACAGAAAGATCAGATTGGGAATGGGAGGGGAATAGCGTGAATTCACAGCTTTACCCTGCACTACTTAATCCAAGGGCGAGTGAATGAGCGAACGGATGGCCAAAGGCAATGCTCATAGAGTGGAATAGATGACGTTTCGGGTCAAGACCCTTCTTCAGACTGAGTCAGGGGAAAGAGGAACAAGAGATATAGACGGTGCTAAGGACAAATGGATGGAAGATATGCCTATATCTCCCGTTTCCCTTTCCCTTGAATGTCAGTCTGAAGAAGGGTCTCGACCCGAAATGTGACCTATTCCACTCTATGATCATTGCCTTTGTCCGTCTGAGAGAGAGAAAGAGATGCAAGAAAGCAGCTATGACATATAATACACAATAAACTATATTATAAAAACACAATAAACAAGTTATGCTTCCTTGTACTCTTACACGGGTAAGACCGCACATAACCCCCCCCCCCCCCCCCCCCCCCCCCTTCCTTCCCAACCTCAGCCTCACGGACCTTAGAGGACCCCTAGTTCCGAAAACCCATTTCCGTCACTGCTTGGATCAATCTGTTACCTGTTTGGGAAGTAACTGCTAATGCTGGTTTACACTAAGGATAGACACAAAGTGCTGGAATAACTCAGCGGGTCTGTCAGCATCTTTGGAGAAAAAGAATGGGTGATGTTTTGGGTTGGAATCTTTCTTCAGTTTGAAGAGCTAACAATCCTTCAGTCTGAAGAAGGGTTCTGATCTCTCCAGAGGTGAAGGGTCCCAACCCAAAATGTCACCTATCCATGTTCACCAGAGATGCTGCCAGACCTGCTGAGTTACTCCAATACTTTGTGTCTTTCTTTGTCAAGCAGCATCTGCAGTTCCTTGTGCTCGCGTACTCTCCTGCCACATGTTGGCCTGTACATTAAACAGAAATGTTACAGATTATCAATGTAGCAGAGGCCACCGCATGCACAGGAGCTAGGAGAATCCAGAAAAGATGGACAGTGAATGCAGGGACTTCCAGTCCACTCCTGCATCACTGCAGGAAAATCTCACATCCCTTAAACTCAGTGTTGATGCAGCTGACAGCCATCAGAACTGGTCAAAGTAAGCACTCACTAACAGCAACATCAGGTGGGCATCCAGCCAGAACCAACTCCTGATGAGGTCTATACTCTAGAGCCTTGATATAATCTGCGCTCAGAGCTTCTATGTTCCAGCCCTTGTGCTCCTCTGCTCCAGCTGACTGACAGTAGCCTTAACCTTGGTGATTTCCCAAAGGTGCTGATAGTCCACCAGAGGACAGAAAGCAGATAGTGGAAAAACAGACTCTAGGTGATCAGCCCTTGGTGACCAGCCACACACACATATACATACACACAGGCATACACACACTCCGGGAGTCTGAAGAAGGGTTTCGACCCGAAACTTTGCCTATTTCCTTCGCTCCATAGATGCCGCCTCACCACTGAGTTTCTCCAGCATTTTTGTCAACCTTCGATATTCCAGCATCTGCAGTTTCTTCTTAAACACACACACACACACACACGTACATCTGTTATATATATATTTTATCAGAGGTGTTTTATCATTAATGTCTTATTATTATTATTAATGTTTAGTGTTTTCTGAGTCATTCGTAACTGTCACTGTATGTCATGTTGTTACTTGTGGGTGGAGCACCAAGGCAAATTCCTTGTATGTGAATACTTGGCCAATAAATTTACTTACTTATAAATATACATATCATATTTCCCATGATTTTGTTCCCCTCTCAGTCTGATGAAGGGTCTCGACCCGAAACGTCACCTATTCCTTGTCTCCAGAGATACTGTTTGACCCCTGTGTCACTCCAGCATTTTGTGTGTGCGTGTACGAGTGCGTACGTATTCCTTCAGTGGTGTCACTGGGGCACAGCTTGCAGACACCGGATCCATCCATAGAGTCATGCAGCACAGACACAGACCCTTCGGCCCGACTTGTCCATGCCTTCCAAGATGCACACCTACGTTGATGCCATTTTCCAGCATTTTTGCCCATAACTCTCCCATCTACCTCATTGGTGACCACTGAACAATCTGCAATCGGACGCCACTTCAAGGGACTGAATGCCTGGGGTGGTGGACAGAAGCGCTCATCAAGAAAGTAGGAAGCGGTTTACACTGGACAAAAACCTGCGGATGCTGGTTTACACCGAAGATGGACAAAAAAGGCTGGAGTAACTCAGCGGGACAGGTAGCATCTCTGGAGAGAAGGAATGGATGACATTTCAACTCAAGACCCTTCTTCAGACTGAGCTCTCACCCATTCCTCTCCAGCCAGGCTCATCATGAGGCCTACTTTGTTCTGAAGGATACTGATCCTCTAGTGCTGCCGCTTTCCTGATGGTGCCTTGTGGATGGTGGACAGGCCTTGGGGCATTCAGAGGAGAGGTACTTGCCTCCAGATTTCCAGATTATTTTGTTTTGGGAGAAACAGCGTTTATGTATGCAGTCCAGTTTCTGTTCATTTTTATTTAAGTCCACATGTCCCAGCATAATTTATAATAATCTAATTCAGGAAATGAGCCCTGCTGCTGAGGCCCAGCATTGCCTTGTTGCTAAGCAACGCCTGGTGACTTCCTTTGCTGACCATCCTGTCTATTGTAAAGAATATTGTGGAGCCAGATAACAAACAATATACCCAACGACAGACAGTATACACAGACGCATGCACACATGGACGCACGTACACACACATACACATGCAGATGCACACACACACACACACACACACACACACACACACACACACACACACACACACACACACACACACACACACAATTAGCTGCATGAGCAAGGAGTTAAATGCTACGATTATACTATCTTAAATTATTTTACAAAACCAAACCTTTCCTTAGGGTTTGGTGTTCGATACGTTATTCGTCATAATCAGACGTCTATCTCACGGCCCATCGAGTGCGCGATGAACAGCGATCCCCACATACTAACACTATCTACACACTAGGGACAATTTACAATTTTACCAAAGACAATTAGCCTACAAACCTGTGCGTCTTAGGAATGTGGGAGGAAACCGGGGCATCCAGAGAAAACTCATGTGATCACGAGGAGAATGTACACAGACAGAACCCGTGGTCAGGTTCGAACCCGGGTCTCTGGCGCTGTAAGGCAGCAACTCTACCGCTGCGCCACCGTGCCACCCCACTGTGTTCCCACTATTATTTCTGCGGACACAAAGTCAAAACTGGGACTGATTTGCCTTTGTTTGTCGAGGAATCCTCCTTAAACCATGTGCAATCTCAAAACGAACAACGCTTTCATGTGGTAAGACATTAATAATTATTTGTTTGAATGCTTAAAATGCCTCAAGTGTGTCAGATTCTGAAATGCCACGAGTTCGGAGGATGTTGGATAACCAGAGGGTAGGGAGATGTGAGATGTAACCAGGTATCTCAACATACCAGCTGCGCAAATTAACTTGTTTCTCTGGGAAGGTCACAGTCCACAAACAAACTGCCTCTCCCCTCTTCCAACTTTCTTCTCCCCTCCCTCCCTCCCACCCCCACCCCCCCACAATCAGTCGGTGGCCCAATCTTTGCACATCCCCAATCCTGGACTTTCCTCTCATCACTTTGATTTTGTGTTCCATGTATCTTGTTGTGTTTTATTACTGTCGGCAGACCAATTTCCCTCCTGGGATAAATAAAGTTCTAATTGTACGGTATGGTTTGGTATGGTAGAAGGGTCTTGACCCGAAATGTCATGTATCCAAGTTCTCCAGAGATACTGCCTGACCTGCTAAGTTACTCCGGCACTTTGTGTCTTTTTGTGTATTAACCAGCATCTGCAGTTCCTTGTATCGACAGCGTACTTTGTATAAACTCCTGCCGTAACTTAACCAGTTATCTCTCTGGTTAGTCAATGGCATGCTGCCTCCAAACCCAATAAAGTAAGTAAGTTTATTGGCCAGGTATTCACATACAAGGAATTTGCCTTGATGCTCCGCCCACAAGTAACAAGTGACAGTTACGGGGTGGGAGATTGCAACCTTCACGTGGTCCGCCCTGTTTCGACGAATGCAATCAACCTGGCGTGCACAATCAAATAAGATCAAATAGAACAAGTTGTCCTACAACTTTAGGCTGTGCATGCCATACGCAAGAAGAAGAAGTGACAGTTATGAAATCTAATGAAAACAAAATGTAATGAAAATCCAGGCTAGTGGGGTAGAACGTGTTTGATGCTCGAATGTGTATACAGGAAACCCTCGTTAGGATGGACCATAAAGGGGGGGGGGGGAATGGTGTCGTTATGGTCAATTGTTCGCTGTGACAGTTAGGGATTAAGTGTTACAGGTTGTGAAGCTAGATGGAGGAAAGTGGAAGGAGAGGAAGGGAGTGGGCCTGTATTTGCAGGAATTAAGAAAGGGGTAATTTGTTTGACATTTTCAGGATATGAAAAGAAAGTGTCGGGTATTTCTGCTGGTTGAGTAATTGAGAACCAGGGCACTTGGTCTAAAACGTAGAACGAGGCAGTGCAGACGTAGCGTTTGGAAATGTTTTTATTCATGATTGAAGTTTGGAAATTCCTCCACAATGGAAAACTGATCAGTTATGGTGGGATTTGACCAAGAGATGGGTACATGAAGGCAGTCACAGATAGCCTAATATCTCATTAAACAGCATCTTTAGAAAGGAGATGAGGAGGAATGTCTTTAGTCAGTGGGTGAGGCTTTACAGAACCAACAATCTGCTGTGCTGCATGTGTAGAGGGGACGTGGAGAGGATGTTTCCACTGGAGGCCAGAGCCTCAGAATAAAAGGACGTACATTCAAGAAGGAGGCGAGGCAGAATTTCTTTAGTCAGAGGGTGGTGAATCTGTGGAATTCATTGCCACAGATGGCCGTGGAGGCCACGTCAATGGATATTTTTAAGGTGGAAATTGACAGAATCTTGATTAGTAAAGGTCTTATGGGGAAAAGGTGGGAAAATGAGGTTGAGAGGGAAAGATAGATCAGTCTCGATTGAATGGCGGAGCAGACGTGATGGGCCAAATTATGAAAAAGGCTTGAGGTAAATTGCTGACTTCTTAGTCCCATGTTCCACTTCCAGTTATTGAACATTCAACGCAGCACATTAAAAAAGCAGAACAAATGTGTCCTCTGGTCTTTTGATGGCAATTGATTGCTTTCGTTTGAACTGCAAAATGGAGAGGAAAAAGATCTGAGCTTTCACTTTGATAGTATTTTATGGGAGAACTGAAACCAGTGACCCGCTGCAGATTAATTATTAAACACATATTAAATATTTAGATATTGTACAGTTATTTTCTGCTGTAATGACAGGATCGTTATTGATTTCTTGTGCACCCGCTGCAGTCGGGGCTAAATTCTCCGTGATTAATGTGATATCGGTGGTGGTCTAGGAGATCAGATTTCCCACAGTCGCTCTCCATTGCCCGGGCTGCTTTGCAAAGACATCATTATGGCGTCTCGGAGGACTGGTGCAAAAAAAAAACACACACAGGTTCAGAAGGGCCCTCCAGCGCTCTCCGACTAAACATGAAACCGGAGCCCTCCCTGGATACTTCTCCGTGCGAGAGCCGCTCTTTCTCGCTAAGTGTACCACGCAGGTACGGGGGCGGGGGGGGGGGAACATTTCTTCCAAAACCAACAGTCTCTCAATCTCTGCTTGCCTTCTCCCATGGGCACAAGGCCAGGGTCAGATTACACTGGCTCGCCAGCTTTCAAAACAATCCCCCACTGCAGGCTCAGAAAACACAACTGTGGGGGCATTCACCACCACCTGCAACTCCTTGGCTTTCCTGTTCAGTGCTGCCTCAGCTGGAGCCACGTTCATAAGTTACAGGAGCAGAATTAGGCCATTCGGCCCATCAAGTCTACTCCGCCATTCAATCGTGGCTGATCTATCTTTCCCTCTCAACCCCATTCTCCTGCCTTCTCCCCACAACCCTTGATACCCTTACTAATCAATAATCTGTCAATCTCCGCCTTAAAAATATCCCACAACCCCAGATGTCCATGGCAATGAATTCCACAGATTCACCACCCTCTGACTAAATAAAATCCTCTTCACCTCCTTTCCAAATGTCCTTTCTTTTAAATTCTGAAGCTATCTCCTCTGGTCCTCGACCCTCCCACTTGTGGAACCATCCTCTCCACATTCACTCTATCCAGGCTTTTCACTAAGTTTTCTCGAGGTTCCCCCCTTATCCCCCTAAACTCCAGCGACTACAGGCCCAGTGCTGTCAAACGCTCATCATATGTTAACCCATTCATTCCTGGGATCATTCTCAAAAACCTCCTCTGGACCCTCTCCAAGACCAGAACACCCTTCCTCAGATATGGTGCCCAAAGCTGCTCATAATGCTCCAAATGCAGTCTGACCAGTGCCTTATAAAGCCTCAGCATTGCATCCCTGTTTTTATATTCTAGTTCTCTCAAAATAACTGCTAGCATTGTATTTGCCTTCCTTACTACAGAGTCGGAGTAGTAGGAAAGCAGTAGGAATCAGCGACAAGTCCGCTCGAGCCTGCCCTGCCATTCAATACGATCTTGGCTGATCTGTCCTGGGTCTCACCTTCTCTTCTGTACCTACCTGTACCCCATAGCCCTCTATTTCCCACCTTTCAAAAATGTATCCACCTCCTCTAACTACGCAGGCACATGTCCTATCATCCAGTCTCCATAACCCTCAACCCATGTATAATCCATAATTAGCCACTATAACAACATTCAAAAATACATTTGGACAGGTACATGGATAGGAAAAGTTTAGAGGAATATGGGCCAAACACGGGCAGGTGGGACTGGTGTAGATGGGACAAATTGGTCGGTGTGGGAAAGTTAGGCTGAAGGGCCTGTTTCCATCTCTAACCCAATGGAGTGGATGATTCCAGAGATTCTCCAAACTTTCAGAGACTTTCCAATCTTAATATCCACCGCATATGCCCTTTTAGGATCTTATGGCTTTTCAAAAGAATACCCCCCATTTTCCAAACTGCAAAGAATGTAGATGCAGTTTCTTTACCCATTCATGATAGGACAGCTCTCTGATCTTGGGCGTGAGCCTGGAGAATCTGTTCTGGAGTGTGTTCGATATTTACCCCTCGCTCTCTTCCTGCAGAGTATTGCTCACTTAGCAATTTCTTGAAGGACATTCCTCTTTCACTCTGCCGACCTGAACAGACAATGAAATGGCCTACAAGCCGGAACTGACACTGACCACGTAGCAAACACGCAGGCAAAAACGCACTGAGGGTCTACGATCACAAGAGACACCAGGAACTGCAGGCACTGGAGCCTTGCATAGAACACAGAGGTAAAGCAAAATCTTCAAGAGTAAACAAATTATATGGTGCAAGTGAGATCTGGGGGCAGCACCTCAATTATCCATCCAATCCTTTCCAATAGATTCCCGCAGCATCGCCTGCTGAGGAAGACATTGTTTCTAAAAATACAGAGCGGTGGTGAAGTTGGAAGAAAGCCCTCAGAATCCTCTTTCACAAAAACTCCCAGCTGCCAGAGCTCGCATCTACATAGTAACACTGAAACAGCAAGATCTGAATGGGAAACATTTGCAGCAGTAAAATAGCAGCAAAGGAGAGAGACTACGCTTTTGGCAATTGCATTTAAACTCCGCAGAGAGGAAGTGCATGCTCCAAACAAGGCTTGTTTTCTTAATAATATGAACATTATATTGACGAGGTATTAAGTTAAGTCTTTTAAACCCTTCCTGGAGTAAGTGCTCGGAAGTTAGCTGCCTCTTGGGATGGTGGGTGGATTCCCTATCACTCACTAAACCTGGGTTTAAACAAAGAGCTCCTCAGTCTTGTTCAGATGGAGGATTGTCGGATTCAAGTCTGTGCTTGGCAGATTAGGTTGAAACATGGATCTGAGTCAGGTATGACATCCAGCATTCCGACAATCCGAATTCCGAATGGTCTGAATGATATTCCATGCAGCCGTTCAACACATTAGTTTATAGAGTTATAACCATCTGCAGTTCCTTGTGACTACAGGACAGCTTTGGGACAAGTTGATCTTTATTTCACATGCAAGTAAAAGCGTGAGTGTTCATCTGTGGGATCAGTCATTTGATAAGATCATTCAGAGAGTCATGGAGTCATACAGTGTGGAAACAGGCCCTTCGGCCAAACTTCCCCACGCCGTCCAACATGTCCCAACTATAATCGTCCCACTTGCCTGCGTTTGGCCCACATCCCTCTAAACTATTCATGTACATGTCCAAGTGCGTCTAAAACGTTGCAATAGTCTCCACCTCAACGATTTCCTCCGGCAGCTCGTTCCATACACTCACCACCCTTTGTGGAAACAAGCCCCTTCGGCCCATCGAGTCTATACAGACCATCAATCACCTAGTTATATGTTATTCCACTTTAAGAGGGTGTTGTATCTGTGGAATTCATTGCCACAGACGGCAGTGGAGGCCAAGTCATTGAGCATTTTTACAGCAGAGATTGGCAGTTTCCTGATTAGTTCGGGTGTCAGGGGTTTACGGGGAGAAGGCAGGAGAATGGAGTGTTGTGAGGGAAAGATAGACCAGCCATGATTGAATGGTGGAGTAGACTTGATGGGCCGAATGGTCTAATTTTGCTCCTAACGCTTATGAACTTGTGAACTTCCGCATCCTCCCCCTACACACTAGGGGCAATTTACAGCGGCCAATTAACCTACAAACCCGCACGTCTTTTGGGATGCGGGAAGAAACCGGAGCACTCGGAGAAAACCCATGCGGTCGCAGGGAGAACGTACACCGCCCCCCCCCCCCCCCACCCCACCCAGAGCAGCAGCCGAGGTCAGGATCAAACCCTGGTCTCTGGCGCTGTGAGGCAGCAACTCTACCTCTGTGCCACCATGCAGCCCTCTGCACCAGCTGAATTGTTTTAAAACATTGTGTGACCTGTCCAACTGGATTTTTATTTATTAATATGGAGGCGAGGATTGGTAAGCCTTGGAAGTTAAAGGGTGAGAATGCCTATAAACTTGGAGTGGGTGACTTTGTTGCTCCTCTTATGGGCCAGGGTTACCAGCTGCCCCACTGTGCCAGCCTTGTACAGCGTCTAGATGGGGCACGGAAAATCATCTTTCCTTTTTGTCATCTGTGGGCATGTGTTTATACCTCAAACACGTGAGCCACATTAAAAGTTAAACCTAAATTGCCAAGCAGGAACTGCAGCAGCTTCCACTGCCGAACATGAAGGAGTGCTCTCCACTTTGGGCTGAACACTCTACATAATTTGGCTCTGTGCTGGGTTCCATCTGTGAAAGTGCTTCAATTTGTACACTCCCCCCCCCCCCCCCCCCCCCCCCACACACACACACACACCAACCCCACCCAGCTAAGGAAAGGTCAACAATCAAATAATCTGATGTAATAAAAAAATAGTGGACTTTTCCTAACCTCATCTCAAAAGACAGTGCCTTAGTGTAATGGCCCTGTCCCACTTAGGAAACCTGAACGGAAACCTCTGGAGACTTTGCGCCCCACCCAAGGTTTCCGTGCGGTTCCCGGAGGTTTTTGTCAGTCTCCCTAATGGTCGAAAGTGGTTTCCGTTTTTAAAAATCGGTAATTTTTCAGTCGAAGCCGGTTGCGATGCTAGTTGAAGGTGGTTGCCGGAGGACAAAAACCTCCGGGAACCGCACGGAAACCCTGGGTGGGGGGGCGCAAAGTCTCCAGAGGTTTCCGTTCAGGTTTCCTAAGTGGGACAGGGCCATTACTGTACAAAAGGAACTGCAGATGCTGGCAAATATTGAAGATAGACACAAAGTGCTGAATTAAGTCAATGGGTCAGGCAGCAGCTCAGGAGAAAATTGGTGGGTGACGTTTCGGGTCGGGACCCTTCTTCAGACGTTTTAAGAATAAATACTCTGCAATAAAATTACCTTGCTGATTGTAAAGGAGGTTTTAAATTTAAGAACAGCACTAGACCGATACAAGTTCGTTCAATCAATGAAGGTGGAATTGCTGTCAGCCTATCCCAATGCTTCAAAAGCAAATTCGCCCCAAACATGCTGGTTCACTTAATCAACAGAGAACTAGTTGGACACACCATTCCGTTTCATCGGAAATACAAACAGGGTTCTCTGTACATTAATATACAGGACACACATCAATTCATTTCTAGCCTCAAACTATACTGTGGCTATTAAAATTAAGTGAAAAAGTAAGGATCGGTCTCTCAAGGGTTTTATTGGATGGAAAACCATTCTGCACGATTACTCGAGAAAGGTCAAATGTTCCCCGCGCAGCCACGTAGCCCATTTTCCCGACGAAGCAATCGATGCAACTAAAGCTCTTAAACACAACACAGTGAGCCATGGAGATGATGGGATATTCTGACCGAGATAAAATATTTTGCATTTTAATCCTAACCGTTTGATGTACCCTGTTGTGCACCCTGCAACTCCCCGCCGTATAACCTTCACCCTGCCTCCTAGCACCAGGACCTCTACGCCAAGACTTGCGTGAGACCAGACTATCTATGCACGTCCCCGCTTTGCTGGAATGAAACAGAGTTGCAATTAAATAAATATCTCAAAAGGTTTGTTTTCCATTGACATCATCCAACCTCCGTCCCACAATGTAGAAACTAAAAGGCTGTCAAAATAGGAAACAGATGGTACAAACAAACACAGACGCACAAACATATAGAGACCCGCAGACATGTAGCAGTGGCCATTGTGAAGGCATGTTAAGTTTTAGATACAGAAAAGTACCGGGTAATAAACCGGTCAGTTTAACTCAGCGTAAAATTTGATGTAAATTCACTTTTATTTTCCATTCACTTCCCCCCCCCCCCCTTTTACCCTTTATTTCCTCTCATGCTTGTTGTTTAGCCTAATCAGCCAGCTGAAGGAATTCATGGACACATTCCAAGACTCTGTTCCTTGGCACCGTTCCTTCGCATTGCATTCCTCGAGACTGTGTAACAAACCTTCAGCAATTTCCTCACACATTCATCTGTGCTGCACATTTTTGAGAGGTTTAAAATGAACTAATTTGGACAACACATTTTAAGGGGACAAAAAAAAGTACCCTTTTATAACCGCTCAATGTCTTACGAATGGCGGGTTGGGGGAAATGCTCCAAACCAGGCTATTGGGAGAGCACAAAGCATGTAAACATTATGCTTTGACTTCTCCCCAATCATCTGGAATGTAGCTAAGTGGCCAGATTGATGGGATCATGAGCAAATGTCCTTCCAACTAAGCTTCTGGGGATGGTTGTAAAATTGTAAATTGGCCCTAGAGTGTGTATGATAGTGTTAGTGTGCAGGGATCACTGGTCAGCACAGACTAGGTGGGCCTATTTCCGTGCTATATCTCTAAAAAAACTAAACTAAAGGATGCAGATTGAAAACAGGCCCTTCAGCCCACCGAGGCCATGCCGACCATCGATCGCCCATTCACACTAGTTCTGTGCTATCCCACTTTCGCTTCAACTCCCTACACACTAGGGACAATGTACAGAGGGCAATTCACCTGCAAACCTGCACGTCATTGAGCTGTGGGAGGAAACCGGAACACCCGGAGGAACCCCGCGCAGTCACGGGGAGAACGTGCAAACTCCAAATAAACAGCACCCGAGGTCAGATTCGAACCGGTGTCTCTGCGCCACTGTGCCACCCTTACATCAGTTACAGCCGTTTTCTAAATCCTCTTTCCCTTTTGCACACAACCAATTATTACGGGTCAGTTGCATTATACACTCTTCAGCACTCCAATGATCCAGGATATTGGATACATATACTTTATCTTGATGAAATCTTTGGAAATCAAATCCATCCAGTATTTTCTGTCAAGGGAAATGGTGACCTGAAAACTAAAGCTCCGTCCTTTACATGTGGGGGGGGGGGAAAGAAAATCAGGGCATGTGGAGATCTTTGAATAGAGTGATAGAGTGATACAGCGTGGAAACCGGCCCTGCCGCCCAGCTTGCCCACACTGGCCTACATGTCCCAGCTACACCAGTCCCACCTGCCCGCGTTTGCCCCATATCCCTCTAAAATTGTCCTTTGCATGTACGCATCTACCTGTGGCTCTATTCGACTAATGATGGTGGTACTGTGAACTCTGCAATGTTACACGCTTGGAGAGGATCCCACCACTCTTGGAGACCAGGTGGCTGCAGAGATATTTCGAGATTGTAACATGTATGCAGCAAGAGACGTGTTGATTTGCTATCACTCCACGCACACATCTATACGCATTCTGCTTGAGTAGCTTGTGCGTGAAGACAATCTGTTTCAAATGGGTCAAACAGAGTGTTGTGTGAAGATGATTAATCCAGCACATCCAGGCATGTTCCTCCTGGACACAAGAAGCTGGAGTAACTCAATGGGTCGGGCAGCCTCTCTGGAGAAATGGACTAGGTGGCGTTTAGGGCCGATACCCTTCTTCAGACCCGCTGTGTTACTCCAGACATTTTTTGTGTCTATTTTCGGTTTAAACCAGCATCTGCAGCTCCTTCCTACACATGTTCCATCGGGATCTTGTTTCAAACTTCTGCCAGACAAGCCCAATTCCAATGAGTCCAAAGATAGACACAGAGTGCTGGAGTCAGGTGGCATCTCTGGAGAAAAAGGATTAGTGACATTTTGGGTCGGGACCCTTCTTCTGACTGAAAGGGGGTGGGGGTGAAGAGCTGGAGGTGAGCAAAGACCAGGGTCAGTCAGGGCCCGCCACAAATGACCTCAGGTAGGGACGTGCCTGGTAAACCCATTCTTGGCTAGGGAAGGTGCGATCTCAAGAGAAACATTGTGGAGAATTGTCGAGCTGGTAAAACGTCTAGGGTTCACGAGGAATGGCCAGTCCCTTCCTGTGTGGATGCAGGAGTTTCTATCTCTGTACCAAGGAGTAAATCAGTGCAGATGATGGGTGAGCTCCAGAAACAAACCTGGCGCCATGCCCAGGGACAGTAGGATACGATCTCCGTAGATTCACCAATTAGCTTCCACAGTCAACTTTAAATAACACGGTGAAACAAAAGGAGTATATTTATGCTCACTGCCTGTAGGATATATTTTTAATGAACCTTGGGGACGATTTAGTATAGAAAGTTTGTCAAACGCTAGCTTTTTAACGTCTCGTAAGCTAGAGAGATTGCAGGTTGTGGTGAGGAAAGCTGCTGGGCAGAACCAACAGTCTGCTGTACTGCATGTGTAGAGGGGATGTGGAGAGGATGTTTCCACTAGAGGCCAGAACCTCAGAAAAAAAGGACATACCTATAGAGGATGAGGAGGAGTTCCTTTAGTCAGAGGGTGGTGAATCTGTGGAATTCATTACCGCAGACGGCTGTGGAGATCAAGTCAATGGATATTTTTAAGGCGGAGATTAATAGTACGGGTGTCAGAGGTTACGGGGTTACAGAAGGCAGGAGAATGGGGTTAAGAGGGAAAGATAGATTAACCATGATTGAGTGGCGGAGTAGACTTGATGGGCCAAATAGCCTAATTCCGCTCCTATCACTTCTGAATGTGTCTAGACAGGGAAGATATATAGAAATGAATCTCACCTTCATGAACCAACCAGCATCACAATGCAGTGGCAGTGAAATGAAAAGCCACAATCTGAACTCTCAAACTTGTGCCTTATAACCTTCCTGATCAAGGTCCAACACCTTAAACTGGCACGGTGGCGCATCAGTGGAGTTGCGGCCTTACAGCACCAGAGACCCGGGTTCGATCCTGACCACGGGTGCTGTCTGTACGGAGTTCGTACGTTCTCCCCGTGACCCGTGTGGGTTTTCTCCGAGATGTTTGGTTTCCTCCCACACTCCAAAGACGTACAGGTTTGTAGGTTAATTGGCTAGTGTGTTTAGGATAGTGTTAGTGTGCGGGGATCGCTGGTCAGCACGGGCTCAGTGGGCCGAAGGGCCTGTATTCGTGTGGTATCTCTAAACAAACTCAACCTGCAATACACAATAACTTTGATGGATGTACACACAGTGTATAAAAAAGAGAAACAGTATAGAAACAGTCCCTTCGGCCCAGAGTCCACACCTTCGATCGATTACCCATTCACACCAGTTCCATGTTATGCCACTTTCTATTCCTCTCCTTACACAGTCGGGACAATTTTCAAAGAAGCCAATTAACCTAGAAACCTGCACATCTTTAGGTCGTGGGTGGAAACCGGAGCATCTGGAGGAAGCCCATGTGGTCACAGGGAGAACATGGGAAACTCCATACAGACAACACCGGAGGTTAGGATCGAACCCGGGTCTTTGGCGAGTTACCAAATGTGCCACTGTGCAGCCCTACAGGATCCAACAGCAACATCACAATACACAGAATAATGCCATCTCTCCAGGTTAGTCCGTTATAGAGTTGTGTGACATATAATTGTATAACATCATTATACTAGGTACATGGCGATGTTACCATGGTCCAATGGTACATTCACACCCCATCTAACTCCAACACTACATGGTAACTCTTCCAAACAAGAAAAAATGTCCAAAGCGGCTGACACAGTGGGAAGAGTTACTGCCTAACAGCACCAAACACCCAGGTTCGATCCTGACTATGGGTGATGTCCGTACCGGGTTTGTACGTCCTCCCCATGACCGCGTGGGTTTTCCCCGCCTGCTCCAGTTTCCTTCCACACTTCAAAGGTTTGTAGGTTAATTGGCTTGGGTAAAGATTGCAAATTGCTTCTAGTGTGTAGGATAGTGCTGGTGTACGGGCATCGCAGGTCGGCACAGGCCAGGTGGGCCAAAGGGCCTGTTTCGCTAAACTAAAGAAGTGTGTGAGGACTAATGACAGCCAAATTACTACTCGTATGTACCACAACATACATCCTTCCAACCGCTCTATTTTCATTTTATCTCCTAATGATAATTGCTTAAAACTCAACAGGGGGTCAAAGGCCTTTGACTGACTGCTGCCAACGCCATCTGGTGAAATGATATGCAGACATCACAAGAGAAACTTTCAGCATCGAGCTAAATTCTTCACATTGCCTGACGCTTGCGGTTGCACACACTCTGAATGGTCGTGTAAACATTGGGAATCTCATTGACTTGGGCACGAAGTAAAAACAGCGACTGCCAGTCCACAACTGAATTCCTTTGCCATTCGAGCGAGAGAACCGTTTCCTCATCAAAATCCCACTCACTTCCCACCGCCTCTTTTTCCTGCTTGCCGGCGGCCAAGTTATGGTAAAGATTGCTTTTTTCTTTGAGCCAACTAAATCCAATTGCAAGCACAAGTATTTTCCCCCTGGGAGACCGTTTCCTAAGAATCCTGAGAAATGATCCACCAACTCATTCTATAATAATCTTTTGGCCCCATGAATTGCAAATCAGGCCAGATCGTAAAAAGCAAAGACATTTCTGGTACATTAGTTCAAAGATACAGCTTTGAAACGGGCCCTTCAGCTAACCGAGACCCTGCCGACCATCGATCACCCGCTCACATCTGGTTGTATAGTGGCCGATTCGGAAACTCCAAGCCGCTGAGTGTGTTCTTCCGTTCCGGCACCGGGGCTGCGATCACCCCAGCGAGAGGGCCTGAACATCGGGCTGCCGTAGCGACGACTGCGGAGGGTTCAAAGGCCCCGACTGCAGGTGAACAATGAGGAAGACAACTGAACTTTATTGCCTTCCCTCACAGTGGGAAACCTTGATTCCGCTGTGTGGGGATGTTCATGTTAAACTCTATCGTGTATTGTGTTCTTTTTATTCGTGTGGCTGTATGGTAACTCAAATCTCACCGTACCAATTGGTGCATGTGACAATAAATGTAACTTGGACTTGAACACTTCTTCTACATTATCCCACCTCTCTCACACGCTACACATGCTAGGGGCAACTTACAGAGAGCCAATTAATCCACAAACCCGCATGCCTTTGGGATGTGGGAGGAAACCGGAGCACCCACAGAAAAACCTTTGTGGTCACAGGGCGAACATGCAAACTCCACACAGGCAGCACCCGAGGTCGGGTTCGAACTCGGGTATTCTGGTGCTGCGAGGCAGCAGCTCTACCTGCTGCGCCACAACGCCACTCGTTTTTTGAACGGTGGAAGAATGGGTGGGTGGTGGGTATCTTGAATCGCTCCCTTCATACTCGAGGCCTATTGCTGGCAAGATTCAGTATGGAAGAATAGAACACATTGTAAAACTGAGAACATAAAGAATAATTTCACACAGCAGCTGGTGGGGAACACAGGGATTTCTTTCCCACGTGCATCATGAGTTTGTTTTATGTGGTTGCTTTGCCTATCACTGTGGACAATCAAATCTAACTTTATTCGTGGTGAGAAAGCAAAAGACCTAGTGGTTCAGAAAGGATCTGATTGAGAAGAGGGCGGCACGGGGGTGCAGCGGTAGAGTTGCTGCCTTACAACACTTGCAACGCCAGCAATACAATATTCTAAACGGGACCAAGTTGGCAGGCTGCACACTGGAGCTGCTGCATGCGGCTCTACAGCATCGATTGATGAGATGAGTTTTACACCTCTCTGTGTGATCACAGGGAGAATGGGCAAAATCCACACAGACAGCATCCTTAGTCGGTATTCAACCCAGGCTCTACCCAGATGCTGCCCGACCCACTGCGATCCTCCAGCATTTTGCCGTTTATCTAGAGATTCCAGCACCTGCAGTTTTTGTATCTCTGCTTCTTAAATGTTACGAGATTCTCCGCCCCCATCCGCCCATCTCATGGTCTTACAGATCCAGTCCTATCCAGATTTATATTTGTTTGAATGCATTACAAGCCATCTTGTGAAGAGAATTAATTGACTAAATGTTATGGTAGGTGAGACACAGCTTTGTTTATGCCAGCTGACTGGGCAGGTACCGTCTTTGATAATTAAACGCGCCAGCGGTTACAGGAGCTCTCTTGGGAAGTCAGAACTGCCAGCAGTTCACAGCAAATCAAGTAATTTAGAAGTGTAAAATAGAAAACTTAAAACGCCAAAAACATTCTGAAACTTTTGTAAAATGTTGCATATTGTATATATACGGTGGCACAGCGGTAGTGTTGCTGCCTTACAGCGCCAGAGAGCCAGGTTCGATCCTGACAACAGGTGCTGTCTGTACGTTCTCCCAGAGACCGGGTGGGTTTTCTCTGGATGCTCCGGTTTCCTCCCACACTCCAAAGACGTACAGGTCTGTAGGTTAATTGTTCAGCAAAATTGTAAATTATCCCTAGTGTGTAGGATAGTGCTGGTGTACGGGATGATCGCTGGTAGGAGCAGACCCGGTGGGCTGAAGGGCCTGTTTCCACGCTGCATCTCTAAAGTCTTTTGCATGATTCAGGAGCGCTGTATCTCTCTGATCTCCCGCCACGTCCCAAAGGCGTGCGGACTGCTGTAGATTGACCCTGGTGCAGGCAACACACGGCAATGAACCCATCATACAATACAGAACACAGTATACAACACTGAGACAGGACACGTCAAGCAGTCATCCCACTGACTGACCCTGGTGTAGGCGTGTGATGGGTCAATCCATGGACATTCAATGGGACAACTGTTTTATGTTGGCCAGAGGATCCTGTTTCTGTGTTGTACAGCTCCACGACTCTCTATGTGGAAGCAAAGAGCTGCAGACGCTGGTTAATATACAAAAGGACACAAAGTGCTGGAGTAACTCAGTAGGTCAGGCAGCATTTCTGGAGAACATGAATAGGTGATGTTTTAGGCTGAGATCCATCTTCAGACTGAAGAACGGTGTAGATAGATAGAGATAGAGATAGACAGATTCTTGATTAGTACAGGTGTCAGAGGTTACGGGGAGAAAGCAGGAAATGGGGTTAGAGGGAGGGACAGATCAGCCATGATTGAATGGCGGAGTGACTTGATGGGCTGAATGGCCTAATTCTACTCCTATCACTTGTGATCTTAGACCCAAAAGGTCACCTATCCATGTTCTCCAGAGATGCTGTCTGACCTGCTGAGTTACTCCAGCACTTTGTGTCCTTCCATGACTCTCTAACTGGGGAGTCTATCATTTTGGAAAATATATTGCTGGAGTGGAAGATTGCAAACTTCACGTGGTCCGCCCTGTTTCAACTAATGCAATCAACTCGACGTGCACAGACGGAAGATCAAATAGGACAAGTCGTCCAACAACTTTAGGCTGTGCATGCCACACGAAAGAAGAAGAAGAAAATATATTGCTTTGGCAAAAAGACAGGATGCACTCACTCGTTTACCAGAATGAGACACGGACACACAATCCTCTAATCCTGAGCTGCTGCAAGTATGAATTTAACTGTTCCATTTGGCTACAAGCGGCAATAAAACACTCTTGACTCGTGAGAGTTCACCCAGTGAACCACGGCGAAGATCATTGAATTGAAGTCTCACCAGGTTTTGAGAAAGAACTGAATGCCTTCCATTTTCCTTGTTGGGTGAATAGTCAGAAGTTCGGAGGTTATAGGAGCAGAATTAGGCCATTCGGCCCATCAAGTCTACTCCGACATTCATTCACGGCTAATCTATCTTTCCCTCTTAACCCTATTCTCTTGCCTTCTCCCCAAAACTCAAGACTCCCTTACTAATCAAGAATCAGTCAATCTCCGCCTTCAAAATATCTATTGACTTGGCCTCCGCAGCCTTCTGTAGCAGAAATCCATAGATTCACCACCCTCTGCTTAAAGAAATTCCTCCACATCTCCTTTCTAAAGGTACACCCTTTTATTCTGAGGCTGTGGCTTCCAGTCCAAGACTCTCCCACTAGTGGGAACATCCTGTCCACATCCACTCTATCCTGGCCTTTCACTATTCGAATGTTACCACCCAAACTGTGTGTTGAATTATACACACTGTCTCACCACATCCAAATAGTACCCCATTTAAGATGAAGTAAATTTGAAATAAAAAACAAAAGAAAAACTGGAAAAAATCAATAGAAAATAGAATAGAATAAACATTTAAAAAAAAATACTGTGGAAGCATTCGGCAGATCTGCAGAAAATGAAACAATTAATGTTTCAGATGAAAGGTTCCAGACTGTCCATCTTTGCTGCCCGATCTGCTGAATGTTTCTACAGTATTTTCTTTTTTCTATTGCACGACTTAAGAGTCTTCATGAGATAATGAACAGGCCTCCGCAAATCTTCAGGGGCCTCAGTGGCTTCTGGGGAGCCTATTATTCTGCAATAATGCAATCAGATGCTTTCATTGTCAAAACGGAGCCATGTAAATTCTCACCAACTTGTCCAGTCTTGTCGTGTTTGCATGCAAAAGGATATCATAATGCAGCGAAAGAAATTTAAAGTGCGGCACTCCCTTCGATTAGCAACGGCGGCGAGGGATGGGGCAGCTAAAAATGGGGAGTACACGTTAATGGAAGTACATGCTGGGTCTGCACATCCCAGTGGAATACAGGAAGGTTGCAATATGGAACTGCCCAAGTGCATCGGAAATCAATTAATGTTGGTTTTGAATTGCCTTCACAAATGCAGCCTCCAGGAATGCAGCTAAAAATAATCTGCATGAACATTTGATCTGTGCATTAGCAGCTCCAGGAAAGATTCAGCCATGCGATGGAAATTCTTTCTCCCAAAGAATAACAATTAGACCCGCTCTGCCAACCCCCACTGTCCCACAAAGTCATTAGATTTAAGCACAAATCAATGCAGGCCAAGAAGTCAGCCAAATGCTTGCAGGGCTTAAGGTCACATTTGTGGATGTGGAGAGATGTTCCCCCTGGTGGGGGGAGTCTAGGACCAGAGGTCACAGCCTCAGAATTAAAGGGAACATCCTCTCCACATCCACTCTATTGCCACCAGAACAAATTAAAGGGAGCTCTTTTAGAAAGGAGGCGAGGAGGGACTTTTTTAGTCAGAGGGGCCAAGTCAGTAGATATTATTAAGGCAGAGATAAACAAATTCTTGGGTACACAAAATGCTGGAGAAACTCAGCGGGTGCAGCAGCATCTATGGAGCGATGGAGATAGGTAAAGTTTCGGGCCAAAACCCTTCTTCAGACTCGGACAAATTCTTGTTTAGAATGGGTGTCAAGGGTTATGGGGAGAAGGCAGGGAAATGGGATTAGGAGGCAGCGATCAGCCATGATTGAATGGCAGAGTAGACTCGATGGGCCGAATGGCCTAATTCTACTCCTATAACTTGTGAACCTGTGATGTAGAAAACGTTGTGTACTGTGGCAGGATAGAGCAACAATGATAGGAGAACGTGAAAAAAAGGCCAAAGATAGACACAATGTGCTGGAGTAACTCTGCGGGCCAGGCAGCATCACTGGAGGAACAAAAGGAGAGGTGATGTTCCGGGTCGGGACCCTTCTTCAGATTCAACATGGATGGACTGAAGGACGGGCCTTGACCCAAATAAGTCACCTGCATTTTATTCTCCAGAGATGCTGCCTGACTAGCACTTTGTGTCTATCTTTGTTATAAACCAGCATCTGCAGGTCCTTCCTATTCCAAACTATTCAACAGACACGCCTGCATATCTCAGCTGCCTTTGAGAAGCTACCAACGCCACCAGTTGGTGATTTTGTTTTGAACGAGGCAGAAACAGAGGCCAACAGAACCAAGCATTGTTCAGCAGATTCACCAGCCTCTGGTTAAAGAATATCCTCATTCTTTGCCATTCCCTCACCTTTAGCTTGGACAATCCCGCCAGATGAACCCCCACTAACCCCTGGCCTAATTTTCCGGCCTGACACCACATTCAACACCCTTATTCCCCCCCCCACACACACAGTGCAACTCAGCCACACCTGGCTCTGGCAATAGCATCTCTGGAGAACATGGATAGGTGACGTTTTGGGTCAGGGTGCTTCTTCAGACAGTGTGAAGGAGCATCCCAAACTGAAACGTCACCTATCCATGTTCTCCAAAGACGCTGCCTGACTCGCTGAGTTACTCCAGCACTTTGTGTCCTTTTATATAAACCAGCGCCAGCAGTTCCTTGTTTCTAAAGCTTAACATGAACATGAACTTGGTAAATAAACTCCAGCAATCATCCGCAGCTTCTGCTTAATATACACACATTAGTCACCAGGAATAGCACAGTGGACGGAGGTACGAAGAACTCTGCTGTAACATTTTTTAAAGTTTTCGGAAAACTCATTCCTTCCTCCTCTGGGAGTTGGTCATTCCAAAGGGCCGGAATGCAACACTGCGAGTCACTTGGCTTTGATTGCCCATAAATCCAACCAGTTCCCACTTTTAGAGCCTGTAGAGTTAACTATTTACCTGCCAATAAAGGGCACGGACTGGACAGGGCAAATGAAGCTGCAGCTCTTGAGAGGAGAATTCAGTCTGACTAATCGTGGGTGGCATGGTGGCACAGCGGGTAGAGCTGCTGCCTCACACCGCCAGAGATCCGGGCTCAATCCTGCTCTCGGGTGCTGTCTATATGGAGTTTGCATGTTCTCTCTGTGACCGCGTGGGATTCCTCCGGGTGCTCCAGTTTCCTCCCACGTCCCAATGACGTTGCGGGTTTGGTGGTCTCTTTCCACGCTGTATCAGGAACCAGAGAGGAACCATTGGAAAGGGCCCATTTTGAGACCACAGGACAGTGGGCTACCTCCAATTTAAGCACCCTCCATGTGGCCCAAACTATGCAGGGTGAATGCCGATTCCAGCAGTCCTAAAACACTTTCAAATTGTGACCAGCAATCTTTCCTGCAGTGGAGGATGAGTCTTCAATGCCAGAAAATCAGAAGAGGGATGAAGGAGTTGCCTAGATGGTTCGGCAGATTCAAATTAGTGAGTATATAAAGAGGAACGTCATGGGATAACAGGCACAAAATTGACAGGGAATTAAATTCTGGAATGAAAACTGAAATTGTTGCAAATATCCAGCAGGGCAGGCAGCACATGCGGAGGGAGAAATAAGAGTTAAAGTTTCAGATTAATTACCTTTCATAAGAAAATAAGAACAAGACAGGAGACACAAGGAACTGCAGATGCTGGAATCTTGAGCAAAATACAAAGTGGTGGAGGAACTTGGCGGGTCAGGCAGCATCTGGGGGGTGGAGATAACAGGTGCCGATTCGGGTCGGAACAAGCGCCCAGACCCGAAATGTCACCTGTCCATTTATTTCCGCAGATGATGCCCGATGCTGTGAGTTCCTCCAGCCCTTTGTGCTGAGCAAGAGGTAGGAGCAGGTTGTGTGTGGGAAGGAACTGCAGATGCTGGTTTCCACTGCTGAGTCACTGAGAGAAAATAGGAAGGAGAGCAAGGAACAGGAAAGATGGACCAATGCTAGATTGCAGACAGCAGGCGATTCAACGGCAGAAGGAAGACTAATTAATCCTGATCTGTTTGCGTTTCTAGCTCCACACAGATCTACTTGCATTGCTCTGTATTCCCATGCCTGCTCGAAGATTCGTTAAGTACATTTTTTGTACCTTACAATTATATCTTGCTGTAAACAAAGATTTTCTTCCACTGCGTGCGAGGAAACGATTTATTTTGCAGAGGATGTGCCCTTCAACTAAATATTATTAACTGATGGCTCCCAATGTGAGTTAATCCCAAAAGCCTTGTCTCTGCACGGTACATCTAGGCCATGTCCTTCTAAGGTAAGGCTCTACCCACTTTATGCACACACTATAAATAGTATTTTAAATGAGAACTGCTTACATTTCCTCCTCCTCACAAGAATCCATTCCTACAATAATTAAAAAGGGTCCCCTTTGTGCGAACTTTCCAATATATTCTAGCCCTGTGTATATCTGATAAAAACCAAAGGGAAGTCAGAGTTTAAGTCTGCAAATCCTCAGAAAGAGAAATAAAGCAAATACAAAAGAAAGCAAGCATTCCCCATAAAATATTTGGACAGTGTAACTGGATAACATTAATATTTATTTAACTTTATATAGAACATGAAATATTGTATGTCATGGGTTTCAAAGCCTGGCTCCCTCAGATCAAAAGCATTCTTAAGACAGAGCTCTATTCATATTAAAGATTGCTTGCACAGATATGGGTTTAATTTTGTTCGTTTACTGTTACAAAACAAAAAAGAAATCAAAACATTGCGGACTGCCGCCTGTTATTAATGGTCGACCACATTCATCTAGTTCGATGTTTTCACCTTCCAAGTGGAGAGGGCCCTTTTCACTTTCCAAAGTACATTCCTTAAGAAGCCTCAGAATTGAGTCTCCCCAAGTGTTCAAGGCTGAATATTTTTTAACCGAGTTGCTGGAAAAAAAAAATTGGCAAAACTGGCAATGTCTTGTTAAATTTCAACTCGTCAAGAGGAGGCCAGCTTTGACCTTTGGACGCTTCCAGTTCAGCTGCCAACTTAGCAGTGAGGCAGCTCCACGACCTCTTGATTTCTCGATCAGTACGGGTGTCAGAGGTTTTGGGGAGAAGGCAGGAGAGTGGGGTTAGGAGGGAGAGATAGATCAGCCATGATTGAATGGCAGAGAGAGTTGATGGGCCGAATGGACTAATTCTACTCCTATTCCTTATGACCTTTCACCCCAGGGCCTGCGTAACCTCACTTCAGCTCCAGGGCAGCACAGTGGTGCAGCTGGTAGAGCTGCTGCCCCACAGTGCCGTGACCCAGGTTCGATCCTGACCTCGGACGCGTGGAGTTTGCACACGTTCTCTCTGTAATCGTGTGGGTTTCCTCCGGGTGCTCCGGTTTAACTCCCACATCTAAAATAGGGGTTTGTAGGTTAATTGGCCTCTAAAAAAAAAAAAACCCTAATGTGGATGAAAGAAAGTGGGATAACATAGAACTAGTGTGAACGGGTAATCAATGGTATGCACGGATTCAGTGCGCCTATGGACCAGTTTCCATGCTGTATCTCTAAACCAAATAAGATTGCCCTACTGCTGCTCCAATCAGTACAATCCCTTGCCTAAAGGGGCTGTCCCACTTGGGCAACCTAATTGGCGAGTTTAGAAGAGTTTGAAAAAATGACAGGTTGACGATCTCCTTCGAATATGTAGAAGACCTCCTTCAACCCCCTTCGACTAAGTTGAAGACCAGCTTCGACCAGCTACGACTAGCTACCACTAACTTCGGGAAAATTGGACACTGAATAGCGGAGAGTGAAGACGACCTCCTTCGATCTCCTTCGACTTCCCTTCGACTATGATGAAGACTACGACTACCTTCCACTACCCTCGATTACCTACGACTAACATGCCGACCTACTATGACCTACTACGACTAAACCTGCAAGTAAAAAAAGTGTCGATTTTTTCAATGGCGACCTTTTTTTACTCGCGGGCATTTTTTAACAAATCACCGCGACCTAGCTGAGGCCTTGTGTACGCGGAGACCACTCTCGAGCACGAAGGAGAGTTACGAAGACCTCCTATGGCCTCGTGTCGAGCCTGCTGCGAGTATGAGTCGAGGGAAAACTCGCCAGAACTCGCGGATTAGGTCGCCCAAGTGGGACAGGCTCTTTACAAAGGTCAGAGAGTCAGAGACATAAAGCGTGGAAACAGGCTCTTCGGCCAACTTGCACACACCAACCTACATGTCCCATCTACACTAGTCCCACTTACCCATGCTTGGCTCATAACCCTCTAAACCTATCCTATCAATGTACCTGTCTAATTGTCTCTTAAATGTTATGATAGTACCTGCCTCAACTACCTCCTCCGGCAGCTCGTTCCATATATCCACCACTTTTTGTGTAAAGAAGTTACCCCTCAGGTTCTTATTAAATCTATTCCCATCTCACCTTAAACCTATGTCCTAAGGTTCATGATCCCCCTACCCTGGGCAAAAGACTGGGCATTTACCCAATCTATTCCTCTCATGATTTTGTATACCTCTCTAAGATCACCTCTCATCCTCCTGCACTCCTAACCTGCTCAACATTTGCCTATAGCTCAGTCCCTCGAGTCCTGACAATACAATTTTCTGCACCCTTTCCAGGTTGGCAACATCTTTCCTATAACATGGTGATTAAAACTGAACACAATACTCTAACTGTGGTCTCACCAATGGCTTATACAACTGTAACATCCCAACTTCTATACTTAATACTCTGATGAAAGCCAAACTAATATCGGCCTTGGTCTACCCAAGGACTAAAATCTGATCTGATTAGTTCCGTACCTTATCGTACCTCAAGTTTCCCTCTCCCCTGACTCTCAGTCTAAAGAAGGGTCTCGACCAGAAACATCACCTCTTCATTTTCTCCAGAGATGCTGCCTGACCCGCTGAGTCTCACCAGCGTTTTGTGTCTATCCAAGGTCTACTGATCTCGGCTTTAATTCTGTGCCGCTTTATCAAGGCTTTGAAAACTTCTACAAGATAAATCTGTACAAGAAAGTGCGTGACAACTGTATATCACCCAATTCACTGTGTGTCTGGCCTGACATTTGATTTGGCGATGATTACAACTGGGCTTTCAGTTACAGTGGGTTGCAAAAGTATTCATACCCCTTGAACTTTTCCACATTTTGTCACGTTACAACCACAAATATAAATGTATTTTATTGGGATTTTATGTGATAGACCAACACAAAGTGGCGCATAATTGTGAAGTGGAAGGAAAATGATACATGGTTTTCAAATGTTATTACAAATAAAAAACTGAAAAGTGTGGCGTGCAAAAGTATTCAGCCCCCCTGAGTCAATACTTTGTAGAACCACCTTTCGCTGCAATTACAGCTACAAGTCTTTTGGGGTATGTCTCTACCAGCTTTGCACATCTAGAGACTGAAATTTTTGCCCATTCTTTGCAAAATAGCTCAAGCTCAGTCATATTGGTTGGAGAGCGTCTGTGAACAGCAATTTTCAAGTCTTGCCAAAGATTCTCAATTGGATTTAGGTCTGGACTTGGACTGGGCCATTCTAATACATGAATATGCTTTGATCTAAACCATTCCATTGTAGCTCTGGCTGTATGTTTAGGGTCGTTGTCCTGCTGGAAGGTGAACCTCCGCCCCAGTCTTAAGTCTTTTGCAGACTCTAACAGGTTTTCTTCCAAGATTGCCCTGTATTTGGCTCCATCCATCTTCCCATCAACTCTGACCAGCTTCCCCGTCCCTGCTGAAGAAAAGCATCCCCACAGCATGATGCTGCCACCACCATGTTTCACAGTGGGGATGCTGTGTTCAGGGTGATGTGCAGTGTTAGTTTTCCGCCACATGTAGCGTTTTGCATTTAGGCCAAAAACTTCAATTTTGGTCTCATCAGACCAGAGCACCTTCCTCCACATATTTGCTGTGTCCTCCACATGGCTTGTGGCAAACTGCAAACGGGACTTCTTATGGCTTTGTTTCAACAATGGCTTTCTTCTTGCCACTCTTCCATAAAGGCCCGATTTGTGGAGTGCACGACTAATAGTTGTCCTGTGGACAGATTCTCCCACCTGAGCTGTGGATCTCTGCAGCTCCTCCAAAGTTACCATGGGCCTCTTGGCTGCTTCTCTGATCAATGCTCTCCTTGCCCGGCCTGTCAGTTTAGGTGGACGGCCATGTCTTGGTAGGTCTGCAGTTGTGCCATCCATTTTCGTATGATGGATTGAACAGTGCTCAGTGAGATGTTCAAAGCTTGGGATATTTTTTTATAACCTAACCCTGCTTTAAACTTCTCCACAACTTTATCCCTGACCTGTCTGGTGTGTTCCTTGGGCTTCATGATGCTGTTTGTTCACTAATGTTCTCGAACAAACCTCTGAGGCCTTCACAGAACAGCTGTATTTATACTGAGATTAGATTACACACAAGTGGACTCTATTTACTAATTGGGTGACATCTGAAGGCAATTGGTTGCACTGGATTTTATTTAGAGGTATCAGAGTAAAGGGGGCTGAATACTTTTGCACGCCACACTTTTCAGTTTTTTATTTGTAAAAAAATTTGAAAACCATGTATCATTTTCCTTCCACTTCACAATTATGCGCCACTTTGTGTTGGTCTATCACATACAATCCCAATAAAATACATTTACGTTTGTGGTTGTAACGTGACAAAATGTGGAAAAGTTCAAGGGGTATGAAAACTTTTGCAAGCCACTGTACATGGGATATGTATTAAAGATGTGATCAACATGGGCTCCCACAACTACCTGCTACTATTTATGAAATATCCCTCTTACTTCAATCACAAATTTGTTTTAGTTGTGTTATGAAGGCAAGTGAAACATTTTAACAAAGGTAGGCACAATCACAGAAGCACCGTACCACAGCCTTGAAGCATCCTTAGCTGTAACAGAGATAATTTCAGCTGTTCAGTGGGGTAATGACCTGAAGAAGAGATAATCTCGATGGAGAAACGAGGAACTGCAAGTGCTGGAATCCTGAGCAAAGCGCAAAGTGCCGGAGTAACTCGGTGACTCAGGCATCATCTGTGGAGGGAATGGATAGACAATATTTTGGGGCGAGGCTCTTCAGCCCCGATCGGAAACGTCTCCTATCCCACAGATGTTGTCCGACCCGCTGAGCTACTCCAACACTGAAAGCCCTGTCCCACGGTACGAGTTCATTCCAAGAGTTCTCCCGAGTTTGCCCTGATTCGAACTCGGAGATTTACGGTAATGGCCACTCGTTGGTACTCGGGGCTCTCGTGGACATTTTTCATCATGTTGAAAAATGTTCACGAGTCTTCCCGTGCTTACCTGCCGCTAGTGAGTCTTCCCGAGTACCTGCCATTAACGGTAAGAGACGTCCTCGAGTTCCGACGTACCCGCTACGTTCATTCTCCGTGCTTACCATGAGTTTGATTTTTATTTAAACTCGGGAGAGCTCTTGGAGTGAACACGTACCGTGGGACAGGGCTTTTAGTGTTTTGCTGAAAATCTACATGGTACCTTCATGACTGTAGCAGAGAGGTTTAATTCATGTTTAACCAATAATGTTTTATTATTAATGTTTAATGTTTCATGTGTCATTCCTAACTGTCACTGTATGTCATGCTGTCACTTGTGGGCGGAGCACCAAGGCAAATTCCTTGTATGTGAATACTTGGCCAATAAACGTATTCATTCATAACTGTGCAATAGTTTAACACTTATTTTGCTTTGGAAAGCCGCAAACATCCCAAAATGGGCTAAATCTGGTACCCCTTATCTCACACCAGAAGCACACAAAGAACAATTTGCTAAACAGGACGAAAAAAACCCTCGGCAACAATTTTTGTGAATTTTATACTTTACACCTAAACTCATTGTGGGCGGAAGGGCCTAGTCTTGTGCTGTACTGCTCCAGTATTTACAATCCCTGGAACCGACGCCAGAGGATTTGAGCTGTTAATAGTGAAGCAATACTGCATGGGAAATATTTAATCCACGATTATGACTGTTTATTCTAAAAACGGATTGAAAGGATAAAGTATTTTGATGCCTGATGATTCACTGAACAGTTGCACATGAACTTCAAAGATACAGCAACTGTAGAAGAGAGGTTTATTTTTATATGTGTGAATATTTAAAGGCCGTTCACCACAAACCCGGTTTCCTGCTGAAGGCTTCTCAACGAGTTATTCCATTTTCCTCCCGGGGGGGTGATCAATGCTAAGAGAAAGGAAAGGGCTCACTTAAAAAGAGCCAGGTAATCTTCAGGTATTTTGCCCATAAAGGCTAGTGTGAAGTCTATAGACTTTACTTTGGACTGTAGAGATACAGCTGGGAAATCGGCACTTTGGCCCACCGGGTCCGCGCTGACCAGCGATCACACCGCTCACCGACTCCATCCGACACACTGGGGACAATTTACAATTTTACCAAAGCCAATTTAACCGACAAACCGACACGCCTTTGGAGTGCGGGAGGAAACTGGAGCACCCAGAGAAAATACAGGGAGAAGGTAAAGCTCTGTACAGACAACACCGATGATCAGGATCGAACCAGGATCTCTGACGCTGTAAGGCAGCAACTCCTACCACTGTGCCAGCCCTCTATGCCACTGTACCACCTCTGTGAGAAAATTACTCCGCATCCAAAAATGGCAGCAGGTTCATCTTTTTGATATACCTTTGTGCCGTTGTACAAAGCAAAAATTATGTCAGTAAAGGGAAGTATTTGGTCAACTAGTGTACAGGTGATCGCTGGCCGACGCAGACTTGGTGGGCCAATGGGCTTGTTTCCACGCTGTATCTCTAAACTAAACTGCTACGTGTGAACCTTGCCGTGAGCACATTCACCACCATATTCTGCTCCATTACAATGGATAGGAAACTATTTCATTGGTTAGAAGGTGCTTCATGGAGCCAGGGTGATGAAAGGAATTATATAAACGCAAGATTTTCTTTCTCCCACCCAATTTATTCAGCATCAACTTCAAACTCAAACTAAAGCCACTTGGATCTGACTTTCATCCGAGAACAAATAACAATTTTATGTTTGGCTTGGATCGCTTCCTGTGAACTTTGCACAACGTAAACTAACGCTGGATAGCATCATTATTCCTATTTTCTCTTCCCTTTCAAGCTGCTGAGTGAATTCCAACATCAACAAATAGAAGTAAGAGGAGAGAGTGGGAACTGGGAACTGTATTCACAAGCCGGCAGTGAACAAAAAATTGTTTTAAATGTCTCATTCATCTTTTCCTCACATTCAGGTTCACCATTGTCAATGCGGATGTCACCAATAACACCACTCGCTTACAAATGAAACAACTCCCATTTTATGTAGAGAGAGAGAGGGGGGAGAGGGAGGGAGAGAGAGGGGGAGAGAGGGGGAGAGAGGGGGAGAGAGGGGGAGACAGACACAGATAGACAGACAGACACACAAGGAGACAGACACACAAGAAGACACAGAGACTGACAGACAAACAGAGACAGAGAGACACTTAGAAAATGCGGTGACCTCGATTTATTTATCATTTTTCTTGTATTTAATTAATTAAGTCAATTTTGAGGTGTCGCCAGTAACAATACTGTCATCTTCCAACATGCAACCACCCAAACCTGGGCTCACTGCAACTGGAAGGACAAGGGCAGTGTGGGGCTGTGAACACCAACAGCCCAGTGCTTCTACCCAGACCACACTCCAGCCTGAGCTCGTGGATATCTCCATTCCTTAAGCCCATTTCAGAAGATGGCTCACCTCCACCTTCACTGAGGCGTTCTGGAATGGACAATAAATGCTGGTTTTGTCAAAAATGTTCTCGTCCTATGTAGAAATATTTATTTTTAAGAACTACCTCCTCTTCAAACAGGGACTTTAAAAGATATGTGGACAGCGATGTGGATAGGGAAGGTTTAGAGAGATGTGGGCCAAACGTGGGCTGGAGGGACGAGTGTAGCTGGGGCACCTTTGTCGGCAAGGATGAGTTGGGCCAAAGGGCCTGTTTCCGCGCTGATTGACTCTATCAATGACTTGGTTTAGAATCCTCTTCTCTACGCTACAGGAAAATGTCAGCCCAGTTTGCATGTTCATCTCTCCAAAGTTCGGCTTGAAAAGACAACTGGTTCATAAGTTACAGGAGCATAATTAGGCCATTCGGCCCATCCAGTCTACTTGACCATTCAATGATGGCTGATTTTCTTTCCATCTCAACCCCATTCCCCTGCCTTCGCCCCCTAACCCCTGACCCCCGTACCCATCAAGAATCTCTCAATCTCCACCTTAACAATCTGTGGCAATGATTTCCATAGATTCACCACCCACTGACTAAAGAAACTCCTCCTCACCTCCTTTCTAAAAGTACATCATTTTATTCTGAGGGTATGGCCTCGGGTCATAAGTGATGCAAACCTTTTCTCTTGCTTGTTTTGCTTCAACATACCAGTTCTCATTTCCTAGCCACTTTACTTTTTTTTGACGATAATTGATTGTCAATGCCTTAAGCAATTGTAATTAAAGTCATCATTGAAGAATTGCATTAACCATGGGCGTGTGATCTGCATCCTCGTTGCTTGTCCTAATTTGTTCTGTGCCTTTTCATACCTCTAGTTTCCCTCTCCTCTGACTCTCAGACTGAAGAAGGGTCTCGACCCGAAATGTTACCCATTCCTTCCCTCCAGAGATGCTGCCTGTCCCGCTGAGTTACTCCAGCATTTTGTGTCTATCTTCGGTATAAACCAGCGCCTGCAGTTCCTTCCTACACATTAAATCTTTGCTGACCTTGGTGCAATGACATGCTACATCAGAGGACGTGATCTATCGGACATTTCGCCGTCTGCCGCTGTCAGACAGGTTTGGGTAAAAACAGAGAGGGAAAGCACGGTGGTGAACAGTTGCTTCCGTGATCCTGACATTAATTCAAACGCTTTCCAATCTGACTAACAGCCGCATCCCCTGAATTCCTCAGCTCATCAACCCGACTGACATTGACCCTTGTGCTTTGTAGAGAGAACGGCGATGAGTGGCTGTCAGCTCTCTGTAGCTGATCTAGCGCGAATGCTCGGAGAGTATACATAACAGACTCACTGCTGTACGCAGCGTGGGTGGTGATGCCAACCTCCATTCATCCTGCAGACACCAAGATCTGTCCAAGAGTATTTATTCACTGGATGTTTGCAAGAGAGAGTTAGATTTTGCTCTTAGGGCTAATGGAATCAAGGGATATGGGGAAAAAGCAGGAACGGGGTACTGATTGTGGATGATCAGCCATGATCATATTGAATGGCGGTGCTGGCTCGAAGGGCCGAATGGCCTACTCCTGCACCTGTCTTCTGTGTTTCTATGTCTCACCAGAGAAATTGTGGTTACACTGCTGAGTTAGCTCAGTTTAGTTTAGAGGTACAGCATGGAAACAGCCCTTCGGCCCACCGAGTCCGTGCCGACCAGCGATCATCAGCCCGCACACTCGCACTATTCTACACACACTAGGGACAATTTGCAATTTTTATCAAAGCCAATTAACTGACAAACCCGCACGTCTTTGGAGTGTGGGAGGAAACCAGAGCACCCGGGGGAAACCCACGCGGCCACCGGGAGAACGTGCAAACCCCGTACAGACAGCACCCATAGTCGAGTCCTTGCCACTGTGAGGCAGCAACTCCTCCACTGAGCAGTGGCATCGTTACATAATGCCGATACATTATCCCATTCTTAGCAAGTTAATTAATTAGACATTTTAAGTGGCCTGACATCGTGCCACTACTGTAAGCCAGTTCAATTCAGTCTAGTGCTAAGAAGGCATTACTAAAGCTCAATTTCAAGTAGTAATTAACAGATGACTTATTCAAGTGCAATGAAATATGACGTGAGCATACTGGTTTACTTTGGGAAGTCCCAAATTATCACTTTTTCTGCAAGTACCGAGACTGCAGTATTTGGTTGCAGTTGACTTGAGCAATATTTAATCCCAAACATACTTGTACCAAAACCACTTCTCATTTATTCATTTTCGAGAGCTCCAGTAGGCAATTCCCATTCATTCCAACTAGGTATTAATGATTCAATAGTTCTTTATTCTCACATGTATCTGGGATACACCGAGATTTATTTTTGCATACAGTCCAGTAAAATTATTACCATACATAAATACAATCCCAGATTAAGTACAGTAAGTATAGAAACTAGTGGGAGAGTCGAGAACCAGAGGGCAAAACCTCAAAATAAAGGGACAACCTTTTAGAAACGAGATGAGGAGGAATTTCTTTAGTCAGAGGGTGGTGAATCTGTGGAATTCATTGCCACAGACAGCTGTGGAAGCCAAGTCAATGGATACACATGAGGTGGAGTTTGGCAGATTCTTGATTAGTTTGGGTGTCAGGGGTTGTGGGGAGAAGGCAGGAGAATGGGGTTGAGAGGGAAAGATAGATCAGCTTTAATTGAATGGTGGAGTAAATTTGATGGGCCGAATGGCCTAATTCTACTCCTTATGAAACACCACGACCATTTGCAAGCGTCGCCAGGTTATGGTGCCATTTTCAAAGTCCCAGCTCCAGCTGGCTATAAAGCCTCTTTGCAGCCATTGCCTCCACCCGGATTATCCAATGAACTGTTGTCCCTCTCCTCGCCCGGCCACCATCAGTCGGAGGGTAGGACCCCTGTTCCTCCTTACCGGCCCTTCTTACTGGCCAACTCCCTCCGCGCTCCTCTCCGCTACAAGCTGGAGCCGGGCTGGACGGCTCCCTCTACAGGCGGGTTCCTGGTGGGTGAACTGGGCCTGGTGCGGATATCATTCCAATGGGCCAAAGTCTTCCAAAACTATGAATACAGTGATCATCATCCATCTACCATGTTATGCCGAAGCGAATCTAGTCAATAAACCGGCCTCAACGATCACAGTACATCTAATTTCGACCACGGTTATGCAGATATGTTACATAGAAACATATAGGAGTAGGAGTAGGCCACTCGGCCCTTCGAACCAGCACCGCCATTCAATATGATCATGGCTGATCATCCAAAATCAGTACCCTGTTCCTGCTTTCTCCCTATATTCCTTGATTCTGTTAGCCCTGAGAGCCAAATCTAACTCTCTCTTGAAAACATCCATGGAATTGGCCTCCACTGCCTTCTGTGGCAGAGAATTCCACAGATTCGCAACTCTCTGGGTGAAAAAGCTTTTCTTCATCTCCGTCCTAAATGGCCTACCCCTTATTCTTAAACTGTGGGCCCTGGTTCTGGACTCCCCCAATATCAGGAACATTTTTCCTGCATCTATCCTGTCCAAACCCCTAAGAATTTTATAAGTTTCTATAAGATCCCCTCTCATCCTTCTAAATTCAAACGACTACAAGCCCAGTCGACCCATTCTTTCATCATACGTCAGTCCCGCCATCCCAGGAATTGACCTGGTGAACCTACGCTGAGACTGTTATTCCAGTCTCCCACACTCAGCGACAACTGAGACTTCATTTTGATCTTCATCGTGAGGTGCACAACTTGAGAAGAAGACCAGAGAGGCAGATGGGAAGTCCTGACCTCCCATCTACCTCATTGGAGACCTTTGAACTGTTTTCAATCGGACTTTATTGGACTTCAGTCTTTGCACTAAATGTTGTACCCTTTATCTGTGGATAGTTTTATGGTGTTTATGTATAATAGTGCTTTATTTGTCACATACGCAACTGCAGTGAAATTATTCTTGCATATATTCCACATGCGGACGCCACCATTATTCAGTCTAAGGTCCGGTCAACCCGCACGCTGAGAGTACCAGCGAACCAACGCCCCTCTCCTCTCCGCATCCAGCCATCTGTCTGTCCCGAGGCCTCCTCCTGCAGCCTGTGCTGGAAACATTACCCTGGTTCAACCTCCTACCGGTCCACAACTGCCGCTTGATGTCGCCAGCCCGTTCCTGGTTACGCCGTCTGGCTAGCTTTGGGTGGGCCTCACCAACGGACGAGTCTCAGAGCGAGCTCCGACCATCCTTAAGGGGGGGTGGGTTCCTGGTCCTGCTGACCAATGAGCCTTCGGGCGGGTTACTGGCCTTCTCTATGACTGGAAAGCAGTCAAACCAAAGCTTTTTCGCCGTATATCTCGGTACAGGCGCCAAAAATAAACTGGACTTTGGATCAGGTGAGGGCGTTGGGAACAAGGTCCAGTCACATCATTCCCCTCAACGATGGCTTTGGTTCTCAGCAAACCACACAATGGCAGCGACTCTGAATTCAGAGCTCAGTCTCTCAAAGTCAAGGCACGTTTAACAGAAACACACAAGGCTCACTGAACCTGCACCACATGCAGCTGTGGAGTCTGAAGCCAGCACATCTGCTTTTGACACAAGCAACGATGACATTTATCCGATTAAAGATCTACAATGTACGCGCGTGCGATGGAGAACGAGAGGGTGCAGGTAACCACATCATCAGGAAAATGTTGATTCAGGGGTGCAGTTAGCACAGCAGGGGAGAGAGAGAGAAAAAGAGTGCAAAATAAAAACCACTTTCATTTGGCACGGTGAGTGCAGTGTACAGTATTGGTAACCTGTGTATCTCAAAAACTTGTGTTTTTTGTGTTTCCAGCTTAGCTTCAATTGAAATGTTAGCGAGATACAAATTGGGCCAGGTTAATGTCAGAATAAACTAGACCTCATGACTGAACGCTGCAGAGCAAAGGCAAACGGTTTTTACTGGAGCATCTGTGTGTGCAATTTCCCCATCTGAAACTCTGCAGGGCTTCTCCTCCCTCTTTACTGCCAAGTGTCCTGACAATGCATTTGCAGTCTCAAAAGGCACTCAGTATAAAAATAACTTTTATGCAAGGTGTAGTACATTGCTTATGTGCAATTGTTCAGCCGTCAGTGCTGTGAAATGCCCTGTAGTGCTGCTCACTGCTATTCAGCCTAAAGGGCCTGTCCTACACTTGCCAAGTGCAATTGTTCAGCCGTCAGGCACAATTCCGCACGGCCCCGCGACGCCGGACGGCTCAAGCGACCACGTTAGGTCGCGCTCATTGCATGGAGTTGCATGCTGGTGGGACAGGCCCTTAAGGATATGACATTCTGCACTGAGAATCAACACTCCCAGTGCCCAAGTCAAGAGTCAAGAGTGTTTTATTGTCATCTGCCCCAGACAGAGCTGGAGTAACTCAGCAGGACAGGCAGCATCTCTAGAGAGAAGGAATGGGTGACGTTTTGGGTCGAGACCCTTCTTCAGACTGGAGAAGAGTCTCGACCCGAAACGTCACCCATTCCTTCTCTCCAGAGATGCTGCCCGTTCTGCTGAGTTACTCCAGCTTTTTGTGTCTATTTTCAGTTTAAACCAGCATCTGCTGTTCCTTCCAACAAGTGAGAGTATAGATTATATATATACATATATATATTAATACCCACGCAGAGGTTCCAAAGGGAACCAATCCCTTTAACGTACTGAATTACTATAGCTACTGCTCCATGTATATACACACATACATACATACACATACATATATATTATATATATATATATATATATATATATATACACACACATACTCACACACATATATATACACATATATGTATATATATATATACACACACACACCCATATATATATATACATGCATATAACGCGTGTATATCCATTTATGTATATATATATGCATTGCATATATTTATAACAAATCAACAGTGCAAAAAGACAATATCCCCAAGTCTATGCAGTTCAGAGCTTATTTGGAGGATCTCTGATAGAGAGCTGAAAGTTGGAGCTTTGATGCCATTGCACCAGTGCTCACCCATGGAGCAGTAGCTGTAGTAATTCAGTACGTTAAAGGGATTGGTTCCCTTTGGAACCTCTGCGTGGGTTTAATATACATTGGCCTCAGCCACATTGTATATAATCTGCCCATTGCTGGGGTTCTGCTGAGATAAACTGGCTCACAAACATATTTCAGAATCTCTCCATTCTTAAAACCTTCCAGGAGTTCAGCGTTCCTCAAAGTCTGAGCACTTTCCTCCCATTCCTTCACTCTGCCATTTCCCTCAGCTTATGTCCCACACTCCAAATGATCCCTGCAAAGTTTATCCACCCACCCACCTCATTCTCTTGCCCCAATAAAGCTGCTCCATACAGCCACCTCCTTGAACCCAAGCTGTAGATTTTTTACCCTAATTGCAGAATCCCACAGCATAGAAACGGGCCCTTTAGCCTCTGCAGGACATCAAAGTACCATTTTACACTAAAACCCTACACCATTCACATTATACTCTCCCCACATTCTCATCAACATCTTCCTGATTCTACCTCTTGGCTACACGCAGTCACAGGGAGAATGTACAAACTCCATACGGACAAAGGACAAAGGACATTTATTGTCACATACACCAATTGGTGCAGTGAAATTTGACTTGCATTGCAGCACACAATAAAATAAACATAAGACTATGGAATTTAACATTAAACATAAAAAACATCCCCCCCACAGTGGGATCAACGTTTCCCAGGGAAGGCAGCATAGTTCAGTCCACCTCCTCTATGTTCACCCACGGTCAGGGCCTATTTGAGGCCTCCACAGTCGCCGCTACAGCAGCCCGGTGTTTCAGGCCCTCTCGCCGGGATGATGGAACTCCGGCGTCGGAAGAACGCTCTCAGCGGCTTGGAGTTCCGAAACGGCCGCTTCCTCCTGGAGACGGCGGCTCCCGAAGCCCACAGGCCAAGCTGGGCGGAGCTGGACAGCATCCGTAGTCAGGATTACACCCTGGACTCTGGCGCTGTGAGGCAGCAGCTCTCCCGCTGCACCACTGAGCTGCCCCAGCATTACAGCTTTCAGAGAAAGTGGGGATTTTTGTTTTTAAGTGCCAGGGCCACAATGAAGTAGGGAGGGAGATCGGGAATTCATTCTTAGTTGATGGGAAATGTTGCAAAAATGCTACACTAAAAGAGAGAAATATCCCAAATCAAAAATCTTGTGTTTTTGGCGCACATCCTTCCAGCAGGTCAAAATGCTTTCCATCCAGTGAACATTTCAGTTAAAAAAACAAAATCTAACTTTCCGTGAGAGAGAGTGTGTTTGTTAAATGTATAACTGAATCTATATAAATTTTCCATTTGTATGGTTGGTAGTTATTCTGGTGACTGTCTGTACCTCTAGATGCCTTTCCAGGGTTCTGCACAAGTTTGAAGGAGTTTGCATCTGCTGAGGAAACTAATGCTTCTTAAAAAAAAATTGCTTTAGTTAAAAATTGCTTGGGTTATACCCAGTAGGCTAAGTAGTACGGTCTCAAATTAGTTGCATGAATATGCACAATATGAACGTTGGACAGAATAATGTTCAAAGTTCTTAAACCCACAGTTTTACGTGTAATATTATTCTTACATTGTGGTAGTCGCAAATAGACAGCATCTTAGACTGTCAGTTTTGGAAGGAACTGCTGATGCTGGTTTGAACCGCAGTTGGACACAAAAAGATGAAGTAGCTCAGCAGGTCAGGCAGTATCTGTGGAGAAGAGTAATAGGTGGACCCTCCTTGAGCCGAAACGTCACCTGTTCCCTTTCTCTCCAGATGCTTCCTGACTGCTGAGTTACTCCAGCTTCTCGTGTCTATTTTTAGACTGTCCCATTGGCCTTGCGTGTACTGTGGAGAGAAGCAACAGCACAGGGCAGTTGGCAAGAGTTCAATCGAGCAGCTTGCTGGGTGGGTGAAAAACTAGTTATGCGTCAACTTGAACCGTGAAAGCCCAACCCTGCTGCACATCTGTGGATGGAGTTCGTCTCTGTGACGGGCACTTTCAGGGGTACAATGTTCACCAGAACCTGAATAAAAGGCTGCAAGGGATTAAGGGATTACAGGCCTGTTGTGCTGCTGCGAGTATGAATTTCATTATTCTGTTTTTAGGACCTACGATAATAAAACACTCTTGAAGACTGACATAGCTTGAATTGAAGTGGCCCCTTCCATATTTACCTCAGTTCAACACCTGGACCCTTTGCAGCCACTAATGTATTTGCAGCTTAAATTTGTGCTTGTAGAGAAAGGGAACTTTAAATATGCACGGAAAATATCACAAACAGCAAGGCCCGATAGCCTCATTTTTTCTCTCATCTCGTTATCGTTGAAAACATTAGCGACGCAGTGGTGCTGGTTTCCGACGGGCATGGTGACGGACGCACCACACATCTCTGTCCCCCACGCAGCTGGCAAGCTCCTCTTCTGTCTCTACACATGCGTCTTCCATCAATGTCTTCAGCATCGCCTTGATGGGCCGTCCCGGGTCACGTCTCCCGTGGGTGGGTTCCCACAGCACAACCTTGTTTGCTGGCATGTCTGGGTGGGGTGGCAGTGACCAGCGAGCCCCATCCTTCTCCACCTGATCTTCTGGGTCAGAGGTGGAATCTCCCCATAGAGCTGGGCGATGGTGATGTGGTCCCTCCAACTGACATTTTGAACTTTTCTGAGCATTCGGGCGTAGGTACGACCGAGAGACTTGGACAGTGCTCAAGTGAGAGTCCATGCCTCACACCCGTACAATAATATGGAGTTGAGAGATAAAGAGCAGTCCTCCCCAGAACAGAGCCTTCCTTCAGCACTGCACCGAAGCCTCGGCCTGGTTCATCTGAATATCTAAAAGCCGTATCTTCGAATCTGGGACGGAGGTGCTACATGTTATCCACAACAGGCACCCAACAAAGTACTCGCTCGGCTGTTGTTTACAAACTCTCAGTTCTTCCCATCCAAGCCCACAGGAATGAGTAGGTTCACCTAAGATGAGCGTTTGTCGGCACTGGGACTCTACTCACTGGAGTTTAGAAGAATGAGGGGGGGACCTCATTGAAACGTACAGAATAGTGAAAGGCTTGGATTGAGTGGAGCTGGAGAGGATGTTTCCACCAGTGGGAGAGTCTGGGACTGGAGGTCAAACCTCAGAATTAAAGGATGTTCTTTTAGGAAGGAGATAAGAAGAAATTTGTTTAGTCAGAGGGTGGTGAATCTGCGGAATTCTTTGCCACAGAAGGCTGTGGAGGCCAAGCCAATGGATATTTTTAAGGCAGAGATAGATAGATTCTTAATTAATACGGGTGTCAGAGGTTATGGGGAGAAGGCAGGAGAATGGGGTTAGGTGGGAGAGATAGGTCAACCATGATTGAATGAGGGGCCAAATGGCCTAATTCTACTCCTATCACGTATGACCTCATGATCCTAAACTAAACATTTGCTGCCTTCTGTTCTCCACAAGACCTGAGAGTGGGCGACTTCACAGCATGAGTGATGGTCACCCATCAGCATATCTGCCTCAACTGTTGAACGCAAATAATTGGCGAGTGACTGAAAGATCAGGTTCTTCCAAAGCGTTCAACGTTAGAACCCTGGAAGTGCTGGAAGCCTTAGCTACATTCAGCTCAGTTTTCTATCGCCTTGAGGGTTGCACAATCCAACAATATTGGAGGTGTGAACTGAACAAGCAACATTGGATTCAACTACAATCAACTACAAGTTGGCGGTACAATGGCGCAGCTGGTAGAGCAGCCGCCTCAGTGCCAGAGACCCGGGCTCGATCCTGACCTCAGCTGCTGTCTGTGTGGAATGTAGAGATACAGCAAAGAAACAGGCCCTTTGCCCCAACGGGCCCACGCTGACAACCTGTTCACACTAGTCCCACGTTATCCCACTCTCTCATCCACTCTCTGCACGCTAGGAGAGATTCTGCAGAGTGGAGTTTGCACGTTCTCCCTGTGACTGTGTGGGCTTCCTCCAGGTGCTCTGGTTTCCTCCCACATCCCAACGACGTGCGGACATGTGGGTTAATTGGCCCTCTGTAAAAAATCCCCCTAGTGCGTAAAGAGTGGATGAGAAAATAGTATAACATAGAACTAGTGTGAACTGGTGATGGATGGTCGGCGTGCACTTGGTGGGCTGAAGGGTTCGTTTCCATGCTGAATCTCGAAATAAATTCCAAACAATGGAACTAAACCTAATGGGAGGAAAATCCAGAGGTGGGGAACTTGCCATTGATTGAAAGTTATCTGTTCCGACTCGGTATATTTACATGCCTCATTTCTAAGGGAAGCACACAGTCAGAGGGAAGCACATCTGTTTTCAGGAGCGAGCTCTTAAGGCTAAGGGAATCAAGAGATATGGGGTAAAAGCAGGAATGGGGTACTGATTTTAGATGATCAGCCATGATTATATTGAAAGGTGGCGTTGGTTCGAAGGGTCGAATGGCCTACTCCTGCACCTATTGTCTATGTTTCTATGTCTAATCACTAGCCTGAGAGGATATAAAATTCAAACAAAATGTGCATTACAAAGTTCACTTGCTAAATTTACATAATATTCAAATATGGATGCAAATGTACTCCTCTCTCAACACAATGGTAATGTACACATTGTTTCCGTGCTGTATCTCTGAACTAAATTCCAAACAATGAACCTCGACCGAATGGTGAGCAGCTTGCCATTTGGCACTCAACCGGACTCGAGCTGAACCCTTCGGAGGAAACAGCATGTGACGAGTGCTCATCACTCCAGCTGGCATGGGGTCGGGCTACAATGAAGCGGCAGAAAGAGACGGCCAACAGATATATTCATTTTAATTCAAAACCGAGACCCTGTGTGATCATTTCACAGCGGGCATTAAATGCTGTTGCACATCAGTGAACAGCCAGGTACGTGGAAAAAATCCCAATCTCTGCACACTGATCATGAACAGGCTTGCCCCTTGAGCCCACAGCATCTTCCTCCAAATCATTAAAAAAAAAAAAAAATCATAACACGCAATTAATTCTGAATGGAATTAAGCTGAATGGAACGAGCTGCCGGAGGAGCTAGTTGAGGCGGGGACTATTGCAATGCTTAAGAAACATTTAGACAGGTACATGGATAGGCCAGGTTTAGAGGGATTTGGGCTAAACGCAGGCAGGTGGGACTACTGCAGATGGGACATGTTGGTCGGTGGGGGCAAGTTGGGCCTGTTTCCACGCTGTATGACTAACTGGAAAGAGCAAGGAAGGGTGGCACGGTGGCGCAGAGATGAAGTTACTGCCGTTACAGTGCCAGAGACCCGGGTTCGATCATGACTACGGGTGCTGTCGGTCTGGAGTCTGTACGTTCTCCCCGTGGCCGCGTGGGGCTTTCCCCGGGGTGCTCCGGTTTACTCCCACACTCCGAAGATGTAAAGGTTTATGGGTTAATTGGCTGCCGTAAAATTGCCCCGTGTGTGTAGGATAGCGCTAGTGTACGGGGTGATCGCTTGTCGACACGGACACGTGGGCTGAAGGGCCCGTTTCCACGCTGCATCTCAAGTCTCTAAATAGTAACTTCTACATACAGCCCCACAGATCCAATGACATCTGTCCTCCCATCCAGGTAGAGGACACTTTCACATTCTCAGACATAACTTCCACATGAAGTAATCAGCTCTCGAATTAGTCCCTGAGCATTAGGATTACTGGGATATCTTACAATGTCACACCGTTACATGCTTTAGGATAATTGCAATCTATTCTAATGACTCGCTGTTATATAACCTCACCAGTATCTCTCTACTCTAAAATAAAATATATTGATATACTGCCTTCCGTGGACTTTCAGAACTCTCCAAAGTGCTCTACAGTGCTGCACAGTGGCACAGCTGGTAGAGCAGCATTGGAGACCTGGGTTCGGGAGAGTCTGTGCAGAGATTACATGTTTTCCCTGTGACCTTGTGTGTTTCCGTCCACATCCCAAAGACACGCAAGTTTGTAGGTCAATTGGCCTCGGTAAATTGCCCCTAAAGTGTAGGGAGAAGGCGAGACAGTGGGATAACACAAAAATAGTGCCAATGGACTGTCAACAATTGCTGAACGTTTGAATTCAAGGGAGACAAGACGCAAGGGGGGAGAGCAGAAATGTTGAGGCAGAGGTTATTATAGAATAGCAGAGCAAGCTGGATAGACCACTCCGCCCACTCCTGCTCTTTTAATGGTGATCAGAACATGTTCAAACCAAGATGAACAGGTCGTTTTGTGACGCGATACTACCAACCAAGTGGCAGTAAGGCAGGCTTGTTGTATCGAGGTGCAGATCACCCATAATATAAATGGATGGCAGTAGAGGGTAGGAGCTCACCAGCCTACTGTTGTGTGTATGTAGAAGCAAGGAACTGCAGATGCTGGTTTACCAAGGAAAGACACAAAATGCTGGAGTAACTCAGCGGGTCAGGCAGCATCTCTGGAGAAAAAGCATGGGTGACGTTTCAAGGTCTGAACCCTTCTTCAGTGTGTCTTTACTGCTGTTTGTGTGTTACTTTCCATGAAAAACCTCTCCACTGCCTCAACACAGAACATATTGACTGCATGAAGATTTTTTATTTTAAATCAATTTTATTTTCACAGAGCAAAATCAAGCCTTAAAGATTAGATTCTGCATTGGTCGATGGTCCTAACACATGGATGCAATTTTCATCTGGTTTCACAAAGGCAAGTTGTTACTATGTTTTTCTTCCTGGGTTGAGCAGAATGGAATTAACAACTGGATCTGTTTAAGCTTTGGAGTAAACATTGATTAACTCAAGCTGGTTAAACCCTATTCATGATTCACTTGGCAAGTGCAGCCTTCTCAGGAAAACCTTGGCTCCGTCCCTCATGTTATGATGTGCGGCTGCATGTTGGCAGGAAGAACAGAGGCCAGAAACCTGGCTCTCGTGTGTAGGACTCCAACATCCTTTGTACTGTTGGCTACTCCGCGTTGAAAGAGGGGCGGTTGCCATGGAGACGAGTTTCCAAGAATTTTGAGGTAAATGAGTAACAACCCGTGTTAATAACTAGCTGGACCTTCATGGACATCCACCTGAGAACACACACAAGGGGGCCTTGGCTTAATATCTCCAGGCAAACCAGCATCTCCAACTCCAGTAGAGGCTTCCGTGTGCAGTCTCTGGAACAGGACTCAAAGTCTCAATCTTCTGCTGCAGGTTTGCCAGGGCCTGCAATTGAGCCACAAAATGACACCAGAACAATGGTAATGTCAGTGGAGGAGGAATATTGTTCACCCGCCACTTCCTATGGCCAGACCGAAGACTGGCACGGTGGCGCAGCGGTAGAGTTGCTGCCTTACAGCGCCGGACATCTGGGTTCGAACCCGACTGCGGTGCTTGTCCGTATGGAGTTTGCACGTTCTTCCCATGACCTGGGTGGGTTTTTCCCGGGAGCTCCGGTTTCCTTTCACACTCCAAAGACGGACTGTTTTGTGGATTAATTGGTTTGGTAAAATTGTGAACTGTCCCGAGTGTGTGTAGGATAGCGTTAGTGTGCGGGGATCACTGGTCGCCATGGATTCGGTGGGCCGAAGGGCCTGTTTCTGCACTGTATCTCAAAACTAAATTAATGCTATGTGTGTGCTGTATCATTCCCTTTCCTTATCGAACATAGAACAGTACAAATCAAGAACAGGCCCTTCAGCCCACAATATCTGTGCCGAACATGACATCATCCATATCCCTCCATTCCCTGCATGTCCATATTCAATAGTTCACTGCCACTATCGTATATGCCTCAACAACAAATCCTGGCAGCACGTTCCAGGCACTCACCACCTGTTGAAAAAAGTTGCTCTGCACATCTCCTTAACACTTTTACTTATCCCTTGAAAAGAACACTCAAATCTGTACCTCAACAGCCTGTCGTTGCAAATTCCCCCAATTGTCTAACATACCAGAGAGGACATCCAATATATCCTTCCAAAATAAAGCCATGGGATGTTTCCCTTCCACCCGACAGCGGAGATGGGGCTTCCATTAAATGTCAGTGTGGCAGCTCTTGCAGTGCAGCACTGCCCCAGCACTGACCAACTCTGGACCTTGGGCTTTTGTTTGAGGCTGGAACCTACAGAGCCTCAAGAGTCTATGGCAGCAGCACCAGGAGCAAGTCTGAAGAAGGGTCTCAACCTGAAACCTCCATAGATGCTGCCTGTCCCGCTGAGTTACTCCAGCTTTTAGTGTCTATCTTCGGCAGTTTAATGAATTCTTGCTTGTCCCATTGGAGCGGTGTTCGAACAATCTCTGTGCGAGTTGTCTCCGATGGGGAAGCTGACCAAATTGGCAGAACGGACAACATTGAGTGCTTTTATTGTGGGCTATCTCTGCAGTTTAATTGCTGATCTTAAATCCTCTCCAACCTGTACAAACAGGGTAGGAGGCTTAAAGATTTAAAAAAAAAACACCAAGAAATACTGCCTTTCTTTTCTCAATAACTTATAGATTTTTTCCATCATTATATTTTTTATCTGTGTGTGTTACATTTCGGGGCCTGCTAAGCTGCCACGAATAGGAATTTCATTGATTCATGGCCGGTACAAATGAAAATGAAATACTCTTGACACTCTTTTGAAACTGAATGTCAGTAGGCATCTGGAAAGCGTAACTGGCACCTACAGTTTTACGGACACATGGGGAACACAAAGGGTGGCGCAGTGGCTGGCTTACAGTGTCAGAGACCCAGTTTCTATCCTGACTATGGGTGCTGTCTGTACGGAGTTTGTACGTTCTCCCTGTCACCACGTGGGTTTTCTCTGGGTACTCCGGTTCGCCTCCCACATCCCAAAGACTCAGGTTTGATCTTGACCTTGGGTGAAGGGATTCAAAGTAACTTTTGCAAATTTGCAGAACTGTGAGGAGGATGCTATGAGAATGCAGGGTGACTTGGACAGGTTGGGGGAGTGGGCAGATGAAGTTTAATGCGGATAAATGTGAGGTTATCCACTTTGGTAGCAAAAACAGGAAGGCAGATTACTATCTAAATGGCGTCAAGTTGGGAAAAGGGGAATTACAACGGGATCTGGGGGTCCTTGTTCATCAGTCTATGAAAGTAAGCATGCAGGTACAGCGGGCAATGAAGAAAGTGAATGGCATGCTGGCCTTTATAACAAGAGGAGTTGAATATAGGAGCAAAGAGGTCCTTCTGCAGTTATACAGAGCCCTAATGAGACCACACCTGGAGTATTGTGCGCAGTTTTGGTCCCCTAATTTGAGGAAGGACATTCTTGCTATTGAGGGAGTGCAGCGTAGGTTTACAAGGTTAATTCCCAGAATGGCGGGACTATCATATGCTGAGAGAATGGAGCGGCTGGGCTTGTACACTCTCGAATTTAGAAGGATGTGAGGGAATCTCATTTGGACACGCTAGAGGCAGGAAACATGTTCCCGATGTTGGGTGAGTCCAGAACCAGGGGTCACAGTTTAAGAATAAGGAGGAAGCCATTTAGAACGGAGACAAGGAAACACTTTTTCTCACAGAGAGTGGTGAGTCTGTGGAATTCTCTGCCTCAGAGGGCGGTGGAGGCAGGTTCTCTGGATGCTTTCAAGAGAGAGCTAGATAGGGCTCTTAAAAATAGCGGAGTCAAGGGATATGGGGAGAAGGCAGGAACGGGGTACTAATTGGGGATGATCAGGCAAGATCGCATTAAATGGCGGTGCTGGCTCAAAGGGCCGAATGGCCTACTCTTGCACCTATTGTCTATTGTCTGTATGGAGCTTGTGTGTTCTCCCTGTCACCACGTAGGTTTCCTCCATAGGTGTTCCGGTTTCCTCCGACATTTTAAGGACATGCGGGTTTGTAGCTTAATCGCCCTCTTATAAATTGCCCTTAACATGGCGGGAGTGGATGAAAAAGTGGGATAACAGAGAATGAGTGAGCAATGGCCAGCATGGACTGGGTGAGCTAAAAGGTCCGTTTCCATGCTGTGTCTCTGAACTGAATTCCACATCACCATCAACATCAGAACAGATTAGCAGAGGGAACCCCCGGCCAGCCTCCCCGTGTAAATGTCAGCCCATTCATGGCATACCTCAGGGCGATTCCTGCTACACTACACAACGCAGCTAATGATGACACTAAACTCAAACATGCCAGGCATTGGAAACGTGCGGCAGGCAGCTATTCCTTGAGCGATCAGAATGGTCAAGGAAATGTGCAACCAGGAAATGTGAACAAGGTTCCATATAACCATATAACAATTACAGCACGGAAACAGGCCCTCTCGGCCCTTCCAGTCCGTGCCGACCATTTGTTTTCCCCTAGTCCCATCTACCTGCACTCAGACCATACCCCTCCATTCCCTTCACGTCCATATACCTATCCACTTTACTCTTAAATGTTAAAATCGATCCTGCCTCCACCACTTCTGCTGGAAGCTCATTCCACACAGCCACCACCCTCTGAGTAAAGAAGTTCCCCCTCATGTTACCCCGAAACTTCTGTCCCTTAATTCTCATGTCATGCCCTCTTGTTTGAATCTTCCCTACCCTCAATGGGAAAAACGTATCCACGTCAACTCTGTCTAAAATCTGCAAATTCAAAGTTCCAATCTGCAAATTCTTTAGAACAGTAACAATGGTGGCTATTTCAGTGAAATATAGCTATTTCGGACTTCATTGGAAAGCCTCGGACTATCTTTGATCGGACTTTACTGGACTTTATCTTGCACTAAACATTATTCACGCTATTCCCTTTATCACATATATGTACACTGTGGATGTAATCATATATTGTCTTTCCACAACAAAAGCTTATCAACGTACCTCGGTACACGTGACAACAAACTAAACTCAAACACACGGCAAGTGTAACTCCAGCAAACCCTGGTTATAATGGTCCATGGGCGGGGAAAGATATGGTGTCCATTATTGTCTGTTGTCCGCTATAACCAAGTAAAGGATTATCGTGTAATTTTATTTTTAAAAGACGGCACAGCGAGATAATTGATGCCTTGCATCACCAGAGGCCCAGGTTCGATCCTGACTATGAGCGCTCTCTGTATGGACTTTGTACTTTCACCCCATTTTAATTGCATGTGGTTTCTCTGGGAACTCTGGTTTCCTCCAAAGATGTACAGTCCATAGGTTAATTAACTTGGTATAATGGTATATGGTCCCTAGCATGTAAGTGCGCGGGGATCACTGGACAGCACAGACTCGGAGGGCCGAAGGGCCTGTTTCCGCACTCTATCTCAAAACCAAAATATGTAGTTTAGTTTGGTTGGTGTATTGTCACATGTACTGAGGTAGAGCGAAAAGCTGTATATCGATAAATATTAATTGGAAAATATTATTGTGAAAAATTGCTGGTTGCCAGAAAACCCCTTCTGTCCTTACACCCTCCAGAAACGTCAAGTGTAAAATGCTCCCCTTGCTCCACACTGTTCAACATGGTAGACATCACCTCACACACAACACGCTGTGTTCAGGTTGGCATTCACTTTTTAAGCTGTCACTTCACATTGTGTTTCCTAATCAGTTATCGAGTTCACCCACTGTGCCCTCGTGCCCATCAACTCATTACTCCATTTAATGGGTCGTGTTTTCCATACATACGACGAGTTATTTTATCCCGTTAGTTCTGTTCAACTCATCCTACGGGCAGCTCGGTTTCCACCCTGCTGGTTGACATATTTAAAAGGACGGTGAGCACACGCAAAAAAAATAAAAAGATTCAGAACTGGGCTGAAAATAAACCGCAGGAATGAAAGCCAGCCAGCTTTCTCATTAGATTGAAGGAGGCAAACAGGCAAGGTTAAGCAAACAGACCCACACCTGATAAGACAGGCACTGACAGGGCTCACCCTGGGGGGAGATTGTGTTTGAGATCATTAATTGGGAAGCAAGACACAGGGAGACGGCAACACATTGTGCCAACCTTTTGCACGGTAAAGCGACAGGGGAGACGTGAAATGGGAATTGGTGGGGTTGGGGGAAGCACACACACAGACGACAATGTACCGGAAAGAGGAACAGGGATGTCAAGGTCACCAATTATTAGACGTTGTAACAAACGTCAGGGACCAGGCTAGGCACCGTCACAACTGGAGTACAAAGGTCTGAAAGCATTGAGAAACAGCAAGAGTCTTTGTGCGGGCAGCATGTAGAGGTGATGCTCACGGAAGAGAAAGGAACGCACGTTAAAACATATCCTCCCTCCCCCCCCCCACCCCCCCCCCAATCGCCTTCCTATCCATCATCAGTGCCCTCTCTTCATTCACCCATGTGGGGAGAGATGGCACGTTATTCGATGCTGGCCACCCTGCCCATTAATGTGTAGACAGCACAAACGTTCCTCGCCTAATGCCCTTAATTAGAGCTGCAAATTCAGCTGCCAAGAGACATCGAAAGACAGCCCATTAGCAGGATTTGACAAAGATCGGGCAGGAAGTTCCACATGCAACTCGCTTGGTTCAATGACGCCACAGGTCAAATATTACAACATTTTCTTTAACCTGCGAGGTACATTTTCTGGGGGGGAAAAAAAAAATAACACTGATGAAAATAAATCGGCGCCACCTTAATTTCCTTTCAATAGCTCAAAATACCTGAAATACTTCTGCAAGTGTACTCCAGGCCCAACACCAATCTCACCCTCTGTATTCTCCACCAGCCTTGTATCCCACCGTGACAACTCAGTTCATTCTTGACTTTGCAAATCTCGCCCCTTCACCGCCTATATGGAGGTGGTCTATAACCACGTCAGCCCAGCGCCCTGGAATTCTCATCCCCTCTTTCCATTTGGGATCCCTATTCTTCCCATTTTTATTTTTTTTTCCCCTTTTCCGAGTTGCTCCAGTTTCTATCCGTTCACTGGTGAAGTGGTTTTACACCACAGAGTCCCTACATAGACAACATTAGACTTCAGAGAGACGGTGCAGTAACAGGGCCTTCAGCCCACTGAGCAGTAGTTTGAACATTGATCTCCCCTCACTTTGTCTGACTGAATACGTTTGTTGCCGGCTCAGTTTAGTTTAGATTAATGTAGAGATACAGGATGGTAAAAACAGGCCCTTCGGCCCACTGAGTCCGAGCCGACCGGCAACCACCCTGTATATTACCACTATCTTATACACTGGGGACAATTTACAGAAGCCAACTAACTGACAAACCTGTACGTCTTTGGAGCGTGGGGGAGGAAACCGGAGCACCAGGAGAAAACCCACGTGGTCACAGAGGGAATGTACAAACTCCATGCGGACAGCACCTGTAGTCAGGCTCGAACCTGGGTCTCTGGCGCTGTGAGGCAGCAACTCTACCACTGCGCCACCGTGCCGCCCACATCTAGGGCAGGCTACACGTCAGGTGACCTCTTTAACAGACTCAATCACACCTGGGAATGAGGCGGGAATTTCCCACAACTGTTTTCCTCGTGCCTCACGCTACTGAGGAGAATAGGCGGCTGAGGAGAGAAAGGAGGGAAAATGCAATGAAACACAAAGTGCCAGGAAATATAGCTGGAAGCACTCATCATTTCTAGAAAGAGATACAGTTAATGTTTCAGGCGAAAGCTCTCCAAAGAGTATTCATCCCAAAACCTTTAACTCGATTTCTCCTTCCACAGATGCTGTCCGACCTATTACTGCTCTTCCGCTTTTTATTTCAGTTTTCCAGCATCTACATTTTGCATTGTTTTTCAGGAAAGACCACGTTTTTTGGGGCTTAATAACCAGCCATCCTGCGGCTGGGATATTGCTAGACGTGCTAATCGTACAGTGTGGAAACAGGCCCCTCAGCCCAACATGTCCCATCTGGACTAGTCTCGCCTGCCTGTCTTGGCCCATAATCCCTCTAAACCTGTCCTATCCATGTACCTGTCCAAATGTTTTTTATGTTCCAATAGTTCCTGCCTCAACTACTTCCTCTGGCAGTTTGTTCCATACACACACCACCCTTTGTGTGAAAAAGTTACCTCTCGGGTTCCTATTAAATCTTTCCCCCCCCCCCCCTCATCTTAAACCTAGTTTTTCCCCATCTGACTATTTCAGGGTTTGCACTATGCCATCTGACAGAGACATGTCCCTGTTTTATGAAGCATTTATTAACCAACTTGTATTCATCAAGCGCCGTTAAAGTACGATCTCCACTCAAAAAGAGATAAATACTCCCTTTGAATCCTGCTATTAATTAACCCTAGTTTCTATTTGAGGATTGCTAGATTCGAAAAACAAATCAATAATAGTGCTGCAGCAACGGCTTCCAGCGATTGTATTGACAGTCAGGCAGTTGTGACTTGCGAGCTAGAAACTGTGACTGTAAATAACCTACTTGGATAAGTGTGCAACACCGCAAATACATCACGGGCACAACTGGGGCGCTTTCCATCTCAAGTCCAAGTTCACGTCGGACAGCAGCAACACTGCAGCGCGCTGAGCACCTTTTGAAGTTAGCAGGAAATGAAATGGGCAGAGTCTCAGCGTCTGTCCACAGAGCTGGCAAGGATGGCTGCGGGCAAATGTCACGAGGCATTTCCAAAGGCTCAGGTCAACTTGTATTTACTAAGGCCTTCCCAGTATTCTTGGAAGTCCCCTCTGATGTAGTGGAGTGCGAGGGGAAATAACATCGTCTGAAATATTTATTTTTTTTTGTCAGAAATTAGGCGCAAACCCATGTTTGTCCTCAAAGACTTCAATCCTTTAAGGGTCGCTGGTGAGAATTTATTTTTAATTGAACTTCCTCACTGCCTTCTAGGCTGACCTTCCATCGCCTTATTTAGTTTACACATCAGAGATACAGCGTGGAAACAGGCCCTTTGGCCCACCGGGTCCACGCTGACCAGCGGCCACCACGTACACTAACATTTTATACACACTAGAGACAATTTAAAATGTTACCGAAGCCAATTAACCTATGACTTTGGAGTGTGGGAGGAAACCAGAGCACCCAGAGAAGACCCACGAGGTCGTGGGGAGAACGTACAAACTCCGTGCAGACAGCACCCGGGGTCCGTATGGAACCCACGTCTCTGGCACCGTAACTCAGCACCTTTAGGTCAGGGCAGTCTCAGCCGACAAATATCAGTCCCTGTCTCGTGCTACGCAGTTTGGTGCCGAATCTGTCACCTGGACCCGAAGCTGTAATCAGTAATCAATGAGTCTTCTGGGCCCCACAGGAACCCCCAGAAATGAGGGGTGTAGTTACGCTGTGCCCGTCCCCTCAAGTAAACCTGTGTCCAGTCGGTGGCTGCGAGACCCAGCAAGTACAGTGGGACATCTGCGAGCCAAACGCACCGAAGGGTCGCAACAAGCCCAGCATGCAAGTGCTGAAACAAGAAATACCTTTTCTGTCAACTGAGGCGTGCCCCCAGTTTAGAAACACAGTGAGTACAAATGAGGATTAGGGCAAGGTCACCCATCCACTTAAGCCTGCTCCGCCAGTTAGTAAGATCTAAATGATTTGATTACAAACTCAACATCAGATACACGTTCACCCGCAGTGACCTTTTATTTATCAAGGATTTATCCATCTCCATCTTAAAAAGATCTAAAAGACACTGTTTCTGCAATGTTAACCCCTCCCCCCTCTCTTTTAGTTTCATTTATTAGGGAGATACAGCACTGAAACAGGCCCTTCGGCCCACCAAGTCCACACCGACCGGCTATCCCCGCACACTAACACTTTCCTGCACACACTGGGGACAATCTACAATATTACCCAAGCCAATTAACCTACAAACCTGCAGGTCTTTGGAGTGTGGGAGGAAAGCGGAGTCCCGGTGAAAACTCACGCAGGTCACGGGGCGAATGTACAAACTTCATACAGACAGCGCCTGTAGTCAGGATCGATCCTAGGACTCTGGCACTGTAAGGCAGCACTCTCGATCTTTCCCTTTACAATGAAGGCTATCCCACAGTAATTCATCAGAGCTTGAAACTACACCCGCACCAACAAGAGCTTTGGTAGGGCAGCACCTCAAGCTATGTGATTGATGTTGTCATTTCAACTGGGTCCCACCCACAGGCAGCACACACACACTTAGTTTTAGCTTAGTTCATTATTGCCATGTGTACCAAGCTACAGTGATAAGCTTTTGTTTGCACACATAACTCCTTGATTGCCCACACACGTAGCCCCTTCCTAATAACAGCTCTTTCATTATAACCAGGGTGAAAAAAAATCAAATACCAGGGGGCATAGCTTTTAAGGTGAGAGGGGAAAAGTTTAAAGGAGATGTGTGGGGCAAGTTTTTGTTTTGTTACATAGAGGGTGGTGAGTACCTGGAACACACAGCTGCGGGTGGTGGTTGAGGCAGACAATAGTGGCATTGAAGAGACTAATTGATAGGCATATAATGGATATGCATGGAATGGAGAGAGATGGATTATATGCTGGCAGATGAGAGTTGGTCTAGGCATCATGTTCAGCACAGACTTGTGGGCCGAATGGCCTGTTCTTGTGCTGTACTGCTCTGCGTTCCAAACAGAGATACAAAGGCATGTCGGGATGACTGCAATGTATTTTTGGTTCCACGTCAGCATGGATTACTGAGAAGGACATTGAAAAAGATTCTCAAGACTACCCCAAGGCCAATTAGTTAGGAGCTGTCTCTTTTAATCACCATTTAAATCAGCACAACCCATACGCAAATGACATGACACCATTCAGAAGCCATGTAGTGGAAGCAGTGAGTTTACAAGATTAGTTTTTATCCATTCCCGAGATGTGGGTGTTGCTCACGAGCTTGGCAGTAATTGTGCATAACCATTGCCCTTGAGAAGGTGATGGTCTCCTTGAACTGCTGAGGTCCATGGATTTTAGGGATTTCTCCGCAGAGCTATTAAATCAGACCATGAGTACACAAGAGATGGGTTCACTGGTCTTGTTGGTGGTGGTGCTTAAAGCTCGTTGAATCTCTTGTGCAGAATGCAAGGCGACAACACAATATTCGGAAATAGCAAATAGCAAAATACATTAAAAAAAAACAAAAACGGCAGGAAACACCAAGGCCAGGAGGTGTCTGTGGAAAGAGAAACAGTAAATGCTTCAGATCTGGGACCCTTTGTCAGAAAGTCGCTGCTGTAGGAGAAAGTGTCCAGGTACACCCGTGCTAACCACATGGGGAATACTTTGAAGAGTGGGAGGCCTTTCTTGCTCCCGTCCCTCGTCCAAATGAGATTCAAGAGCGTTTTACTGTCATACGTCTCAAAATGAAACTACTAATTTCTTCCTTACAGCAGCACAACAGCTTTGTAAAGACAGTACTCAACAGATAATATAAACAAAAAAAGTTAAATAAAAAAATAAAAAATATATAGTGCAAAAATAAAACAAAACTCACTGTCCCTATTGCAACCCAGACAATTTGTAGTTCAGAGTTTAGTTTTAGTGTTCAATAGCCAGATAGTTGTTGGGAAGAAGCTGCTCCTGAACCTGGCCATCACAGTTTTCCTATAGCTTCTAGCTGATGGTAGGAGTGAAGTGAGAGCACTGCCAGGGTGGTGTAGGTCCTTGATGATGTTCCCTGCCTTTTTGAGACAGCGCCTCTTGCAGATTTCTTCGATGGTGGGAAGGTCAGTATGTGTGACGGGCCAGGCAGTGCAATTCCAATTTCATTTAACATTGCTCAGGAATTATTTTATCATTACTGTCCTCCGCAGATAGGTTGGGCAGACCTTCCGTTCCCCATTCTCCTTCCACCTCATAGCCCTCGAGGTTGTTCTCATGAATGGACTGTAAACGAAAGAACGTCATGCTGATAAGATAAACACAAAATGCTGGAGTAAAGGGCCTGTCCCACCAGCATGCGACAAGCACGACCTAACGTGGTCGCTTGAGCCAAACGGCCTCGCGGGGCTGGTCCCACTTCAATCGCCAGAGCCGTATGGAATTGTGCGGGGCTGGTCTGGACATCGCGCAGGGCTCCGAAAAACTGACACTGTTCAAAAATCCCACGCAGTGTCTTGACAGTGTACGCAGCGTCTGGATAGTGTACGCAGCGTCTGGACGCCGTACGCCTAGCGAGTGGAGTTGCGCGATGACGTCACCGCCCGATGCCGTGCGATGTCCAAATTCAGTCGGCCTGCCTCCTGCCCAGCTGATTGGCGAGTATGATGTCGGGACCGGCTCCATACGGCTCCGTGGTTCGAAGTGGGACCGGCCCCGCGAGGCCACCACGTTTGGTCGTGCACGCCACATGCTGGAGGGACAGGCCCTTACCTCAGTGGGTCAGGCAGCAACTCTAGAGATAATGAATAGTTGACATTTCTGGTTGAGATAAAGGGTCTCCACCCAAAACATCACCTACTCCTTTTCCCCAGAGATGTTGCCTGATCCGCTGAGTTACTCCAGCATCTGCAGTCCCTTCTTACTCATCCTGATAAGTAGCAGACATGGGCCAGAACAGCTCCCTTGAATGACAAATTCCAAATCTGCTTATCTACTCTCAACAAGACAATCAGATGCCACCAGACTCCAGCGCAAGAAATCCGTTAAACCAGCTCAACCTGTTAATCTTTGCTCACACGTAAGAATATGCGGCGGAGAAATCTGTGGCAGAAATGTCAAAAGCAACACAGAAAAATCAAACAATTATTAAAAGGGTGTTGCAATTCGACAATGAGTCCCTGATTACAAAATGACAGTGGAAGCAACGGAGAGAAATGTTTTAAACAAGAGATAGACACAAAATGCTGGATTAACTGAGCGGGTCAGGCAACATCTCTTGGGGAAAAAAAGGAACAGGTGACATTTTGGTTCGAGACCCTTTGTCAGACTGGGACTCTCAGTCTGAAGAAGAGTCTCGACCCGAAATGTCACCTATTCCTTTTTTCCAGCGATCCTGCATGACCCGCTGAGTTACACCCACAATGTGTGTCTAACTTCATTAACTATGAGATGTTCTGTGCGTGGATATTCATGCCTACCATATTCTGTTGTGCCGAATCTCATTGTCCCATCTGGGACACATGACAATGAACTCTCTTGAATCTTGAATCTTAACTTGCTGAGTGATTCACGGATTTTTCTGGATCTCCCTCAGATTTGCAGCATCTGCAAAACTGTCGAATTTCAATAAATCTGACAGCAAGAAATAAGATGTTCCGAAAAAATATTGGCACAAAAAGCTTTTTCTTCCTGAAGGGGGGAGACAGAAATGGAGGTGGAGAAAGAAACTGCTTTGCAAGAGATGGATGCCAGACAAAGGGTGGACAGCGGCAGAATTGCTGCCTTACAGCACCAGAGTCCCGGGATCGATCCTGACCACAGGTGCTGCGTGTATGGAGTTTGCACGTTCTCCCTGTGACCTCTTGGGTTTCTTCTGGTCTCCTCCCACAGTCCAGAGACGTTTGTAGGTTAATTGGCTTCTGTAAATTGTCCCTAGTGTGTAGGATGGAACTAGTGAACGGGGCGATTATTACCGGTGCGGACGTGGTGGGCCAAAGGGCCTGCTTCCACGCTGTATCTCTAAACTAAACTAGAGGAATCTCGATTGGATTTTGCTTAGTTTAGTTAATAAATGATTTTCCTTAATTTGGTCAATGAATGATATCTTTCCCAGGTCAAGAAGTTGCTTATAAGATCAAAGAGACTCACAAAACCTGAACATAAATTAATTCCATGAGTAAAGGGAATACATCTGCTTGGAGTTTGCACGCTCTCCCTGAATTACGCAGGAATTTCCTTTGGGAGTTCTGGTTTCCTGCCATATCTCAAAGCTGTGCAGTCTGGTGGATAGTTGGCCCCTGTACATTGCCCCTGGTGTGTAGGTGGTTGAATCTAGAGAACTTGACTGGAGTGTGGGGAGAATAAAATAGGGCTAGTGTAAGGGGCTCTTGATAGCCAAAATGGTCATGTTGGTCTGAAGGGCCCGTTTCCTTGCTGTGTCCCTCCCCGATACCGTGAATTACATTCTCTTTTCAAAAAGGAGTAGTGAAAGTAAATCAGTGATGTAAATGTATGATATATGGTACAAACAAGGTGCACACTTTGGCAGTTCCCGACGACTTCTGGCAGTACCTGTTGGAGGCACAGTGGGGCTGCTGCCTCACAGCGCCAGAGACCCGGGTTCGATCCTGGCCTCGGGAAGTTTGTACATTCTCCCTGTGAGTACGTGGGTTTCCTTAGGGTGCTCCTACTGGTTTCTTCCTACGTCCCAAAGATGTGCAGGTTTGTAGATTAGTTCTAAGTGGGATAACATAGAACTAGTGTATGGGTGACCAGTGGTCAGTGTGGACTCGGTGGGCTGAAGGGTCTTTAAACTAAACAATACACAGTTAAAATTAAAAACCCACACACATATTCTATTAGAGTCATAGAGTGATACAGTGTGGAAACAGGCCCTTCGGCCTACCTTGCCCACACCGGCCAACATGTCCCAGCTACACTAGTCCCACCTGCCCGTGTTTGGTCCATAATCACTCCAAACCTGTACTATGCATGTTTGCCAAGCGATTTACAGCATTCAATGTGAAAGGGGTGGAACACTGAGTAGTATGGAAGTTTATTTTTTATCTCAATAGAAACTCACTGACTGAGCATCTTTGATCTCCCCGCTGACTCAACTCAACAAATTACGCCAGCTGGTCAGACAAGGACCAATGGAGCGCTCCACTCCATTGAGTCTTTCAGCCACAAGTCGCTAGTGCACACAAGGGCCAAACGGAAACAAGACAAAGGCAGAAGTTTCAATGGGAAATCCGGGTGAAGAATCTCAGCAGACAGACGGCAGCATAACATCGCAAAAGGGAAGGGAGCCCAGGAGTGCGTGACCCAAGCTGCAAGAAGTTGATCTTCTTCTTGCATATGGCGTGCACAGCCTAAAGTTGTAGGACAACTTGTTCTATTTGATCTTATTTGATTGTGCACGCCGGGTTGATTGCATTCGTCGAAACAGAGCGGACCACGTGACGGTTGCAATCTCCCACCCCAAGAGGTTGATCGAGAACCAGGGACAGAACGAGCAAATGAAAGACAGGTCAGGATCACAAACACAAACAAAGCCCCCAGTGGGCTCCGAGCCTGACCCACCCTCGTTTACAATCTGTTCTACTGGTCACTAGTTCCTTGGAACTGCCAATAACTTAAAGACAGACATGTCTTATTTGAAAGAGACTCTGGATGCAATTCAGAATTTTTGAATGCAAGACGTTTGAACACCATTCTTACATCGACCGTTACACACAGTGGCATTAAAGACAGTCAGTGCACATATCACTTCCTCAGCACTTCACAAACCGCTCTGCACAAAGGGAAAACCATTCGGAGAGCTGTTTGCAAACACTGGTAAAAACCTCCTCCCTCCTCCATGTTCCTACTGAACTTACTGAGATTCAATCGTCAGTCATAATATGAAGCTACCAACCTTCACTGAGCTGAGACCCCCCCCCCCCCCCCCCCCCCCCCCCCCCCCCCTCCCCCCCTCAAGGTTAATTGTACAATGTGACAGAGGGCTTTAAAAACCAAGGAAGATCATAAATGTGACACTATCACCACAAGACACCCAAAACTGACATTTGGATGTTTTTTGTCACTTTGCTTTATTTTCAAATTATCTCGTGCCAATTGGGTGGCCCAGTGGGGCAGGGGTAGACTTGCTGCCTGACAGCGCCAGAGACCAGGGGTATGGTCCTGACCGCAGGTGCTGTCTACACAGAGTTTGCACGTTCTCCCCGTGGCCTGCGTGGGTTTTCCCCGTGTGCTTCTGTTTCCTCCCACGCTCCAAAGACGTGCATGTTTGTCAGTTAGTTTGCTGTGGTAAAAATGGTCATTTGTCCCCTGTGTTCAGGGTAGTGCTAGTGTGTGGGGATCGCTGGTCGGCACGGGCTTGGTGGGATACAGGGCCGGTTACTGCGCTGTGTCCCTGAACTAAATTACGCTAAAATTCACCAAAGCTTGTGTGTGGGTGGGTGCACCCCCTTTGTTGTAAAATGGACGGGGAGAAAACATATTTTAAAAGTGGGGACATCTCAAGTGTTTAGAGACAAGGCATAATGTAGAGAGGCAACACTCTCACGTCCGTTAATGAAGACGCTTAGCTCAAAGCACACGCCCGGAACAAGTATAGCGTGACTCCATACAGATTGGCTCTCTGCGGCAGTGCTGAGGGACCACACCATCATCACCGCATACACTCCTTCCGATGGAATATTAAACTCGGGTTCCATCTGCCCCCACATCACCACCCGGACGGGCAAAATGCTTCTGGAAACCCAAAATTAAAAAGGGCACGGAAATACTCAGCTGGTGAGGCAGCATCTGAGGAGAGAGAACCACAAGTTCTACCAGATGCTTCGGCAAATAAATACATGTCCACTGCCATTAAAACTAATTAACTGGCCAGTAATTTGTGGGGATTTTGTGCGGAGCGGGGAGAAGTCCCTCAACAAACCCCAATAAAAACATCAATACCCCTATTTTTTTTTATTTTTTTTTAACTCAGCTTTCAAGAAATAAAAGCATCAGCAGATCAACGTTTTATGTATTTATATCCACATTAAACAGCGGCAGATCCGCAAAGAAACACCCAGGCAGGTGCCACGGTATTTGACTTCTGGGCATTGAGCCATATGCATTATCTTGATCCTTTCAACCTGGAGGATCAGGGTATGGTTTACTTTGACAATTGCTTTGACAAATTGCGTTTGCGTTGATTGGAATTTGGCTGCGACACAACATATTGCGGCGGATTCCATCCCAGGGTGGAAGCCTAATTGGTCGGAGAACAGCAATGCCGCTGCCAAGGGAGTGCGTGTCGCCAGGGCGGAGACTGCCGAGCTAATCCCAGACCAGCTCACACAGGCAAACCTGGAGGCAACGGTGACTAAAAGGGCAGACTCACTTCTGCGCTGATTGCAGCAGAGCCGATTGACGCAGAGCCTTCTACAAACCACCACGAAGGGAGGCAAATGGAAACGCCATTGGTGCCAAGCAGCAGGGGATTTGCAACGGGCTGATGCTATAAAAGTGATAGCAGTTCCTTAGATAGACAAACAAATGCTGGAGAAACTCAGCGGGACCGGCAGCACCTCTGCTTCGAAGGAACAGGCGATGTTTTGGGTCGAGACCCTTCCTCAGGCTGAGAATCAGGGGAGGGGGAGACACAGAGATATGCAAGGGATGTGGATGTGTTCCATATATCTGTGTCTCCCTCGCCCCCGACTCTCACTGAGGAACAGTCTCGGCCCAAAACATCACCCATTCTTTCTCTCCAGAGATGCTGCCTGACCCGCTAAGTTTCTCCAGCATTTTGTGTCTATCTTTGGAGTAAACCAGCGCCTGCAGTTCCCTCCTGCACATGATACCAGATCCTTGCCCAATCAGGCTTTAGCCTAGCAGCTACCCTCACCCGGGTTTCTCAAAGTGCTGGAGTAACTCAGCAGGTCAGGCAGCATCTCTGGAGGAAGTGGTGGAGGTGCAATTACGAAATTCAAAAGACATTTAGACTGGAACATGGACAGGAAAAGTTGGGAGGAATGGAGCAAATGGGATGAGCGCAGTTCGGCCATTTAGCCGGCATGCTCAAGTTGGGTGGAAGTGCCTGTTTCAATGCTGTGTACTAGGTTGAATTTGACCAGTGTCATAGACGTTTTCATAATTGAGTTCGGTAGGAATACAGTCACAAGTCCAAGAAATGAAGCAGCCAAATTTCTTCCCCATCCTCCTCTCTGAAGGAGTCTAACCTTAGCACGCGCTCGCACACACACACACACACACACATCTCCCAAGTGCAGGTCTTTTAACACACCAAATATTAGCAAGGCAGGCTTCTTGCTGCTTGCCAAGGATATAAATAATAGACGGAGATGGAACAAATTTAACTGCAGATGAGCTCATGGATAAAGCATTAGAGAACCACTAATTTTAGAGTCAATTTAAATGCGTTTTGGCCTGAAAACAAGTTCCCCGTTCGTGTACAGATACTGGGATATAATTTTATATTATCAAATAATTGTTGGTAGGAACATTTAAAAAAATGAAACGTTATCCAAAATAGAAGCGCGATGCCAAGGCTATTCTCTGCCGTGTGGCCTCAGCAGTTCTTTAATAAGATGGTGGACGGCAGGACAACAACATGGTCATCGGAGCGTGCAGTATTGAAGCACTTAAGCCCACTGTAGCCTACAAGGACCCAGATCCTCGCTTTTAAGGAGTGTGAATGCAGTTTGGCAGTTTTACACGTCAGATACATATTACATTGCCTCCCCTCTGATACACAGCTCCTCCTCCATACTAGGCACATTTATGTAGGAAGGAACTGCAGATGCTGGTTTATAACAAAGATTGTTATAAAATGCTGGAGTAACGCAGCAGGTCAGGCAGCATCTCTGGAGAAAAGGAACAGGTAACTTTCGGGTCGGAACCCTTCTTCATCTGGTTTCAAGGGAAGCATTCTTGCTCTCGAGTCAGGGGGATGTGTGCCCCAATCACACTACAGTGCTGGGCAGACATGTTCGTTATGTACAGTACTGAGGGAGTGTCATGTAGTTGGAAGCACTGCCTCTCCATGAGCCGCCAGATTCAAGGCCTCATCTATGCATCTAGATGGATGTAGAGCCCCTCTGATACTTGGAAAGAACGACAAGCAGTTCTCCCTGGTGTGCTGGGCTAAACCTATACCTCAACATGGTAGAGCTGCTGCCTCACAGCATCAGAGTTTGACCCTGACCTTGCTTTGCTATCTGTGTGGAGTTCACACAATCTCCTGCCACCACATGGATTTCCTCTGGGTGCTCTGGTTTCCTCCCACATCCCAAAGGCATATGGGTTTGTAAGTTAATTGACCTCTATAAATTGCTTCTAGGGTGTGTGAAAGTGGGATAACATACAACTATGCTTCTATATGACCTCGTGGGTTTCCTCCGGATGCTCCGGTTTCCTCCCACATCCCAAAGCCATATGGGTTGTACGTTAATCAGCCTCTGTAAAATTGTTCCTGGTGTGTAGGGGGTGGATGCAAAAGTGGGATGAGATAGAACTAGTGTGAATGGGATCAATGGTTGGTGTGGACTCCGTGGGCTGAAGGGCCTATTTCCATGCTGCTGTGTCTCTTCAATCGAGCAGTCAATTAATGTCATTGCTGTTTGGGGGGCGAAGGTTGACTGCTACCATTACCATGTAACAGGCATTAGAAGACCTGAAGTACTATTTTGAAGTGTCAGGTGCCACATAATATCCTGACCTTGCGAAGGGCACCACACAAATACAGCTGATCAGGACCTTGATCTGCAGCCCAAGCGTTTCACGTGGACGTCACGTAACAAGGAGACGTTAATGTCTTCACACCACGTCAAAGGGTTTCCCGACAGTAAGCCAGAAGCTCATCCTGACGCAGGCAGGCATCCCTTCTCTATTAGACATAGAGGCAGATTCAGGCCATTCAGCCCATCAAGTCTACTCCATTCAATCAAGCCTGATCTATCTTTCCCCCTCAACCCTATTCTCCTGCCTTCTCCCCATAACCTGTGGCAGCCTTACTATTAAAGAATCTATCAATCTATAAATATCCTATAATTTGGCCTCCACAGCCATATGTGGCAATGAACTACAGATTCACCGCCCTCTGTGTAAAGAAATCCACCCTCATTGCCATTTTGAAGGTATGTCCACTCTATCCAGGCCTTTCATTATATGGCAGGTTTCAATGAGATCTTCTCCCCCCCTCCCCCTCCCCGTCCCTCCACCCATCTTCGTATCATTGGCAAAGTTGGTCACAAAGCCATCAATTCCCACATCCAGATCACACAAAGTAGCAGATTCCACACAGACCCCAGCGGAACGCCACTAGTCCGTGGCAGTCCATCAGATAAAAGGGCCCCTTTATTCCCACCAGTTGCCTTCTGCCAGTCAGCCAACCTTCCATCCATGCTAGCACCTTGCCTTTAATGCCATGATACAAATGAAGCAACTGCATTGTTACACAAGAGGGAGAAAAGCAGCAGCCCATCGATACTTGTAGCCTTGGCTTGACAAAGGAGCATTGACGGAGCAATCAGCAGGGCAGAGCGGCTGACTAGAGTGGCAGAACCTTCAGCCAACTACGCCACAAAGACACCTCTGTCCAAATCAGGGAAATGCGGCAGAGCAGCTAAAACTACTCATGTCATAAACAGCTGTTGCAAGGACAGGAGGTACAATAAGGCCCAATGTCACTCGCAGATTGTTCATTGTATGTGTAGAAGCTGGCACTGACACTTACCACAAAGAGGTAATATGACTGACTTTAGCCCCCCCCTTCTCCCGACAGGAGAACACGCGGGACGTTTTGAGATGTTTTGTGACAGATACTGTGATGGCCATAAACAATCGTTTCCTTGCAGCCCATTTACGACGAGTCAGCAGATCCATTGCTGTTATACAAGATGTTGGTGATGCCGCATTTAGTTTTGTGTTCAGTTCGGGGCACCATGTTATAGGGAAGATGTGGTCAAGTGGGAAAGGATGCAGACTGAGATACGGAAGGAGAGAACGACCTACGCAGTTCCCACTGCAAATCACTGCAAGAGATGGGGGGAGCTGATGGCCAAGGCTCAAGAAGGTGGAGGGAGTCAAATGCCGACCGCAGGTGACAAATGAGAACAATTCCGGCTCAAACCGAATGCCAGTGCCCAAAGCTCCCCACCAGAAGCAAGCCCTTCAATGATAAATAGAAGTCAGTATGACATTTAGTTAAGCCTTCATCAAATGGTGGTTGGGTCACTAATAGCTTGGGAGCCTTTTGAAAACAACTCACACCAGTCTAGATTTTGTCCCAATTCAACCAGGGGGGTGAATGTGGGGGAAATAAAAAGAAAGAAAACACCACTTGTTTCCATACGATGAATCAAGGATAATTCCTTGGGATAAATATGGTTCATAAATCGTATGTGAAACGTTAAGTGATGACAACAACTGTCGGATGTTGACAGATTCGATGCAACAAAAAGGCTGAGTGTAAAGCAGTGACTCAGGACTGCTGCACGCCATCTCATATCTAGCTGAACGCCACAGCCCAGCTGCCAGCCACCTGGGCGACAGCCAGCGACGAGATTCGCTGGAGGGACGTTCAGGGCACTGGCCAGGAGCTGCAGCTCTTTCAGGAGCAGGGTCTTCCAACCACCAGCCACTCCGTCCAAAACCCGCTCAACAGGAAGTGCCAGGAACCAGACGCACATCTCGGTGCAGGTGAGGAATTGCAAGCAGACGCACATGGAGGGCAACGGCAGTCCAGGTGAATTGAATCTCACTGGAGAGAGTCTGGGAAATCTGGGAGAAAGGAATAGCAAACCCCAACACAACCTCAGCCTGAACTAGGCAGAATGCCACACCAAAAAAACAGAAACATGCAGCGGGCAATGAAAATCAGGGACTTTTATTTGCAATCCTTTGCCATCATAGATTGTTTTACTTTAGTTATTGCACTAAACTAAATGGTTTGCCTGAAAACAGAGGCCATTCCGCCCACCAAGTCTGTGCCAATCACCTGCATCCCTGTCTCGCAACCTGCACACCAGGGGCATTTTATGGAAGCCAATTAACCTACAAACCTGCATGTCTTTGGAATGTGGGGGGAAACCGGAGCACCCAGAGAAAACCCACGCAGTCACAGAAAGAATGTACAAACTCCGTACAGACAGCACCCGTAGTCAGGATCGAACCCGGGTCGCATGGGCTGTGAGGCAACAACTCTACCACTGCGCCTCTCTGCTTCCTCGAGTTGTTGCCATGTACTTTTAACTCTACCTCTTTCGATTATTCAATTACAGAACTTTAATATCCATTTGCACTACAATCTTGCACTGTTCTGCACTCTTCATTGTATCAATTGTTGTATTTATCATGACTTTATGTACACTGGTTGCTCCGCGAGCTTCATGGAAGTGAAGAAATTCGCTGTAATCTCGGTACCTCCGACAAAAAAAATAATCCAAATCCAGACCAGGTCACTCCTATACTCGAGCTAAACAGGGCATCACAAACACTGCAGCAGGAGAGGGTAACAAATTATGTTCTTGTGTGTGCGTGTTCAGTTAACATTTAGTTAAAGTTGTAACACAAAGCCTCCATCTCATTTTTGGTGTGAAAACTACATATAAATTTACTGCAGGTGGAATCAATGAAAACAGGCAAAAGGGTGAAGTCCATCGATAGGCATTAACCACCACCTACTAAGCACAGTTATGTCAACATAATAAAGGGTACACAAAAAGCTGGAGAAACTCAGCGGGTGCAGCAGCATCTAAGGAGCGAAGGAGATAGGCGACGTTTCGGGTCGAGACCCTTCTTCAGACACTAACTTTGTCAACTTTGTTCAAACTTTGTCAACATAATAAATCCTTGCCTGGAGTGTTCAGTTTAAGCACGGAAACTGCGTAAAACCCAAAAGCCTGGAAAATGTAGAGAGGTTAATAATAGAGGTTGAGGAATCAAATGCAGTGGTTAGAGAAAACATGCAAGTGTTTTATTTGTTGGCAACCCGAGCTTGGAAGAAAGACTGGCTAATTTATTAACCCTCGCCACAGTGAAACAAAAGCAAAAGTGTTGCACGGACTGAAATATGCAATGAAAATAGTTGCTGGACATACTCAAAGAGCACCATCAGCTCTGCAGAGAGTTAAAAGGAGTTAACGCTTCCGGCTGATCGGAATCGGCAGTGACAGCCACAACAGATCCTCACATTCAAGAGTCAAGAGTGTTTTATCGTCATGTGTCCCAGATAGAACAATGAAATTCTTACTTGCAGCAACACGACAGAATATGGAAACATAATACACTGTAAACAATATAATAAATGAGAAAAAAAGTTCAGTACACGCACACATAAAAAACAAACATTAATAACAATAATAGTCTACAGGTATGCAGATCAGAGCTTATTTGAGGTTGTGGTGTTTAATAGCCTAAAGGCTGTAGGGAAGAGGCTGTTCCCGGACGTTACAGTTGTCAGGCTCCTGTACTTCCTCCCGATGGCAGGGGTGAAATGAGTGAGTGGTTTTCCATTTTTACAGGCTACCTTGGGTCAATCTTGTCCACTAAGTTGGAAATTACTCAAAAAGGTCATCATCAAGGTCGACCATAGTGTTATAATGAATGGCATCAAAAACACACAAGGGCTGATAAAGGAGAGACAGACAGCGAGACAGGGAGGAAGCAAAAGGGTGGTCCATCAATAGATGTTAACCACCACCACCTAACTACAGTTATGCCACATAATAAACCCCTGACAGAAATGAATGGTGTCTATTCCATTCAACGTGTTGAATTTAACACAATGCGGGTTTGATCGTGTGTATGGGTGTTTGTAAGTCTAGTGCATCCCAAGCAGGCACTAGACAAAAGCTTCTGTGACCACACTCACTGGAAACTTTCAAACATGTGGCAACAAGGGATTATCAGAGATAATCCTTCCATAAACTGCTTTGACCCGTGTCAATTTTGACACTGGTCACCACCTCTCAGCGGGGCTCAGTAACACCTGCAGCAGATAACAGGCTGTCTCAGAGAGTTGGACATGAAACAGGCCCATCACAGAGACGTGGAAGGAAGCGCATGGTCAGGCAGCCTGAAGCTTAGAGTCCAACCAGCTGGTGGTCAGAAGGTCGATACAAAAAGCTCCCTTTACCACCGCCTCCAACAGGCAGCATCTCTGGAGAAAAGGAAATAGGTGGCCTTTCTGGTCGAGACCCTTCTTCAGACTGAGTGACCAGGGTTCGGACTGAGGGACTCTCAGTCTGAAGAAGCATCTTGACCCGAAATCTTAAAGAAACATATAAAATTCTCAAGGGATTGGACAGGCTAGATGCAGGAAAAAATGTTCCCGATGTTGGGGGAGTCCAGAACCAGGGGTCACAGTTTAAGAATAAGGGGTCGGCCATTTAGGACTGAGATGAGGAAAAAAGTTGTCACCCAGAGAGTTGTGAATCTGTGGAGTTCTCTGCCGGCAGTGGAGGCCAATTCCCTGGATGTTTTCAAGAGAGAGTCAGATTTAGCTCAAGGGATACGGGGAGAAAGCAGGAACGGGGTATTGATTTTGGATGATCGGCCAAGGGCCGAATGGCCTACTCCTGCACCAATTTTCCATGTGTCTATTTCTAAGAAATGTCAACTTTTTTACTTTTCTCCGGAGATGCTGCCTTTGACCCGCTGAGTTACCCCAGCTTTCAGTGTCCGTCTTCTGGATAAGGAGGATGCTAGCAGAGGGAGAACAAGCCATCTGATACTTATTGCTATGCACCTGCTCTGGCTCTGCTAACAATTAATTAAATCTAATGTGCGTGAGAGAGAAAAACAGCCCAGACATTACAAGGCTATTGCTCAACACAAACAGTATTTTTTCCAAATTTGTTTTCTTTTCAATGCACACTTGACACATTTGTTCAGCCTCTGTGGACTGGAGTCAAGGTTATGAAATACTCAGCGCATGTAACTGGAAATGCCTTGCCAAATTTGATTTAGCTCCCACTCAATTGCTATTAAACACAAGCGCCTTCAAATTGCAGGATGAATGCGCTTGGAGATGAACATGTGCAAATGTCATGGGACATCCGCAAGTGACTGCTGGACGCAGCACTCAAGATGCGAGACGTCAGGATGTTCTGATCAGCCATGATCATATTGAATGGCGGTGCAGGCTCGAAGGGCCGAATGGCCTAGTCCTGCACCTAATTTCTATGTTTCTATGTTTTAGTTTAGTTTAGAGATCCAGCGCGGAAACAGGCCCTTTGGCCCACCGGGTCCGCGCCAACCAGCAGTCCCCGCACACTAACACTATCCCACACGCACTGGGGACAATTTTCACATTTACCAAGCCAATGTACATACATACCTGAACGTCTTTGGAGTCTGGGAGAAAACTGAAGATCTCGGATACAACCCACGCAAGTCACGGGGAGAACGTACAAACTCTGTGTAGACAGCACCTGTAGTCGGGATCAAACCCGGGTCTCCAGCGCTGCATGCGCTGTAAGGCAGCAACTCTAAGGCATCACTGTGGACAATGCCAAATTATACTTTCATATTTACTCTATTGATTTGCCTGCTACTTGACAACGGTTCTCCCTCACCCAGGCCATTCCAAGGGGCCCATTACGTCCATCGTGCTGATAATGGCAGCAAGAGTAATTTCTCCTCAGACACGCATCAAATACAAAAGACATGGAGTAATGGGCTGCCTAAACTGTTCAAATTTCCTCCATGAAAGTAATTGGGCTTAGGAGGCCCAGAAAGGAGGGAACAAAAAAAGCTACAAAACAGGAGCTGTAATATAGAAACAAAGAATTGCAGGTGCTGGTTAATACTCAAAAGTGCTGGAGTAACTCAACAGGTCAGGTAGCAACATGGATAGATACCATTTCGCAAGAAATTGCGGAGAATTCTGGAGATGGCCCAGACCATCACGCAAACCAACCTCCCTTCCATCGACACTTCACGCTGCCTGGGCAAGGCCACCAGCATAATCAAGGATGCCCTGGTCACTCCCTCTTCTCCCCTCTCCCATCGGGCAAAAGGTGTAGAAGTGTGAAAAAGCACACCTCCAGATTCAGGGACAGTTTCTTCCCAGCTGTAATCAGGCAACTGGGCCTTCCCATCACCAACTAGAGAGCGGTCCGGACTTACTAACTACATCATTGGAAACCCTCGGTCTGTCTGTAATCAGACTTTACCATGCACTAAACATTATTCCCTTTAACCTGTATCTGTACACTGTGGACTGCTTCATTGTAATCAGTTCTAGTGTTTCACCTGAATGGATAGCATGCAACAAAAAAAGCTCAGTACACGTGACAATAAATTAAAACTAAACCATGTTCTCCAGAAATGCGGCCCGACTCGCTGAGTTACTCTGGGACACGTGTCCTTTTGAGCTATACTATACCTACACTTATCTTCCTTGGACATTGACATTAACAAATGGATTTAGGTCTTCACGATACGCATTGAAGATAGAGACCTTGCTGCGTCTAACATCCAAATATACTTGTTTTACAAAGTTTAACCATCTGCGAAACACATTGTAAAGTGCAACATGTTTGAAGGAGCTATAACCCAGTGAAAATAATCCAGTCACTCTGCCCAGTGTGGCTTTACCTACACAGCACTCATAGCTCAGGCTCTGGTGCTACGATCGAGATCTGTAATGTCACAAGTCGTTAACGACTCCACTGGAGTAGCTGATTAATTCTGACAAGTATAATGATGAATCATTGCACGTAATTTGATGCAAATAACAATGAATATTTACCGACCTGACAATCCCGATTTTACTGATGCAACTTGTTCGAAATGCTGGATGCTCATACGTTAAGTCACAGGAGCATAATTAGGCCATTCGGCACCATTCAATCATGGCTGATCTATCTTACTCTGTCAATCCCGTCCTCCTGCCTTCTCCCCAGAATCCCCGACACCCTTACCAATCACGAATCTATCAATCTCCCCCTAAAAAATATCAATTGACTTGGGCTCCGCAGCCTTCTGTGGCAGTGAATTCCACAGATGCATCAGCCTCTGACTAAAAAAAATTATTTCTCATCTCCTTTCTAAAGGTACGTCCTTTTATTTTGATGCTACGGCCTCTGGTCCTAGACTCTCCCATTAGTGGAAACATCCTCTCCACTGGAGAAAGATGCCCCTCTCCCCCTCCTGCACCAACAGCAGGAGTCGCTTTTGTTCTCTGTGGCAGAGGAGGAATGAATATTTCATCAAACGGCACAACTGTGGAACTGAAAAAAAAAAACACAAACTATAACAGAACATGTTATAAATATTGTTAAACAATGATAAGGGAATAAGCCAGATGGAAAGTGTCTTAGTTCCTCTGGTAGTTAAAAATAACATCTGGTTGATCGTTTTTAATGTTTTTTTTTCAAAAATACTGCATCAGGTGTCAACCACACCCAGTCTGCAGCCGAGCTAAAACTTTAACCTCAATACAGTTTGCAAAGCGAGGGAGGGAATTGCCCAAACCCTGAATTACTTCTGTGCTGAGGCACACCAGTAACGTTGTATAATGATCATGAACAAGTTATTTCTCTCTGTTGGAGATTAGAAGGATGAGGGGGTAAAACTTACTGAATAGTGAAAGGCCTGGATAGAGTGGATGTGGAGAGGATGCTTCCACTAGTGGGAGAGCCTAGGACCAGAGAGCACAGCTTCAGAATAAAAGGACGTACTTCAGAAAGGAGGTGAGGAGGAATCTCTATAGTCAGAGGGTGGCTAATCTGTGGAATTCATTGGCTGTGGAGGCCAAGTCAATGGGTATTTTAAAGCAGAGATTGACAGATTCACGATTAGTAAGGGCGTCAAGGGTTATGGGGAGAAGGCAAGAGAATAGCGATGAGAGGGAAAGAAAGATCAGCCACGATCCAATGGCGGTGTAGACTCGACGGGCCGAATGGCCTACTTCTACTCCTATGACTGATGAGGTTATGAACTCCTTCCTCCCAGCCCAGTAGAATCATAGTCACACAGCACATAACCCTGCCCTTCACCCCACTGAGTTTGTGCTGACTGTCATTCCCATCACCTCTCTCACTGCTCATCTACAGAGCAAGAGGCAATTTGCCATGGGCAATAATAGTGTGTGTGTGTGTGAGTGTGAGTGTGAGTGTGAGTGTGAGTGTGAGTGTGAGTGTGAGTGTGTGTGTGTGTGTGTGTGTGAGAGAGTGAGAGAGTGAGAGAGTGAGTGAGTGAGTGAGAGAGAGAGAGAGAGAGAGAGAGAGAGAGAGAGAGAGAGAGAGAGAGAGAGATTTGTGGGGGGGGGGGGGGTGTGGGAAGCTATGCAGTCCCAGAGAGAATTTGCAAATCTGGTTGATGGAGATATTGTGAATCACAACCCCTTTTTTTGGATGGGAGTGATTGGTTTTAGGCTGGGAGTTGATTGGAGTGCAGTGGCCAGTTTAGCATCTGATTTGTTCAGAAGTGCAAAGGTAATGAAATGAGGAGTAACGAAACGCTGCTGAAAACAAACAATAGTGCATCAGTTGACAAACTGCCTTATCAAAATCCTGACTGAGTCTGAAGAAGGGTCTCGACCCAAAACTTCACCTATCCCATTTCACCAGAGATGCTGCCTGATCCGCTGAGTTACTCCAGCATTTTGTGTCTATCTTATTGAAATCCAATCATTAATCTGAAAGCAAGGGTTACCGAGAACATCAAACGTTCCTCCAAACAAAAAAACACCCTCTTTTAGCAATCTTCACAACGGAGATGGAGAGGAGACGGAGAGGGAATCCCTACCCATGCTAAATGTGGAAAAGGAACTGAAATGGACTGCACTCTCCCCATTTCAGCTCTCCCTGCCTTTCTGTCTGTTACGGCAGAACCAATTCCCCCCGGCACACAACCGGCAGAAGCCCAATACCACTTCCAGCCATGAGCCAGATTCTGAAGAAGGGCCTCGACCCGAAACGTCACCCTTTACTTCTCCCCAGAGATGCTGCCTGTCCCGCTGAGTCACCCCAGCTTTTTGTGTCTAGCCGGCTCGATTGTTTAGTTGCCATTGGCAGAAAAATCCTGTTTGACTCGTATACAATTTCCGTTAGTGAACAGTGCTCTGAGGCAGTACTATACCACTGGCTTAGTTATCCCCTTAATGGCATGGGAATATTGGCAGCCAATTGAGCCTACATTTTTCCCACCTTGATCTAAATTAGCTAATTCAACAGATAACACGGAATCTGCAATCCCAAGAAATTGTCGAAGCAAAGATTCAAACTTGCTGCGAACGGGGCACAAAATGCTGGAGTAACTCAGTGGGAGAGGCAGCATCTCTGGATAGAAGGAATGGTGACGTTTTGTGGTCCAGACCCTTCTTCAGACCGGTCTATAATGGTCTTGAACTTGCTGTGCTGATTTGCTTCCTTCCTATGTGGAACTGGGCCAAGGAGCAAGGGCCAGAGCTGCCGACAGCATGATCCCAATCGGGAACAACCTGCTAACTTCCCTCTGCGGTCGTAAGGGCCGCCCGCAGTTCAACCAGAACATTTCAACCACGTTCCCACGGCCCGACACCCTATCCTCATCTTGCCCAGCTCACATTGGAGATTGAGCAGCTCTCTGCCTCTTCCTGTCCCTCTGCCTTCAACGACAGTGAAAGGAAAACCAAAAGTAATTCATTCCCAAACCAGGGCACACACAGTCCCCCAAGGGCTTGGTGTTAGCACAACATCAATGCCCCGTGGACCAGCGCAGCACGTTAACCATTTACAGTCTAACTGCATTGAACGGGGGGCATCTTCTGCTATGGGTTTATTCAGAATTGACAATACAGACACAGCTATCTGCTCCAAATGCCTAACACCAATATTTAAGCTCCACTCTTGCCTATTCCCACTACATATAAGTACCAGAAACAGGAGCCCATTTGGCCCATCAAGTCGGCTCCAATCTTGACCTTCAGCCTCATACCATGTAGTGTAGTTTATTATCGTCACGTGTACTGAGGTGCAAGGAAAAGCTTTTTTGTCGCGGGCTATCCAGTCAGCGAAAAGACTATAGATAATTACAGCCCTTCTTATTGCCTCAGCTCTTAACAATCTACTCCCCAAGATGAACCGAGGCTCTGGTTCTGGGCTCTTCAGCCAGCGGAAGAGTTCTCTCCGCTTCTGAAATGTTGTACATTTCCCTCGTGCAGCAGACCTGCCGTGCCCTGGAACCAGCCTGGTGAATTGTTGCCGCATGCCCTTTGTGACAAGTGCATCTGTACTTTAGGCAAGGTGATTAAACCTCTACACAAAGCTGCAAGTGCGGCCTCCATCAACATGTCACTCTATTTCTTCCTTCCCCAGCTTCCTTGTAAATGCATCCATTATATTTACTTCAGCTATCCTCTTTAACCATATAAACCATATAACAATTACAGCACGGAAACAGGCCCTCTCGGCCCTTCCAGTCCGTGCCGACCATTTGTTTTCCCCTAGTCCCATCTACCTGCACTCTTTGATAGCAAGTTTCATACTCCAACCACTACTGGGTTACAACAGTGAAAATACCGCCTTTTAAAAAAAAAAGATTTTGATAAGTTATTGTCACATGTACCAAGAGCCAGTGAAATTCTTTGTTTTTTCACACAAAGCACATTTTTATGCCACAGTTGCCACAGAGAGCAGACAAAGTTACAAAAAGTACTCTTTAAATACTTCCTCCTTCATCCCCTTTGTTCTCAGTGCCCCCCACCCCCCCCCCCACCCTCTGTGTTCTCCGTGGCCCCCCATCATGCCATGGCCTCTTTATTCTTGACGGCACCCAACTCATTGGTTGCCGATCTCTCTGTGACTTATACGATGGAACTTTATTTATCCCAGGAGGCAAATTGATCTGCCTACAGTTATCAAACACAAAATACATGAAACATGAAGTTAAACTGACGAGTGGAGATGTGCAAAGATTGTGGAGGGGGGGGGGGGGGGGGGGGGGGGGGGAGAGGAGTCAGTCTACCCCACGACAGAAGGGGGAGGAGTTGTACAGTTTGATAGCCACAGGGAAGAAGGATCTCCTGTGGCGTTCTGTGCTGCATCTGACCCGGTGGGACGAGTCTGTTGCTGAAGGTGCTCCTCAGGTTGACCAGTGTGTCACGGAGGGGGTGACATTGAATAGTCTAAGTTTGCAAGACTCTATACACGTGCAAGATAGTCAGGAGCAAATTTGCAACAAGGGCAGCCATTCAAGCCTAGGGCGAGAGAGAGACAGGGTTGTAATCACATTTCACCGAGTGTGATTATCAAGGCATTTTGCATGTGTGGTATGACTGACATGCAACCGCACTGCAGCTACTGTACACGCTGTGACCACCCAGACCACAGTCATTTACTTCCCGGTTTATTTTGTGGAAATGCCACTCAGAATTCCAGAGGGTTGAATTCCACTTGAGGCTCGCTCCACCCACCTCACTGACCATCACAGCACAGTTGGCTGCTTTAATGGCTGTGATGGCCAAAAGTTCACTTTTTTTTAAAAAGACTTTAGAGATACAGCGCGAAAAACAGGCCCTTCGACCCACCGCAGCGCAGCGCAGCGCAGCGCAGCGACCAGCGACCAGCCCGTACACTAACGTAAATGCACTAGGGACAATTTTACAACTTATTATCTAAGCCAATTAACCGACAAACCTTTAAGTCTTTGAAGCGCAGGAGGAAAACCGGAGCACCTGGAGGAAACCCACGCGGTCACAGAGAGAACGTGCAAACTCCACACAGACAGCACACGTGGTCAGGATCGAACCCGAGTTTCTGCCGCTGCAAGGCAGCAACTCTATCGCTGCACAACTGTGACGCGAGCAGAAGAAATCGGGATAACATTTAGACAATAGACAAGAGGTGCAGGAGTAGGCCATTCGGCCCTTCGAGCCAGCACCACACGCACAGGTGATTTTTAAATCTTCAAAGTCGTACTACACTGGGGCGTTTATACACAACGTGAACCGGAAGCAGATTATTCGTGGAAAGGTTCCACAGTCGGAAAATGGGAATCTCCGATGCGATTGTGGTAGTGGAAGAATGGGGAAGGAAGAAGCCAAAAGGCAACTGGCCTCCCCAGTGTGGCCTGGCCAAGCTCAGGGGACAGACAGAAACTCTGAGACGTTACATCTGAACGTTTGTATTGAGGCTCTTCAGCATGCTGTGAGATTATAGGCATCCTTTTAAAGTTGCAAATAAATAGGCTCAGTAATGAGTTATCACCAATGGGAACGCTGCATTCCTCAGTCTCATTTGCAAGAAGGAACTGCAGATGCCGGTTTACACCGACGATATACACAATGCAGGAGTAAATCAGCGGGTAGGGAGAAAAGGAATAGGTGACATTTCGGGTGGAGACCCTTCATCAGACTCAATGATGATGGGTCTCGACCCGAAACGTCACCAATTCCTTCTCTCCGGAGATGTTGCCTGACCCTCTGAGTCACTCCAGCATTTTGTGTCTGCCTGTTTCTTAGTTACCAAGGAGAATTACATTGTTATTTATTACGTTGCACCCAGACAAAGTAAAAATACTGAAGGCGGGGAATGATAAAACCTTGACGCCTTTGGAGATAGTAAACTGCTCAGAAAGGAGACAACAATTTTCTGAACAAAGATTATATATTTTATCACGTAAAAAGGAACTGCAGATGCTGGTTTAAACCGAAGATAGACACAAAATGTTGGAGAGAAGGACGGAGAGAAGGACAGAAGTGGGACGTGTCTCCAGTTTCAGGTTCCTGGGGGTCAACATCTCCGATGACCTCTCCTGGACACACAACACATCCTCGCTGATCAAGAAGGCTCACCAGCGTCTCTTCTTCCTGAGGAGACTTAAGAAGGTCCACCTGTCTCCCCAGATTCTGGTGAACTTCTACCGCTGCACCATCCAGAGCATCCTTACCAACTGCATCACAGTATGGTACGGCAACTGCTCTGTCGCCGACCGGAAAGCTCTGCAGAGGGTGGTGAAGATCGCCCAACGCATCACAGGCTCCTCACTCCCCTCCAATGAGTCTGTCCGTAATAAACGATGCCTGCGCAGGGCGCACAGCATCGCCAGGGACAGCTCACACCCCAACCATAGACTGTTTACCCTCCTCCCATCCGGGAGATGCTACAGGTCCCTCCGCTGCCGGACCAGCAGGCTCAAGAACAGCTTCTTCCCTGCGGCTGTCACACTTCTCAACGCTGCACCTCAATGACTGCCTGTCTCCACCCCTTCCCCCCCCGGACTATCCAATCACCAGCAAATTGCACTGTATATGTATATGTATTACTTGTTTATTCGTAAGTTCGCCCTTCTGAGATACCAACTGCATTTCGTTGTCTCGGTATTGTACACTGCACAATGACAATTAAAGAGTGAATTGAAATGAATGGGTGCCGTTACGGGTCGAGACCTTTCTTCGAGTCTGAAGAAGGGTCTCGACACGAAAAGTCACCTATTCCTTCTATGCAGAGATGCTGCCTGTCCATCTGAGTTACTCCAGCATTTTGTGTCTATAATATATTTTATTGTCAGGATATCAGTGCTTACCACAGAGAGCTGGTAGTACACTGGCATTTCTAAATTAGATGTCAATATAAAAAAAAAAAACAAGCGAGAGATTCAGCTGTTTTTTAGCAGATAGGATTGAAAATTCCACCCGATCAACGATCAGTTTGTTCACTGGTGGTGGACTGATGTTGTTCATTTCTGTAAAAGGATGGAGATCACAATGAAGTGGTTTCAAGGAGTAATTGTACTGTAAAATATCTGTGCTTCCAAAGAGAAAGTCACCAGGGACTTGCTGCTTTTGTCAATCAGGCCTCATCACCACCAGTTTAACTTGTTTAGTATACAAATATCCCTTGATTATGAAAATAAATATCCCTTGATTAAGAAATTATCCCATGGTGGAACTTTCCCAGTCTTATCAGCGCTGTTTCTCTGCAAATAAGGGGCACGCTTGCTGAATAATACCGAGCTGCTGGTCACCTTGCACATCAGAGAGATCTTCAGCTTCAATTAGGAAAACGTCCCCAATGCACTTGACAGAAGCATAATCAGGCAAAATAAATGGCACCCTGCCAAGGTGTTTAAACGTCAAGGCAAGTGAGCAGAATCACTGTCACGGAGATGGTTCTGAAGGGAGGTCTTCGAGCAGGAGAGGGGCAGATGTGGATGGAGTTCCAGAGCCTTGAGCCCACGCTGATGAAGACTGAGCCACCAAAGGCAAACACACACGGCTCAATCTGGAGCAATGCACACCTCTCAGTGGGTTGTCGGCATCACAGAGAGAGAGAGAGAGAGAGGCATTTAAACACAAGGACTGGGCCTTCAGGTCTGACAGTCATCTTTAGAGCTACGGTGTGGAAACAGGCCCTTCGGCCCATCGAGTCCTCACCGTCCACCAGAACTACCCTGCCACGCTAGGGACAATTTATAATCTTTAACGAAGCCAATTAACCTACAAACCTCTACGTCTTTGGAGTGTGGGAGGAAACCGGAGCACCCGGGGAAAACCCACGCGGTCAGGGAGGAGAACGTACAAACAACACCCGTAGTCAGGATCGCAACCCGGGTCTTTGGCGCTGTAAGGCAGCTACTCCGTGTAAGCGGTGGTAGAATGGGAGGGGGCGCAGCTCAGAGCGCACCGGGTCAATGGACATGCAAGGCTTGGTATGAGTTATGGTGCAGGCAGCAGGACTCTGAATGGATTGCAGGCGATGCATGTGCTACCACCGATTAGAGCCAATAGCTAGAAAGGGAAGGAAAATACACCAAATGCAAATGCACTGTGCAGCCTCGGCAAGCAGCAAATTAAAACTCCCCACCTTCTCCCACAGACCAGAGTTCTATCACAAGAGGGTTTTCAGCTTGCCTTAATATGGGCCTCCACCAAACTCAAGCCCTCATTTACCTTACTGCTCAATCAGCCCCATGATAAACCTGATGCAGGTAATGACGACAACATATTTTAGTGCAATCTCTTCTGACAAGATGCCAAAGTGAATCAGCTTTAAGCCCAATCACACATACATCTAAAAATTAATCAGCTGTTAATCTTATACATTTCTGTATGTAAACAGCTGTTTTTAAAGGTTGCGTAATACTATACCTCACTTCCGTTGTGTAGTACAGCTGCTGGTTCAGGCAAGCTTGGAACACAATGGCACAAAGTAGAAACACACCAAGCTCATAAGTTATGGGGGCAGAATTAGGCCATTTGGCCCATCAAGCCTACCCCGCCATTCAATCATAGCTAATTTATCTTTCCCTCTCAACCCCATTCTCTTGCCTTCTCCCCATACAGCTATCCTAATCAAATAGGATAAGTTCTGATAATGAATACAGTACTTTCCACAGCCCCCTCCCCGCGGATCGGTAAGAATGCTTCACCTTCCTGTCTGACATCCCACTTCCAATTAATGCCCGATCCACACTCAAGAAGCTATATGCAGCTCATCAGTGGTTTAACCATGTTTTAAGGGTGAGTTGAGTTTAGAGACGCAGGCTCTTCGGCAGACCGAAGCACTATCCTACACACGCTAGGGATAATATTTATATTTACCATTTACCTATAAGCCTGTACACCTTTGGAGTGTGGGAGGAAACCGAAGATCTCGGAGAAAACCCTCGCAGGTCACGGGGAGAGCGTACAAACTCCGTACAGACAGCGCCCATAGTCTGGATCGAACCCAGGTCCCAGGAGCTGCGTTTGCTGTTAGGCCGCAACCCGACCGCTGCTCCACCGTGACCGCCCGCTTTATATGGGGAGAAGTTGTTTCCATCTGCAATGGATTAACTGCACTTTCCGCAGAATTATTCAGATGGCCCTAGGTGTCTAAACGGTCCAGCCAACAGAAACACAGGGCCACAGCAGATTAGATTAGTTTCGCTTATTATTGTCAAGGGTACAAAGATACAGTGGAAAGCTTTTGTTTGAGTGCTTTGCTTTGTATAGCCCAGTGCTAGTCTGCATTTTGTTTTGATCCATTTTTAAGATGTTCAAGCTGTGACAATAGCTTCCTGCTTCTGGCACCAAGCAGCACTATTCCCAGTAACGGGCATCAAATGGTCCGCTCCACATCTTGGAATGTATCCCAACTTCAAATTATCAAGTCATGTCAAGTATCATATGCACAAGAGTCGTGAGGTCCAAATACAATGAAAATCCCCAAATGGACAGGAGTGCTGCTAGTTCCACTGCTCGCATCCATATATCCCTTCATTATCACCTCTACTACAGCCAACAATGGACCATTGTGGGCTCCACCTTTCCTTGCTCATCGGTACCGGCTCCGATTTGTTCCGAACCTTTTCATACCTCTAGTTTCCCTCTCCCCTGACTCTGTCTGAAGAAGGGGTCACAACCTGAAACATCCGCCATTCCTTTTCTCCAGACGCTTTGTGTCTATCTTCAGAGATACTCGGAAGTTTTTATTTTTTTTTAAATATCTTTATTTATTAGAGGTACCGCAAGTTACATCAGTGTACATCCCATGTATATTATTACAATCATTGTACCCCAGATACTCGGAATGACTCACACAGTTCATCTTGAGCCTTTCTGTGAGAATGGTGTGTCTCAGGCACAGCAGAGGTGTTGCACCTCTTGACTATATTAAACAAACTCATGGACAGCCCTGCTCCATAGTAACATTGTATAACCCTGGGGTGTAGAATGTTGTTTGTTTTGGAGTTAGCACACAAGTTGTTTCACTTTTTCTATTTAATAATTATGCTGATATTAAATAATACACGCATGTGGCATCTCCAGTGTCCAAGTGGGAAGAGTCCAGATAGAAGATTATCCCATTATGTGGAGCACTGTGGTTTAACTCATCCATTACTGAGAGTAAATGAGGATGCACAAAGATATCCAGCCCGCCTTGCTTGGTTGGACAATGCAAGGGGAAATGTCTACCTGCACAGCAAAGCCCAAATGGAAACACTCTCTCCCCAGCATGGGCTCAATGGCCATCAGCCTGTGACAAATATCCGTACGTGTCTGCCACTCGGCTTCAGAATTCCCAAAGACTGTCATGAATGAGCGTTACATATATTAGAGGACAGGCAAGGGTAAAGAGCTAAGAGTAAGCAGACGATTCTCTTCATTCAACACTAGTGGCAGTCTCTCTCTCCCCCCCCCCCAGCATCTCTCCCCCCTCAGCCCCCCCCACCTCCTCCCTCACCTCTCCTCTCCCCCATCATCATCATCCACTCCCCATCCCCTCTCTCTCTCTCTCCTCTCTCTCTCTCTCTCTCCTCTGCCCGTCGTCTCTCTCTCTGCTCCCTCTCATCCTCTCTCCCCTCCTCAACCTCTCTCTCTCTCTCTCTCTCTGTCTCTACCCACTCTCACCCTCCCTCTCCCCCCATCGCTCTCTCTCCCCTCCTCGTCTCTCCCCTCATCCTCTCTCTCCCCCCCCCCCCCTCCTCCCCCACCCTCCTCCCACAATCTCCACACACAACACACACACACACAAAATTACCGAAATATTTCACCGAGTTTGTTCGCAGAGGCGCTCGGCGTAACTGGAGCAGATTCAAACATGCTCCAGCTGTCGGTGAGGGGGTTTGGTGAATGGAATGACAGGTCCCTAACGTTACATTCCTGTCACTGCTGAAGCGATGCAATGACACGTTAATAGGCTCTGCGGGTGTCAATAAATGAAGCCTTCAATCCGTCTCGGGCCGATGAGTTCCCTTCAGATATAAGGGGGCGGGGATCCGTGCAGTTGCGAAAAAAATAGCGAATGAGAAGACACAACATTGCTTCAATTTCACCTCAAGGTCAACAGCCCCACGGAACAGCGTTTAGAACTGAAAACCACACTCGCAGGCGGTTAACTGGTTAAATTTGATTCACAGAAAAAAAGGCTTTGCATTCATATTTTCAGATTGCAGAGGGTCTGGTTTCCCCGCCCACAATAAGGCGTTGCTTGTGAACTGGTCGGACCAATGGAGACTGTGCATGGAGTTATTCCTGCTGCTCTCTCTCTCTGGCGTACAGTGGGAGCAGTGGCCACTGTGGGCAATGGACGTGCAGGCACACAGTGCACACCCCACAGGTTTATACATTACAGGAGTAGAATTGGACATTCGGCCCATCAAGTCTATTCCACCATCCAATCATGGCTGATATGTCTTTCATTCTCAACCCCATTCTCCCGCCTTCTCCCCATACCCTCACTAATCAAGAACCTATCAATCTCTACCTTAAAGATATCCATTGACCTGGCCTCCACGGTCAACGAATTCCACAGATTCGCCACCCTCTGACTAAAGGAATTCCTCCCCATCTCCTTTCTAAAGGTCCGTTCTTTCATTCGGATCCTAGACTCTCCCACTAGTGGAAACATCCTCTCCCCACTCACTCTATCCAGGCCTCTCACTATCGGCAAGTTTCAATGAGCCCCCCCCCCCTCCTCCCCTCATCATTCTAAACTCCAAGTCCAGTGCCGACAAACGTTCATCATGTGTTAACCCAAACATTCGTCCTCCTGGGATCTCCGCGAGCTCATCGAGATATGGGGCTCAAAACGGATCACAATATTCCAAGTGCGGCCTGACCAGTGCCGTCAAACGCTCTTCGTGTGTTAACCCACTCATCCCCGACATCACTCACTCACTCACACGCAGGCACCAACGAACATACATAGAAACATAGAAAACAGGTGCAGGAGGAGGCCATTCGGCCCTTGGAGCCAGCACCGCCATTCATTGTGATCACGGCTGATCGTCCCCTATCAATAACCCGCGCCTGCCTCCTCCCCATATCCCTTGACCCCAGTAGCCCCTGGAGATCTAGCCAACTCTCTCTTAAATCCATGCAGGATCCAATCACATATTGCAGGAAGCCGTCCTTGTATCTGAACTAAACTTGCACTTGGATTTTGTTTTGTTCCAAACTTCCCTCCGCCCACAACATGGCTTAGACCTGGCTCCTGATGGGAAGGGGGGCAGGGGGCAGGGGGGCGAGCACTTACCCACGGCAGGGGCATCGTATTCATCTCCCAGGAGGATCTCGGGCGCAGAGTAGGCCAGCGAGCCGCAACTGGTGGTCAGCATCTTGCCGGGTTGGAAGCGGTTGCTGAAGCCGAAGTCGGTCAGCTTGACCACCCCTTGCTCCTTGAAGAAGACCACGTTCTCCGGCTTGAGGTCGCGGTGGACCACATGCAGCTTGTGGCAGTAGGAGATGGCGTGCACGATCTGGGCGAAGTAGACCTTGGCCTGCCCCTCCGACAGCCCCCGGTCGTGGTTCATGATGTAGTCGAACATGTCGCCGCCGTCGCCCAGCTCCAGGATCAGGTAGAGCTTGGTCTGGGTGTCGATCACCTCGTACAACCTCACCACGTTGGGGTGTTGCACCAACTTCATGCAGCGCACCTCCTGCAGCAGATGCCCCGTGGCCGACTTGTCCAGCTTGGTCTTGTCGATCACTTTCACCGCCACCTTCGCCCCCGTGAAGACGTGGCGGGCTAACCTCACCACGGCGTAGTGGCCCTTGCCCAGAGTCTTGTCCAGGTCGTACAGGCCGGCGATCTTGCCGTCGCAGCAATGCCTTGCTCCAGCCATGGTCCCTGCCGGCTCGGCCCCTCACGCCGCGCCGCCCAGGAGACGCTTCCAACGGGCAGCGAGTCCCACGACCTGCCGGGAGGTAAGAGCAGCACTGGTTACCCCTGCACCCAGCCAACACCGACACCGACACCAACTCGTCCTCCTCCTCCTCAGATCCTGCCTGTCCCTCCGAGTCTTACCAGCATTTACAAATCCCCGATAAAGACATCTTTAAGCATAGACACAGGGAACTGTAGATGCTGGTTTACTAAAGAGGGACCTTATTTAAAGCCTCACCCCCCCCCCCCCCCCCCGACGATTCACTTCTTTAAATCCTAGCGAATCCTCGCTTTAAATCTTCCTAGACCCACCCGCCCCCTTTAGCACGGCGCCGCCGCCCCAGACCCAAAATAAAGAACTTTATTAGTGACTGCGTTTGAGAAACTGAAGGGCAAGTGCCACACTCGCCACTCGCTGGCCGCTCGGCCGGCGCAACTTTGAGCTGCGGGGCAGCGGCGAAGCCTCCAACTTACCTGCAGTGCGGTGGCGTCCGCCGCCCGAGACCGACCGTGCGCTACCCTCTCCCCGGCAGCGAGCAGGGTTTCCTCAGCGGCCGCATCCGCCGGACAGTCACCCCCAGCTCCTCCCAGCCATGAGGTTCAATGGTTTACAGAGCGGCGCGGGCGCGGGTCCGGCTCACAGAGACAGAGGCAGATCGCTCGCTAGCTCAATCTCTCTCTCTCTCTCTCTCTCTCTCTGTACGGCTCTTGCTGCTTTGCGGAAATCCGAGCTCACATCTGCGTTTCCCAATTGACGTCAATAATACTGACCACTAGCGACGGAATAGGCTGCTCGCAGCCCGAGAGAGCCGAGCGCTGCTGCAAGGACTCGCTCGCTCGGCGTCACATGGAGCGGTCCTGCACGGCGCCGGGGAACGGGCAGGATGACCCAGGCCTCGGGAACACCAGCCCATCGATACCCCCCCCCGCTTTAGCAAGCACCGCGCCACACGCTCCCGCAGCAGCCTTGAAAGTGTGTGCGTGTCAATCACAAGCTAAAATGCACAAGGTAGACACAACATGCTGCAATGACCCTTCTTCAGACCTGATCTCGACCCGAAACGTCACCCGTTCCGTCTCTCCAGAGATGCTGCCTGGCCCGCCGAGTTACCCCAGCAATTTGTGTCCACCTTCGATTTAAACCGGCACCTGCAGTTCTTTCCTACAAATAAAAACACCCAAAGTGCTTGAGTAACACCGGAGACAGACACACGATGCTGCGGTAACTCAGCGGGCCAGGCAGCATCCTTGCAGAATAGGAATAGGTGACCCTTCTTTCGACCCATAACGTCTCCTATTTTTTCTCCAGAGATGCTGCCTGACCCGCTGAGTTACTCCAGCGTTTTGTGTCTCTCTTCGGCGTAAACCAGCATCTGCAGTTCGTTCCTGCACGTTTTGACCGCAGGAGCAACTCAGCGGGCCGGGCTGCATCCCTGGAGGACGTGGAGGTTGGACTGTCTCGTCCTTCAGTCCATGTTCTACACAACACAGACGCTGCCTGAACCGCTGAGTTACTCCAGCACTTTGCAAATGGACTCCAGCAGTTCCACCTGTCCTTGGCTCGTTAATCTATCGTCGATCAAAACTCTAGGCCAATTACCCCAAACCTTTGCAGAGCTCTGGAGTAAGAAAGAAATGGCCACCTGTTTCAAAGACCTGTCATGGTCTCAATGGACCAAACCGCATCATAAGGTCATAAGGAATAGGAGGAGAGTTAGGCCATTGGGTCCATCAAGTCTACTCCGCCATTCAATCATGACTGATCTATCTCTTCCCCCTAACCCCATTCCCTCTGGCATCTGTACTATTCAAGAATCTATCTATCTCTGCCTTAAAAATATCCACTGACTTGGCCTTCTGTGGTAATGAATTCCGCAGATGCACCACCCTCTGACTGAATACATTTCCCCTCATCCCCTTCCTAAAAGAACGTCCTTTAATTCTGAGGCTATGACCTCTAGTACTCAACTCTCCCACTAATGGAAACATCACTAATGGAAGCATCCTCCGGCTGTGTGCATAAAGAAGTCAAATAATTGCAATCTTCAAGAGACCACCTCCATTCGACATTCAATTACCAATACCTTAGGGACTGGGCATTACACAATAGAAAATAGGTGCAGGGTAGGCCATTTGGCCCATCAAGCCAGCACCGCCATTCAAATATGATCATGGCTGATCATCCATAATCAGGACCCCATTCCTGCTTCTCACCATATCCCTTGACTCCGCTATTTTTAAGAGCTTTATCTCAACTCTCGCTTGAAAGCGTCCAAAGAATTGGCCTCCACTGACTTCTGAGGCAGAGAATTCCACAGATTCACAATTCTCTGGATGAAAACGTTTTTCCTCATCTCCATTCTAAATGGCCTATCCCTTATTCTTAAACTGTGGCCCCTGGTTCTGGACTCCCCCAACATCGGGAACATGTTTCCTGCCTCTAGCGCGTCCAATCCCTTAATAATCTTATATGTTTCAATAAGATTCCCTCTCATCCTTCTAAATAATTCCTGAGTATACAAGCCCAGCCGCTCCGTTCTATCAACATATAACAGTCCCGCCATCCTGGGGATAACAGACACTATTAACCCCAAAGATAGACACAAAATGCTGGAGCATGCTGAACAAGATGCCCTAGCTACTCTGGTCCCACCTGCCCCTGTTTGGCCAATATCTCTCCAAACCTATCCTATCATAACACTCTCCACCTGCTTAGACAGACGCACATCAAGCTTGATACTCTCCAATACAAAGCAGCCCACCTCTCAGACAACTTAGACTTTCCTTCCCTCCACGTCTCCAAATCCCACAGTGACTACAGTGTACACTTGTACAAATTGTCATTCATCTTGGGCCCCTCCCACAACAATGCTAAATCATCCCTCAAACCTCTGCACCAGGAACATTGGCTCTGTATCTCCAGAGATGCTGCCTGACCTGCTGAGTGTTTCTAACATTCCCTTTATTTATTTTGTGCATCTGCAGATTTTAGCTTTGCAGTAAAAAGCCAAATCATTTGATTCACGCTGTTTTATTCTGCTGTATTTATTTCACAGACTTTTCTAAAAGTAAAATTTGAAACTGATTGAAAGATACAGCATGGAAACTGCCCCCTCAGCCCACTGAGTCCACACTGACCGTCTGTTCACACAAGTCCTATGTTATTCCATTTTTGCATCCCATCCCTACACATTAAGGGCAATTTGCAGGGTTCAATTAATCTACACACCCGCACGTCTTTGGGATGTGGGAGGAAACCGGAAGAAACCTATGTGGTCACAGGGAGAATGTACAAACTCTGCTCACACAACACCCGAGGTCAGAATCGAACCTGTGTTCCTGAAGCTGTGAGACAGCAGCTCTACCAGCAATGGGATATATTTGGTCCGTTTCATTGGAAGCTTTAGAACGATGTCTCTGATAACAACTCCCTGTTGAATTCTTCATTCTGTCACAGCAGCAAGAAGGATCCATCCATTATCTTGGTCCATCACATTGGGCATTACACACTATAACCTCAACATCCCAATGGAGCTGTAGTATCTGATAAAACGTAATTCAACGGTTAATGAATCTTCATGGCCTCCACTGGGTGGGCGGTTCAGCTAAAGACAGTGGGGAGACGAGCTACCTGGAAACGGCATATCGTGACAGATCCATCTGAGGGAATTTTACCTTCACATTAAATGGTATGGAGGTTTCACATGTCTACACAGCTCACATTCCATACAGTAAGGTGGAAAACAAAATGAAGATGTCATTTTTTCACCCTGGAGTCTTCGAAAAGGCTTATTCCTATTTGCAAATTTAGATCTAATCAGGATCATGATTAATTTTAACTTCAACAGTGTTAAATTCCACCTGATTTGTGAACGATTGAAAGAAAAGTCTCTCAGTTTACACTGCTATAAACATGCAAATGCATTAAGATGTGCCTGACAGGGTTTGTGTGTGTGTGTGTACCTATGTATCTGTGCTGCATTTTGTATGTGCATGTTCATGTGCATATATCGGCCTGTTCATGTGCACACGTGTCTGTGAGTGTCCGCAGTCGAGTGTTTAATTGTTATATGAAACCAAAATGGAGCAATGAAACTTTTACCTGCAGCAGCCCATGGGTGGCAGGTGACACAGCGGTAGAGTTGCTGCCTTACAGCGGCAGAGACCGAGTAAACATATAACCATATAACCACAATTACGCACGGAGAAGGCAGGCATCTCGGCCCGTTCCAGTGTGCCGACCATTTGTTTTCCCTAGTCCCATCTACCTGCACTCAGCAGACCATACCCTCCATTCCCTTCACGCCATATACCTATCCACTGGTTAAAATCAGATCCTGCCTCCACACCTCTGCTGAAGCTCATTCCACACAGCACCACCCTCTGAGTAAAGAAGTTCCCCCTCACGTACCCTAAACTTCTGTCCCTTAATTCTCATGTCATGCCCTCTTGTTTGAATCTTCCCTACCCTCAATGGTATCCACGTCAACTCTGTCTATCCCTTTCATCATTTAAAGACCTCATCAAGTCCCCCTTAACCTTCTGCGTCCAAAGAAAAAGACCTAACTTTTCAACCTTTCTCTGTAACATCGTTGCTGGAACCTGGCAACATTCTAGTAAATCTCCTCTGTACTCTCTCTATTTTGTTGACATCTTCATAACTAGGCGACCAAAATTGTACACCATACTCCAGAATTGGTCTTACCAATGCCTTGTAAAATTTTAACATTACTTCCCTACTCCTATATTCAATGCTGATTTACTTTTACCACCCCTATCTACATGCGATTTTCCACCTCAGGGAACTATGCACAGTTATTCCTAGATCCCTCTGCTCCACAGCATTGTACGTCCTATTTGATTTGTCCTGCCAAGATGTAGCACTTCACACTTAACAGCATTAAACTCCATCTGCCATCTTTTCAGCCCACTTTCCCAAATGGCCCAAATCTCTCTGTACTTTGAGAATCTACTTCATTATCACAATACCACCTATCTTAGCATCTGCATACTTACTTATCCAATTTTCCACCCCATCATCCAGACAATGTACATGACAAACAACAGTACCCAACACAGATCCCTGAGGCAACCCCACTGTCACGGCTTCCAACCTGACAAACAGCCATCCACCATTACTCTCTGACATCTCCCATTCAGCCACTGTTGAATCCATCTTGCTACTCCGCCATTAACACCCAAAGAATGAACCTTCTTAACCAACCTCCATGGGGAACCTTGTCAAAGGCCTTACTGAAATCCATATAGACAACATCACTGCTTTGCCCTCTATCAATTTCCCTAGTTACGCTTCAAAAAATTCAAGGTTTGTCAAACATGACCTTCAACAAATCCATGTTGACTGTTCCTGATCAGACCCTGTTTATCCAGATGCTTATATATATTATAAGTATCCTTTCCATTAATTTGTCCACCACTGACGGTCAAACTAATAGTCTATAATTGCTAGGTTTATTCTTTAACCCTTTTTAAACAATGCAACATGCGCAGTACACCAATCCTCTGGCACTATTCCCGTTTCTAATGACATTTGAAATTATTTCTGTCATCAGGGGAATCTGTCAGACCTGGAGACTTATCCACCATTATATTTTTCAAAAGTGTCAGTACTTCCTCCTCTGAATCTCATCGTTTCCATACTACTACTTTTTTTTTCCCTTACCTACACAGAGTTCAATATCCTTCTCCTTGGTGAATACCGAGAAAAGAAATGTTCAATATCTCCCCCATCTCTTTTGGCTCTGCAGATAGCTGTCCATTCTGGTTCTCTAATGGTCCAATTTTATCCCTCGTTATCCTTCTATTAATATAGCTGTAGAAACCTTTGGATTTACTTTCACCTTTCTTGCCAAAGCAACCTCATATCTTCTTTTAGCTACACAATTCTTAAGGGATTGGACAGGCTAGATGTAGGAAACATGTTCTCCAGGTTGGGGGAGTCCAGAACCAGGGGTCATAGTTTAAGAATGAGGGGTAGGCCACTTAACACTGAGATGAGGAAAAACGTTTTCAGCCAGAGAGTTGTGAATCTGTGGAATTCTCTGCCACAGAAATCAGTGGAGGACAATTTTCTGAATGTATTCAAGGGTGAGTTAGATATAGCTCTCAGGGCTAAAGGAATCAAGGGATATGGGGAGAAAGCAGGAACAGGGTCCTGATTCTGGATGATCAGCCATGATTACATTGAATGGCGGTGCAGGCTCGAAGGGCCGAATGGCCTACTCCTGCACTTATTTTCTATGTTTCTATTTCTTCTCTCCAGCGATGCTGCCTGACCCATTGAGTTACTCCAGCATTTTGCATCTATCGTTGATTGAAACCAGCATCTGCTGTTCCTTCCCAGACCCACCCTCTCTCTGGGCGTTTGGCCTCTTTCGTAGTTCCACAGTTGTACATCAACATTTTGGTGCAAGCCGTCTACCATCCCCCGTTAGTGCTGAGACGCGTCTCTCTGAAAGCTGATTTTCTACTACTCCTTGTGATTTTTTCTGATAACGTTGCCAATATTGCCACAAAATGAGTTGCGGCAGGCTTTAAATGGCGATGAAATGCAGCAGTAGTTAACAATCGTGGGCACATGAGCATCAGCCAAATATCGATAGCGCTCAGTTTCTAACTTGTTCCCTTTGATCGAACACATGGTGATTTTTCAGAACACTAAGAAACACTAAGAAATAGCATGAACTCTATCCCTGAAGCACGTCGGTAGGATCAATATTTCCAAATCAGCCCACTAAGAGAGTGCTTTTATTTATGTTCAGTCCACTGCACAATGTGTATGATTTGTTTATTAAATATGTTATTCAGATTTAGCTGCAAGGCTCTTGATTTTTGGAAACACAACAGTAATTGCCCATCTGGTAAAATTAGTTTTTATTCATTGGTTTAATGGCCACGTATGAGCAATATATATTTGCTCGTTTACCTTGAAGAAGATTAGGGTACAGAGGTATCTGCAAATCAAATAAGGAGTTTTCTGCCCTAAGAGCCCATTCTGCTATTTCATGAAGTGTACGTTCCGACCTTCAGTCAGATATTTATATTTATACTCTCTATTATCATGGCTCCTTTGTAACTCTCTCTTCCCTCTCAAGGCTTCTTACAGTTTGTTCCAAAATACAGTCCTGACATTCCTCTCTCTCCTCTCTACTGATCTCTCTGGTATCCTCTACATATATATATGTATACTTGGGTCATTAAGTGTTTTACAGAACACCATGTTTACTCATCTGTTTTGCTGCTGCAAGTTAGAATTTCATTGAAGGTAGACACCTTCTTGCTGGAGTATCTCAGCGGGTCAAGCAGCATCTCTGGAGAAAAGGAATAGGTGACGTTTCGGGTCGAGACCCTTCCTCAGACTAAGAGTCAGGGGAGAGGGAAATTAGAGGTATGAAAAGGTACAGAACAAATCTGAGCCGGCACCGATGACCCAAGAAAGGTGGAGCCCACAATGGTCCATTGTTGGCTGTGAACGGGCTGATGACAAAGGGATGTGAACAGTGGAACTAGCAGCACAACTAGGGTGGGGGAGAGAGATGGAGAGATATCAGCACTTCGAGCCTGCACCGCCATTCAGTGACTACCTCTGTGGCAGTGGCAGAGAAGTCACCACTCTCTGTGTGAAAAAAGTCTTTCTCATCTCGGTCTTAATGGATTTTCCCCTTATCCTAAGCTGTGACCCCCTTGTCAACAATCTTCCTGACATCTAGTGTCCAACCCCTTAAGAATTTTGTAAGTTTCTTTAAGATGGAGACATAACAGTAAAATACTCTTAACTCTTGCCTTTCATGTTGCAGGAACGACAAATAGGTGTGTGCTCTGCTGTCTGGTCTTCTAACTCCACTCCGTCGTTCAGTTATGATGTGGCTGATTGGTTTGCCGCAAGTCCGGCTTCTTGTTCAGTGACCATGCCCCCTGATTGCATTAGGATCAAAAATTATATCAACCAATGCACACGGTGACTCAGGCACATAAAACAGAATTCCAAAGACTCACAACCCTCAGGGTAAAGAAATGTTTGCTCATCCCGGTGTTAAATGGCCAGCCATGCACGATGTTCCACAGCTCAAGGGTGTATCTTTCGTTATCTTAAATGGATGTTTGGGAATGACTGTATTTTGGTGCAGGTCCACCATCGATTTTCCGACACCCTTGGTTCCAGAGCCTTTCTGGATTATCTGTTTTGCCGGACCAACAGAGGTCACGGCCTTCGAGAGGAGTCCAATGATATTGGAATGGTCCACCCAGGCCGCTGAGGAGCTGAGACACCAGCCCGCAAAGTCGGCCTCGGAAATCGGCAATGGGAATGAATTTGCCAGCACTGGCTGGACCGGAGTTCCAGAGCTTCGGCCACAGTTGGCAAATTCGACCCACCGATTTAATCGATTTGTCCGATTTAAACGATGCGCCGGACCACCAGTTGCTGGAAAATCAGTGGTGGACCTGTAATTACTCATTTGGTTCAATTGGTAGCAATGCAGAGCCAGTTGACGGTGATTTCCTGACTCCGAGAATGAGCCTAAAATCTCATCTCATGATGTAGTTCTGAGGGGGCGCAGCCTTTTGGAGTTCTTTTCAGTAATTGGTGAAGGCAAGGCTTTGGTAGCCAGCGTTGGACCGGGCAACACAGTGATGCAGCTGGTAATACTGCCGCACAACTCCAACAAACCAAGTTCAATCCTGACGTCGGGTGCTGTCTGTGTGGAGATTCCATGCCCTCCCAGTGATCACGTGGATTCCCACAGGTGCTCCGGTTTCCGCTCACATCCCAAATGCACAGGTAGGTTGATTAGGCACCAAACATTGCCCCTAGTATAGGAAGTAGCAGGAAAAGCAGGGTCAGTTGATGTCCTATATGGGAGGGTAGACAGCATCTGCAGTTTTCCAGCATCTGCAGTTCCTTCTTGAACGTCCTATGGGAGGAAATGGGTTACATAGAAACAAGTGGGAGAATGGGGCTGATAGGATGCTCAAGAGTCTGCATTGACTTAATGGGCTGAATGGCCACCTTCTGTCTCACAAGAAACATGAGAATATGGAAAATGTTCTTCTGGTGTTCTAACCATCACCTTATAAGCACCTTACCTGGTCACAAATGGTCGATAGGGTTATTTTCTGGGGGAATAAATTAATCCACATTCCGTTCTAAAATGGATGATTCTTACACTGAAATAGTTCCCCTCATTCTAGATTCCCCATCAAGGGGGAGTAACCTATCAGCATTTGTCCTGCCAAGTCTCTTTATCTTTCAATAAGTTCATTCCTATTTTCTCTAAATTCCAAATAGCATTGGCCTAACCTGCTTCATTTTCCTCATAAAACTGGCCTTCGTCCCATTAAAAACCTTGTCTGAACTGCCTCTCGAATATGTATATCTTTTCTTCAATAAGCAGACCCAAACAATATGCAGGTGTGGCTGGGCCAACACTGTCAACAGTTGTAAGAAAGCCTCCCAATTTGTCCTCCACCCCCCTTTCAATAAAGACCAATATTCCACCTGTTCCTCTACTTACCTGAATGTTAACCTTCTGTCACTCGAGTATGAAACACCCATCCCGCTGTACAGTAGTGTTCAGTGTTCTATCTCCATTTCAACAATATTCTGACTTTCTTGCCTCCTACTAAAGTCGTCACGTTTTCCCACATTGTACTCCACCTGCCATTTTTTGTCCTTTTGTTTAACCAATCTATGTCCATTTGCAGTCTATTTGTGTCCTCCTCACTACTTGCCACCCCATGTCTTCTGCACCTCATCCCTACATCTAAATTGAGATGTGCAGGAAGGAACTGCAGGTGCTGGTTAATGCTGAAGATAGGACACAAAATGCTGGAGTAACTCACCGGGTCAGGCATCATCTCTGGGGTAAAGGAATAGGTGACTTTTCGGGTCGAGTCTGAAGAAGGGATTCGGCCCGAAACGTCACTATTCATTTTCTCCAGAGATGCTGCCTGACCCGTTGAGTTACTCCAGCATTTTGTGTCTATCTTGGTGACTCCTACCAGAAAAAAATACACAAAGTATTTGCTTACTCTCCCTGGCATTTCCTTATTTCCCATTATCTCTCCCTCGCTCCTATCCACAAAGAGACCATCATATATCCTAGCCACTCACTTCCTTTTAATGTATGTAGAAATTCTGTGTTTTTATTATTTTTTATCATTTTTTACCATCTATTTACTTTAATCATCTATTTTCTCTGTCCTTATTTGATTTTTTTTTGGTCATCTTTTGCTGGTCTCTAAAAATCTCCCGACCTTATGGCCCACCAATCTAAGACAATTGTTTCAGATCCAAGTTTGCCATTCTCAAACGGAATGCAAAATTCTAATATCTTTTATCTTCTTTCCTGACAAGATCATTAATAAATCCTTCTAATTAAAAAAAAAACAGATCTGAATTTCCCTGTCCGGTTTCTAGCCGTTCAAAGTGATAGTGATGCACGGTGGCACTGCGGTCGATTTGCTGATTCACTGCGCCAGAGACCCGGGCACGGGTGCTGTCTGTGTGGTGTTTGCACGTTCTCCCTGTGACCACCTGGGTTTCCTCCGGGCGCTCCGGTTTCTTCCCACATCCCAAAGACATGCGGGTTTCCGGGTTAATTGGCCGCTGTAAACTGAGCCCAGTGTGTGTTGGGATAAGTGGTGTGAGCGGGTGATCAATGGCCAGCATGGATCCATTGGGCCGATGGGCCTGTTTCCATATTATATCTCTAAACTAAACTAAACTAAACTGCACCACAGCAGGTTGGTCTGAGATACTGCCCCAAGTATTCTTCATTAACTTGACCTCAGTTCCATCTTTGCCAATATGATTTGTGGAATCCATATGACGATTATTGATGATGTTATAGCAGCGCATTTGGAAAACAGTGACAGGATTGGTCAAAGTCAGAATGGATTTATGAAGGGGAAATGATGCTTGACTAATCTGGAATCTTTTGAGGATGTAACAAATAGAATGGATAAGGGAGAGCCAGTGGATGTGGCGTATCTAGACATTCAAAAAGCCTTTGACAAGGTCCCACACAAGAGATTAGTGTGCAACATTAGAGCACATGGTATTGGGGGTAGGGTATTGACTTGGATAGAGAACTGGTTGGCAGACAGGAAGCAAAGAGTAGGAATTAACGGGTCCTTTTCAGAATGGCAGGCAGTGACTAGTGGGGTACCGCAAGGCTCGGTGCTGGGGCCTCAGTTGATTACAATATATATTAATGATTTAGACAAAGTAATTAAATGTGAGATCTCCAAGTTTGCGGATGACACTAAGCTGGGTGGCAGTGTGAGCAGTGATGAAGATGTTATGAGGCTGCAGGGTGACTTGGATAGGTTGGGTGAGTGGGTAGATGCATCGCAGTTGCAGTATAATGTGAATAAATGTGAGGTTATCCACTTTGGTGGCAAGAACAGGAAGGCAGATTTTATCTGAATGGTGTTAGATTAGGAAAAGGGTAAGTGCAACGAGACCTGGGTGTGCTTGTACATCAGTCACTGAAAGTAAGCATTCAGGTACAGCAGGCTGTGAAGAAAGCTAATGGCATGTTGGCCTTCATTGCGTGAGGGTTTGAGTTTAGTGGCAAGGAGGTCCTACTGCAGTTGTAGAGGGTCCTGGTGAGACCATACCTAGAGTATTGTGTACAATTTTGGTATCTTAATTGGAGGAAGGACATAATTTCTATGAGGGAGTTCACCAGGGATTCCCGGGATGGCGGGGACTGACATATGATGAAAGAATGGGTCAACTGAGCTTGTATTCACTGGAATTTAGAAGGATGAGGGGGATCTTATAGAAACATATAAAATTCTTAAGGGATTGGACAGGCTAGTTCCCGATGTTGGGAGAGTCCAGAACCAGGGGTCACAGTTTAAGAATAAGGGGTAGGTCATTTAGATGTGGAAAAACGTTGTCACCCAGAGAGTTGTGAATCTGTGGAATTCTCTGCCACAGAATGCGGAGGGGGGGGGGGGGGGGGGGGGTGGGGGGGGGTGGGGGGGGGTGGGAATTCACTGGGTGTTTTCAAGTGTTAGATTTAGCTCTTGGGGCTAAAGGAATCAAGGGATATGGGGGAAAAAGCTTTTAGATGATCAGCCATGATCATATTGAATGGCAGTGATATGGCTCGAAGGGCCGAATGTACTACTTCTCCACCTATTTTTCTATGTTTCTATGTTTTTCTATTACATCTCTTATGATTGTTGTGGTTTGATTATTGATAATTTGTCTTCATGTATCTGTACACCGTGGGTGACTTGGTGTAGACTTTCTGCTGACTGGTTAGCGCACAACAAAACCTTTTCACTGGACCAATCATCTTTTCACCATCGTTGTAGCTGTGATGCTTTGCATCACTGTTATGCTAGCCAGTAGAGAAGTAACATCCCTATCCGCCAGTTAATAATACATGTCTAGGAGAGGGGAGCTGAAGTGAGTGAAATTCTCTGAGTCTCTGATCTTCAGCCTTGTTTTAAAGGGGCATCACTTTTTTTAATGGGACTTGCAGCCCTCAAAAACCAAAAGGAGTGTAACAATGAAAGATGAATGACAAGTCTCTAAATATTTCAAAAAATATTGAACTCTTTTGCCAAGCCAACATTGGACATTTCTCTATAAATTACTTATACGCTTCTGTCAGAATCTCACTGTCCAGATTTCGCGAGGCTGAGAAGCCAGGAAATGGCAGCTATCGGTGGAATGCCCCAGAAACACAGACAGATCAAGAAAGAAGAGGTGAAAGCTTATAAGATTAAACGAGGAATGTTGTTATTTGTTCTCTTTGGAGAATGTGGGTATCACCGAAAAAGGGCAGCATTTATTCACCATCCTGGAGCAGCCCAGTGGTGTGGCGGTAGAGTTGCTGCCTCACAGCGCCAGAGAGACGGGTTCGATCCTGACCACGGGTGCTGTCTGTATGAAGTCTGTACATTCTCCCCGTTACGGTGTGGGTTTTCTCCAGGGGTTCCGGTGTCCTTCCACACTCCTAAGACATACTGGTTGAATTGTAAATTGTCCCCAGTGTGCGTAGGATGGTGATAGTGTGCGGGGATTTCTGCTCGGCGCGGACTTAGTGGGCCAAAGGGCCTGTTTCAGCGTTGTACCTCTAAACAAAACTAAACTTAGTTACACTTGCTAGGCCAATTGAGAGTCCATCATACTGCCAGGGGTTTGTCCTATATACATCAGTACATTAGATGGGTTTTTAATGACAATCTGGAAGTTATGTGCCATGATTACCAAGATTATTTTTTGATTAATTCTGTATGATTAACTGAAGTTAAATTCCATAATGAGATTTGAACTCCATCCTCTGGATGACTGGTCTAGCAGCCCCAATATTACATCCGTTGCCTGAATAATCTTTGCTTAACTTGAGATAGTATTCAGGCCAAATAAAAATGTAATCTAATGGAACAATTTTGCAGACATTCAAAATGTGAAATGCAGAAGAAAAAAACACGAGTGTCTCCGTCACAACATCAATGACGAACCGGAGTATGTGAGGGATAATGTTTACTGTCACGTTTGCCAAGGTACAGTGAAAAGCTTTTCTTACATGATAGCCAGTCAGCGGAAAGACTGCACATGGTGGATTGCAATCGAGTCATCCACAGTGTACAGATATATGATGGGTTTTAAAAGAGTGGAACGATGCCTGCTTGCAGATCCACTTCTGTGACCAACACACTGAGAGTCACCTGGTTTGGGCACCATCTTGGGTGTAATAACTGGGATTAATGAGGGATTTAGTGTAAAGTGAGTATTTGATGGTCAGCATGGACTGACTAAATGGGCTGAAGGGCCTATTTCTCTTTTGTTCAGGAATACAAGTGTTCCTTTGTAATGTTTTATATTTAGGTACATGGATAGGAGAGGTTTAGAGGGATATGGACCAAACAGGCAGGGGGGACCAACATGCATGGGGCATCTTGGTGGGCACAGCGCCAAGGACCCGGGTTCGATCCTGACTACGGGTGCTGCCTGTGCGGAGTTTGTACGTTCTCCCCATGACCACGTGGGTTTTCTCCGAGATCTTTGGATTCCTCCCAGACTCCAAAGACGTACAGGTTTGTAGGTTAATTGGCGTTGGTAAGATTGTAATTTGTCCCTCATGTGTAGTGTAGTGCTAGTGTATGGGGTGATCGTTGGCCAGCATGGACCTAGTGATCCGAAGGGCCTGTTTCCGCGCTGTATAACTTTATGACTATGATTATGACTAACTCTATGACTCTGACTGAACTGTCGACATCAATCTAACTCATTCAATTTTTTAATAAAAACAGGCCTCTGTCATTTACTAACAACCATCTGCTGAACATACAGATTCATAGGCAATTTCAACCTTGTCAAAGACTATCCGAAGATGATATCAGCAGCCCACATTCTTTGTGGCAACATCATCGGGCATGTGGAGTTCCCAGGCAGGTTCAAGCCTGGTGAATTCTCCTTAGCAGCTACGTTCAAGCACGACTCCATTGGCCGTCTGCCCAATTCTGACACGCAAAACCTTCTGCATCAGAGAGTCTTGGGCGCAATTTACACCCCAGAGACTCGAGCTTCAGACTGTCTTTATCAGCGCATGTTGGCCAGAAGCTCGGAGCATAGAGGTCTCACTGCAGTTGTACAGGGCCCCGGTGAGACAACACCTGGAGTATTGTGTCCTGTTCTAGTCTCCTAATTTGAGGAAGGACATGCTTGCTTTTGAGGGAGTGCAGCGTAGGTTCACCAGGTTAATCCGGGGATGGCGGGACTGACATATGATGAAAGAATGGATCGACGGGGCTTACATTCATTGGAATTTAGATGAGGGGGATCTTATAGAAATATATAAAATTCTTAAGGGATTGGACAGGCTAGTTCCCAATGTTGGGGGAGTCCAGAACCAGGGGTCACAGTTTAAGAATAAGGGTTAGGTCATTTAGGACGGAGATGTGGAAAAACGTTGTCACCCAGAGAGTTGTGAATCTGTGGAATTCTCTGCCACAGAAGGCGAGGGGGGGGCAATTCACTGGGTGTTTTCAAGAGTTAGATTTAGCTCTTGGGGCTAAAGGAATCAAGGGATATGGGGGAAAAAGCTTTTTAGATGATCAGCCATGATCATATTGAATGGCGGTGATGTGGCTCGAAGGGCCGAATGTACTACTTCTCCACCTATTTTTCTATGTTTCTATGTTTTTTCTATTACATCTCTTATGATTGTTGTGGTTTGATTATTGATAATTTGTCTTCATGTATCTGTACACCGTGGGTGACTTGGTGTAGACTTTCTGCTGACTGGTTAGCGCACAACAAAACCTTTTCACTGGACCAATCATCTTTTCACCATCGTTGTAGCTGTGATGCTTTGCATCACTGTTATGCTAGCCAGTAGAGAAGTAACATCCCTATCCGCCAGTTAATAATACATGTCTAGGAGAGGGGAGCTGAAGTGAGTGAAATTCAATTCAATTCAACTTTAATGTCATTGAACAGATACAAGTATGGGTACAACGAAATACAGTTTAGCGTCAGTTCATAGTAATAGCAATATATAAATATGCAGAATGCAGACAATGTGGACGGAGAGACTGGAGAAATCTATCGGTGGGACTCCGAGTTCAGCAGTGCGATGGTGTTGTTGTAGAAGCTGTTCCTCATCCTGCTGGTGCGGGACCTGAGGCTCCTGAACCGCCTCCCTGATGGTAGGAGGGCAAACAGTCCATGGTTAGGGTGGGAGGGGTCTTTGATGATCTTCCCGGCCCGTCTCAGACACCGTTTTCGGTGGAGGGCATCCATGGCAGGGAGCGGGGCACCGATGATGTACTGGGCCGTTTTTTCCACCCGTTGTAGTGCCTTCCTGTCTGCTACGGTGCAACTGCTGTACCAGACCGTAAAGCAGGTGGTCAGGATGCTTTTGATGGTACAGCGGTAAAAGTTGGTCAGGATCTGGGGGGACAGGTGGGCCTGTCCCGCAGACAGTGTTCTCTGAGTCTCTGATCTTCAGCCTTGTTTTAAAGGGGCTTTTTTTAATGGGACTTGCAGCCCTCAAAAACCAAAAGGAGTGTAACAATGAAAGATGAATGACAAGTCTCTAAATATTTCAAAAAATATTGAACCCTTTTGACAAGCCAACATTGGACATTTCTCTATAAATTACTTATACGCTTCTGTCAGAATCTCACTGTCCAGATTTCGCGAGGCTGAGAAGCCAGGAAATGGCAGCTATCGGTGGAATGCCCCAGAAACACAGACAGATCAAGAAAGAAGAGGTGAAAGCTTATAAGATTAAACGAGGAATGTTGTTATTTGTTCTCTTTGGAGAATGTGGGTATCACCGAAAAAGGGCAGCATTTATTCACCATCCTGGAGCGGCCCAGTGGTGTGGCGGTAGAGTTGCTGCCTTACAGCGCCAGAGAGACGGGTTCGATCCTGACCACGGGTGCTGTCTGTATGAAGTCTGTACATTCTCCCCGTTACGGTGTGGGTTTTCTCCAGGGGTGTCCTTCCACACTCCTAAGACATACTGGTTGAATTGTAAATTGTCCCCAGTGTGCGTAGGATGGTGATAGTGTGCGGGGATTTGTGCTCGGCGCGGACTTAGTGGGCCAAAGGGCCTGTTTCCACGTTGTACCTCTAAACGAAACTAAACTTAGTTACACTTGCTAGGCCAATTGAGAGTCCATCATTCTGTCAGGGGTTTGTCCTATATACAGTGGCTTGCAAAAGTATTCATACCACTTGAACTTTTCCACATTTTGTCACGTTACAACCACAAACGTAAATGTATTTTATTGGGATTTTATGTGATAGACCAACACAAAGTGGCGCATAATTGTGAAGTGGATGGAAAATGACACATGGTTTTCAAATTTTTTTACAAATAAAAAACCGAAATGTGTGGCATGCAAAAGTATTCAGCCCCCTTTACTCTGATACCCCTAAATAAAATCCAGTGCAACCAATTGCCTTCAGAAGTCACCTAATTGGTAAATAGAGTCCACTTGTGTGTAATCTAATCTCGGTATAAATACAGCTGTTCTGTGAAGGCCTCAGAGATTTGTTAGAGAACATTAGTGAACAAACAGCATCATGAAGCCCAAGGAACACACCAGACAGGTCAGGGATAAAGTTGTGGAGAGGTTTAAAGCAGGGTTAGGTTATAAAAAAATATCCCAAGCTTTGAACATTTCACGGAGCACTGTTCAATCCATCATCCGAAAAGGAAAGAGTATGGCACAACTGCAAACCTACCAAGACATGGCCGTCCACCTAAATTGACAGGCCGGGCAAGGAGAGTATTGATCAGAGAAGCAGCCAAGAGGCACATGGTAACCCTGGAAGAGCTGCAGAGATCCACAGCTCAGGTGGGAGAATCTGTCCACAGGACAACTATTAGTCGTGCACTCCACAAATCGGGCCTTTATGGAAGAGTGGCAAGAAGAAAGCCATTGTTGAAACAAAGCCATAAGAAGTCCCGTTTGCAGTTTGCCACAAGCCATGTGGGGGACACAGCAAACATATGGAGGAAGGTGCTCTGGTCTGATGAGACCAAAATTGAAGTTTTTGGCCTAAATTCAAAACGCTATGTGTGGCGGAAAACTAACACTGCACATCACCCTGAACACACCGTCCCCACTGTGAAACATTCAATTCAATTCAATTCAATTCAATTCAATTCAACTTTAATGTCATTGCACAGATACAAGTATGGGTACAACAAAATGCAGTTTAGTGACAGTACGTAGTGATAGCAATATATAGGTAAATACAGATAAATAAATACAGATGTGGAAATCTATCGGCGGGACTCCGAGTTCAGCAGTGCGATGGTGTTATTATAGAAGCTACTCCTCATCCTGCTGGTGCGGGACCTGAGGCTCCTGTACCGCCTCCCCGATGGTAGGAGGGCAAACAGTCCATGGTTAGGGTGGGAGGGGTCCTTGATGATCTTCCCGGCCCGTCTCAGACACCGTTTTCGGTGGAGGGCATCCATGGCAGGGAGCGGGGCACCGATGATGTACTGGGCGGTTTTCACCACCCGTTGTAGTGCCTTCCTGTCTGCTACGGTGCAACTGCTGTGCCATACCGTAAAGCAGGTGGTCAGGATGCTTTTGATGGTACAGCGGTAAAAGTTGGTCAGGATCTGGGGGGACAGGTGGGCTTTTTTGAGCCTCCTCAGGAAGTAAAGGAGCTGCTGCGCCTTTTTGACCAGCTTGGAGGTGTTGAGGGACCAGGACAGATCCTCCGAGATGTGTACCCCGAGGAATTTGTAGTTGGGGACCCGCTCCACCTCAGTCCCGTTTATATGGATGGGGGTGTGTCTGCCCCCTCTGTTCTTCCTGAAGTCGACAATGATTTCCTTCGTCTTCTGGGAGTTGAGGACGAGGTTGTTATTGGCACACCAGGTTGTCAGGTGCTGGACCTCCTCCCTGTAGGCTGACTCGTCGTTGTCGCTGATCAGTCCTACCACCGTGGTGTCGTCGGCAAATTTTATGATGGCGTTGGAGCCATGCTTAGGGATGCAGTCATGGGTGAAGAGAGAGTAGAGGAGAGGACTGAGCACACAGCCCTGTGGCACGCCGGTGTTCAGTGTTATAGTGGAGGAGGTGAGGTTGTTGATCCTAACAGACTGGGGTCTGTTCGTGAGGAAGTCCAGTATCCAGTTGCAGAGGGAAGTGGAGATGCCAAGACCGCTGAGTTTGGTGATCAAGCTAGCGGGTATGACAGTGTTAAAGGCGGAGCTGAAGTCAATGAACAGCAGCCTGATGTAGGTGTTATTGCTGTCCAGGTGGGTCAGGGCAGAGTGTAGGGCCGCCGATATGGCATCCTCTGTAGACCTGTTGGTCCGGTAGGCAAACTGATGGGGGTCCAGTGTGGGGGGGAGGCTGGCTTTGAGGTGAGCCAAGATCAGCCGCTCAAAGCACTTGGCGATGACAGGGGTGAGTGCCACTGGCCGGAAATCGTTGAGACTCCCTGTCGCTGATTGTTTGGGCACTGGCACAATGGTAGATGTCTTGAGGCAAGTGGGGACGACACCTGGGCCAGTGACAGATTGAAGATGTCAGTGAGGACCAGGGATAGTTGTCCAGCACATGCCCTGAGCACCCGCCCGGGGATGCCATCGGGGCCGGCAGCTTTGTGCTCATTCACCTTGCTCAGTGCATCTTGTACAGCAGAGGTGGAGAGACTGAGGGGTTGTTCATGCGGGAGTGGAGCAACTTTGATGGCTGGAGTTTTGTTGTCCCGGTCAAAGCGGGCGTAGAAATGGTTTAGCTCGTCAGGAAGGGAGGCATTGTCTGGGGGGGGGGGGGGGTGTTGACTTTATGGTAATCGGCAATGGATTTTATTCCTTGCCACATGCACCTGGGGTCAGAGTTGTTTCGGAAATGCTCCTCGATCCGCCGTTTGTGATTGAGTTTAGCATTCCTAATTCCCTTTTTCAGATTGGCCCTGGATGAGCTGTAACCCTCAGCATCGCCAGATTTAAAAGCGGCATCGCGAGCCTTCAGCAGGAGTCTGACCTCCCTGCTCATCCACGGCTTCTGGTTAGGGAAGGTCTTTATCTCTTTGTGGGTAGTGACGTTGTCCGTGCAGAATTTTATATAGTCCAGAACGGTTGAGGTGTATGAGTTGATGTTCACTTGGGAGTTGAAGGTGGCCTGAGTGGCAAACAGACTCCAGGCAAACAGACTCCAGGCTGTTTGCTGAAACTGTTCCTGTAAGACAGAGACAGCCCCCTCAGGCCAGACCTTCACTGTCCTCACGGAAGGTTTCATGCGTCTGATCAGATTTGTGTATTTGGGGAGCAGGAACAGAGAGAGAGGTGGTCAGACTGTCCCAGGTGGGGGAGGGGGAGGGCTTTGTATGCTTCAGTAATATTGGTGAATACTAGGTCCAGAGTCTTGTTTCCTCTGGTTGGGCAGGAGACATGTTGGTGGAATCTGGGGAGTACAGTTTTAAGGTTGGAGTGGTTAAAATCGCCTGCAACAATAAAAGCCCCCTCTGGGTGTGCAGCTAGTTGTTTGCTTATAGCATCTTGCAGCTCCTCCATTGCTAGCCTGGCATTAGCAAAATACATGGTGGTGGCAGCATCATGCTGTGGGGATGCTTTTCTTCAGCAGGGACAGGGAAGCTGGTCAGAGTTGATGGGAAGATGGATGGAGCCAAATACAGGGCAATCTTGGAAGAAAACCTGTTAGAGTCTGCAAAAGACTTGAGACTGGGGCAGAGGTTCACCTTCCAGCAGGACAACGATCCTAAACATACAGCCAGAGCTACAATGGAATGGTTTAGATCAAAGCATATTCATGTGTTAGAATGGCCCAGTCAAAGTCCAGACCTAAATCCAATTGAGAATCTCTGGCAAGACTTGAAAATTGCTATTCACAGACGCTCGCCATCCAATCTGACTGAGCTTGAGCTATTTTGCAAAGAAGAATGGGCAAAAATTTCAGTCTCTAGATGTGCAAAGCTGGTAGAGACACACCCCAAAATACTTGCAACTGTAATTGCAGCGAAAGGTGGTTCTACAAACTATTGACTCAGGGGGGCTGAATACTTTTGCACGCCACACTTTTCAGTTTTTTATTTGTAATAATATTTGGAAACCATGTATCATTTTTCTTCCACTTCACATTTATGCACCACTTTGTGTTGGTCTATCACATAAAATCCCAATAAAATACATTTACGTTTGTGGTTGTAACGTGACAAAATGTGGAAAAGTTCAAGGAGTATGAATACTTTTGCAAGCCACTGTACATCAGTACATTAGATGGGTTTTTAATGACAATCTAGAAGTTATGTGCCATGATTACCAAGATTATTTTTTGATTAATTCTGTATGATTAACTGAAGTTAAATTCCATAATGAGATTTGAACTCCATCCTCTGGATGACTGGTCAAGCAGCCCCAATATTACATTCGCTGCCTGAATAATCTTTGCTTAACTTGAGATAGTATTCAGGCCAAATAAAAATGTAATCTTGGTTCTTTGTTACTTGGTCCTCCAAAATATTCCAACTGGAATTTAAACTGGAGGTGGTGAAGGGAGGGGTTTAGCCAGAGAGGGTTATTGGCAAGAAAGTGCCACTTTAAATTTAGTTGCATCTGGCTGGGCAACCGTGGTTTGGTGGAGATTACTCCATGCTTTAATAGTGCGTGGGAAGAACGAATTGCTGTACACATCTGTCTTTGTGGCTGGGACCACAAATTGGATCGAATGCCCTCGTCTGCTCTTAATTGGTTTGAGGTTGGTGTAGGTCTTGTGATCAATGTCTAGCTGACCATTTAACATTTTGTAAAAACAGGTCAAACGGTCAGCTTCACGTCTGTCTTGGAGAGCGTTCCACCCCAGAGAATTCAGAAGTTTGGTGACACTCGCTTCTCTCTCGTAGGTGTTAGTAACAAATCGAGCGGCCTGTCTCTGGACACGTTCGATGGATGAAATGTTTTTATCTGTGTATTGGTCGCAAGCTGCAACTGCGTAGTCCAAATGAGATCTAACGTGGGTGAAATACAGCTTCTCCTTGACAGAAGCTGAACAATGATGGAAGTTGCGCCTCAGGAACTTCTGTTAGGACACCTGTTGCTTTCACTGTTGCATGATGAGTCTGACCGTTCCAATGTAGATCATTCTGCAATTTGATGCCAAGATACTTGGTTTGTTTGGATTCTTCAAGGGTGACACCAAGTATGTTGTAAGATGTGACGCCTGGATTCCTCTTTCTGGTGACACGCATGGTTTCACATTTGGAAGGGTTGGACTGCATGCCCCATTGTTGTGACCACTCGACCATAGTATCGAGATCTTTTTGGAGAGCATCTTCAACATAAGCTGACTTAATTGGATGGTACAGCAAGCAATCATCAGCGAATAGTCTGGTCGTACTTGCGACTTTTTCATGGATGTCATTGATGTAAAGCAAAAATAGGTGTGGGCCAAGTACTGTGCCCTGGGGTGTCCCACTCAACACTGGGTGCCAATTGGAGCTCTTTCCGTTCACACACACGCGCTGAAGACGTTTTGTCAGGAAACAGGAAATCCATCTAATGGAACAATTTTGCAGTCATTCAAAATGTGAAATGCAGAAGAAAAAAACACGAGTGTCTCCGTCACAACATCAATGATGAACCGGAGGATGTGAGGGATAACGTTTACTGTCACGTTTGCCAAGGTACAGTGAAAAGCTTTTCTTACATGATAGCCAGTCAGCGGAAAGACTGCACATGGTGGATTGCAATCAAGTCATCCACAGTGTACAGATATATGATGGGTTTTAAAAGAGTGGAACGATGCCTGCTTGCAGATCCACTTCTGTGACCAACACACTGACAGTCACCTGGTTTGGGCACCATCTTGGGTGTAATAACTGGGATTAATGAGGGATTTAGTGTAAAGTGTGTATTTGATGGTCAGCATGAACTAAATGGGCTGAAGGGCCTATTTCTCTTTTGTTCAGGAATACATGTGTTCCTTTGTGATGTTTTATATTTAGGTACATGGATCGGAGAGGTTTAGAGGGATATGGACCAAACAGGCAGGGGGGACCAACATGCATGGGGCATCTTGATGGGCACAGCGCCAAGGACCCGGGTTCGATCCTGACTACGGGTGCTGCCTGTACGGAGTTTGTACGTTCTCCCCGTGACCACGTGGGTTTTCTCCAGGATCTTTGGTTTCCTCCCACACTCCAAAGACGTACAGGTTTGTAGGTTAATTGGCGTTGGTAAGATTGTAGTTTGTCCCTCATGTGTAGTGTAGTGCTAGTGTATGGGGTGATCGTTGGCCAGCATGGACCTAGTGATCCGAAGGGCCTGTTTCCGCGCTGTATAACTTTATGACTATGATTATGACTAACTCTATGACTCTGACTGAACTGTCGACATCAATCTAACTCATTCAATTTTTTAATAAAAACAGGCCTCTGTCATTTACTAACAACCATCTGCTGAACATACAGATTCATAGGCAATTTCAACCTTGTCAAAGACTATCCGAAGATGATATCAGCAGCCCACATTCTTTGTGGCAACATCATCGGCATGTGGCGTTCCCAGGCAGGTTCAAGCCTGGTGAATTCTCCTTAGCAGCTACATTCAATATGACTCCATTGGCCGCCTGCCCAATTCTGACACGCAAAATCTTCTGCATCAGAGAGTCTTGGGCGCAATTTACACCCCAGAGACTTGAGCTTCAGACTGCCTTTATCAGCGCATGTTGGCCAGAAGCTCGGAGCATAGAGGTCTCACTGCAGTTGTACAGGGCCCCGGTGAGACAACGCCTGGAGTATTGTGTCCTGTTCTAGTCTCCTAATTTGAGGAAGGACATGCTTGCTTTTGAGGGAGTGCAGCATAGGTTCACCAGGTTAATCCGGGGATGGCAGGACTGACATATGATGAAAGAATGGATCGACGGGGCTTACATTCATTGGAATTTAGATGAGAGGGGATCTTATAGAAATATATTCATTTTCTTAAGGGATTGGATAGGCTAGATGCAGGAAAAATTTTCCCGATGTTGGGGGAGTCCAGAACCAGGGGTCACAGTTTAACAATAAGGGGTAGGCCAATTAGGACTGAGATAAGGAAAAGCATTTTCACCTAGAGAGTTGTGAATCTGTGGAATTCTCTGCCACAGAAGGCAGTGGAGGCCAATTCACTGGATGTTTTCAAGAGAGAGTTAGATTTAGCTTGAAAAAGCAGAAGGTGGTACTGATTTGGGATGATCAGCCAAAATCATATTGAAATGGCAGTGCTGGCTCGAAGGGCCAAATGGCAGTGGAGGCGGCCCAGGATAGAAAGGTCAATATGGGAATGGGAAGGGGAGTTAAAGTGTTTGGAAAGTTGGTTCTTCGTCTTCCTAGCTGAAAGCGTAGTTGCTGATCCTGGTTTAAAGATCCTAGTTTAGAGATATAATGCAGAAACAGGCCCTTTGGCCCACCAAGACCGCGCCGACCGGCGATCCCTGCTAACACTATCCTACACACACTGGGGATGATTGACAATTTTACCAAAGCCAATTAGCCTACAAGCCTGCACGTCTTTGGAGTGTGGGAGGAAACCCACGTGGTCACAGGGAGAGCGTATAAACTCCGTACGGACAGCACCCGTCCTGAGGAAAACATTCGACAGCCATGATAAGATCAGCTAACTTGACACAAACCACAGATAGATTGTGGATCTTAATGATTAAGTCCCTCCCTGCTCCCAGCCCCAAAATATCTGGCTGTGTGGGAGGAATGTCTGGTCTCTGCTCTAATTAATACTCCTAGAGTCATAGCGTCATAGAGTGATACAAACTGGCTCTTTGGCCCTAACTTGCCCACACCGGCCAACATGTCCCAGCTACACTAGTCCCACCTGCCTGTGATTGGTCCATATCTCTCCAAGCCTAACATATCCATGTATTTGTCTAAATGTTTCTTAAATGTTGGGATAGTCCCAGCCTCAAATACCTCCCCTGGCAGCTTGTTCCATACACCCACCGCCCTTTGTGCTTAAATGTTACCCCTCAGACTCCTATTAAATCTTTTCACCTTGAACCTATGTCCTCAGGTTCTCGATTCCCCTACTCTGGGCAAGAGATTCTGTGCATCTGCTGGATCTATTCCCCTCACATCAACAGTTTAGCCCCAGAAGGGTCAGAAGGAAGAGACAATTGTGCCCATCCAGGGCGATATGGATACACGTATGGCGCGCACAGCCTAAAGTTGTAGGACAACTAGTTCTATTTGATCTTATTTGATTGTGCACGCCGGTTAGATTGCATTCGTCAAAACAGGGCCACAGGGTGAGGAACAGTCATGGTAGGAGTTTCCAACCAGGTGAGGCTTACACCATAATGTTTTGTGCATGAGTCAAAGATACTGCCTGAGATTATGCCACACCTCAACGCTTTAGGATGCACACCCACACATGTCTCAAGGCAATCGTCTGATGGCAAGTGTCTGAAGAATTCTGTTTCACCAACGCTCCAGCTGAGTTCCATTTCTGAAGTGTTTGTCAACTACAGGAGTGGCGCAGCGGTAGAGTTGCTGCCTCACAGCGCCAGAGACCCGGGTTCGATCCTGACGATGGCTGCTGTCTGTATGGAGTTTGTACATTCTGACCCGTGACCGCGTGGGTTTTCCTCGGGTGCTCTGGTTTCCTCCCACCCTACAGAGACATGCAGGTTTGTTGGTTGATTGACTTTGGTAAAAATTGTACATTGTCCCTCGTGTGTAGCATCGTGCTGGTGTACGTGAGGATCGCTGGTCAGCGCCGACTCGGTGGGTGGAAGGGACTGGCTCCACGCTGTATCTCTAAGGTCTAAAGTCTAAAGAGTGTTCACCAAGGGTCCCACAGCAGTACAGCAAACACTCGTTATTACAGGCCTCTTTATAGCGGATTTCGGTTATATCGGACCTACCGACCACCACCAGGCAGGACTGCCGATGGCAACCCCGGCCCATACCGCCTCTCCCGGCCGCTGCCAGGACTGACCTATCGCCGGCCTACACAGCTTTCTCGGCTGCCTCCAGGCCACGCCTACCGCCGCCACCACCAGCCCTTACCCGCACACCAGCTGCCCTCGGACCGCGGCCAATGTCTCCATCCATTCGCGCCTCAAATCACCTGGGTTCCAGGTCCAGTTTCAGACTAAGAGTTTGAAAAAGGGTCTCGACTCGAAAAGTCAACAATCCATATTCTCCAGAGATGCTGCCTGACCTGCTGAGTTACTCCAGCACTTTGTGACCTTTTTTGTGTTAACCCAACACCTGCAGTTCTTTGTTTCTATTTCGTAAACAATGGCACTGCCTTACTCCACTTTCCTCTCGTCTGCCACTCAGTGCTGCATCAATGGTTCCACAGTGCTTTCTTTCTCTCATGTGCAACTGCACAGTATCGTTCATTTTGCATATTTACGCATGCAGGCACAGCCATGATTTGGCACCAGTTCCAAAGTCCAAAGTCCAAAAAACCTCTTTCAAACTTCTATTCACCTCCTCTGCTCTAAAAGGAATCTCGCATTTCTCCGCTCTAACTTTGCGGCAGCATGTTGCCGTTTCTGGAACCACTCTGGTGAATATTTTTTGTCCACAGCTTGTCTGCAGCTTCCTAAAATGTTGTGATTCGACTTATTTCAACACTCCACTTGTGGCGTGACTCTTAGTTGCTTTAAGTTCAACATAGGTTTCCTGCTTTTGTATTCCACTGAATCACAGGATCCAGGCTGCTTTTGTCACGACTTTCTTTCAAACGTCCTTGAGTATCGAAGTTGGGATGTTATGTTACAATTGTCCGAGATATCGGTGAGGCCGCATTTGGGTTCAGTATTGTGTTCAGCTGTGGTCGCCCTCCTATGGGAAGGTTGTCATTAAGCTGGAACGAGTGCAGAGAATATTTACAAGGATGTTGCCAGGACACGAGGGCTGATCTATAGAGAGAGGCTGGGAAGGATAGGACTTTATACCTTGTAGCACAGGGGGCTGAGGGGGGTGATCTTATAGAGTTGTATAAGATACATAGATAGAAACATAGAAAATAGGTGCAGGAGGAGGCCATTCGGCCCTTCGAGCCAACACCACCATTCATTGTGATCATGGCTGATCGTCCCCAATCAATAACTCGTGTCTGCCTTCTCCCCATATCCCTTGGTTCCACTATCTAACTTCCTAGAGTTCTATCTAACTGGCTCTTAAATCCATCCAGTGACTTGGCCTCCGCTACCCTCTGTGGCAGGGAATTCCACATCATGAGGGGAATAGGTAGGGTGATCGCACAGAGTCTTTTATCCAGAGAAGGGGAAATCAAAAACAAGAGGACATGGGTGCAGGGTGAGAGGGGAAAGATTTAATAGGAACTTGAGGGGGAAACCTTTTCACATAGAGGGTCGTGGGTATATGGAACGAGCTGGCAGAGGATGTAGTTGAGGCAAATACTATAACGACATAAAAAAATCATTAGGACAGGTGCATGGATAGGAAAGGTTTAGAGGGATATGAGCCAAACGTGGGCAGGAGGGACTAGTGTTGATGGGGCATCTTGGTGGGCAAGGGCAGGTTGGGCCTAAAGGCCTGTTACCGTGCTGTTTGACTATAGTTCTGCCTTGCTCAAAGACTTTACACATACACTCCTGCACACCCTTTAGAACTGCACCTCTAAGTTCTACACTTTCTCCCGACATTTCCCCTTGTACAAATGCCTAAAACATTTGCCTTGAAAATGTTCATTGAACAGTCTTACTTTCCAATGTTTGATGATGACTTAAGGCATCGAGTCATTCCGCAAGGAGACATGCCCTTTGGCCCAACCTGCCCACGCTGACCTAGACGCCCCATCTAAGCTAGTCCAATTGGTTGAGGCAGAGTGAATAGAGGGGAAGACACAACATGCTGGAGTAACGCAGCGGGATAGGCAGCATCTCTGGAGAGAAGGAATGGGAGACTGCCAGTCAGCGGAGAGGGAGACACGTAGATATGGAAAGGGAAGGTGTGAAAACGAGACATCAAAGGGGACAAAGTTCAAGGAAAATGTAGCTAGGGTAAGATAGCATTTGTATAGAGGGAAGGAAACTGGTCCCATTTGTAGATGGTCCAAGGATCATAGAACATGGAACATAGAACAGTACAGCAAAGGACCAGGCCCTTCAGCCCATCATATCTGTGTTGAACATGATGTCAAGTTAAACTACTCTCCTCTGCCGGCAGGTGGTCCATATCCCTGCATTGCCTGCATGTTACGTACCTGTCCAATTGCTCCTTAAATGCCAATATCATAATCTGCTTCCACTACCACCCCCGGCAGCACGTTCTAGGCATCCACCATTCTCCGAGACTTGTCCCGTACATCTCCTTTAAACTTTGCCCCTCTCACCTGAAAGCTATAACTTCTAGCCTCTGACATTTCTACCCAGGGGAAAAAATGTCTTCTCTTTGCCTCTGATAATTGTATGTGCCTCTGTCAGTTCTCTCCTCAGCCTCCAGAGAAAAAAATCCAAGTTTGTCCAACTTCTCCTTAGAGCTAATATCTTTTGAACGAGCCAGCATGCTGGTAAAACTGTTGAGCACCGCCTCCATAACTTCCATAACATTACTGCAATGGGGTAACCAGAACTCCAAAGGCTGCATAACCAAAGTCATGGGCACAGACGTAACATTTGGGTCAAAAGACACAGTGTGGATGTGAGGAGAAGTTTTCTTTTAAAACAAAGAGCGTTTGATACCTCGAGTACAATGAAAGTATGATTATCCGAAAAAAAAATTCAACGAGGGTTTTAGTTTAATTTAGCTTGGATTTGTTTAGTTTAGAGATGCAGCGCAGCAACAGGCCCTTTGGCCCACTAGGTCTGTGTTGACCAGTGATCCCCACGCACTAACACTATCCTACAAACACTAGGGATAATTTACAATCTTACCAAGACAATTAGCCTATAAACCTGTACGTCTGGGCTGCGGGAGGAAACCGATGTGTCGCTGTCTGTACGAATTATATTGGATGGAAAATCATATTTGGGGGGAACGGGATGGGATGGGTCAGAAGGGATGGCTGTACCAAGAGCCCTACACACTCCGTGGGCCAGATGCTCTCTTTCTATGCCAAAGCAATTCATTGATTCTGTCGGAAACAAAGGCTAACCAGGTTAACCTAGTTAACCTAGTTATCCAGGTTAGCTAGGCACAAGCTCATTCAACGGTGAATGAGCAATTGCAGAACTGTAAGGCGGAAATAGCTGGGCATGAATCAAGTAGAATAAAGGAAAGAGCACCTAGGGTCAAAGAGAGAAAATAATTTATTGACAAATACTTGGTACAAACCTCAGTGGAGTTTGGCAGATGACAGAGAGTGCAAGTTTCATGTGAAAAATGAAAAGCAGAGGTATAAGGAATGATTAGCTGATCCCAAAATATGTTATGAACAAAAAGAGGATAGAAATATAATTAATTTAAATGGTAATCTTCTTGTTGGGCAGTAGGATTGAGGTCCTGAATGAATATTCATGAGTTCATCAGTCATAGGAACAGAATTAGGCCATTGGGCCTGTCGGGCCTACTCCACCGAGTCTACTGCAGCAATTTTTTTTAATGGAGATGAAATGGGTGAAGAGGAACCGAGAGATTAGGGAAGCTGGAATTGTTCCCCTGAGGGACCACAAAGTTAAGGGGAGAGCGGCATTTTCGAGTACTTCTTTCACAGGTTATAGGAAGATACTGCTCCCTCTGGCAATGTGGACCACTAATCAGAAATCATGGGTTTAAAGTAGAAAGCAAACATACCCGATAGGAAATAAGAAGAATTTATTTACATGGGACTATTAAGATGTACACCACACTATTCAGAAAGCAGTGGAAGAGGATTTTCTAGGGGATTTGAGAAAACAAGACAACAATTGAAGAGAAGGTGGACACAAAGTGCTGGAGTAACTCGGCGGGACAGGCAGCATCTCTGGAGAGAAGGAATGGGCGACGTTTCAGGTCGAGACCCTTCTTCGGACTGATGTCAGGGGAGGGGGATCCCCCTCTGTGCAGCAACATCCTCTCTCACTGCTCCCCCTCTGTGCTCCTCTCTCCGAAGATTGAAGAGAATTCACTTTCAGGGCACTGGAAAAAATGGACTAAATCCTCACTACGTTCGTCCGAAAGGATAGGTCTTTACAGGCAAATGGGATTTACATAGATGGCTAAAAGGTTACAATGAACTTGGTGTGCCAAAGAGCCTGCTTCTACCCTGTACCACTCTAGGACTCTAGTGCAGGTAGTGGCTTGATGGGCCAAATGGTATTGATATTGGTATTGCTTTATAAATACTGTCGAGCAGCATTTCCATTTAGGTTGCTAGCTCTAAAAGAGTGGTACAGAATTAGGCACAGGGGTGCAGTGGGCAGCACAGTGGGCAGCAGTAGAGCTGCTGCCTTGTTCCTCCAGAGACCCAGGTCCGATCCTGACTATGGGAGCTGCCTGTATGTTCTCCCTGTGACTGCGTGGGTTTTCTCTGGGTGCTCTGGTTTCCTCCCACATGCCAAAGAACGTGCGGGTTTGTAGGTTAATTGGCCTCTGTAAATTGTCCCTAGTGTGCAGGATAGAAGTAGTGGACGGGGAGATCGGTGGTCAGCATGGACACGGGTGGCTGAATGGCCTGTTTCCGTGCTGTATCTCTAAATTAAACTAAATTCCAATCTCCAAACATGGGGAGGGAGTTGTGGCCTTCAATGAAAACATTCTATTCCCCACGCTAATCTCATACACAAATAACCAACGATACAAGCACCTGGTCTATGGCTTATAGTTCGTGCTGCAGTGGGTGGTCTAAGCACAGTGTAGATCATAAGGGGGAGATAATAGAAAAAATGCAGCCCATGCCCACGTGCCACAGCACATTGCAGTCTGTTTATTTCTGTAACTTCAGGAAATATACTTCACACAAGGAGCTGAAGGTTATCAGCAATTCTGGCAGCTGTTGATTATTTTAATAAGGTACTCCTGCGATAATATATATGTTCTTTATTGCTTTTATGTCACATGAGATAGCAATAGGAACACGTTTATCAAGGTTTGTTTGTCTGCATAGCCTGGGCTCTATCAGGTGTGTCCAAAGACTAGAATCTTTGGGTGTGTCTATCATTGCAGCCTTAAAGGCTCACCCTGAGTGTATATTACTCTTTTTATAGGCAAATGTAGCAAGTTCAAGGTGATCTTAGACCAAGAGGTTTTCTGTATAGTGTAGGTTTTCACACAGAATTTAATTTGTTAACATGCTGCTCACTGTTTTGATGCCTGCGTTTTTTAAAATATATTGCACGATACAACATGGAATCAGGCACTTTGGGTCCACACTGAGTCCACGTGGACACTCAATTGCCTGTTCACACTAGGTCTACGTCATCCCACTTTCCCATCCACTCCCTACGCACTAGCGGGACAATTTATAGAAGCCAATGAACCTACAAACCTGCACGTCATTGGGATGTGGGTGGGAACCGGAGCACCCAGAAGCAACCCATGCAAACTCCACACGGGCTGCACCCGAGGTCAGGATCGAACCCAGGTCTCTGTCGCTGTGAGGCAGCATCGCTACCTGCTGTGCCAAGGTGCTGCTGAACTGTAATATCTGATTTGTATCTAATGGGATGGCGTCAGTCAGTAGTTTATAAATCTTTATGCGCTCTCAAACATCTGCTTATATTTATCCGTGAACCTTTCATCTGTTATTATTCCTCTCAATTGAAATTAATGTGCAGGCTTCTTCATTGTAGATTTAGCCCAGGTCTTTTTTTTTCTGGTTTCCCCTGATAATCATCACTTTTATACATTCTGTCTAGTTACAAATAACAGGGGCCTGGTAGGTGAAAAAGTCCATTGCATTGAAGGGCAAGTTTGAGATGACGGGACAGCAGTTTCTGGAGCTAGTGTGCAGTGTTTAGGTCTCAGCACATTGCTTCAAGTCCATGATGTCTCATGAGAGAGAGAGCTTCGGAGCAGTGCAGCAGTTAGTCCTGCTTGCTCCAAGCCAGTTCAATCCTGATCGCTGGTGCTATCTGTGTGGGATTGCATTGTTTTCCCTTTGTCTATGTCACCCATTCCTTCCCTCCAGAGAGGCTGCCTGTCCCACTGAGTTACTCCAGCTTTTTGTGTGTGTCTTCGGTTTAAACCAGCATCTGCTGTTCCTTCTTGCACATGGGATATTGGTACATTGGTCGCTAAAAATGGAAACACAGTGGACAAGATGGTGAGGAAGGCGTAAATATTCTTCCCTTTATCGGCCAAAACCTTGAGCTCATGCAAGAGTTGGATCAGAGGTTTGCATTTGGTCAAACATTGGTTAGGCTACACTTGGAATACTACGTGTAATTCTGGTCACCACGTTATATATAGGATGTGATTAGGCCGGAGAGGTGCAGAAAAGTTGAACAAGGATGTTGTCTGGATTGGAGGTGTTGAGTTATCAGGAGAGATTAGATCGGTTGAGTAGGAAGGAACTGCAGATGCTGGTTTAAACCGAATAGATACAACGAGCTGGAGCAACTCAGCTGGTCGCTTAGATAGGTTGGGTCTGCTTTCTCTGGAGTAAAGGAGACTAAGAGGTGACATGATAAAAGTACTTAAAATAATGAAGGACTTGGATAGAGTAGAAAGCCAGTGTCTGTTTCCCAAAATAAGTGTGTCTAAAAATAAAAAGCATTGGTTTAAGATGAGCAGGAGGAGGTTTAAAGAGGATCAGAGGAGTAAATGTTTCACACAAAGAATAGTTAGTATGTGGAATAAGCTGCCAGAAGAATTCAGGGAGGCAGAAACAATAGCAACATTTAAGAGGCATTTGGACAGAGGCTGAAATGAGAAAGGCACAGAGCAATATGGAATTAGAAACAGAAACATAGAAAATAGGTGCAGGAGGAGGCCATTCGGCCCTTCGAGCCAGCACCGCCATTCATTGTGATTCATGTAAGCGAATGGCAGTAGTCTGGCATGATGGTCCACAGAGGCACGATGGGCGAACAAGCCTGCTTTTATGCTGTACAACTCTGTGATTGTAAATTGGGAAAGAATGTATTGAGATGTAATGCTGAGGCTCTATTAGGCGCTGGTCGGGCCGCATTTGGAATACTGTGAGCAAATTTGGGCTCCATATCTGAGGATGGATGTGCTGGCTCTGGAGAGGGTCCAGAGGAGGATAAAATGATTCCAGTAATGAGTGGGTTAACATACGATGAGCGTTTGACAGCACATAGGCATCTACTCGCTGGAGTTTAGAAGGTTGATGGTTGACATAATTGAAACTTACAGAATAATGAAAGGCATAGATAGAGTGGAAAGGATGCTTCCACTGGTTGGAGAGTCTAGGATCAGAGGTCATAGCCTCAGATTTAAAGGGCGGTCTTTTAGAAAGGAGGTGAGGAGGACCATTTTTAATCAGAGGGTAGTTAATCTATGGAACTCATTGCCACAGAAGGCTGTGGAATCCAAGTCAGTGGATATTTTTAAGGCAGAGATAGACAAACTAGTGTTACAGGAAAATAACGAAAGAGGAAGAAAATTAATTTCAAAACAAGCGAGAAGGTTCTTAAATAAGTTAGAAGGTTGAGGGGGAGCAAAAAATAAACTGACGGTAAGGCTAAATATCACCGATTATGACTCAGATGGTATGGTCAGGCCAAGGGTCCATGATGGAGAAACGAAATCTGAAGGAAATGCTTGCGATGGGACGTGATCTTTCTCAGTCTGTGATCGTTTTGAATCGGTTTGCAACAAAGTGCAACATCGTTACAAAGCCTCCAGCACCACAGCTAAGTAGTTACACGACAAATCTCTCAACAATGGGGACAGTGGCACAGTGGGCGACACAGCGCTGCTGAGGCTAGAGTTGCTACCTCACAGCGTCAGAGACCCCGGCTCGACCATGACTGCAGGTCATACTGTTGCATGCTTTCCCTGTGACCCCGTGGGTTTTCGCCAGGTGCTCCGGTTTCCTCCCACATTGCAAAGGCGTGCAGGTTTGTAGGCTAACTGGCCTCTGTAAATTGTCCCTAAAGTGTACTGTAGGATAGAACTAGTGCACGGGTGATCGTTGGTCAGCACAGACTTGGTGGGTCAAAGGGCCAGTTTCCACACTGTTTCTCTAAACTGAGCTAAACTACAACTGATGTGGTCCTATATTCAGACATCTACCCTCCCCCCCCTTAGCAGTACTTGGACTGAGCCCATGTGAATTTTACTTCGGAGTCACGCGAGTGACTTCGTGAAGACCCCACCAGCACGCATGTGTGACATATCGTCGCTCGCATTTGCTATCGACCAGCTGGGGGGGGAGTGCGCTCTCTCCACAGCTCCTTCAAAAAGAACCGGCACAGGTAAGTGTACCAACCTTAAGCTGGTTTGCAGGTAGGATTTTTCTGTTTCTACCTGCGGGGAAAGATGGACGGAAAAGGGACAGGAAAACTTTCCAAAAGCCGCAGGACTTCTATGGGTCCGCCGGATACTTCTCCGGAGCTGGTTTCAACGCCGGCGGCGTCCGGGAAACGGTCGGGGGAGAATGTGCGGAGGTCGGGCGCACCTGTTACACCAGCGCCCGACTCGTCTCCAGCGGCGGCCGCACAAGACACGGGTATGGGAGACCCTGATTTCGTGCCTCCGTCCCACAGGCGGGGGGGGGGGGGGGGGGCGGAGCAAGAAGGTACGTGGCGTACCTCGCACACCGGCGACGGCAACACCTCGTCTGTTACAGGTCCCGCGAGGGTCGAGCCGGGGAACACCATGCCGACGGCGGGTCTCGAGAAGCCGCCGGGGTTTACTGGACCGGGCGGTAGAGCTGCAGAGTCGCGCAGCCCTGCAGGAGCGGGAGCTGCCAGCCTCACACCGGGGTATGCTGCTGGAGTGCAAGCCGGTGGCAGCCACATGCGGTCGGTTAGTTTGCCTGGGGCTGCTGCCGACCATGCACCCCTACAGAGACATAATGTAGGGGTAAGCCTGCACGGACTCCGGGGAGCCAGGCACCGGGAGCCGGCACCGATTCATTTCCGCTGCCTTCCCTCCAGGCACACGGACCGCCACAGCCCGCTCATGGGCGGACTAGCGGAGAGTCTGTGCGGGAGTCGTACGGACCTGCAGGAGCGGGTGTCGACGACCTCCTGCCACCAGCATCTCATGGGGGTGTGGTCTGCTGGTAGAAGCCCCAGCAACATTGCAGAGCCTGGGGAAGTCGGCTTGTCGGCTACGTGCAGTAGCGACGGTCGCATGGCCCGATTGGAGCTCATGGTGGAGCAGCTCGTCCAGCGTGATCAGGACAGGGAAGAACGGTGGTCCCCGGCGTCCCAGCCGCCGAGCATCGCGCCTTCCTCCGCTGGGGGTGCCAGAAGTCTGCAGGAGGCCGACTTCGATGAAGAGTCGGACATACGGGAGGTTGAGGCTCCAGAAGCAGTAAGCAGAGTTACTGGATGTTGTGGGCACATTTGCTACAGCACCTCCTTCAGGTGGACCACTACATACAAAACTGGCAGGTCCATTAACTATTGAACCTCTCACCAGCTACAGGAACGGGTCCTCAACGACACCTTGGACAAATTCAAGCCGCCGGAGAATTGCGCTAACCTGAATGTCCCCATGGTCAATGCTCAAATATGGGGGAATTTGAGTAATACCGCAAGAGGTCAGGACGCCCGCCTCCAGAAAGTCCTCAAACTTCTATCAACGGGCATCACGGCGCACGCCAGGACCCTCGATGGGGAGAACGTGACTAGTGACCAGCAGGATGCACTGGCTTTACTCTGCAATGCTCAGTTCAAAATAAACTGTTTGCAAACGAGCTCCATCCGGCCCACCCAATTCGCAGGGTTATGCCATACCTCCACCACATCAGCTGTTCGGGGAAGACCTGCCAAAAAAGGTCAAAGAGATGGACGAGGAGGCCAAAGCCATCGGCCTTATGAAGCCACCTTCCTCAAGGGCATACGCCTATCGGAAACCACCGTATCCCTCTCGGAAACCTCGTCCACAGGATAGGACACCTCGGAACTCATCCACCGCCAGTACCCCAACAGCAGACCCCTTTTTTAGGGCAAGGCCCTCCGAGGCCTGCCTGGAAAATGCAGCCTCCACCACGACAAGCCAGACAACGTCCCCCCAAACCATCATACCCCAGAACCCGCCGTTGACCATGGAGGTAAGGGGGTCTGGATCTACTATGAAAGTAGCAATGGTACCTTCACACGTAGGGGGACGGTTGCGGGCATTCCATGGTGCATGGGATGCAATAACTACCGATTCTTTTATTTTACAAAGTGTTCAGGGTTATGTTATAGAGTTTATTAACAGTACACTTCCCCCTACACAGCATGTACCCATCGCCAATTTGCGCTCTCTCAAAAAGAGATCGAGCAAGGACATGCGGAAATATTATGGCTAGCAGCCAAAGGGGTGATAGGGAAGACGACACATGAACCCATTGAGTTCGTGTCCAACATCTTTACAAAAACCAAAAAAGATGGTGGATGTCGGATCATTATTGACCTAACTCATCTGAACACTTTTGTACAATATACCCATTTCAAAATGGACACCTTTGAAACTGCTAAGCAGCTATTGGATCAGGGGTACTTTATGGCTTGCATTGATCTAAAATATGCATACTATACAGTCCCCATCACAGAATCCCATAGGAAATTCTTAAAATTTGTCTGGAAGGGACAGTTATGGCAATATGAAGCTTTACCCAATGGTTTAACCACAGCCCCTAGACTGTTTACCAAAATAGTCAAACCAACCCCGACTATCCTCAGGCAACAGAATTATATTGTCATGGCATACTTGGACGATATACTAATAGTGGGACAAACCCTCCAATTGGCGGAGCTGGCAGTCACAGCGACCAAATCTTTATTCGAGACATTAGGGTTTGTTACCCATCCAGACAAATCCAAATTCACCCCATCTCAAATCATGGACTATCTGGGCTTCACTATTGACACCAACCGAATGATAGTCACTGTCCCACCCAACAAAGCATCAGATATCACCGATGCATGTATCAGCCTTGCTTGCGCCAGGGTGCCGACCATCAGACATACTGCCAAGGTAATTGGGAAACTGGTGGCCACATTTCCAGTTGCGCAATTTGGACCACTGCACTATCAAAACTTACAAAGAGCAAAGATTTCAGCATTAAAAGCAAATGCTGGGCACTTTGCCAATTCATGCTGCCAATTAAGGCTAAAACTGAGCTACAGTGGTGGGTCGACAATATTCGTGCGTGTTACAAACACATCATTCTTAACAACCTATCAGTGGTGTTACAAACTGACGCAAGCGCTCAAGGCTGGGGTGCAACTGACACCATGTCCAGTTGTGGTGGCCGATGGGATCCTCATGAGTCTACCCTCCTTCAGACACACGGGATAAATTATTTGGAGCTGCTTGCGCCTTTCCATGGTCTGAGGGCATACTGCACCACTTTACAGCATGTGCATGTCCGCCTTCAAATAGATAATACCACGGTGGTGGCTTACATAAATCATATGGGTGGTATCAGGTCATTATCTTGTGACAAATTGGCAAACACAATTTGGCACTGGTGTATTGCGAGAAATATTTGGATTACAGCGACCTATCTACCTGGGAAGGTCAACACCGTGGCAGACACCAGGTCACGAGTGTTGAATGATAACATTGAGTGGATGTTGCACCCCCAAATATTTGCTCAAATTATAGCTAACTTTGGTACACCAGATATTGACCTATTTGCGTCCAGGTTGAACCATCAGATACCAACGTATGTGTCTTGGGAACCAGACCCTGGGGCAGTGGCTGCGGATGCTTTTTCACTCCATTGGGGGAAATGGTTCTGCTACGCATTTCCCCCATTCTGCCTCATCAGTCGGGTATTGCGGAAAATACAACTGGATTCTGCTTCAGGCATCTTGATCATACCCGACTGGCTCACTCAGCCATGGTACCCGGTGGTTCTCCACATAATAATACGTCCGTGGGTCCAAATTGCTAAAAGCCCCACTTTGCTTACTCACCCCATAACGGGGGTAAGTCACACTGTGCCATGGTCACTTAAACCTGCTGGCTTGCAGGTTCTGAAGAGGCCGCTCATGGAGGCCGGCATCTCGCCCAGGGCAATGGACCTCATCTCAGCATCGTGCAGAGCATCAACCCGGCAGCAGTACCTCACCCAGATCAGGAAGTGGGAGGCCTACTGCTCCCGAACGAATACCACCTACCACTCTGCCACGATCCCTGACGTCCTGGAATTCCTAAGCAGGCCTTCATTACGATGTGGGTCTCAGCTACAGTGCCATGAACAGCACCAGGAGTGCGCTCTCCTCATACCTGAATATAGGTGTGGGCACGCACCATCTGGTGTCCAAATTTCTCAGGGGAGTGTTCAATACCAACCCTCCACGACCCCGATACAACATCACATGGGATGTGGGGGTAGTACTTACACTGAGAAGCTGGTCCCCTATGACAGGACTACCTCTTGACGAGCTCACCCTTAAAGTGGTGATGCTGATGGCACTGACTTCAGCTCAACGAGTCCAGGCCTTGCAGAAGCTTTGGCTGGACCGGATGGTCTCCACTCCTGCAAAGGTGACTTTCTTTGTAGAGGACCTGCTGAAGCACCATAGGCCTGGGTCTTCTGGGCTGCAGTTGGAATTCCGGGCGTACCCCACTGATGCCACCCTCTGCATAGCCACCCATCTCTGCTATTACATCCGAACAACTCGGACCATCCGGAAGATGGAGCAGGGTCTCCTCATCAGCCACAAACAACCACATCACCGGGTGATTGTGCAGACCATCGCCAGGTGGCTCAGGGCGGTGTTGGGTGCAGCTGATATCGATACTAACATTTTAAAATCTCACTCTACCAGGTCTGCATCCACATCAGCGGTGAGGGCCATGGAGGTGCCCATGGACCACATTCTCGCCACCGCGGGCTGGGCCAGTGAATCAACTTTCCAGAGGTTTTACAATAAACCAGTGGTCGCCCCCGCAACGTTCGCGGAAGCCGTGCTGAGAGGCACTCCGTGAATGTTTACTCCCCGAGTAGGGGTTTTGCTTTGTTATTCTTTGTTTTAATAACTCTGCATTATTTTACAGCCTGTTCAGTCTGGAATGCATTAACCAACTTCCTCCATCAGTATTGCGGCAGTGTGATAGCATGGACGTTGTCCAGGGCATGAAATCACAGAGCTTTGAAATCTTCACGAAGTGACTCACGTGACTCCGAAGTAAAATAGTAAGATTAAACGAGAACTTACCAAGTTTGAAGTTTGATCTTTGTTTTATGAGGAGTTGCGATGAGGGATTTCGTGCCCTCCGCTCCCAACCCTCTATCATAAGGTCAACTGGTATGTTCTACGTCATTAATCTTACTATCTCCTTCCATGATGTGTTCTGTGATTCCACACCGCTGCTTTGAAGAATGTCGTGCATGCGTGCTGGCGGGGTCTTCACGAAATCCCTCATAAAATAAAGATCAAACTTCAAACTTGGTAAGTTCTCGTTTAATCTTACTATTAAAGACCTGTCCTCATCGCTGCCTCGTTTCCTGGCCAGCCTATGTTCTCCTGCATCTCCATGGCCATCGGACCTGGCACAGCTTCTCACCCAGTACAGTCTCTGACACCTCTGCAATGCCTTCCCCTCAGCTCTTAATAGCATTGATGGCATCCGTGTCGGTTTAAGCCGTCACAGCCCCAACCCGATTTTCTGTTGACTGGAAAGCTGATAATGGGGATAGAATAGTTTTCACAGCAATTATGAGGGAGCCAGCAGTCCTTTCCAATCCAATAACACAAAGGTCCTGCATGGTAACTGTGATATCTGCTTTCAGCAATTGGGATGCTGAAACTACCAGACCTGGGCTAAACGTGAATACTGTAATAACAAGATTGTCTGGTGCAGTGAAATTGAATCTTACTATTCTATCCAGTTTATCAACCAACCCATGTGTTTGTCCGATAATTCATTTGTACCTGGTTTCTATTGACTTTCATCTGAATCATTACATTTCAGTCTCTACAAAACCAGAAATTTAATCCCATTTGCAATATTTTCATTTGGATGCCACAGCAGACAGCTTCCCCCACATCCTGATCTTGTTTTGATCAGAGGAATTAATTCTGTTTTATTGGAGTGTTGGGAAGTAAACAGCAACAATGAAGGCATCTTCTCCCAACACACAGTTATGAGGAGATGTAGCTACAATGTCAATGCAGACCGTGTGTAGTCATTCTGCCTCACACGTGGGGCAAGAGAGGATCAGGGATAGAGAGGCACGGAAAGAGAATGACAGTGGCATCAAGGACGAGTCGCACCCCGGCCACTCCCTCTCCTCCCCTCCCCCATCGGGCCAAAGCTACAGAAGCGTGAACACGCACACCTTGCGATTCAGTGACAGTTTTTTCCCAGCTGTGATCAAGCAACTGAACCATCCTACCCACAACCAGAGTGCGATCCTGAACTACTATCTACCTCTTTGCTGGCATTACCGTGCACTAAACGTTATTCCCTTATCGTGTATCTGTGCACTGTGAATGGCTGGATTGTAATCGTGTATCATCTGTCCGCTAGCTCGTTAGCACCCAGCAAAAGGTGAATCTGTGGAATTCTCTGCCACAGAAGGTAGTTGAGGCCAGTTCGTTGGCCATATTTAAGAGGGAGTTGGATGTGGCCCTTGTGGCTGAAGGGATCAGGGGGTATGGAGAGAAGGCAGGTACAGGATACTGAGTTGGATGATCAGCCATGATCATATTGAATGGCGGTGCAGGCTCGAAGGGCCGAATGGCCTGCTCCTGCACCTAATTTCTATGTTTCTATGTTTCTAAAATCGGTAGACATGACAATAAATGAAACTGAGCTGAACTGATCCGGTGAAACGCACATCGGCCAAACTCAGTCATATTTTCTGCAAACGACGCACTTTTTGACAATGTTTTAAAAATCTACATTGAAGGACTGAGAGGTGAATTTTAAGGAAGACGTGTCATTTGTCTGCATTGTTCAATTGCAGCAAGCTGTTTAACTTTGCCTGAGACAGTAAGACTGAGACAGCGATTTCAATTCATTATCAGAATAGTTTGCCTGGCAACTGGCGTTTTGCTTACACTGCCAAACAGCAGATATGAAAGTCCCCCTGAAAATCCCAGCCCAGAATTCTGCAGGGCTCTCGAAATGATGTTGGCTTCATGTAAAAAAAAAAATCTCTTGGATAACTGACTTGCCAGTTTGCAAACTGCAAGATAATTATTACTGGATTGACAGTTCAATTCCCCCCATTAAACTCTGCATTAATTTCATTTCACATCGCATTCTCTATTATCCACATAATACTGCTGACATACACAGGTGATCCGTACATTGAGCGTAAAAACGACATCGCCCAGCAGTATGTGACATCAACCTCAGACGTGTTACATTAACCGCCAGCTGCAGATGTAACTATCTCGTTCTCTGTTCCCATTTCAGCAGCAGAGCTTTCTCAGAGGTCGGTTTCGTGTCAGGATGGGAGGGCAGAGTGGTGCAGTGGGAGAGTGCCAGAGTGGTGCAGTGGGAGAGTGCCAGAGTGGTGCAGTGGGAGAGTGCATGGCAGAGTGGTGCAGTGGGAGAGTGCCAGAGTGGTGCAGTGGGAGAGTGCCAGAGTGGTGCAGTGGGAGAGTGCAGTGCAGTGTCACAGAGAGCCCAGAGAGCCATGGTGCCTGGTGCTAGAGTGCCAGTGTGGGGTGCAGTTTTTGGGACGTGGTCTTCCCGTGGGAGATGCATGAGCTTTCCATGGTGTTCCGGTTTCCTCCCACACCCCAAAGACGTACAGGATTGTCGGTTAATTGGCTTTGGTAAAGATTCAAAATTGTCGCCAGTGGGTAGGATAGTGGCAGTGTACGGGGATCGCTGGTTGGTGCGGACTCGGTGGGCTGAAGGGGCCTGCTTCCACGCTGTATCTCTAAACTAAACTAAACTAAACTAAATAAACTAACTAGTGGGGAATGTTCAAATCTGAACCCACATGTGTAAGAAAGAACTGCAGATGCTGGTTTAAATCCAAGGTAGACACAAAAAGCTGGAGTAACTCAGCGGGTGAGTCAGCATCTCTGGAGGGAAGGAATGGGCGACGTTTCGTGTCTTCAGTCTTCAGTCTGAAGAAAGGTCTCGACCCAAAATGACCCAACATTCCCTCTCTCCAGAGATGCTGCCTGTCCTGTTGAGTTACTCCAGCATTTTGCACCTGTCTTCGATTTAAACCAGCATCAGCAGTTCCTTCCTACACTGATCAATCATCACAGATCCCTGACCAGTCTGAAGAAGGGTCTCGATGTTCCCATTATCATCGATACTTTTTTGCGTATCTTTCATTCATTGTTCTTTATCTCTCCACATCACCGTCTATATCTCTCGTTTCCCTGATCCCTGACCAGTCTGCAGAAGGGTCTCGACCCGAAACGTCGCCTATCTCCTTCGCTCCTTAGAAGCTGCTGCACCCGCTGAGTGTCTCCAGCCTTTTGTGTAACCCTCGATTCTCCAGCATCTGCAGTTCCTTCTTTAACACATCACAGATAATGTCCTTATTGCAGGAAAAATGCCTTCAGAAATTCAGTGTTTGGATCGAAAGAGAAGAGATTTTATTGAAGGAATCTGATGTAAGGGTCCCGCACAGGTGGATTGAAAGGAAGAATGTCCCAGTTAAATAGCAAATGATCAGCAAACCTTTACTTCAATGTCAAGTTTTACTCTTTTGGCTGGGAGGATACAATCAATGTTTGGTCATTATTTTGATGCCACCCTAAAGCTTTGCCTGGCGCCTATGACTGGAATCTACTGATGATATTGATGATGATACATTATTGTCACATGTTCCTGGGTACTGTAAAATTCTTTGCTTTCAAGGTACACAAAAGAGTCGCCACAAAGGTGCCGACAAAGTTACAAAAATTACTCAATGGTAAAGGGGGGATAACATTGGGCGTGCGGCCTGGTGGTGTAGTGGTGCAGTGCTGTAGGCAGCACTAGGGATATGGTGAAAGAATGGATCGACTGGGCTTCTATTCACTGCAATTTAGAAGGATGAGAGGGAATCTTATAGAAACATATAAAATTCTTAAGGGATTGGACAGGCTAGATGCAGGAAAAATGTTCCTGATGTTGGGGGAGTCCAGAACCAGGGGTCACGGTTTAAGAATAAGGGTTTGGCCATTTTGGACTGAGATGAGGAAAAACCTTCTCACTCAGAGAGTTGTGCATCTGTGGAATTCTCTGCCACAGAAGGCAGTAGAGGCCAATTCACTGGGTGTTTTCAAGAGAGCGTTAGATTTAGCTCTTAGGGCTAACGGAATCAAGGGATATGGGGAAAAAGCAGAAACGGGGTTCTGCTTTTTGGCCATGATCAGATTGAATGGCTCAAGGGGCCGAATGGCCTACTCCTGCACCTATTTTATTTGTTTCTATGTTTCTATGACTAAAGTTCAATCCTGACTATGGTTGCTGTCTGCACGGAGTTTGTACGTTCGCCCCAGGACCTTTGTGGGATTTCTACGTGATCTTCAGTTTCCTCCCACACTCCAGAGACGTACAGGTTTTTAGGTTAATTGGCTTGGTATAAATGTTAAATTGTCCCGTGTGTGTAGGATAGTGTTAATGAGCGGGGATCGCTGGTCAGCACGGACTTCGACCAACTTGCCCACACTGGCCAGCATGTCCCAGCTACATTAGTCCCACTTGCCTGCAATTGGTCCATATCGCTCCAAACCTGTTCTATCCATGTACCTGTCTAACTGTTTCTTAAACGATGGGATAGTCCCAGCCTCAACTACCTCCTCTGGCAGCTTGTTCCATACACCCACCACCCTTTGTGTGAAAAAGTTACCCCTCGGATTCCTATTAAATCTTTTCCCCTTCACCTTGAACCTACAGTACCTTGATGAAGGAAGAGGATGGCGTTAATATGCAGCATGGAAGCTGGATGATGAGTTTGAACAGTTAATGGATAGAATAAAAACAGGCTGAAAAGAAGTCAGAACAACAGTGTTTTGCTCAACTTAATCCATAGGTTAGATTTCCATTTTTTCTTACAAAATAGAAGGAAGCCATTTTGGCTTTATCAAATCTGTTGCCTCCTTACAGAGCAGTCTTATTCCCTACTAAGTTTTCCTGTGATCTATTCTCCCCACTTTCTCATCCCCAGATTTACCAGCTCGGGGCAATTTACAGTGTGCAATTAATCTACTCACTTGTATGTCTTAGTGCAGAGTTGGAGTGCTCTAGGTTGCTGAAGGATGTGAAAGGAGAGATAGGTATCACTCTACAATGGCCTGTTTCATTTATCATCATGACTGTTTTGCATATCTTTCATTCATTGTTCTTTATCTCTCTACTACATTGGCTATATCTCTCGTTTCCCTTATCCCTATCTAGTCCGGAGAAGGGTCTCGACCCGAAACGTTACCCATTCCTTCTCTCCAGAGATGCCGCCTGTCCCGCTGAGTTGATCCAGCTTTTTGTGTCTGCCTTTGGCAAGCTTTCAATTTCCCTTTGATATGGAAGAGATGTTGGAGGAACTGTTCAAGAAAGGAAAGGAGGTGACAATTGTCAGACAAACAAATTTGATAACAAAAAGGCACAGAAGGGGTTAAGACAGTGCTTCTTAAACTGATGAATGGTTCATCCAAGGGTGAATGAAATTATTTTGGGGTGAATGAAACTAGAGGGGTGAATGAAGGGTGAATGATGAATGACTTAATTTATTCAGATATTGATATATATATATTTTTCTATACTTAAGAAATGCATTGCCATTAAAGTGGTTAGTAAGCTCTTATTAGTTTATTGGAAATTTGAAAATTTTTTTCCTCTACCTATGGTTTTCTAATTTCAAAGTAGCAGCATATTTCCCAAATTTACTGTTACACAACCTTTTAGGAAAGACCAGACGAGCTAGTGGGATCATAAATTTATAAATGGCAACAGGAGGATCGCTGTAGGCAACTGTTGAACTGTAACTTTACTTTGTGTTGCCAATTTACATACTCCATGGTTTTTTTTAACTAGTTTTCCTAGAAAATAACTGCAGTAATCAAAGCCCAAAAGGGTAGGATGGGGCCGAAGCCCCGTGTTTAGACGTTGGAATGGTTTTTTACATTCTAATAGAATGATTTTCCAACTCCAGTGGTAATTAAACTTTTTTTTTTCACTCCTAGTTTTCTTTACATATTTTTAGGATGTTCAAAAAGTTGAATAAAATAAACACAAGAAATGAGTTAATTTATGTTTTTTGCTCATGTGACAAAATGAATGACCTATACAATTATACACAAGGGAGAAGAGGACGAAAATTACCAAAAAACATAAGAAGATTTAGTCGAGGGTGAATGACATTTTGTGATAAAGACTAAGGTGAATGACACTGAAATAGTTGAAGAATCGCTGGGTAAAGAGGTGGTGGAGAGATAGAACTGAGCATCCCAATGTACACGTACACTTGTGGGGTTGAGAGGAACCATTGTAGCTATTACAGGCTGTCTGAAGGGTGTTACCTAAGCCCTGTTCCACTGTACGAGTTCATTCAAGAGTTTGCCCTGATTCGAACTCGGATATTTCCGGTAATGTCCGCTCGTAAGTACTCGGGGCTCTCGTGGACATTTGGACCGAACAGAGAAACAGAAATTGAACATATGATGGCAATATCTGCACTAAAGTCAAATAAGAAAAGAGCAGAGCTTCAAGTGGAAAACGTTTGAGTACAGGTTAGTCTAGGAAGGGTTTAGACCCTAAACGTCACCTATCCTTTTCTCCAGAAATGCTGCCTGACCCGTTGAGTTACTCCAGCATTTTGTGTTATATCTTCAGGGTAAACCAACATCTACAGTTCCTTTCTACATAAAGGAGTACAGCTGACAGATTAATGTCAATGGTGGCAAAATGATGGAGTTTATTGTCAGGAATAAGATGATTTGTGCTTGGAAAACCTTGAGTTTATCACTATGATAGATTTGTTAAAGGCAAACTCTGTCATATGCACTCGATGTTCCTTGATTAAGTAAAAGCAAGATGTTGAAAATAATGGTATAGTCATTTTGTGATTAGGCTATGGAGAAACAACATACCACATTGAAACATACAGAATAGTGAAAGGCTTGGGTAGAATGGATGTGGAGAGGATATTTCCACTAGAGGGAGAGTCTAGAACCAGAGGTCATAGATTCAGAATTAAAGGACGTTCTTTTAGGAAGTAAATGAGGAGAAATGTATTTAGTCAGAGTGTGATGATCCTGTGGATTTTGTGGAGGCCAAGTCAGTGGATACTTTTAAGGCAGGAGATAGATCGATTCTTGATTAGTACAGGTGTCAGAAGTTAGGGGAGAAGGCAGGAGAATGGGGTTAGGAGGGAGAGATAGATCAGCCATGATTGAATGGCAGAGTAGACTTGATGGGCCCAATGGCCGAATTCTACCCTTATCCCTTAGACCTTATGACAAATCTTATATGTGTGATGACACCAGAACTACATCAGTTGAATTGTAGCCAGTCCAGTGGGACTTCAACAGGAAGTGGTCACCATGATGTCAATATACACACAAAATAGCAATAGACAATAGGTGCAGGAGTAGGCCATTTGGCCCTTCGAGCCAGCACCGCCATTCAATGTGATTATCCCAAATCAGTACCCCGTTCCTGCCTTCTCCCCATATCCCCTGACTCCGCTATTTTTAAGAGCCCTATCTAGCTCTCTTGAAAGCATCCAGAGAACCTGCCTCCACCGCCCTCTGAGGCAGAGAATTCCACAGACTCACCGCTCTCTGTGAGAAAAGGTGTTTCCTCGTCTCCGTTCTAAATGGCTTACTCCTTATTCTTAAAGCTTCTAAAATAGCTTCTAAGACTGTCTGGAACAGAAAAATCTAATGCAAATGAGACAAGTTCCAAAGCTGGAGATTCCAATTTCTGACAATGAGGAGACAGAGCAAATGATGCTGATCGACACATCGAGGGCGACGCAGTGGTGCAGCGGGTAGAGTTGCTGCCTTGCAGCGCCAGAGACCTGGGTTCGATCCTGACTACGGGTGCTGTCCGTACGGAGTTTGTACGTTCTCCCCTTGACCATGTGGGTTTTCTCCGGGTGCTCCGGTCTACTCCCACATTCCAAAGACATGCAGATGTGTAGGCTAATTGGCTTCTGTAAATTGTCCCTAGTGTGTAGGATGAACCTAGTGTATGGCTGATGGTTGGTCGGTAGGGACTTGGTGAAGGGCCTGTTTTCTACCAGTTTTCTCTAAAACTAAACTAAGAGAGGTAGGGCAGTCAGGATGCTTCGAGTCAACAACCTAAGGTGAAGCAGATTAGAAAGATGGGTTTAGGTTTAGGTTGAGATTCATTATTGTCACGTGTACCAAGATGCAGTTTTGTTTTGCATGCTATCCACTCAATTCAGATAATACTATACATGGATACAATCGAGTGAAACTCAAGGAATAATGAGCGGAGAAAAGAGGATGATAGAGTGCAGAATATAGATCTCAGCATTGTAGTGCACCAAATCCAGAGCCAAAGTCTAACGACTGTAGGGTAGAGGTGAATTCGACAGTATCCTAGCTTGTGCAAAGAGCATTCAGAAACATGACAACGGAGGGGAAGCAGTTGTTCCTAAGCCTGGTGGTGCATGCTCTTAAACTTCTGTACCCTCTGCCGGATGGGATCGGGGAGAAGAAGGAATGATTGGGCTGGGACAGATACAAGGAAAGAGGGAGACCTGTTAAGGGGGAAGAGGCCTCTCAACTATTGGCAGTGGGGAGAGTAAGTAGGGGCGGGAGATGTGGGCTGGGATGTGACAGACAATCAAGGCCAAGAAAGGGAGTAGAAGTTAAAAGTTCAAAGAGTGTGTGAGCAATGTTTATATATCTGTGAACAGTGTGTGTGTGTGCGAATGTGTGTGAGCTGTGTGTGTATGTGTGAGCAGTATGTATAGGCAGTATGTATTTGTCCATGTGTGTGTATGTGTGTGTTTGTGTGTGTGAACAGTGTATATGTGTGTATGGGTGGCTGTATTTAAGCGGTGTGTGTGGATGTGTGCATGCGTGGGGGTAAGCAGTGTATGTGTGTGTTTGTGTGTGTGTGAGCAGCATATATGTGTACATGGGTGGTTGTATCAGAGCGGTATGTGTGTGTGTGTGTGAGCAGTGTATGTGTGTGTGGGTGAGGGGGAGTACGTGTGTGTGTGTGTGTGCATGTGTGTCTGAGCAGTGTATGTGGCTGTATCTGAGCAGTGAGTGTGGGTGTGTGTGAGTGACTATGAGTGTATGAGTAAACGTGTGTGTGTGAGTGTGAGCGTATGTGAGCGTGTGTGAACATAAATGCGTGCTGGCGTGGGCATGCGCATGTGTGTGCGCGTGCGAGTGTGTGTGTGTGTGTGTGTGCGTGTGCGTGTGCGTGTGGGGTGGTGTCAGTCCTTGCTTGCATCAATCTTTGTGACTTGCTTCAAAGGATACACTGCTATGGCTGCTCTTCCCGAGAATACTGGATGAGTCCTAGGTTGACTTTCAAACGTGCAGAGAATGAATTGTTGGAGTTATGGCAACAAGATTTGATTTTGATTTAGTAAATTTGATAAGTAAAGGATTGCCCTTTTCCATGGATCGATATATACCTCACAAACTGTACAGATTGGAAGTCGTCTGTCAAATAAGATATGGTATGTTTTATTTTAAAAAGACCTGAATGCACACCTCAAACCACATTCAGAATGTCATTAAACCCTCCATAGATTATCCATCTAATGTAACCCAATCCCGTAAGAAGTGAACATTTTATTGCTTCTTAACTCAAATGATCTAATTACTCCATTTTTAGCACTAAATTGCCTTCCTGTGCCATTTACTTTACTTAAATCAAATTGCTGTTTAGTTTAATTATTTTTAGCCTGAAAATAACTCTGAATTATAAGCCTGTACATACTCTTGACATTGCATATGCTGGAAATGTCAAAAATACCGGCAGTGTTCGGAAATGCATAAGTCACGGATTCATATAGTGTGGAAACAGGCCCTTCGGCCCAACTTGCCCAGACTGACCAACGCGCCCCATCTACACTAATCCCACCTGCCTGCATTTGGCCCATGTCCCTCTAAACCTATCCTATCCAAGTACCTGTCCAGAAACTTCTTATACTTTGTGATAGTACCTGCTTCAACTCCCCCCTCCCCCCGGCAACTCATTTCATAAACCGACCTTATAAAATTTACCTCTCGGTGTTCTTATTAAATCTTTTTCCCCATCACCTTAAATCTATGTCCTCTGTTTCTCCATTCCCCTATTCTGGGCAAGAGACTCTGTGCATTTGCCCGACCTATTCCTCTCATGATTTTGTACACACATAAGAGGTAGATGGATTAACCGTCTGGATAGAGCAGTAACTTTCAGTGTGTGAGGGTGGGGTGGAACTTCTGAATGTTAGGTCTACGGACGGATTATTCCAGAGTGTTGGTGGGTGGACAGGTGGTGGGAGGAGGGGGCAGGGGGTGGACCAACGATCACCCATACAGTAGTTCTCTGCTACACACTGGGGGGACATTTTGCAAAAGCCAATTAACCTAGAAACCTGCATGCCTTTGCATGTTGAGTGTGGGAGGAAACCGTAGCACCCGGAGAAAGCCCATGCGGTCACCGGAAGAACGTACAAACTCCGTGCATGCAGCACCCGTAGTCAGGATCGAACCCGGGTCTCTGGTACTGTAAGGCAGCAACTCTACCGCTGTGCCAGTCTGCATCCACTGAGGATCTCCTTCCCGACTTTGACTGCTTTCTGAAAGCAGACCATCCCCCAGATAAATTAATTTCCGTCCACGCGTTGATTTCACCCATGTGTTTGGAATTTGCACAAAAATCACTTGAGCTGGTAACCATTCCTCTACTATATGGTAATGAATGGCTTTCATAGGAAATAAGACTGATGAGAACAAATAATTACTAAAAGGGGGCAGTTCAAAGGATAGGTAGACACCAAATGCTGGAGAAACTCAGCGGGTGAGGCAGCAAATATGGAGAGAAGGAATGGGTGACGTTTTGGGTCTGTGCCAGAAAAGTCACTCATTCCTTCTCTCCGTAGATGCTGCCTCACCCGCTGAGTTTCTCCAGCATTTGGTGTCTACCTTTGATTTTATCCAGCATCTGCAGTCCTTTCTCACACATAGGCCAAAGGATAGTTTAGTTTATTAGTTTGGAGACACACAACGGAAACAGGCAGTCCGTGCGGACCAGCGATCCCCGCACACTAACACTATCCCACACACACACCGGGGATAATTTACAAGGGACAAGCCAATTAACCGATAAACCTGCCTATCTTTGGAATGTGGGAGGAAACCGGAGCTCCCGGGGAAAACCCACCCAGGTCACGGGGGAATATGGTTACGAAGGCATATGGGAAGCTTGCCTTCATTGGTCGGGGCACTGAGTATAAGAGTCAGAAACTTATGTTGTAGCTTTATAAAACTTTGGTTAGGATGCATTTGGAGTATCGTGTGTAGTTCTGGTTGCCCCATTACAGGAAGGATGTGGAAGTTCACTTTCACATTATAAGAGTAGAATTAGGCCATTCGACCCATCGAGTCTACTCTGCCATTCAATCATGGCTGATCTCAGCCTAATTCCATTTTCCTGCCTTCTCCACATGACACCCATTCTAATGAAGAATTTGTCAATCTCTACCTTAAAATTATCCACTGACTTGGCCTCCACAGCCCTCTGTGGTAATTTTCTACAGACTAAAGAAGTTCCTCCTCATCTTTCTAAAAGATCGCCCTTGAATTCTGAGACTAGGAAGCTTTTGACAGGGTAAAGAAGCGGTTTACCAGGTTGCTGCCTGGACTCCAGAGTATTAGCTACAAGTTGGCCCAACAGATATTTTTCTCTGGCCCGTCGGAAGCTGAAGGGAGTTATAAAATAATGAGAGGCATAGTAGGGTAGAAGTCAGAGCCTTTTTTACAGGGGATAAAACATCATATATAAAATAGCTTTGACAGTGTAATGGCCCAAATTGTGCAGCTGGAATGTAGCTACAAGTTTACCAATTACCTTAGCAGCATGTCTAATAGTCATAGTTTCCTGGCGCAAGCAAGGCTGTTACATGCCTCTATTGTGTCTATTGCTTTGTTCCCTGGGATAGTGACAATCAGAATCCCATGCATCCCAGAATGTACGCAACTTCCCTCCTACTTGTGAGGTTATACATGCAGCGCCTCCTAGAGAACCAGACCCTCTTACCTCCATAGTTACTGGCGGCTTTGATGTTCTGGGCTTTTTTGGTTCGTAGTGTTGCTGGGATGTGGGGTTGGCGCATCTTCCACGCTGGTCGCTGTGGGCCCTGCCTGAAAGGCTTTTGTAGATAGGGTGCGACCGGTGGATAGGTTCTGATTGCCCTGTTGGGCTGAACCCGAGGCCTGTTAGACGTAGCGTAAGGATGCTGTCTGTGATACGCCGGTGGCCTGCTCGAGGATGGTGGTTTCATCAACCCGACCGCTTTTGCCTCCTCGTCCAGGTCCTTTTACCTGTTTTGGCAGGTCTTCACCGAACAACTGTCTCGGTGGCGGCGTAGCAGAGGTTTTGCACAAACCCGCGAATTTTGGGTTGTGAGTTGGTTTGATGGAGATTTCCCGGAAGGAGTTTATCTCGTACTGTGTGTTACACAGTAGCGCAAGAGCATCTTCCTGCTCCTCCGTCATCTCCGTGCCGTCAATCGACCCGGCAAAGGCAGTGATTCCCGACGTCAACAATTTCAGGATTTATTGAAGTTTGAGCTCCTGTGCCCTAATCCCTGGACTGATGTTGCCCCAGACGGGCGTGTTGACTGTCGGCACGTTCAGCGAAACACAGTTGTTCGGGCCTTGTATTTGTTCATTCCTCGGTCAGACCTGTTCCTGCAGCTGGTGTGTTGTGAGGAGTCAATGCTTGCCGCTAGTTTTGGCAAATTTGGAAACCACATCAAGAAGTTCCTCTTGGGGTTTCTCAGGTGCTGCAAGTTCCTGCGCCAATCCCTCTTCAACATCAGCCAGCTGCTGACTCCTGGCACTCCCCACCGATGAAGGGGATATGCTGGGTGGGCCAGATGCATGTCTCCTGGAACTAGACGACATCCGGTCCTGCTGCGGGAGATCTCGCTCAAGGGGTCGCTCCATCATGCGCTCCATGCGGGCCATGCGACCGCCGCCGCTATCTGCGGACAGCAAGTCGACTTCCTCAGGTTCTCCTGAACTACTGAGGCTTCTGCCATCGGCCCGCACCTCGTCGAGGTGATGTCTAGGGTGCCTAGGCAGGATGTCGCTGCCTGCCGCACCTGCGGGGCTCTGCGACTCCCGCGCAGACATGCCGCTAGTCCATGGTCTTCCGGACTGTGCGGCCCGCCTGTCTGGAAAGACATGAGCGGTGAGGAGTCGGTTCCAGCCGCCGAAGCGGGGTTCACCGATATCCGCGCGGGCTTGCCGCCTGTCTTCCCCTGGGACAAGGCGACGTTCGGTCACGTCCAGCCGCTAACGCGGGGTGCGGTGACCGAGATGATTTACCACCGGCCCGCGATCTGGCAGGCTCCCCCGGTGGTGAGTCTGCGCCGGCCGCACCTGCGGGGCTCCCAGACTCAGACCTCGATCCCTCACCGGTCCGCGATCTGGCGGACTGCTCCGGTGGCAAGTCGCCGCCGGCTGCTCCAGCGGTTCTTGCCCTGGTCCGCCCTCTGGTGACCTGCACAGGAGGGGAGACAGAACGTGCCGCAGAGCAGGGAACACGTTTACGCACCTTTTCCCCACTGTCCGTATGTTTACGTGACAGCGGTAGTGAGTCAGGGTCTTGCCTACCCTGCTCCCGCGCGGTGCTCCTACCACCATGTGGTTCCATAGTCAGCCGTGGTGGAGAGTCGGGTCCTGGCTGCGCAGGGCTCCCCGATTTCTACGTTCTTGTCCCGGCCCGCGGTGCGGGTGCTGCCGGTGTTGCGGGCAGCTCCGGGGATAGTGGCCGCTGACTCCCGTCCGAAGTCCCGTGGCCCTTGGAGGCATGCTTCGATGCCTTCATTCTGGTCTCCCATCCATCGCTTCTGTAAGCAAAGTCTACTACAGAAGCTCAGCAACTCAAGGTTAGTATAACTTACCTGGGGGCCTTTTTGAAGCTGCCGGTGGAGGAGCGCACTACCCCCTCCAGCTCCCATGGTGACCAGACTCTCATGCGGGAATATATACTGCCGCTAACGGCAAGTCTCCCGCCTATGTTGTGAGTCGGGGCCCCAGCTCCTTCATCGCTACCTCTACCGGGTAGCGTTGCCGTCAGCCTGCGGCGTTGAGTCGGAGCTCCTGCTCTGCCTTCGCTACCCGTGAATGGCAGTCTCCGAGCCTGGACTCTCCTGGCCACGGGCTTGCCCGACTTCCGGGTAGCGTTGCCGTCAGCCCGCGGTGATCCTGCGGGCTGCGGTGTTGGGTCGTGGCTGCCGCTCTGCCGTCGCTACCTGCGAACGGCGAGTCTGTGAGCCCGGACCCTCCTGGGTCAACGGGCTTGCCCGACTCCGGTCTGTTGCTGCCGCTGCTGACTGCCCGCATCCTGCGGTCCGCAGTCACTCTCGAAGTGGCCCGTGGAGTACTCTGTCACACAGAGTCCCTGGAAGAAGAAAAACCGACCGCAGGTTAGTTTACCTTACCTGCAGGTCCGTTGCAGTAGAGGAGCGACCCTCCTCCCTGCCTGTCGCTCACGTGACTCCGAAGTAAAATAGGGTAGAAGTCAGAGCCTTTTTTCCAGGGGATAAAACATCATATATAAAATAGCAGAGGGCATGGCTTTAAGTTCAGAGGAGGAACGTTGAAGAGGGTGAGTTGGGCAAGTTGTTCACATTGAGAGTGATAGGTGACTGGGATATGCTGCCACAAGTGGGCGTGGAAACTGATACCATAGTGGCATTGAAGAGGCTTTTAGTTCGGCACGTGAATATGCAAGAACTGGAAGACATGGCTCATCTGCAAACTGAAGGGACCAAATTAATTTGTCTTTTTGTGCGACAAAGAGACGGTGAGATGAAGGACCTGTTTCTGCGCTCTCCTGTCCGATGTTATCACAGCGTGTCCCACGACGCTTTGTGTTAATGATATAAAATCTAGCGAAGGACAATTTTGTTACTGTTAAAATCCTATCATGTTGCAATATGCGATACTGATTATCAAATTAAACTACACGAACGTCAGTGCTGGAGAGAGAGTAAGCTGGTGATGCTGAGTGCAAACGGCTCACTGTCATATTCAATATAACCTCAGTCCTCCGATGCTTTCCACCACACTACATTTAAAAAGCTCAAAGAAGACCAAACACACACAGAATCCTGAGTATCGTGGAACTGCAAGAGAAGTGACCACCAAAAATCTTTTCCTCCACCGTTCCCCCACCCCTCCTCCCCCACCTCTTTCTCTGCAACTTAAAACAGGTTTGATTTCTAATGTTTCCCTGTTCTGATTGGAGTTAATCGACCTGGAAGGTCAACTCTCCATAGATGCTGCCAAACCTACTGATTATTTCCACCATTCTGCTGTTAGGGGAGGCACAGTGGCGCAGTGGTAGAGCTGCTGCCTCACAGCGCAATAGACCCGGGTTTGATCCTGACTACGGATGTTGTCTGTGTGGAATTTGCATGTTCACCATGTGACCGTCTGGGTTTTCTCCACGTGCTCTGGTTTCCCCCCCATACTCCAAAGACGTACAGGATTGTAGGTTAATGGGGCTTCAGTAAATTGTAAGCAGCCCCTAGCGTGTAGGATAGTGCTAGTGTACGGGGTGATCACTGGTTGGCATGGACTTCGTGGGCCGAAGGGCCTGTTTCCGTGCTGTATCTCTAAAGTCTAAAGTAAGAATCTAATTTCCAGCATTTGCTAATTCAGGTCAACATACATTGCTTTGTGATTTGTGTACTGAAATGTGTATTCCATGATGTCTAATATCATCATCTTTCATGTTTAGTGATGGGAAAATGTCAGGCCTGCCAATGTTGATAGTGGGCCGAAGGCCCTGTTTCTCTGCTGTGCAGCTCTATGTACTATGTTACTGGCATCCTGCAGTGTTTAAAAATGTGATCCATTTCCAAGGCAATTATCACTGACATTCTGGTTCTGATTATTAACCCATAATCTTAGCATTGTTTCTCTCTCCAGCCTCAGAATTTCAGATATTTTCCCATTTTTATCTTGCAGGTCATCAGCCCAACGTGCTCCCACAGATCAACATGCTCCATTGGCCCACGTTTGGTCCATTTCCCTCTAAACTCCTCCTATCCATGTAACTGTCCAAATGTATTTTACATGTTGTTATTTTACCTGCCTCAACTACCTCCTCTGGCAGTTTCTTCCATTTCCCACCACCCTCTGTGCTGCCCCTCACATTCCTATTAAATCTTTCCCCCCTCAACTTAAACCAATGTCCTCTGTTCCTTGATTCCCCTACTTTGGTAAAGGACTCTGTGCATTCACCCTATCTATTCCCCTCATGATCTCATACCCCTCCATAAGATCTCTTCTCATCCTCCTGAACTCCAAAGAATAAAGTCCGAGTCTGCTCAACCTCTCCCTGTCGCTTAGGCCCTCAACATCCTCGTAGATCTTCTCCCCTTTTTCCAGATTAACAGCATCCTACCTTTGGCAGGGTGGCCAAAACTGAACACAATACTCCAAATGATGCCTTAACCACGTCTTGTACAACTGCAACACAACATCCTACTTCTATACTCAACACCCTGACTGATGACGGCCAATGTACCAAAAGCCTGCTTGACCACCTTATTTACCTGTGACGCCTTTTTCAAGGAACTATGTACCTGCACTCCTCGATCCCTCTGCTCCGCAACACTCCCCAGGGCCCTGCCATTCACTATGAAGGTCCTGCCCCGGTTTGACTTCTCAATATACAACACCTTGCATTTATCTGCATTAAACTGCATCAACCATTCCTCAGTCCACTAGCCCAGCTGATCAAGATCCTGCTATAAATAACCAACTTTGCTATCTACAATGCCACCCACTTTCATCACATCCACAATCGTGCTTTGTACGTTCTCATCCAAATCGTTGAAATAAACCACAGACAGCAATCGGCACAGCAACTGATCCCTGAGGCACATCACCAGTCACAGGCCTCCAGTCCGAAAAACAACCTTGCCCTATCACCATCAGCTTCCTTCCATGAAGCTAATTCTCTATCCAGTCGTGTTAAAGAAGGAACTGCAGATGCTGGAAAATCGAGGGTACACAAAAGGCTGGAGAAACTCAGTGGGTGCAGCAGCATCTAAGGAGTGAAGGAGATAGGCGATGTTTCGGGCCGTAACCCTTCTTCAGGCTGATGGGAGGTGGGAGGTGGGGGGGGGGGGGGGGGGGGAGAAGAAAGGAAAAAGGAGGCGGAGGAGCCCGAGGGCTGAGGGAGAGGTGGGAAGGGGAGGAGACAGCAAGGGTTAACAGAATTGAGAAAATTCAATGTTCAACCCCAGAGGATGCAGACTCCCCAAGTGGAATATGAGGTGCTGTTCCTCCAACTTGCGGTGTTGCTCACTCTGGCCGTGGAGGAGGCCCAGGACAGAGAGGTCGGATACGGAATGGGAGGGGGAGTTGAAGTGCTGAGCCACCGGGAGGTCGGGTTGGTTATTGCGGACTGAGCGGAGGTGTTCGGCGAAACGATCGCCAAGCCTCCACTTGGTCTCACCGATATAGATCAGCTGGCATCTGGAGCAGCGGATGCAGTAGATGAGGTTGGAGGAGGTGCAGGTGAACCTCTGTCGGACCTGGAAGGACTGCTTGGGTCCCTGAAAGGAGTGGAGGGGGGAGGTAAAGGGACAAGTGTAGCATCTCTTGCGGTTGCAAGGGAAAGTGCCCGGGGAAGGGGTGGAGCGGGAGGGAAGGGAAGAATTGACAAGGGAGTTGCGGAGGGAGCGGGACAAGTGTAGCATCTCTTGCGGTTGCAAGGGAAAGTCACCTATTCAATTTTCTCCAGAGATGCCGCCTGACCCGCTGAGTTGCACCAGCATTTTGTGTCTCTCTCTCCACTCGGCTAGGTTTCCCATGCTCTCCCTGCTTAAAACAAACTTCAGCCCAAATATAATTTATAATTGCACAATTTGATCTTTAATCATAGACTCATATAGAACTGAAACAGACCCTTCGGCCCACCATGTCCTTGCTGCCCATTGTACCTACTTGCACTAATCCAATTTACTGTACTTGCATAGGTTCACAGTCTACCATGTCTTAGCGATTCAAGTATTTGCCTAATGCTTCTTAAATCATGAGAGTTTTTGCCTCTGCCACCTCTCAGGCAAAGAAAATGTGCAGGAAGGAACTGCAGGTGCTGGTTTATACTGAAGATAGACACAAAATGCTGGAGTAACATTGCAGGTCAGGCAGCATCAGACTGAAGAAATGTTCCGACCCGAAACGTCACCTATTCAATTTTCTCCAGAGATGCCGCCTGACCCGCTGAGTTGCACCAGCATTTTGTGTCTATCTACGGAAGTGTGTGACTTGGAAAACTGTCATAGTGTGGAATGGTTTTCCCAGGGATTAGCTGATCCGGAGGTCATTGCATTTTGCAAGCAACATTTGCACAAATATTTGACGTGCAGGAATTTAGTGGCAGGAAGTGAGAGACTTGAGATGATCCTGGGAAAATATATTTGATGCTCAGAGCGTGGACAGTTCTCTTTTCTGAATTTCAGAAGCTGTTCCCAGGCAGCTTAGAATAGAATCAAATATTATTTATGGAGCAGGAGACCATTTGGCTCATCCTGCCTGCGCTGGCCTCAAATGGACCGTTCAGTCCAAGCGTTGCTCCTTTGGCTTGAGTTCCTGAAATGGTCTTTAGTTTAGTTTAGTTTAAAGATACAGCGCGGAAACAGGCCCTTCGAGACCTCGCCGACCAGTGATTCCCACCCACCAACACTATCCTACACACACACACGGGACAATTTAGATTTTTACCAGGCCACAAACCTGTACGTCTTGGGAGCGTGGGAGGAAGCCGGAGCACCCGGAGAAAACCCACGCAGGTCATGGGGAGAACGTACCAAACTCCAGACCGACAGAACCCTTGGTCAGGATCGAACCCGGGTCTCTGGTGCTGAAAGGCAGCAACTCTACCACTGCGCCACCGTGTCGCCCTTAGATCTACAAAGTCTCTGAGGGGGAATGGAGATCCCACCTAAATCCTCTGATCTTCACAGTTTGGTGGAAAATCCGACACAGATCAGAAGCACTCCACCGGCACCAGCCGCCATGCGGACTAGAGATCTTCATCCTCGCCAAAGTCCTTCCCTCGGCTGGAAATGCCGATTGCCTGATGACATGACAAGGGGGGCGTTCAGTATTTGAGGCCATCGCCTCCTCAAATGTCAGTTGCAAATACTTGAGAAATTACACCATTTCTCCTGAGCAGATGCTGTGTTCGTTATAGACAACATGTAAACGATGTGTGGTCAGACCCTGGTGGGGAAAGAAGTGAAAATCGACAGGAGAAGTATCCTGGGGACATTTTTATGACCTAGTTATTTGCATGGCGAAGATCAGCATCTGTACAACCTTGGTAAACACCTGGCGTCTTGCTTCTAAACACTGAATGACTTGGATATGCGTAAAAAGTAACTGCAAATGCTGCTTTACTCTGAAGATGGACACTAAATGCTGGAGTAACGTCACGCAGCATCTTTGGAGTAAGTGAATTGGTGACATTTCGGATCCAGATCCTTCATCAGACTAATAACGTGGATATGTTCTTCTGACGTCGTCCTTGCTTCAGCATGTATGACCAGTGCTTCCTCATTGCCAGCCAAATTCCTGGATCTTCCAAATAAAGAGCAGCATGGGGAGAAGGCAGGAAAATGGGGTTAGGAGAGAGGGATGGATCAGCCATGATTGAATGGTGGAGTAGACTTGATGGGCCGAATGGCCTAATTCTACTCTTCCTTATGACCTCATGATTCCCATCAGCACATGCACAGCAGAGGCTCATGACGGAACACAACCGTCTCTTCTCAACGGCCACCAGAGATGGACAGTAAAGGGCTGTCCCACTTGGGCGTCATTTGCGCGTAATTTATGTGACATCATTTATGCGTCACGACGCATGACACGCGCGTCGTGCCACGCACGTGATGCACGCATGGTGCGCATTACGCGCACGTGGTGCGTGGTGACGTAGGCAGTGACACGCGGTCACGTGCGGCGCCCCAGGGTTTCGGGATGTACAAAATCTTCGCGCGCCACTGCGTGACGTGCAAATGACGCCCAAGCGGGACAGGCCCTTAAAAGCTCTCCCGCAGCCATCAACACCTAAACCTCAATATTACAACATCGCTGCATCTTTGAATGCCCTTTTAGACTTTAGCGATACAGCTCAGAAACAGGCCCTTCGGCCCACCGAGCCTGCGTCGACCAGCGATAACCTCATACACTAGCACCACCCTTCACACACCAGGGACAATTTACAATTAGCAGAAGCCAATTAACCTGCAAACCTGTACGTCTTTGGAGTGTGGGGGGAAACCGGAGCACCCGGAGAAAACCCACGTGGTCACAGTGGAGAAGGTGCAAGCTCTGTTTCAGGATCAAAGCCCGGGTCTCGGGCGCCGCAAGGCAACCACTCTACTGCTGCGCCACTGTGCCCCCTTCATTTAGCTGACAATATAATAAACTCAAGGAATGAAACGCAATGATCCTGGCTCCACTGGTTCTGCACTCATGGGTTATGCAAAAGGCACATTAACACTCTCCTTGATGATCAAGCAGCAGGGTGGTATTCTATTTATACCAAAGATGATGAAGTAATAATTCCAATTCAAAATTGAACTATAAAAGTGAAAATTCATCACGGTGCTTTGCCATTATCTTTACTTCACCATTCGGAGCTGGGCAGTGAAAGCACTCTCTCTTCCCTCGGTGAATAAGTGGGCGCAGAGAGAGTTTATTAGGCACATGCTGGTTAACACATCTACACCAAGTCATAATGTTGCCATGAATAAATCTGCTGCAGGCACAGTCCTCGTGATTGTCATGGGGCCTGATAACACAGATCACAATAGCCTTCACAGATCTTCTCAATCTGCATTCAACTGGCAAAGCACATCTGTTTGGGCTCTCAACAACTTTCATGTGAACTGCAACGTTGACCTGCAAAGTGAAACAAAAGGGAGTTGATGGGAGGTGAAAGTGAATAAGCGGGAGGGGTACAGGGAAATAAAGGGGAATGGAACAAATGTGACCCCTTCTATAGGGGCTGCCAGAGACCTAGAACATAGAAACATAGAAACATAGAAAATAGGTGCAGGAGGAGGCCATGCGGCCCTTCGAGCCAGCACCACCATTCATTGAGATCATGGCTGATTGTCCGCTATCAATAACCTGTGCCTGCCTTCTCCCCATATCCCTTGACTCCACTAGCCCCTAGAGCTCTATCCAACACTCTCTTAAATCCATCCAGTGATTTGGCCTCCACTGCCCTCTGTGGAAGGGAATTCCATAAATTCACAACTCTCTGGGTAAAACAGTTTTTTCTCACCTCAGTCTTAAATGACCTCCCCTATATTCTAAGACTGTGGCCCCTGGTTCTGGACTCACCCAACATTGGGAACATTTTTCCTGCATCTAGCTTGTCCAGTCCTTTTATAATTTTATATGTTTCTATAAGATATGCCCCTCATCCTTCTAAACTTCAGTGATGGGCCAAATGGCCAGTGTCTGCATTGCTTTAAGTATAAGATGATTTTTCTCATATTTCCCCTACACACTAATGGAGATAATTTGTGGGCCAAAGGGCCGGTTTCCGTGCTGTACCTCTAATGTAAAGGTTAGAAGAGATAGGGAGCAACACGGCAACTAACGGATTTGGTTGCCGGTTCCAGGCTGGAAAGGTATATGGATTTCATCTGTGAAACACGGAACTCCACCAGTAATGTGTTCACACTGAATTGATATTCAAGGCACCATGTATTTGCTTGCTGATCAAGGTCTTTAAAATTGAATCTGAAGGATTTCCTGCCTTTTATTAGAAAACCTCTGCATTTTACTGACAAAGCCTTGCAATATAAACACACAACCACACGCCATTTTGTGCCCAGTGTCCTGTAGAAAGTCTTGAAAATTAGGCACAGACATGTCTCCGAATGAAAAACAAATGTCATTGTCATCTGTACCCCAGAAGAAGTCAGAGAATTATGGCAGCAAGATTTACCATTATGGAATGTCAATACAAGTACGTCCATCCCATTGCACTAATGTTATCTCTTCATGTTCATAGATTGTAGGAGCAGTGTTAGGCCATTTGGCCCATCAATCTCTCAATAGCTCTAGGTGCACATTTAAGATGGAGAGTGATGGGTGATCAAGGGACATTGAGTTAGTGAAGGATAGTGGCACTGAGGTAAAGTGTAACCCAAGATTTCATTGAAGATTTCTCTTACAAGCTACTGCACGTTGCTACTGCACTTCTCTTCCACTTTGCTACTGCAGAGCACTTTTGCAAAAGTGCAACACTTTCACTGCACCTCGGAACATGTGACAATAAAGTCAAGTAAAGTAAAGTAAACTAAACCAAACTGCAGCATTTAGACGGAGCTTTCAGAGGCCAAGAGAGGGACAAGCGACCTCCAAGCTGTCTCATGGGAGGCTAATGAAACCAGTGTTAAAAACCGCAACAAACCATTAAAGAAGAGATGAGGGCAATTGAAACTGGGAGGCGACAGAAAGAGAATTAAAGGAAAGAAGGTAGTGGGGATATAGGGGGCTTTAGGAGCACTAGATCTCATCCCTGGATCACTGATGGTATAACACCTAGCAGTGGGGCAAAGGATCAATAGGCTAAAGCTGGGGAAACACTTGGTTATGAGTTTGAGTTTAGTTTATTGTCACGTGGACCAAGGAAGAGAGAAAAGCTTTTGTTGCATGCTAAACAGTCAGCAGAAAGACAATATGTGATTACACTTCGGCCATCCACAATGTACAGAAACATGATAAAGGGAATAACGTGAATAACATTTAGTGCAAGGTCCAGTAAAGTCCAGTAAAGTCCGATCAAAGATAGTCCGAGGGTCTCCAATGAGATATATAGTGGATCAGTACTGCTCTCCAGTTGTTGGTAGGATGGTCCGGTTGCCTGATAACAGCTGGGAAGAAACAGTTCCTGAATCTGGCGGTGTGCGTTTTCACACGTCTATACCTTTTGCCTGATGGGAGAGGGGACAAGAGGGAGTGGCCTGGGTGCGACTCGTCCTTGATTATGTTGCTGGCTTTGCCGAGGCAGCGTCACTGGGAGGTTGTTGGGGTCTGAGGGTTGGGAGAAGCAAGCAGTTGGGTTGGCGTGCAAGAAGGAACTGCAGATGCTGGCTTAAACCGAAGGTAGACACAAAAAGCTGAAGTCACTTCTTCAGACTGAAGAAGGGTCTTGACCCAAAACGTCACCCATTCCTTCTCTCCAGAGATGCTACCTGTCCCGCTGACTTACTCCAGCATTTTGTGTCTATCAGTGGGTCGGTGTATTGGAGAGGGAGCATCAGATCAGGAACTTGAGCGGAGAGGCAGGGAAAGGCAGGGAAATTATGTGTCCATCTCATCCCCCGCTTCAACTGACAAGACTTATATCCTCCCAGGGATAATGAATTATCCTGAAGTTCCTCCTACCTGTTTATAATTTTGTATTGTACAAAATGAATTTTACAATATATTATTTTTAAATGAGGAGATTCTTTCTCCTTTCCTCTAAGAGTCAAGATGTTTTATTGTGATGTGTCCCAGATAGGACAATGAAATTCTTACTTGCTGCAGCACAACAGAATATATAAACATAGTACATAACGGGAGGAAAGAAACATTCATTGTGTACATATACACATTCACACATACTCAATAAATCAACAAATATAGAGCAATAATAATAATAACAGTCTGTTGTAGTTCGGAGCTTATTTGTTGTTGGTATTGAGAGCCTGGTGGCTGTGGGGAAGGAGCTGTTCCTGAACCAGGACGTTACAGTTTTCAGGCTCCTGTACCTTCTTCCTGGTGGCAATGGTGAAATGAGAGTGTGGCCAGGATGGTGTGGGTCCTTGATGATGTTGGCTGCCTTTTTGAGGCAGAGACTTCGATAGATCCCTTCGATGGTGGGGGGGGGGGGGGGGGGGGTCAAGGCCGGCGATGGACTGGGCAGTGGTCGGCATTACTTTTAAAACACAAAGTACTTGTGCTGTAACATCAGGATACGTGCACAACCAGGAAAGCCACCCTCAATGACAAAGTGGTACCTAAACTACCCATATACCAGCGGCCCCGGAGGTGGAGTTGCTCCCTTCCAGCACCAGAGACCCGGGTTCAATCCTCACTATGGGTGCTTGTCTGTGCATAGTTTGTCCCCGTGACTGCGTGGGCTTTCTCCGGATGCTCTGGTCTCCTCCCACACTCCAAAGACGTACACGTTTGCAGGTTAATTGGCTTGGCATGATGGGTGTGCAGGATAGTGTTAGTGTGCAGGGGTCACTGGTCGATGAGGACTCGGTGGGCCGAAGGGCTGAATCTCTAAACTAAAATAAACGAAACACACTTTTATTGCAGTGTCTAATTCATCACACTGTCGCGCAGCAAGCAAATGCAACTGTCGCATTCTGTTGAGATGTCGCCACGCATACCAATTAGGACAACACAAGTCTGCCAACTCTTACAAATTTCCAGGATTTCATTTTGCTTAAACCAACCTCTGTCTTCCACAGTTGTATAGGGGGTGATTCACTGCATGGCAGTGAAGGCAACTCATTCACAGTACTCGAGCAGGTCCATTGTTCAGTTGGCAGTTATCTCACAGGAGTGTTGCATTATGCAACAACATTTTTAATCCCCTTCCTTTGGCTGCAATATAAAAACCTCAAACTTCTTCGCCACCTGGTAATTATTTCAAAGCAGAGAATGGAAGTTCCTCCAATATTAATGTTCCAGAAAATCTCTATCGCTTAACTGCCAGAGTTGCAAGAACAAATGACCTACCATAATCATTCATCTCATTGTGACTTGCTGTGGAAAAACTCTTTGTTGTGTTCTCTACTTGAGAACAGTTAAGGGCCTGTCCCACCAGCACGTGACTGCATGCGGTGAGCGCGACCTAACGACCCAACGGCACGCCGGGCGGTGACGTCATTGCGCAATGCCATGCGCTGCGTACGGCGTCCAGATGCTGCGTACAGCATCATGACGCTGCGTACAACGTCGAGACGTTGCGTACGGCCTTGATGCGGCTGCGGGCCTGTCGGTCGTTGCCGCGCGGGATTTTGAACACTGTCAGTTTTTTGGAGCCCCGCGCGATATCGGGACCAGCCCCGCACAACTCCATACGCCTCCGCGGTTCGAAGTGGGACCGGCCACGCGAGGCCATACGGCTCAAGCCACCACCTTTAGTCGCGCTCGCCGCATGCAGTCGCGTGCTGGTAGGACAGGCCCTTTACTGTGCTTCTGTAGCACCCTAAAGGACATTACAATGTCCTAAGAACGAAATATCGTGAGCAGTTTTGGTCCCTATATCTGTGGAAGGATGTGGTAGCAATGGAGAGGGTTCAAAGGAGGTTTACTAGAATGATCCCAGGAATGATTGGGTTAACACACGATGAGCGTTCTACAGCCCTACTCGACTCACGGGAGTTTAGAAGGATGAGGAGGGACCTCATTTAAACTTACCGAATCGTGAAAGATCTGGATAGTGTGGATGTGTAGAGGATGTTTCCATAGTGGGAGAGTCTAGGACCTGAGACCAGAGCCTCAGAATTAAAGGACGTACCTTTAGAAAGGAGATGAGGAGGATCTTCTTTAGTCAGAGGGTAGTGAATCTGTGGAATGCATTGCCACGGACGGCTGTGGAGGCCAAGTCAATGGATATTTTTAAGGCAGAGATTGATAGATTGATCAGTAAGGGTGTCAGGGGTCATGGGGAGAAGGCAGGAGAATGGGGTTGAGAGGGAAAGTTAGATCAGCCATGATTGACTTGATGGGCCAAATGGCCTAATTCTGCTCCTAGAATTAAAGAACTTATGAACTGGGACCAGGGATATCTTGAGTGCAGGTAGATGGGACTAGGGGAAAACAAATGGTCGGCACGGACTGGAAGGGCCGAGAGGGCCTGTTTCCGTGCTGTAATTGTTATATGGTTATATGGTTATATGGTTATATCGAATTATAAATAGTTTCAGCAAAATAATCTTGATTGTATATTGGGAAAAGTTGGATGCCCCTCCCCTACGTGTCAAGCTTCAGGATGAACCACAATGTGGACAAGCCACAAAATGAAGTGGTCTGAGGCTGCCTCTCGCTCCAATTCCCTCGTAGTCTGCAGTGTGTCATGACATGATCGATAGTGCACTGTAACTGCTGGGTTCTGGCTCAACTCTGCAAGTCTCTGTGTGACCACTGTTGTAGATAAAGGGATTTCTCTACCAGCTGGGTGTTAAACTCTGCTGCCTAAGTACAGGCATTGAAAGGACAGGAAGGATGCAGAACGCCAACTCCTTTGTGTTGACTGACCGCTGTGTGACAATGATTCTCAGGAGCAAGACAGAGTGCCCAATGTGAGAGAAAGCACTGGTCCTTGCTTGGCTTATGACTTAACCATTTCATAGAGTCATACAGCATGGAAACAAGCCCTTCAGCCCAACGTGCACACACTGGCCAACATGTTCCAGCTGCACTTGTCCCATCTGCCTGCATTTGGCCCATATCTCTCCAAACCTGTCCTATCCATGTACCTGTCTAAATGTTTCTTAAACGTTGGGTGGTCCCTGCCTCAACTACCTCCTCTGGCAGCTTGTTCCATACACCCACCATCGTTTGTGTTAAAACATTGCCTCTCAGATTCTTATTAAATCTTTTCCCCTTCAACTTAAACCTATGTCCTCTGGTCCTCGATACCCCTACTCTGGGCAAGAGACCATGTGCATTTTGTGAAAGGATTTTCAAATAAATGCAAGCCACATACCCAACATCCTCCCCCCCCCCCCCACCCCCCCACACTCTTTCACATTTATGTAAAGTACAGTGGCGCAGAGGTAGAGATGCCGCCTTACAGCGCCAGACACCCAGGTGCGGTCCTGACTGCGGCTATTGTCTGTACAGAGTTTGCACGTTCTGCCCGTGACCTGCGTAGGTTTTTCTCCGAGATCTTTGGTTTCCTCCCACACTCCAACGATGTGCTGGTTTGTAGGTCGGTATAAGTGTAACATTGTCCCTAGTGTGTGTGGGGTAGTGCTAATGTGCGGGGATTGCTGGTCGGTGCAGACTCGGTGAGCCGAAGAGTCTGTTTCCGAGCTGTGTCTCTAAACTAAACTAAATATTTACAACAAGGGGTCACAAGTAGCGACCTTGATTCCACTGGTAAAGTCTACGTGATAACAGCAGGAACAATGAATAAGCAACAATTTGGGTGAAAGGTAGACAAAAATGCTGGAGAAACTCAGCATGTGAGGCAGCATCTATGGAGCGAAGGAATAGGTGATGTTTCGGGTCGAGACCCTTCTTCAGACTGATGTGGGGGTGGGGAGGAGCGGGAAGAAGGAAGGAAGAGGCGGAGACAGTGGGCTGTGGGAGAGCTGGGAAGGGGAGGGGAAAGAGGGAGAAAGCAAGGACTACCTGAAATTAGAGAAGCCAATTTGTGGTGGGCCTCACTCTGGCCATGGAGGAGGCCCAGGACAGAAAGGTCGGATTCAGAATGGGAGGGGGAGTTGAAGTGCTGAGCCACGGGAGATCAGGTTGGTTATTGCGAAGTGAGCGGAGGTGTTGGGTGAAGCGATCGCCAAGCCTGCGCTTGGTCGCACCGATGTAGAGCAGCTGACACCTAGAGCAGTGGAGTCCCACTGCAAATTGGAGGAGCAGCACCTCATATTTCGCTTGGGTAGTTTACACCCCAGCAGTATGAACATTGACTTCCCCAATTTCAGGTAGTCCTTGTTTTCTCCCTCTTTTCCCCTCCCCTTCCCAGCTCTCCCACAGCCCAGTGTCTCCGCCTCTTCCTTTCTTCTTCCCGTCCCACCCACCCCCACATCAGTCTGAAGAAGGGTCTCCACCCAAAACATTACCTATTCCTTCGCTCCATAGATGCTGCCTCACCCACTGAGTTTCTCCAGCATTTTTGTCTACCTTTGATTTTTCCAGCATCTACAGTTCTTTCTTAAAAAATCTGGGTGAAAGGATAGGTTTGGGCCTTCTGCCAAATTATAGCTTTGTGTGCTTATAGTGAGTAAATAAAATAGAGGCTCCAAAACAGATTAGGAGCACCGCATGATGTTCTGTTCTAAGACCCAGCTGCCAACTGGTTCCGGAATTAAATATTCCAGCTTAAAAACTCTTACAGAAGGATAGGGAGACTGGAAGAAAGGTAGATTATTAGTTATCAAGGCCATTACTGCAATTTTGAGTGAGTATGAATTTTTTTTTTTCTCTGCAGATACCGGAATTACCATGCTATTAAGGGGTTTTCTAGGTAATGGAAAACAGTCAGCTGAGATTTTTTGTTAAAATTACAAGGGATCTTACTCAGTATTGGAATCTGCCTCTGGACCTGTAATGATGCATTAAAACAGTGGAGTGTATTAATCAGGAGATAAGGGAGCTCCCTTCGGCAAAAACATTCCTGCTTTTAAAAGAGACATTAATTTTCATCTACGTTTGCCAAAGCCAAGTAATTTGTCAAGAAGCTTATGCACATCTTGAGTGCACTTATAGACACAAAAAGCTATTATAATTCAGCGGGTCAGGCGGCATTTCTGGAAAAAGGAATAGGTGGCATTTCAGGTTGAGACCCTTCATCACACTGAGGAGACAGGGAAATGAGAGATGTAGATGGTGATATCGAGAGATATGGAATAAACGGATGAAAGATATGTAAAAAAGTAATGATGATCAAGGTGGAGCCCACAATGGTCTATTGTTGGTGGTGGGCTAGGTGATAACGAGGTGTACAACCAACAAAACTCAACAAGACGACAGTGAAACTAGTGCGACGCCTAGGGTGGGGGAGGGATAGAGAGAGAGAGGGGATGCGAGGGTTACTTGAAATTAAAGAAATCAATATTCATACCATTGCATTGTCAGCTGCCCAAGCAAAATATGAGGTGCTGTTCCTCCAATTTGCATATATGTTAGTTTTCTGAAACAATATTTTACAGGATCAGTGGAAGGGGAGATCATACATAGTAATGAGCCAGATGTAGTTAATAACCAAATAAAGGGAGTTTATCTAACTCTTATCAAAATATGATTAAAGTCACCATAAAATATAAAAGGAAAAATAAAACACAGTTATTAAGATTCTTGAGGAAGAACACAGTACTGGAGTAACTGAGCAGCTCAGGCAGCATCTCTGGAGAGCATGGACAGGTTTAGTTCAGTTTAATGTCAGGTATACCAAGGTACAGTGACAAGGTTATGTTGCGTTCTAACCAGTCAGCGGAAAGACAATACATGATTACAGTCAAGCTATCCACAGTGTACAGATACAGGAGAAAGGGAATAACGTGAATGATGTTCAGGTCAAGATAAAGCCAGAAATTTCTGATCAAAGATAGTCCGAGGGTCTCCAATGAGATAGATAGTAGTTCAGGACTGCTCTCTAGTTGTTCGTAGAATGGTTCAGTTGCCTGAAAACAGCTGGGAAGAAACTATCCCTGAATCTGGAGTTGTGCGTTTTCACACGTCTATACCTTTTGTCCGATGGGAAAGGGGAGAAGAGGGAGTGGCCGGGGTGCGTCTCGTCCTTGATTTTGCTGGTGGTCTTGCCGAAGCAGCGCGACATGTAAATGGGGTCAATGGAAGGGAGGTTGGTTTGTATGATGGGGTGGAGCAGTTTTGGGTCGAGACCTTTCTTCAGACTTGATTTTTGGTTTGGTGAGGCTACCTTTAAAAAAAAACAGAAAAGTAACTTTAGTTGTTATCAGTTAACATCCTAGCTGAACAGTATTGATTGATTAAAAAAATATCTCCGTGAAGAGCAAGTTATGTACTTGTCAGATGTCACAATGGACAAACGAGGTGAGAATGAATGGAAAATGAAGGGAAGGTGCATTCTGAAGTGCAAAGAGTGATTGAGGTCCACAGAACTCAGAGGGATGGAAAGATTATAAAAGGAAGCTAATATTGGGGGCCGGCTATACGGTGATTCACTGGCCATGTTACTTCAGGCAAGGTGCAGAGGGGGCAAATGGGCTGACCTGCCATCATCTAGACCCAAGCTGTGAGGCGTGACGAGGTCAGATCCAGGTTTGTGGTAACAACTAGGCCTCTGCCCTTGAAACCCTCTGACAGGAGGCGACGCGAGGGCTGCATCCTTCCCTTTAGTCATGGTTGAAGTGGCGCTGGAGAGGCTCTTGCTGCTTGGTGGAGCTCCTACTGATAGTGCTGTTGCTGCTGCTGGGGTCCCTGCTGTTCCTCAACCTGCTTCTGTCTCTTTTGCTGGTGGCGCAGCTTAGGTGGTGGAATTCCTCCTACTAGTCATGTCTGAGCCTCAACTGAGGGCTAAAGTAGCAGCATGAGGCACACCCTCGGTAATAGATTAGAGTTGCGGTGTGCTAATTAGACATACCAGCCTCTGTAATTGTTGAAGTAAATTCTCAACGCAAGCCCATTCAAGAAACCTTTTATTTTAGTTTAAAGATACAGAGTGGAAACAGGCCCCTCGGCGCTTGAGTACACGCTGGCCAACAATCACCTGTACACTCGTTCTATTCTACGTACTAGGGACAATTTACAGAGGCCAATTAACCTACAAACCTGCATGCCTTTGGAATGTGAGAGGGAACCGGAGCACCCGGAGGAAACCCATGCAGTCACGGGGAGAACGTACAAACTCAGTTTAATCAGGATCGAACCCGGGTCCCTGGCGCTGTAAGGCAGCAACTCTACCGCTGAGCCACTGAGCTGCCTAATGGGCACCTTTTCCCATCATCTCTCCAGCCCCTCGACTGTAACACTGTTGTAACCTTGCTCTCACCGTGAGTTCCAGGAATCGTGGGCAGTTCCTGGAGCCACAGTTTAATTGCACCGACTGTATTGCTATCACTCTAATTGAATGATGAGCAGACTGAATCTGACAACACGTTATCCCAAGTGACTTGCCTGCAGACTGGAGTCCTGCAGTTGGATGCTGAGCTGGAGACAGCTTCCTGATGTCCTCCCTCACCTGGTTTTCACCCCTTCTTGCTTCCAAACCACGCACAAAGCCATTAAAAAAATAATCTGTTTGTTTGTATCATTAGAGGAAGAGGATATTGCAGCTGATGTCACAGGGACACTAATTAATCAAAGGAGGCAATTCGTTACAATTAAGTTTAAGCGGAAAACAGCAATGAAATAAATAACGGAAAAACAAAGAGTACTAATGTGGGAAATCGGAATTAAAACACGAATTGTCGGGATACTCTACAATTTCCCGTGGTCTTGGGCAGAGCAATTGACATCACGAGCTGTGATGCGTCTGGCAGCAACTGTGCAGAAAGAAACAGACAGTGTTGAAAGTTCAACAACTTTAGACTTTAGAGATGCAGCGCGGAAACCACCGCCGTGCGCTCACACTGTACACTCACACTATCCTACATACTAGGGGAAATTTACAATTTTACCAAAGCCAATTAACCTACAAACCTGTACGTCTTTTGAGTGTTGCAGGAAACCGGAGCACCCGTAGAAAACTCACACGGTCACAGGGAGAATGTGCAAACTCCATACAGGCAATCACCCGTAGTCAGGATTGAACCCGGGTCTCTGCGACTGCAAGGCAGCAACTCCACGATGTACCATTGTGCCAGAATAATAACAGTGAAAAAACACACATGCGTTTAAGTTGCAGTTAAAGTTTGGGGTAGGGGGGAGATCTTCTATTGTCCCTTTTGCAATCCCCTTGCTGGCTAGGAATGGGGGAAGTGCAGGAGCATGTGGTTACCTTGGAGCTGGTGGACATTTCTGCTGCTGCTGATGGTTAACAGCACAACACGGGCTTGAGCTGCCAGGTCTGAGTCCATCCAATTCAGCACAACTGTAAAGCTGCGCAATACACTGACCGTGCCCTCAGTGTGAAAGCCTACTCTCCCACAGCATAGTTAGTCACCGGCCTTAAAATGTCCACTGCAATGTCTGATTTGCAACTACTCCGAAACAACTTGGAAAGGCTAGATCTCTCATTTGCCAGTGATTGAATTTCCAGATCTTCCAATCTACACCATTGAGGTCCTTGAACTTTTTTTATCCACACTTTCTCCATTATTGTAACACTAGATGCTGTTTATTTTTTGATATGATTTGCCTGGATATTACCACAAGAGAACGTTATTCATTGTATCCTGATACAGTACACATGACAACCACACGTTTTACCACATTTAAGATGCTGTATAATTGCAAACTGTTGCTGTTGCTTTAATACAAAGAAAGGAATTGGCTTTGACCAGCAACAGCTGTGAAGGGACCTCAAGTGTTCACTACATTTATTAATTACTTTGATAATAATATAGAAGGATATATGTCTACAGTTACAGGTGACAGAGATTAGAGGCTCAATAAACCATGCAGATGGGAACATAAAATCACAAAGAGACACTGACAGATTAAGTGCCAAAATCCTGGCAAATGGATTTGGCCACAGCTGCTCTGAGATCTGGACCAAAGGCGAATACATTTGAGTAATTTTCGAAACATCCAAGGAAGTGTCAAATGCAGAGAGTTGGAATGGATAAGGGAGGATTCATTGCTGCAGCTGAACAAAGACTTCATTAGGACCACTTCTGTAACATTGTCTCACTTCCCTGGCACCGTGTTTGGGGAAGGATATGTTTGTCATGGAGTACAGCGCTGTTGCCAGGACTGCAAGAGTTCAATCACGAGGGGAGATTACATAAACCAGCATTTATGCGCCTTTCAATATAAAATGTGGAACTTTGGGGCACCCTTTAAATTAAAACCATGCGTTAGACAATAGACAATAGGTGCAGGAGTAGGTCATTCGGCCCTTCGAGCCGGTACCAGAGTAGGTGTTTGAGGTTCGATGGGCTGTTGCATTACATAGAAACATAGAAACATAGAAATTAGGTGCAGGAGTAGGCCATTCGGCCCTTCGAGCCTGCACCGCCATTCAATATGATCATTCAACAGTATCCCGTACCTGCCTTCTCTCCATGCCCTCTGATCCCCTTAGCCACAAGGGCCACATCTACCTCCCTCTTAAATATAGCCAATGAACTGGCCTCAACTAACCTCTGTGGCAGAGAGTTCCAGAGACTCACCACTCTCTGTGTGCAAAGAGTATTTCTCATCTCGGTCTTAAAGGATTTCCCCCTTATCCTTAAGCTGTGACCCCTGGTCCTGGACTTCCCCAAAATCGGGAACAATCTTCTTGCATCTAGTCTGTCCAACCCCTTAAGAATGTTGTAAGTTTCTATAAGATCCCCTCTCAATCTAAATTCTAGAGAGTATAAACCGAGTCTATCCAGTCTTTCTTCATAAGACAGCCCTGACATCCCAGGAATCAGTCTGGTGAACCTTCTCTGCACTCCCTCTATGGCAATAATGTCCATCCACAGATTTAGAGACCAAAACTGTACGCAATACTCCAGGTGTGGTCTCACCAAGACCCTGTACAACTGAAGTAGAGCCTCCCTGCTCCTATACTCAAATCCTTTTGCTATGAATGCTAACGTACCATTCGCTTTCTTCACTGCCTGCTGCACCTGCATGCCTACTTTCAATGACTGGTGTACCATGACACCCAGGTCTTGCTGCATCTCCCCTTGTCCTAATCGGCCACCATTTAGATAATAGTCTGCTTTCCTGTTTTTGCCACCAAAGTGGATAACCTCACATTTATCCACATTATACTGCATCTGCCAAACATTTGCCCACTTCACCCAGCCTATCCAAGTCACCTTGCAGTCTCCTAGCATCCTCCTCACAGCTAACACTGCCCCCCAGCTTAGTGTCATCCGCAAACTTGGAGATATTGCCTTCAATTCCCTCATCCAGATCATTAATATATATTGTAAATAGCTGGGGTCCCAGCACTGAGCCCTGCGGTACCCCACTTGTCGCTGCCTGCCATTGTGAAAAGGACCCGTTTACTCCTACTCTTTGCTTCCTGTTTGCCAGCCAGTTCTCTATCCGCATCAATACTGAACCCCTGATGCCGTATGCTTTAAGTTTGTATTAATTACAGACTAATTACAATGATAAATATATTGATCATAGTCACCATCTTGCTTTTAGAAACATAGAAACATAGAAATTAGGTGCAGGAGTAGGCCATTCAGCCCTTCGAGCCTGCACCGCCATTCAATATGATCATGGCTGATCATCCAACTCAGTAACCCGTACCTGCCTTCTCTCCATACCCTCTGATCCCCTTAGCCACAAGGGCCACATCCAACTCACTCTTAAATATAGCCAATGAACTGGCCTCAACTACCCTCTGTGGCAGAGAGTTCTAGAGACTCACCACTCTCTGTGTGAAAAAAGTCTTTCTCATCTCGGTCTTAAAGGATTTCCCCCTTATCCTTAAGCTGTGACCCCTTGTCCTGGACTTCCCCAACATCGGGAACAATCTTCCTGCATCTAGCCTGTCCAACCCCTTAAGAATTTTGTAAGTTTCTATAAGATCCCCTCTCAATCTCCTAAATTCCAGAGAGTATAAACCGAGTCTATCCAGTCTTTCTTCATAAGACAGTCCTGACATCCCAGGAATCAGTCTGGTGAACCTTCTCTGCACTCCCTCTATGGCAATAATGTCCAATAATAGGAATTTGGTAGATATCAACTGCACAACAACACTTAGTGAAAGAACATGGTGGCGGCACCAGAGACACAGGTTCGATCCTGACTGCGGTGCGTCTCTATGGAGTTTGTACGTTCTCCCCGTGACCATGTGGATTTTCCCCAGGTGTGGCTGTTTCCTCCCACACTATATGTACAGGTTTGTAGGTTAATTGGCTTCAGTGAAAATTGTAAATAGCCCCTAGATAGTCCTAGTGTGCGGGGATCGCTGGTCAGTGCGGACTCGGTAGGCCGAAGGGCCTGTTTTTTGCGCCATACTGTATCTCTAAACTAAATTAAACTAAACACAATAATAATTCCCACCAATTGACGAAAACAGGGGTAAATGATACCTCCTTTGAGCCTGTTTCGCCTCCCAATCAGATCCAGGCTGATCTATATCTTGATCTGGTTTAGTTTAGCTTTGTTTATTGTCACGTGTACCGGGGTACAGTGAAAAGCTTTTGTTGCGTGCTAACCAGCCAGCGTAAAGACAATACATAACTACAATCGAGCCATTCACAGTGTGCAGATACATGATAATGGAACTACCACCTTGGTTCTGTTACATTAACTAATTATTATCTGTCAACCTCGTATCTGAAACAAACAGTTAGCACGGCCTCCAGAGATTCCCAGGAACTTGCTGTTACTCATTATAAAAATAAGCCTGGCATCATTATTTTGTGCTTTCCAAGGAGAGGATATAGGTTTTTATCAACCCGCCCAATCACACCCTTAAGTGACTTTATTCACCTCAATCTTTTTTCCTTTAGTCTTGCAGATTCATCAGATCGCAAATATGGTCCATGTATTCTGGCCTCTTATTTTAACACTTCCAGCCCTGTCCTGATCAATCTGTGCTGCGCTCAATCCCATGCAGAATGATTCTGTAAGACCTATGTTTTTTTTTAACTGAATGCAATAATCCATATGGGGACTAAACACAGCACTGTGTGGCCGACACAAACATTCCATCTTTCTCCAGCGCGCTCTCTTGAGATGAAAGTACTTTTGTTTTTTTTTGTACCTGACCACTAGCCTTCAGACTTTAGACATTGGATTATATAGCATGGTGTCTATCTTTGGTGTAAACTAGTATCTGCGGTTCCTTCCTTCTCACTTTATTGCTCAGAGCGCAGGAGGATGAGGGGTGATTTTATAGAGGTGTACAACATCATGAGAGGATGAGATCGGATGACTTCTCCCAGTGTTTTTTGCACAGAGTTGGGGAATTGAAAACCAGTGGACATGGGTTTAAGGTGAGGGGAGAAGGATTCAATAGGAACTTGAGGGGTAACTTTTTCTCACAAATGGTGGTGGGTGTATGGAACGAGCTGCCATTGTTGAGGAAGGTACTACCACAATGTTTAAGAAACATGTAGACAGGTAGATAGGTAGGATAGGTTTAGAGGGATATGGGACTAACACAGGCAAGTGGGGGCATGTGGTTCAGCATGGGCTAGTTGGGCCAATCCCACCAATTCCACCAGAGAGTATTTAGTTTAGTTTAGTTTAGTTTAGTTTAGTGTCGTTTAGAGATACAGCACGGAAACAGGCCCTTAGGTCCACTGAGTCCACACCGTCCAGCGATCGCCCATACACTAATTCTATCCTACTTGCGAGGGACAATTTACAGAAGCCTATTAACCAACAAACCTGCACGTCTTAGGAATGTAGGAGGCAACCAAAGCACCCGGAAAAATCCACGCAGTCACCGGGAGAAGGTACAAACTCCACGCAGACAGCACCCATAGCCAGGATCGAACCAGGGTCTCTGGCGCTGTAAGGCAACTATTCTACCACTGCGCCACTGTGCCGTCCAAATTTTTCAAAAATAAATCTTTTGCTCGAAATTTCTTAGATCTTTAGAAATGACGACAAATTTCCTGCATGGTTTTGAAGGTAAATTTATCAATTCCTTTTTACTACTGTTGGTAAACATTTGGCTTCCAATTGCATAATTTACAGTGTTTAATATAGTGTTGTCAGCAAAGTTGGACAAATGACTCAAATAATCAAAGAGTACATTAATAAAAATAACATTTCTATTGAACAGACTAACAGTTTGAGACTGGACAGTACTTGGAAACGCTTTCCCCTTTGGTCAGAAGTGATGGGACAATTTCCTGTCTATATATCAAGGATTATAGCTCAGGAAATCTTCGGGGAAATTTCTTTTTGAAAAGCTCCATCGTCTGCTAAAGCCTATTTGGCTTGTGTTTCATTTCTGAGAAGCACGCAGTGGACTTTGAAGAACAGACTTTCAGGAAACAGGCAGCTCATTTAACAAGGATTATCAAACAATAACTAAAAATTACCTTCCTGGGAGCTCTCAAAACATTTATTAGATTGCACAGTTGCTGTCTCCTTCGAACTCGATGATCTTGTAGAATGTGTAAATCAGTGCGGGACTAATGCCTGCCTGTTAGTGAAAGATATAACACTGATACATAAGCTATCTGCCAAGGGGCCATCATCAGCATCATTGCTATTGTTACCCCTTCTGTGTCGAGGCAGTGAGTTTAGAAGGAAATACAACAAGAGGGAATAACAAGATTAGACCTGCTATCATTATATTCTACTTCTGTGACTTTGATCTGGAGGTATTTCTGCATTTCAACTCACCGGGATAATCGCAACAGATGAATATTTGCATACCTGAGCAGACAACGTGGTAATCCAAGCTGGATGAGGCATTGCAGCTGTGATGTCTACCTCTGATCTAGTTTTCTCCCTTTAAAATCCATGAATGATTTTGTGCATCAGGATGAGAACAGATACATTCGTTTACATAAACATGAGACTTAAGTGTTTTGTTTCTTGACAACATGAAAGCCCTTCAGCATGTGACTAACTAGGTCAACATCCTCAGAGCTGGTAGCTTGAATAGACACACGTGTAGTTGTGGAGCAAAAAAAAAACACATTTCTTTTGTCATTGAAATACCACAGAGCTGCTTATTTGCTCATTTGGTCTAAAAATGGTTTTCCCAGCCTGACAGATTTTGTAATATTCTTGCAACCTAGAAAATATGCACAGCAGGAAATGCGATGCTCAATTGTCTTGATACATAGGGAATAAAATATCTCACTTCAATTTGGGCTGGGTTTTTTGTTAGAAATGCAAATATGGGCAGCACAGTGGCACAGTGTTCGATCCAGACTACAGGCGCTGTCTGTACAGATTTAGTACCTTTTCCTGGTGACTGCGTGGGTTTTCCCCGGGTGCTCCGGTTTCCTCCCACACTCCAAAGACGTGTGAAGGACATGTTATGGACGGTATAAACAGAATTCATTTGTTATCTGGGGGGGGGGGGGGGGCTGCTTTCAGAAAGCAGTCAAAATCAGGAAGGAGATCCTCAGTGGAGGCACAGTGGACCAGTGGCAGAGTTGCTGCCCTACAGCGCCAGAGACCCGGCTGCAATCCTGACTACAGGTGCTGTCTGTACGCTGTTCATTGTTCTCCCTGTGCTTCTCCGGGCACTCCGGTTTTGTCCCACACTCCAAAGTTGTTGTGAAGGACAAATGGTATTGTGAAACAAGAAAATGAAGTCGAAAGGGTAACAGGACATCTGTTTATCTACCATGGGATGGGATTGAGATGCGTTTGTTGATCTGTGTCTTTTTGAGGTGCATATAAGACCATTCTGAAGAAGACAAATGCTTAAGTGCCTGCAACAGAAACATCTAGATTCCACCCAGTGATTACTGTATTTGATGCTCTCAAATAAAGTCTTGATTGCCTTGTCCAATCTTGTGCTGTATTTAATGTTTTCTTCAACAACGTTTGTAGGTTAATTGGTTTTGTAAAAATAAATTGTCCCTAGTGCCTAGTTTAGCACTAGGATAGTGTACAGGTGACCACTGGTCGGCACGGACTCGGTAGGCCGAAAGGCCTGTTTCCATGCTGTGTCTCTAAACTAAACTAAATTAAACACCTTATATTTTACACTAAGGGCTTTTATTTTATAACGGTTTGTTCCCAACGAACAATCCTTCCATCAAATAGTAACTGGACTAAAGCTCCAGACCACTTGAGCAGCACTAAGTTGGTGTATCAGAGTGACTCTTGAGAACACGCTTCCTTTCCTTTCAATGAAATGGAGCTCAGCATCCATTCTGTATCAGACCTCTTGAGAACGGACCCAGTAGATGACTTCCATATCAGGTGTGCTTAGTACAGAAAAATCAAATCACAAAAGCACTGCCTGAGAGAGACCGCTTATTATTCAATTCAATGATTCAATGATTCAATGATACTTTGACTGCATTCAATGAGCCTTTGACAGCACCGGGCCTCTACTCGCTGGAGTTCAGAAGGCTGAGACCTCATTGAAACTTACCGAATAGTGAAAGGACCGGATAGCGTGGATATGGAGAAGATGTTTCCACTAGTGGGAGAGTCTAGGACCAGAGGTCATAGTCTCAGAATTAAAGGATGTACTTTTAGGAAGGAGATGAGGAGGAAATTCTTTTGTCAAACGGTGGTGAATCTGTGCAATTCATTGCCACAGAAGACTGTGAGGGCCGTCAATGGATAATTTGAAGGCAGAGATAGATAGATTATTGATTAGTAAGGGTGTCAGGGTTATGGGGAATAGGAATGATTGAATGGTGGAGTAGACCTGATGGGCCAAATGGCCTAGTTCAGCTCCTATCACTTATGAACTTTATTGCCACCGGCAAATACAGCAAAATGCTTTCTTTTGAATACAACCCAGTAAAATATTACAGCAGACCTCACCTCGGCAGTACACCAGTGTCGCCACAGTTTGGTGCCAACAAAGTTACAAAAGTTCATCAAACAGCCTGCCTAATGCTTGTGACCGCACATGGCAGCTGCCTCCCCCCTCCCCTCCCCTCCTCCCCCTGCCGGGTCCCCTTCGATCTTGACGGCCCCCCTGCTGAGCCCCCCCTTTGTTATTGATGCCCCCCCCCCCCCACCAGGCACCCTCCCCCCCCCCCCATTGTTCTCGACACCTCACCTCACTCTCGGATCCCGGCTCTCTCTCGATGTCACGGGTCCCATCAATGCTGGTGGCTCGGGGCCGTGTCCAGAGTCCACAGTCCGTGAGCCGTGCATACCAAGTCAAGTCAAGTCAAGTTTATTCGTCACATCCACATACGAGATGTGCAGTGAAATGAAAAGTGCCGGTGGGTCACCCGCCGTTGGCCCGCAACGGGCGATCCTCGATCCTCGTTCTGTGGCGAGCGGGTCCTCCGTTGTCGGTCACCGTACACCTTTCAATTGAAATGAGAAAATTTTCATCTAATTCACATTCATCAGACGTCCCCAATTTTAATGTGCTGGATCTTTAGGTCAGTAATTTCCTGTACTTTTTTGTCTGATTTGGATCATGCAACCTGTGTTAACAATCTGTAATTAATCCCAGGCATGTCCATGAAGGCTTATAAAGGATTAAACAGGCTGAAATGACTCACAGAACAAACTTCACAAGCATGTTAGAGATTAGAAATGCCAAAAACAACAGAACTGCTAGCAAATGTTGTATACTTTATTTAGAGTTCAAGAGGGCTCAAACCAGCTGGTGGGATGGTCAGACCTGACGGATGACGTTCAGATGACAGTCAGGTATAGGTTATTACATTCTGGTAGAAAAGACAATTTCTGTAAACCTGGATTAATTAATTCTGGTAAATTATTCTTTAGTGTATGTAAGTGGCAGCAAGAATCAAAGTGGAGTTGATGAGAGAGTAAAGGGCCTGTCCCACTTACGTGTCCTTGGCACACAAATTACGCAACCACGTGGTTATGTTGAGGAGCACGGGCATCGTATGGCCGCGCGGGGCCGGTCCCACTGAGAAGCGCGGAGGGGTATGTAGTTGTGCGCGACATCGCGCGGCGCTCCGAAATTTTTGTAGCAAATGAAATTTTTGCGTGCCAACGGCCTGTCGCGTAACTGACTGCCAAAGTGGGACAGGCCCAAGACGCAACGTCTCACCTCCAACAGCAGCAGAAGCAGGCAGCCTGGGGCTCACGGCTGTTGCGGTCCGGATCCGCCCCCACTTCTACTCCCAGAGTGGGGCCAAGAGCGGGAAAATTGAAGATAGACACAAAATGCTGGAGTAACTCAGTGGGACCAGCAGCATCTCTGGAGATAAAAAATGGGTGACGTTTCGGGTCGAGACCCTTCTTTCAGACTGAAGAAGAGTCTCGACCCGAAACATCACCCATTGCTTCTCTCCAGAGATGCTGCCGGTCCCGCTGAATTACTCCTGCATTTTGTGTCCATCTTCAATTGATGTCACGCGTTCCAGGCGGCTGTGCGGGCACCTGAAATCGCGCTGGACCGTCTTTACAACATCTTTATAACATCTTTACAACATCTTTACAAAAACTAAAAAAGATGGTGGATGTCGGATTATTATAGACCCAACCCATCTGAATACTTTTGTACAATTATACCCATTTCAAAATGGAGACGTTCGAAACAGCTAAACACTGATTTCTCTAGGGTACTTTATGGCCTGCATCGATTTAAAAGATGCATACTATACAGTGCCTATTATAGAGCATCACAGGAAGTTCTTAAAATTTGTCTGGAGGGGTCAATTATGGCAATATAAAGCCTTGCCCAATGGAATTACAACAGCCCTTAGGCTATTTACAAAAATTATCAAACCTATATATATATATATATATTTTTTAAATATTTTATTTATTAGAGGTAAATACATCAATGTACTTAACATATATCTTGTTACAATCATTGTACCCCATAATTTTATGGCTTTTAAAGAAAAAGAATAGAAAGAAAGTGTGTGAAATAGGTGAAAAGAGTTGTGATAGTGAAAGAGCGTGCCAAAAGGGAGAAGAAACCCTTGGTCAAAGAATTAGAGAAAGGGGGTTAAGAAATAGACCCTAAAAAAAAGGAAAAGGAAAAAAAAAAAGAAAAAAAAGCCAGTTACTCTGTTATATTTATCACGTAAAAGGAATCCACCAACTCCATAGTTTTTCATCCCCCCTACCAAGGCCCAAGGTACTCCTGCACCCTAGGACGATATATTAATAGTGGGGAAAACCCTTGAATTAGCTGAGCTGGCAGTTACAGCTACCAAATTATTATTCGAGACATTAGGGTTTGGCATCCATCCAGACAAATCTAAGTTCACCCCGTCGCAAGTCATGGACTACCTAGGATTCACTATTAACACCAATCAAATGATTTCACTATCCCAGCCGGCAAAGCAATAGCCATAAAAGAGGCATGTAACAGTCTTGCTTGCACCAGGGTGCCGACCATCAGACATGCTGCTAAGGTGATTGGGAAACTTGTAGCTACATTTCCAGCTGCGCAATTCAGGCCATTACATTATCAAAATTTGCAAAGAGCAAAAATGTCAGCATTAAAATCAAATGCTGGACACTTTGACAGACCTATGCAGCTGCCGGTCGAGGCTAAAATTGAGCAACAATGGTGGGCTAACAATATTAGTGAGTGTTACAAGCCCATCATTATCTGCAACCCATCAGTCGTGTTACAAACCGACGCAAGCGCCTAAGGCTGGGGAGCAACTGACACCACATCCAGTTGTGGTGGCAGATGGGATTCTCACCGGTCCACACTTCTTCAGTCACAAGGAATAAACTATTTGGAAATGCTAGGAGCTTTTCATGGGCTGCGGGCATACTGCACAAATTTACATCATACGCATGTCCGTCTTCAAATAGATAATACCACGGTGCTGGCTTACATAAATCATATGGGTGGTATCAGGTCAATATCTTGTGACTTGGTAAACACAATTTGGCTCTGGTGTATTGAAAGAAATATTTGGATATCAGCAACCTACCTTCCAGGGAAGTTCAATACAGAGGCGGACACCAGGTCACGAGTATTCAATGATAACATTGTGTGGATGTTGAATCCCCAAATATTTGCTGAAATTATAGCTAAATTTGGTACAAATATCGACCTTTTTGTGTCTAGGTTGAACCATCATATACCAACATATGTGTCTTGGGAACCAGACCCTGGGGCAGTAGCAATGGATGCATTTTCTCTCCATTGGGGGAAATGGTTCTGCTACGCATTTCCCCCATTCTGCCTCATCAGTCAGGTATTGCGGAAATTTGGATTCTGCTTTAGGCATACTGATCATACCTGACTGGCCTACACAACCATGATACCCGGTGGTCCTCCATATGCTAAAGGTTCCGTGGATACAAATTGCTAAAAACCCCAATTTGATCACTAACTCCATTACGGGGGAAATTCACCCGTGCCATGATCACTTAAACCTGTTGGCTTGCAGGTTCTAAGGAGGCCACTACTGGAGTCCAGCATATCACCGAGGGCTATGGACCTCATCACAGCATCGTGCAGGGCATCTACCAGGGAGCAGTACCTTACCCAGATCAGGAAGTGGGAAGCCTACTGCACATGAACAAATACCACCTACTACTCTGCCACGATCCCTGACGTACCGGAATTCCTCGCGGGCCTTCATTATGATGAGGGTCTCAGCTACAGTGCCATCAATAGCACCGGGAGTGCGCTCTCCTCATACCTCAACATTGGTGTGGGCTCACACCAATTGGTTTCCAAATATATGAGGGGTGTATTTAATACCAACCCTCCACGACCCAGATACAACATCACCTGGGATGTAGGGGTGGTGTTGACCCTACTGAGGAGCATGACAGGGTTACCACTAGATAAACTCACCCTTAAAGTGATGATGTTGGTGGCACTGACCACAGCACAGCGGGTACAGACCTTGCAAAAACTACATCTTGACAGAATGGTCTCCACCCCTGAGAAGGTAACCATCTTCATAGAAGAGTTATTAAAGCAGCATAGACCGGGATCTACAGGGCTTCTGCTGGAATTCCGGGCGTACCCCACTGATGCCTCCCTCTGCATAGCCACCCATCTCCAGTATTACATCAAAACCACACGCACCATCCGGAAGATGGAGCAGGGACTTCTCATCAGCCACAAGAAACCACATCACCGGGTGACTGTGCAGACTATCGCCAGGTGGCTCAGGGTGGTGTTGGGTAAAGCAGGTATAGACACTAACATTTTTAAATTTCATTCTACCAGGGCTGCATCCACATCAGCGGAGAGGACCATGGAGGTGCCCATGGATCATGTCCTCGCTACCGCGGGATGGGCCAGTGAGACCACTTTTCAACGCTTCTACAATAAGCCGGTGGCCACCCCCGCAACGTTTGCGGAAGCAGTGCTGAGAGCCGTTCCGTAGTATAATTTATCCCCGAGTTAGGGGTTTTTGTTATTATTTGTATTAATAAATACTCATTACTTTTTCAGCTTGTTCAAGTCTGGAATGCATTAACAAACGCCCTCCATCAGTATTGCGGCAGTGTGAGAGCACGGACGTCGTCCAGGGCATGAAATCACAGAGCTTTGAAATCTTCACTCACATGACTCCAAAGTAAAATAGTAAGACTAAACAAGAACTTACCAGTTTGAAGTTTGATCTTTATTTTATGAGGAGTTGCGATGAGGGATTTTGTGCACTCCGCTCCCAACCCTCTATCATAAGGTCAACTGGTATGTTCGAGTCTCTTTAATCTTACCATCTTCAGTCATTGTTGTTATCTGTGATTCCACACCGCTGCTTTGAAGAATGTCACGCATGCGTGCTGGCAGGGTCTTCACTAAATCCCTCATCGCAACTCCTCATAAAATAAAGATCAAACTTCAAACTGGTAAGTTCTTGTTTAATCTTACTATTCTATCTAAGAACATTGGATATAAGAGCGAGGGTTGGCTAATTCAGCCCATTGAGACTGCGCTGTCATGCAATAGCTGACCCTCTCTACGCCATTTTTCTGCTACTAATCCCATTCAATGGATTTTTAAAATATCCATAAATCTATTTGTATCAATTTGGAACACTATCAATGGCGAGCCCTCCATTTCCCTTCAAGGTAGAGAATTCTAAAGATTCACGTCTTCGGATTGAAGACATTTCTTGTCATCTCTGTCCAAAATGGGCAGCACAGTGGTGCAGCGGTAGTCGTGCATTGCGTTGCTTTTAGTTGTAGGATATGTTGTAGAAAATGCAGCAGTTTACAGCTTGGTGGACTGTTCTCTGTTAGAGATAGTATGGATGCAATGAATTGAATGGGTTCTTACTTTTTTTAGACACAGCACATATGTAATGGGCTGAATGGCCTCCTTCAGCATTACTTTATTCAATGAATCTTGATTTTACTTCTCTGATGGAACAGCTTGAGACATGACATTTGCAAATATGAATCTGACAGCCAATCTTCCGCATTTTCCTTTGCATCAGCAGGACCGAGGGAACTGGCATTGAGAATGATTTGAACATCCAATATTTGTTTAAAAAAAGGCCATTTCCAGAATAATTCAAACAGATCAAAGATGCTGAGAGAATGGATCAGCTTTGCTGAGTCACCTTTAATGAAAGCAGCATTGAACAGAGGGGACTTTCAATGTCAGAGAATAAAGAAATACTCACCAGAAATAGCTGATGTGTACAAACTGTAAAACATGCCAGTTCAAAGTGATATTTAATCTAAGGAGAGCAAGACAAAGGCATGTTTTACACTGGCAGAAATAACTTGGTTTTATGCATAACGTGTATTGAGAGGTAAATTTTACATGCATTATAACTTGAATTTTGATTTTTAGTTCATTTTGAGCCATGTGTCAGTTTGATTTTGTGTTTCACAAACATCAGGTAGTTTGATTAGAACTGAAAAGTCAGTGAGTCACATAGCATGGAAATAGGCTAAACGGCCCATCTGGCCAAGATGTCCCATCTACACTAGTCCATTTGCCCACGTTTGGCCTATATTCTTCTCGTTTTTTTAAAAATCCATGTACCTGTTAAAGTGTCTTTTAAATGCCGTTGAAGTACCCGCCTCAACTACGTTCTCTGGCAGCTTGTTCCATACACCCTCCACCTTTTCAGCACAGAGTTTATACATTCTGCTTGCAACTGCATGGGTTTCCCCGGGTGCTCCAGTTTCCTCCCACACTCCAAAGTTATACAGGTTAGTAGGTTATAGAAACATAGAAAATAGGTGCAGGAGGAGGCCATTCGGCCCTTCGAGCCAGCACCGCCATTCATTGTGATCATGGCTGATCGTCCCCTATCAATAACCCGTGCCTGCCTTCTCCCATATCCCTTGACTCCACTAGCCCCTAGAGCTCTATCTAACTCTGTTTTTGTAATAATATTTTTATTAGAAGTAATCCATCATAACAACGGTATAACAACTTTTCAAATACACAACCAACTTATTTCAATAAGTATACGAATGTTACGAATAATTCTTATAAACTTCTATTTTTTTTAGAAAGTAGAAAAATAAAAGAATGTGGGGTACTATCCCGAAATTAAGGCGAGGAGCCAGGTGTAGGGAAAGTACCTTTTTATTCAGGTCTCTCAATTCGTCAGGAAGTCCAAAGAGAGCAAGATGGCACCCAAACCCTTGCCTTTAAACCCTCTGGTTAAGGGCCGCCTCTGGACTGCACCATTCCCGTGCCGAGGGGTTTGACTGTTAGGATGGCCCGACCCTTGGGAGCCGCCATAGGACCCCCCCCCAGAACCTGAGGTACGAAACGCACCGGCGGGCGCACAGCACGGCCGGACTGCGTGCGGGAGTGCGGGAGCACAGGTGGAGGGTCAGGTGGAAGGACAGGCGGAGGGAGCCGTGAGGGAGGGCGCCCTCGAGGCCGAGGTCGGGCAACCAGCACTGGCTGGTCAATGTCCAGATGTGCCGGCTTCAACCGGTCAATTGACACGGTCTCCGGGCGGCCCCCCATGTCCAACACAAAAGTCGTCTGCCCGTGTTGCAGCACTTTGAATGGGCCCTCGTACGGCCTCTGAAGCGGCGTCCGGTGGGCATCACGGCGCAGGAAAACGTAGGGGCAGTCCCGGAGGGCTGATGGCACATGCGGGCGAAATGTCCCATGGCGGGACATCGGGACGGGTGTGAGGCTGCCAACTCGCTCGCAAAGGCGCTTTAGAGTGGATGAGGGAGTTCCTTGTTGCCCCAGTGCCGACGGCATGAACTCCCCGGGCACCGTGAGGGGCGATCCGTAAACGAGCTCCGCCGATGATGAGGCCAAATCCTCTTTGGGGGCAGTCCGGATACCCAACAAGACCCAAGGCAACTCGTCCATCCAGTCCGGGCCGGAGAGTCGTGCCTTCAGCGCTGACGTGAGCTGCCGGTGGAACCTCTCCACCAGTCCGTTAGCTTGCGAGTGATAAGCCGTGGTGTGGTGTAGCCGCACCCCCAACAAGTGAGCCATGGCCGACCACAGCTCGGAGGTGAACTGTGGCCCCGGTCCGAGGAAATGTGCGACGGCACCCCAAAGCGAGCAATCCAGTGCGCGGACAACGCACGAGCGCACGTAGCTGTTGCAGTATCAGCCAAGGGAATGGCCTCCGGCCACCTAGTGAAGCGGTCCACCATAGTGAGGAGGTGGGTAATGCCCCGGGATGGCGGAAGAGGCCCCACGATGTCCACATGGAGGTGGTCGAATCGCCGGTGAGGTAGGCCGAACTCCTGGAGGGGTGCCCGAACATGCCGCTGGATCTTTGCCGTCTGGCACGGAATGCAGGTTCGAGCCCAGTGTCCAACCTGCTTGCGCAGACCGTGCCACATGAACCGAGCAGCCACCAGTGCCGTCGTCGCCCGGATTGATGGGTGAGCCAGCCCGTGGATCACGTCGAAAACCCTCCGGCGCCAGGCGGCAGGGACGATGGGGCGCGGCTGACCGGACGACACATCGCACAAGATCGTCGCCCGTCCAGGACCGAGGGGGACATCCTCGAGGCGAAGGCCGGAGATGGCAGTCCAGTAGGCGGGCATCTCAGCGGCCGTGAGCTGCGCATCCGCCAGGGCAGAAAAGTCAATTCCTGGTGCCACCGCGAAAACGGCGTCGATGGCGGGGCGGGACAATGCGTCGGCCACCCGGTTCTCCTTCCCCTCGACGTAGCAAATGGATGTCGTATACTCCGAAATGTAGGCCAACTGCCGCTGCTGCCGTGCGGACCAGGGGTCGGAAACCTTTGCCAGGGCGAAAGTGAGTGGCTTGTGGTCCGTGTACGCGGTGAACGGGCGGCCCTCCAGAAAGTAACGGAAATGGCGCACCGCCAGGTACAGAGCCAGGAGCTCGCGATCGAATGCGCTGTATTTGGCCTGAGCGCGGTTGAGGTGACGGCTGAAGAAGGCGAGGGGCCGCCAACCTCCGTCCGTCAGTTGCTCCAGCACGGCACCGACTGCAGACTCCGAGGCGTCCACCGTGAGAGCTGTCGGGGCATTTTCCCGCGGATGCTCCAGCAGTACGGCCCGAGCAAGGGCCTCCTTCGCGCCGTCAAATGCTGCCACCGCCGCGCGTTGGTCCACTTGACGCTCTTATGCTGCCCACCCGCCAGAAGTTGATACAGTGGCCGCATGATGTGGGCTGCTGCGGATGGCACAAAACGGTGATAAAATGCCACCATTCCGACAAACTCCTGCAGGCCTCGCACCGAGTATGGACGGGGAAACCGACGGATGGCGTCGACCCTGTCCGGCAGGGGAACCATGCCTTGCGAAGTCACGCGGTGGCCGAGGAAGTCGATCTCTGTTACCCCAAAACGGCACTTGGCGAGGTTGACAGCCAAGCCATGCTCGCTGAGCCGCTGACAAAGCTGCCGGAGGTGGGCGCAGTGCTCCTGCTGCGAGCGGCTGGCCACCAGAATGTCGTCGAGGTAGACAAAAACAAAGTCCAGGCCACGACACACCCCGTCCATCAGGCGTTGGAATGCCTGAGCAGCATTTTTGAGGCCGAACGGCATCCGCAGGAATTCGTAGAGGCCGAACGGCGTGATGATCGCCGGCTTGGGTACATCCTCCGGGTGGACTGGGATCTGGTTATAACCCCGTACCAGATCCACTTTGGAAAATATAGTAGCCCCAGCCAAATGGGCGGTGAAGTCCTGTATGTGGGGTACGGGGTATCGATCCGCGGTTGTTGCGGCATTCAGCCGCCGATAATCCCCGCAGGGTCGCCAGCCCCCGCTTGCTTTAGGGACCATGTGGAGTGGGGATGCCCATGGGCTGCTTGAAGGGCGGACGATCCCCAAGGACTCCATTGTGCGGAATTCCTGCCGTGCCAGACGTAGTTTATCCGGCGGCAGTCGGCGTGCTCGTGCGTGGAGAGGTGGGCCAGTAGTCTGAATGAAATGAACCACCCCGTGACTGGGGGTCGAAACCCGAAACTGTGGGGTCAGTATATTCGGGAACGCGGCTAATATCCGGGCGAAGCGGGAATCCACTGACGACAGGGGACGTCCCACCGGCTCATCCAATCGCAGCGTGATCGGCTCCATCGTGGCGGCGTTGACCAAACGCTGACGCCTGACGTCCACTAGGAGGGAATGCGCCCGGAGGAAATCGGCACCGAGCAACGGCTGGGAGACGTCCGCAATGGTGAACTGCCAGGAGAAATGACAGGAGCCGAACACAATCGGGACCATGCGCATTCCATACGTGCGGATGGGGCTGCCATTCGCTGCGGTGAGGACGGGCCCCCGCTTACCGGAACGAATGTCGGCCAGCGAAGGGGGCAGGACGCTCAGCTCTGCCCCGGTATCGACGAGGAAGCGGGTCCCGGAGCGCCGATCCCAGGCGAAGAGTCGGTGGATCTGGCCGGCAGCCGTAGGGACTATTGGCAGCCGGCCCAGGTGTTTCCCGGGAACGTGCACGGCTGACAGCATCTCCGTGCTGCGGCGCCCCAGCGCTGGTGGTAATAGCACCAGCGCTTCCTGTTGGCAGCGCTTGGAGCCTGCTGGCGCTGGACTGCAGGTGCAGTACCTGATGCGGCCGCGGGGGGCGATCTTATGGGCCTCCGGGATGCAGCTGCAACTCCTTCCACCGCTCCCCCGCCCCACCGGAGGAAATCGGGAGCTGCCGGAGTGACGTCATCGGAGCGCGCCGTCTGCGTTGCGTCAGCGTGCCTGGCAACGGCCAGCGCGTTGACGTCATCAGAGCGTGCCGTCCATAGCGCGTTACCTTGCCTGGCAACGGCCAGCGCGTTGACGTTATCTGGGCGCGCCATCCACAGCGCGTCGGCGCGCCTACCGAGGGCCCTGAGGTCTGTGAAGGAGACGTCCGTGAGCTGCAGACGGATGTAGGCCGGCAGCAGATGCAGGTAAATATATTCGAACAGTAGGCACGGCGTGTGCCCATCCAACAGCGCGACCATCTCCTTGAGGAGGCTCGATGGCCGCCGGTCGCCTAGGCCCTCCATATGAAGGATCCTGGCAGCGCGCTCCATCCTGCAGAGACCATAAATTTCAAGCAGGAGCTGCTTAAGGCCGCGGTATTTCTCGGTGGCCGGAGGGTCCGCAATGAAGTCTGTGACCTCTTCAAACCGTGTCCCGGTCAAGGGCCCCCACCAGATAATAGAAGCGAGTGTCGTCGGCCGTTTATTCCCCGCAGGTTGAATTGGGCCTCCGCCTGCTGAAAACCAGATGTGCGGCCGGGTGGTCCAAAAGGTAGGCAATTTCACCGAGACCGCGTCCAGAGACAGGGCCGGGTTGGCATTTGAGGGGGAAGCTTTGCTCTCCATCATGACAACAATGGAACGTCGGGGTCACCAATGTGGGGTACTATCCCGAAATTAAGGCGAGGAGCCAGGTGTAGGGAAAGTACCTTTTTATTCAGGTCTCTCAATTCGTCAGGAAGTCCAAAGAGAGCAAGATGGCACCCAAACCCTTGCCTTTAAACCCTCTGGTTAAGGGCCGCCTCTGGACTGCACCATTCCCGTGCCGAGGGGTTTGACTGTTAGGATGGCCCGACCCTTGGGAGCCGCCACAAGAATAGATTTTAATCAATAAGAATAGTGATTTTACTTCGGAGTCACGTGAGTGACTACGTGAAGAACCCGACTGGCGCTGGCAAACGGCTTTACGTCGACGCTGACGGCAGAAGCAGGAGCTGCACAGACAGCTCCTCGACAGCGGTAGGTTCGGAACCGGCAGGTAAGTGCTGTTGAAACATTTTTTTAGGACTGGAAAACTCCGTGCCTGGTGGAAACCAGGATTTTAAAGGTTTTAAAAACTAACTAAAAGTTTAAATTAAACAGATATACTCTGTTAAAATAACGGAGTTTTAAAAAGAACGTCCCAGGGGAATACCCAGCGATCGGGACGAGAGATTAATTACGGGGCCGGTTCCGATACTGGTACCGTTTAAAAAACGGTAGAAAGGTTTAAATGCTCCACTATTTTGGCAGGATATTTTAAAAGTCAGAAAGACTGTATTTTTAAAAAAGTTAATAAAATTCGCGATATGGAGAAAGTACTCCATAATATAAAAAGAGACTAGGGTCACAGTACCCAAACAGTTCCCCAAAAAAAGACCCTGAGGGGCTTGAATGTACTAAAGACCAGGGTCACAGTACCCAAACAGTTCCCCAAAAAAGACCCTGAGGGGCTTGAATATACAAAATATGGCTATGTGCCAAATTGAGAAATAAAAACTCTGACCCTGGATAGGGTGGAGGAAGTCTCTTTGGATATAATTCCAAGTGGATCAGGGCTGCAAAAGACAGACCCTGCAAGTGGTGATGTGAATTATGAATGCACACCACAAATAAAATAAAAATAAAAGTGAGGCCAGGTGTGCCTGAGATAGCAAACATTTTGCTATATCTAAAGGAAGTGGTGAGGCTATGGAAAAACCTAGCTACCTACATTAATTATATGGTATCTCACCAACTTCAAGAATACGATAAAACTTTATGTTTTATTTAAATATCGATGGTTAATCCATTTATAAATATCCATGTCTCAAATATATGAGATATAAGAAATACAATTTCAAAGTTTCAAAATGGTGCAAATATGTAATACTTGCAATATAAAATAAATTGCCATTAGTTGTGGAGCTTAATAGGAAGAAATATATATTATTTACCGAATCTGCATCATAGGGTTTTGCAGATTAATACAAATCAGGATATATTAAACTCCTGATTATTATAGAATACCTGCCTTATGATAAATCAAAGATATTAATTACAAAAGAACAGACCACTGATCTTTAAACTTTGGGAAGGAAAACTATGATCCAATAAAAAATTTTGATTATGGATCAAAACAAAGACAAAGATCTTTTATCTTACGGTGAAAAAACTATGATCCAATGAAAAATTTGATGATGGATCAAAATAAAGGCAGAAGTGGTATTATCCAAACATAGCCTTATCTTAACCTATATAATTGGGGAAAAGAAGGCTTGATGTACGTTGAAGAGGTGCAAACATCTGGTTACAAAATAAGTCATGAAATCTCCAATTATGGGGGATTACAGGTGTATTATGATGGTTAAAACTTAATATAACTAAGGAGGATTGGTTCACCTGTATAAGGGGAAAACTGATTTCAGGTTTGCACTCAAAAGTAAATTTTAAAAAGAAGGGGAACGTACATGTATATTATAAAATTACCTTAGTGTAAGATTCATGGTATAAACCATACAATAATATCATTATTTACACTTTCACAGTGTAAGAAAATAGAAACATCTAGAACATGGAAAAACTGTTGTGATTAACAAAGTGTTAATCAATATTACAGGTGCTTGAAATTAATTAAAGTGGGTCAAGCTGTGCAAGTTAAAACTTGTCCAAACAATCAATCAGTTCCAGTTGTTAAACTGAACACTGAAGGAACAATATACTGATAAAAGATCAGCACTTGCACTAATGAGGTACATGGTATGGGTTATCTCGATTACATTTAAATTAGAAGAGATAAAGAGCAGCTGCAAATTAGTGCCTGCCATTACAAACCTGGTGGAAGGTAGGACTTGACCTATTACATAAAGCATATGCTCAGGCATTAATAAAATATTTTTAAATTACTATTCTGAATTCAGAAGTAATTTAAGCACCATGAGAGTGGGGAAAATTGTTCCATGATACAAATATGTATTATTGTTGTTGACATACTTTGTTCCTCCATTAGGTTAGGGGAAAATATAAATAAAGTTCCAAAAGAAGGAATACAGAAGCTTATAGAATATGTTTGCCTTGTGAAGAGGCTTATGCAAAATATCAAATGATACGTTATCATTATTAGTAATGTAAAAAAGATTCATAAACTGCTTCAACTATAAAATTACAAGTGAAGCAAGTGTTACAGATGATGTACAGCTTCTGTGAATGTTTGGGTAAAGATAAGAATATTATCTATTCTTATAACAATAATTGTACCAGGCAAACATAAATGGTTTGTCCTAAGAATTTTCCAAACATTCGTATTAATTGTTGAAGTATAAGGAGTTATGGATAAAAAGATCGATTGTTTTATTATGGAACTGTCCATGTCGTATCAAGATGAACAATACCACGGCTGTGGCATATGTTAACTATGGTCAAATTTGGGAGGAAAATATATTGTCATTATTTTGCATACTTACGATTAATCTGGTTGTATACAGATTAAATCACTGATTTTAAATATTTCTTGTGGGTCACAAGATAAATCAAACAACAATTATGGGATTATCTAAGTAAACAGATGTGGTATGTTTTAAAGTTAGTCCACCTGTTTATCTCTAAGGAAGAGACAATGGTATCGGAAGAGAACAAATTTGGGAAGAAAAACATATTGTCATTAATATGGATTACTTACGATTAATCTGATTGCATACAGATTAAATCACTGATCTTTCGAATATTCTTGTGGGTAATCTAAGAACAGTGAAGGTGGATGCTTTTCTCCAAATTACATGAGGAAAAGATTATTTGTGTTCCTCATTTTTGTTTAATAGGGCAGTGTCTGATGAATATGTAGCAGGACACTGCCAGAGGCATTTTGGTGGCCCAATATGGGTCCTTAATGGTTCATTTATATTGTGTGATTTTGAACTGCTAGTGATGATTCATAATGGCAGTAATTTATTGAAGGTAAAAAAGGGGTCTCGACCTAGGTCGTTGCCTGTCTCCCTTTGTTTCTTTGGATGCTGCTGCACCTACTGGGATCTCCAGGTTGAGAAACCCTGCAGTAATTTATTTTTGTACAAAAACCTTCATAAGTGAAAATATGAATTTGACTATCTACAGGTTGACTAGACCATCTCAACAGCTGATGGTCAAAGAAGTCTATGAATGTAAACCAATATTACGATATATCAATAAAATAATTATGTATAAAGAAGTGTTATACCTGCAATTTGCAGAAATAAGTATAAATAACTATATTTTGTTATAAGAAATTGGAGGTCTGTATATACAGTAAAGTTATTTTTTCATTTAGATATATGTGAATTCCTTGTGGATTGCATTTTCTAAGTATCTAATTGATAGAGCCAATTATAGGGCTCAGAGTGTTACCGTCTTATAAACGGATAATATATTAACCAATAAGTTATCAGATGCATTCATAATATCCCAATATGGAAAGGGATATATATGTAAAAGTTAATAAAATATATATATGTGTGTGTGTATATATATACATATATCTAATGTAATCTATGTAATACCTTAAATTGCATCAATATATGTCTAGCATTTAATGAGCAACGATGTATACGTTGTAGGCTCTCTTCCCAACTTTCCTTCGTTATAGATAAACCTTGCTCTAACTCGCTCTTAAATCCGTCCAGTGATTTGGCCTCCACTGCCCTCTGTGGCAGGGAATTCCATAAATTCACAACTCTCTGGGTGAAAAAGTTTTTTCTCACCTCAGTCTTCAATGACTTCCCCTTTATTTTAAGACTGTGGCCCCTGGATTCTGGACTCGCCCCACATTGGGAACATTTTTCCTGCATCTAGCTTGTCCAGTCCTTTTATAATTTCATATGTTTCTATAAGATCCCCCCTCATCATTAATTGACTTTGGTAAAAATGTAAAATTGTCCCTAGTGTGTAGGATAGGCAGCAACTCTATCGCTGCACCAAAGTGCCGCAGAAGAGGATAGAAGGGAACAACGGTACAGATGAGATGATTGACACAGGTGGCAAGGGGGCCGTGGCCGCGGGTTGTTGAGTTTCTAGTCTGCAGTGGCTTGTGCCTTGCCGGGTAATACTATCACCATGACTATCAGCTGGGGATTTAGGTTTCACTTCAAAGAATGAACATGAATATGGAAGCAGCCTCACCCTGCTGGAATGAGAACATCCCACTGGGCTGTACTTGCCAATTTCCAATAGGACATGACACCAATGACCGCGCATGAAGGTAAAAATATAACATGCCGCTATTTTGGAGAGTGAGAGGTTTATCCCCTGGTGTACCTGCCAATATTTATCGTTCACTCAGCAATATTAAAAAGGAATTACGTGATTATTATCACACGCCTGTTCAGGGTTTTTTCCCTGCAGATATTGCCCACGCTGGCCTCTATCACTCTTGCTCGGTTGCGTATCCACCCGACCGGCCCACAGTTCAATGGTATCTTGGCTCTTAGAATCTCTGGCATTGCAACAACTGGCACAACATCACAGGCACTGATATTCAAGGGACACAACTGTCACTAGGTTAATGTAGGCGCATGACAGATAATCACATGTAACGTGATCAGATATCCAGCATCAAAACATCTCATCATCAAACATGGAAGATCTCCAACTAGGAAACTAGAACAACCCAGCTCCTTCTCAAATGACCGCCTCATATCTCACTCGTCCTTCTGAAAGGGCGAAGGAGATCTCAGTTTAACGACTTATGTGAAGGAGAACACGTCTAATGTTATCAGCCGAGAGCGTGTGATTAAAGCTCAGAGCAGGAGCTTAAATCCACTTTGTTCAGACTGAGTGAGACATTGGGCTAAGTACACACAGTACAGCCTGCATTCAACAGGTGCATGGAGTAGATCACATGCAAGGGTTTAGGTTTGTTGTCAGGTGTACTGAGGTACAGTGAAACGCTTGGTTTTGCATGTTATCAGTCAGTACTATACCTAAATACAATAATGTCAACCACAAGTGCAACAGGTAAAGCAAAGGGGAGGATGCAGAGTGCAGAATATACTTCTCAGCATTGTAGCGCATCAGTTCCAGAGACAAAGTCCAATGTCTGCAAAGGGATAGAAGTGAATCCTAGCTGATGGAAGGATTGTTCAGAAGCCTGTTAGAGTGGAAGAAGCTGTTCCTAAGGCTGGTGGTGGGCACCTTCAAGCTTATTTCCTTTCTGCCCGACTGAAGCAGGGAGAAGAAGGAATGACCAGGGTGGAACGTCATCGATTATGCCGGCTGCTTTTCCGAAGCAGCTTGCAATGTAGATGGAGTCAACGATGGGAGGCTTAGACTGCATGACAGACTGGACTACATTTACAGCCCTCAGTAATTTCTTGCGGGCAGAGCTGTCCCTAATCAAGTTATGATACTAACCAACAGTGTGCTTTCTATGTGTAAGAAGGAACTGCACATGCTGGTTTATACCGAAGATAGACACAAAATGTTGGAGAAACTCCACGGGCCAGGCAGCATCTCTGGAGAAAAGGAACAGGTGACGTTTCGAATCGGAACCCTTCTTCAGACTGCAAAAAAGTCCCCAGTCGGAAGAAGGATTCTGACCCAAAATGTCACCTATTCCTTTTCTCCAGAGGTGCTGCCTGACCCGCTGAGTTACTCCAGCATTTTGTGTCTATCTTCAGTATGCTTTCCATGATGACCTGGTTCGTAGATTGTGGGGATGTGCATGAATTAGGCACTATTTGCTCGATAAGTATTATGAACAGAGTTACTGATCGAGTTGGAAAATGTTGGGAACATTCAGCAGGCCAGGGTGTATCTGTGGTAAGATAAACAGAGTAAGACACAAATGCTGGAGCAACTCAGCGGGTTCGCAGAAGAACATGGAGAGATGACGTTTCGGGTCTGTTTCCTGTTCTTGCTTCAGATTTCTAGCATCTACAAGTTCTGCTTTTCATTTAGTGACAGACTCATTACTGGCTTTATCACGTCAGATATTGGACCCATAACACAGACCAAACTTTCAATTGCGTTGGGACTGTTTGCAAATGCAGACTCTGAGCTGTTTTGTAAAGACACAGGCCTCAGTTTGCCTTGGGTAATAGAATAGAGAAATTAAGGCAATTTTCATATTTTGCTCATTTTTATTACATCCAGTCACAGAAGAAGTTGCTGCCAAAGTGCACGAAACTTCAGGACCGTCATTGTTCACATTCTTTTAGTCAATCAGAGTCATTTACAAATCAGACTGGCATTTTCTCTCTTTTTTTAAATATTAAAGGCTATGTATCTATTTGTTAAATATCAAACAAGGGTGATTCAAAGTTCACTTGAACTGCTTACTAACTGCAGTAGTGTATTTTCCGTAACAACTAGATAAAAGGAACAGAGAAGTGTTTGTATATTACTAGAATAATATGGGTGACTGCCTCTGAATGTTAAACTGCAGTGAATCTGTAGTGAAACTTCAATAACACCACACCACGGCTCATCTGGCTCCCTCCCCTTTTAAACTCCCTGACGTTCTGTCTCCCGCAGTACCTTTAAACCCACCAGGATTACTGGAAAATGTATTATATGACAATGTATTCAATGGTACTTTTTTTTCGACAAGAGTCGTCGCGTTTCTGGTACCATTTTATATGATTCAAGTTCAAAGTTGTTAAAAATGTAACTTGTGAGAAACAGAATCTGCTTTTCCAGCACCAGCACATGGTGCCAGGTTATTGCCGTTTTTCTGCAACTGGAGCATCAATAGGCAAAGAGTATGGGCTGATATTTGGGGCAGCACGGTGATGCAATGGTAGAGTTGCTGCCTTACTGCAGGTTCAATCTTGACCTCGGGTGCTGTCTGCGTGGAGTTTGCACGTTCTCTCTGTGACCACGTGGGTTTCCTCTGGGTGCTTCGGTTTCCTCCCACATCCCAAAGGCATGCGGGTTTGCAGGTTATTAGGCCTCTATAAATTGCCCTTAATGTTTAGGGAGTGGATGGGAACGTGGGATAAGGCAGAACTAATGTGAATGGATGATCGATGTGGACTTGGTGGGCCTAACGTGCCTGTCTCACCAGCATGCGTTTGCATGCGTCTAGCACGACCAAACGTGGTCGCTTGAGGCGTACGGCCTCGCGGGGCCGGACCCAATGCGAAACCGCGGAGGCGTATGGAGTTGTGCGGGGCTGGTCCCGACATCATACTCACCAATCAGCTGGGCAAGCGGCGGGCCGACTGAATTTGGACGTCGCACAGCGTCGGGCGGTGACGTCATCACGCAACGGCACGCCGGGCAGTGACGTCATCGCGTATGACGTCAACGACGCTGTGTACGATGTCGAGACACTGCGTACATCCTCAATGCGGCTGCGGGCCAACAGGCCTTTGGCGCGCGGAATCTTTGGACAGTGTCAGTTTCTCGGAGCCCCGCACGATGTCGGGACCAGCCCCGCACAACTCCATATGCCTCCGGCGATCGAACTGGGACTGGCCCCGCGAGGCCGTATGGCTCAAGCGACCACGTTAGGTCACGCTAGCCACATGCAATCGCATGCTGGTGGAACAGGGGGCCTATTTCCACGCTGTATCTCTAAACTAAACTAAACTCCAGGCCCAAATGTTTTCCCATTGAATGCCCACGACCTTTATGTGGATTTCTTGATACCACACTCTTAAGGTCATATATCATAAGTGATCGGAGTAGAGTTAGGCCACTTGGACCTACTCCACCATTCAATCATGGCTGATCTGTCTCTCTATCCTAACCCCATTCTCCTGCCTTCTCCCCATAACCTCTGACACCTGTACTAATCAAGAATCTATCTACCTCTGCCTTAAAAATATCCACTGACTTGGCCTCTACAGCCTTCCGTGGCAAAGAAATCCACAGATTCACCACCCTGTGAACACTGCCTTGACATCAAGCCCATTGCTTCACTGCTGGAATTCAGCCCTATCATCCATGTTTCAAGCGGTGCTATGAGTTGAGCAGACCTGGTGGCAGTGTACCGCTGTGTGCTGGTGAGCGGGGTGTTGGGGATCAGAGGTCGCTTCTCAGCTCTTTGTTGACTGTAATTTACATAGAGTCTCTGAGAACGACACGTGTTGGCGGTTATTAGTTGGATAGGATTTGTCCTGCTTTTTGTGAACAGGGCATAGCTGGGCAATTTGCCATGTAGCCAGGTACCCGCCAGTGCTGTAATTGTATCGGAACAGCTCGCTGTGCAAACAAGGACAATCACCATTGATCGCAGTGCCAGAACTATGTGATGAGGCAGCTGCATTGTGTGATCAATGATAATATTCACAATGTATCCTGCTCCCCTTACTGTTCATATTCATTCACTCGGGTGAATTATTGGATCAAACAGTATTCAGGCACTCCTAGTTCCATGAAACCTTACGTAAGCCAGATTTAACATGTTGAAATCACCATCCTCATTCCCTGCCCAAAATATCCAACTGAGGGCATTAACTCAGTGGTGTCTGGCTGCGACTGGGGCACTTTCTGCAGAGTGCTGCCTTCTGGGTAAGCACTGCAGCCATTACAGACTAATTTCCGATGTAAACTTGAGTGATCGTTCGTTGTAGTGGAAATTACAAACTGCCGTTATTGTACTAGAGAGTGTGTACAGAACGTTTTACGTTAAGTGTGAGTTTACGCAAGTCGTCTATTGTGTAGGTCGGGGAGTTCTGTATATGAAATTAACTGTTTGGTCTAGTTTAGTTTAGAGATATAACACGCAACCAGGCCCTTCAGCCCACTGAGTCCGCCCTGACCAGCGATCCTCGTAAACTAGCACAGACCTACACGCTAGGGACAATTTACAATCTTTACCAAAGCCAATTAACCTACAGACCTATACGCCTTTGGAGTGTGGGAGGAAACCGGAGCTCCCGGGGAAAACCCGCACAGTCACGGGGAGAACGAACAAACTCCGTACAGACAGCACCCGTGGTCAGGATCGCACCTGGGTCTCCGCGCTGCAATGCAGCAACCCTATCACAGTGCCACAGTACCACCCCGTTGGTTGGTCATTGCAAGTTCAGACAATATTTCCATTTCACATGTTTGGTCTCCTATGCTGCATGGGGTTGCCAGTAAAGTGCTGCAATAAAACCTGAGCCCTTTCACTAATTCTGTCCACCAGCTTCAAAAGGGAGACTGTCCCTTTACTCTGCCAATATTCCTGGTCTTCGTACAAGGAACGTAGGAGCATTTCGGGCAGGCACTGTGACGAGATGATCTTCAGAGTTCTGGGAGGTAACCTGTAGCCGGTCAGAGAACAATATATCCTTTTTAAAATATAGAACATCAGGGTAAAAAATTGATACAACATTGAAAAAAATATCCTTCGGCAGATTTAAGGAGCATGAACAGATAAACACTGACACCCAGACAAGGATGGATACTATAAGGTTTTCAGTTTGGCGCAGCAGTGGAGTTGCTGCCTTATAGAGCTAAAGACCCAGGTTCGATCCTGCCTACGGGTGCTGTCTGTACAGAGTTTGTACGTTCTCCGCACGACCGACGTGATGGGTTTTCTCCAGGTGCTCTGGTTTCCTCCCAGGCACGTGCCGTCAGGGTTGGCAAGGTAGGCACTGCCTACCCTGACTAAAATTATAACATGGTAATAACTAAATATAAATAGTAAAGGCATGGGAGAATTATGCCTATGTAAGAGATCGATCTCTTAGGTAGGCATAATTCTCCATGCCTTTCATCCGCAGCGCTTGTGACACGGGAAGCTCTGTGCAACCCACGTGCCATCAGCGCTGCCTGAAGCCGTCAATGACAAGCGGGGCTGAAGGCAGCAGAAATTCTGCCTTTGCAGCACTGCGCAAGCGCATGCGTAGAGCAAGTTTCTTGGCGGGGTTTTCAAATATGGTTTGTCAATATTTTAAGTGTAAGTTAGGTAACAAAGAGAGAAGAATGGAGCTTGTGTACCAATAATGTGGTAAGTACATTTTGTGTTTATGTTTTTAAATACTGTATTTCCCGGGTGTGTGGGGGGGGGGGGGGGGGAGGAGAGAGCTCCTTTCACAGTGTTTGGGGAGTCTGGCCCGGGGTAAGGTTGCGGGGAGGGCACGAATGTTATGAATGAGGGGATTGGGATAATGCCACTTGCGACGCTCCTTGCACGGAGGCGTGGAATGCCACAGCATTGAGGCTGGGGGGGGGGAGAGAAGTAGCTCGGGTGGCTGAGCGGCCGCCGGGCCGGACAGCGGAACCAGCCGCCACCTTAGCTCCTTCTGCCGGTCCCCGCTCACCTCTGGCAGCTCTCCGTCTACAAACCACTCTCCTACCGCTCGCTGGCCTCACTCATGTCCTTAAATTCCGACAGCACGATTGAGGTTACTCGGCTGTGGGAATTTAAGGATTTGCAGGAAGCCGCTGACATGAGCGAAGTCGGCGAACGGCAGGTGACAGGTGTTCCGACGGAGAGCACTGCCAGAGGTAAGCGGGCCGGCAGAAGGCGCTGAAGTGGCGGCCAGTTCTGCTGTCGGGTACCGGCGGCCGCTCGTAGCTACCCGAGCTGCTTCTATCCCCAGCTACAGTGCGGGGCCTTCGTGCGCGGAGAGCTGCGGCAGCGGTGAGTGAGTAAGTTTCTGCCATTATCCCCGACACCCTCCTTGTCAACACTCGTGCCCTCCCCACAACTTTACCCCTGACACAGACTCTCCACACGCTGTGAAAGGAACTGTTCCCCCAATTGGTCTAGGACTAGGAAACCTTGGGCAAATTGAAATGTCACTGTTTTTATTTATTTATTTATTTATTTAACGGGAGCGAACAATCTGCGCGTGCGCGGTTTAATATTTTTTTTAGCGGACTGAGTGCCTACCCTGAGTAATTACTCACGGCACGTGCCTGTTTCCTCCCCACTCCAAAGACGTGCAGGTTTGTTGGTTAATTGGCTGAGGTAAAATTGTAAATTGTCCCGAGTGTGCAAGATAGTGCTAGTGCGCGGGGAGGTAGCTGGACGGCACGGACTCGATGGGCCGAAGGGCCTGTTTCCACGCTGTATCTCTAAACTCTGATACTCTGAATGCTTAAGGAAGGGGAATGATCACTGGAGTGCACCCCTTGAGCTCCTGGACCTGTTGACCAAAGGCAGAGTTATCAGTGCCGAGGGACTGATGCCCATCAGATCAGGTTAGAGGAGTGTGGAGTTCTTGAAGAGTTGTAGAATTTCACAAGGCGAAAGAGGGGATCTTAAAAGGATCGGGGAAAAAAATTGGAACTGGAGTTTAAAAATTAAGGCTATTCATTAAAGCTATCATTCGAAACAAATGCAGCTAGTTTTCAAAATTCAAATTCAGCCTTCTAGCTTTCATCTCTCCGCAGGGCACCTGATATGTTAACTAAACCACTGTAGATATGGAAATCTGAGTTTTACAAGGAGCAGCTCGTAATATTCAATTCCCTCTAATGGTTCTGGAGCTCACAATATTAATTAGTCTTTGAAGCTTAAAACTGCAGAAGCCAGACATCTAAAACAAAAGGAGTCGAATATAGGAGCAAAGAGGTCCTTCTGCAGTTGTACAGAGCCCTAGTGAGACCACACCTGGAGTATTATGTGCAGTTTTGGTCCCCTAATTTGAGGAAGGACATTCTTGCTATTGAGGGTGTGCAGCGTAGGTTTACAAGGTTAATTCCCGGGATGGCGGGACTGTCATATGCTGAGAGAATGGAGCGGCTGGGCCTGTACTCTCTGGAGTTTAGAAGGATGAGAGGGGATCTCATTGAAACATATAAGATTGTTAAGGGTTTGGACACGCTAGAGGCAGGAAACATATTCCCGATGTTGGGGGAAGTCCAGAACCAGGGGCCACATTTAAGAATAAGGAGTAAACCATTTAGAACAGAGATGAGGAAACACTTTTTTTCACAGAGAGTTGTGAGTCTGTGGCATTCTCTGCCTCAGAGGGTGGTGGAGGCAGGTTCTCTGGATGCTTTCAAGAGAGAGCTAGAGGCTCTTAAAAATAGCGGAGTCAGGGGATATGGGGAGAAGGCAGGAACGGGGTACCGATTGGGGATGATCAGCCATGATCACATTAAATGGCGGTGCTGGCTCGAAGGGCCGAATGGCCTACTCCTGCACCTGTTGTCTATTGTCTATTGTCTAAAAACAGAACAAGTTGGAAATACTCAGCTGGTCAGGCAGCATCTGTCGAGTGTGAAAAATTGATGTATTATTTTAGGTCACCATCAGTTCTTTTAAAAGTTCAGTGACCTGAAGCATTAACAGTGTTTCTCCCTCCACAGGTGCCGCCTGATCTGTATAGCAGTTGCGGCACTTTTGTGTTTTAACTGAATATTATCCCAGATATCAGGATTCATATTTCTATTTTGGTGAGCTTTCCAAATTATTGGGGATTTAAAAAAATCATAAATAACTTGCAATAGTTCACTTTTGCTTAAATATTTTGTTTTCTGCATTAAATGTTACATATATTATAGTTTCCAATTTAATTTGTCTTCATCCATGCTGATCTTTGGACAGCAGTCATTCAGTAAACAACCATCACAACCAGCTACATTTCTGGAGTTACTTCTTCAGGGCAATGGTCTTCCAGTACCTGTCCTTGAAAGATCACCACTGACTTTCTCCCTCTCTGTCAGTCCATTCCCTACCCCAGTTCTCCGTATAGTTTCACTCCACTTCCGATTAATTTTACTGATGGTATGCCCCCTTGGCAACTTCCCCTCGGCTAACAAGGAGTCATTCTACATTTCCTTACCATCGTCTGTTTTTTGATCTGTCATTTTCACACCTTACCCTTCAATATTTCGAGACTCCCTCTCCCCTTACTCTCAGTCTGAGGAAGGGTCTTGACCCAAAACATCACCTTTTCTTTTACTCCAGAGATTCTGTCTGACCTGCTGAGTTACTCCAGCTTTTTAAGTCATAGGTCAATAAGAATTGGAGTAGAATTGGGCTATTTGGCCCATCAAATCTACTCCGCCATTCAATCATGGCAGATCTACTCTCCTTCCTAACCCCATTCTCCTGCCTTCTCCCCATAACCTCGGACACTTTTGTGTCTATCTTTTGTTCACTCTAGGCAGCTCGGCTTGTAGAGCCACTATCTCTCAACTCCGGCAACCTGCCTTCACTGCTGCTGTCCATGTGGAGTTTGCGTGTTCTCTCCGTGACCCTACGGGTTTCCTCCAGATTCACCCACCTCCCAAAGACACGTGGGTTGGTAGGCTAACTGACCACGATAAAATTCCCCCTGGTTGTTGATGGGTATGTGAAGACGAAATACAATGGCCTACTCAACCTCTCCCTGTAGCTCAGGCCTTCCAGTCCTGGAAACAGCCTCGTAGATTTCTGCACCCTTTCCAGCTTTTAAAACCAATTCATTTCAAAGTCTCACCAGACGGAACAGATAGGCAAACTGTTCTTGGAACCTCAAGAAAGGTGCTGTCTCTCAGTAAATCTTTGTCCGTAGGGGTGTGACAGCCCATTTTACATCATTCCCCAGTGCATTAAGATCATAAGTGCTAAACTGCTATCAGCTTTCTTATACATTCACAATACCACCACCACACTGTGTAGTGGCATTAAAATGATTCAGGATTCTTCTCAGACAGCTCCCTCCATCATTAACCTGTGATGCACTTCTGAATTCTGGAATTCTATTGCAGGAAGTGACGGGAAAAAAACCCAATCATCTTAATTGCCATTAACGACCCATTGAACAAATGGGCTAGGGTGGACTGACTGGGCTGAATGGCCTGCTTTGTTATTTACAACCCACGTGCATTACTTGTAATTTAAGTTTTTTTTTCTAGGTACTGCATAAACACTTACCAATCCAAATCTCCGAAAGTAACCGTCTGCTTATCCTTCCCTTTGTTGAAGCTGGCCAGAATGATCTCCACATCCTGAAATAAACAAGATATTGGTGGAAGAAATGAACAGAATTCCCGTCAACAGCATGCAAAGTACATTCTCTGTGTGTGACTGAGGCCCAGTTGTACATGGGAATGAGGACAGGAGCGCTTGGCTGGGAAGGCTGTATCTGTGGAGAAGCAGGAGCTAATGTCGCAGGTCACTGAACAATATACACATGACCACAGGAATACAACAGCAGAGTGATCTCCTGCTGTAAAGGTTATTTTAGTTATTGATACGAGTTGCCAAATCCATTTGTCGGGGATGTTATCTTTTTCAGGACAGATTATTGTCCCTAGATTTGTAGTGGAATACTGAGAGCATGACAGTCACCAAATGACAATCCCTATGCTGCTCCATTAAGCTCCTGATTTCCAGGAACCAGATGGAGCCGTACGAGCATATTCTCAGCTAAACTGATCTGTGGGATGCATTGCTGGTAATCTGGCCGGTCACCGCATTGCTGAGACCAGTCCAGTTCCCAGAGTGCGGTTGTAATGAGGAGCTGTCGTCTTCCTTCTCGGCTCATTGCATCGAAGATCGTGCTGTAAATCTGCTGCTTCCCGGGGAATTGCTGTGGCCCAGGATCGTGCTGTTTCTTCAGGAGCAGTTTTCCACCAGAAGCCAGTAGCTCAGTTCATCAGCAAAAGCCAGGGTGACATAAGACCTCCCCCGGCACAAGCAGTTGGCAGCATTAACGGAGTGGCTCTGGAGGGGAAAGGTTTCACCTCAGGGATTCACTGAGTCTCCTTTCCACTGATTACATTCAACGTTTATGAACATTTCTTATATTCACATTCAATTGTGCTGCTTTAAGGGGGGGGGGGGGGGGGCGCAGGGGTAGAGTTCCAGCGCCAGAGACCCAGGTTTGATTCTGTACAGAGTTTGTACGTTCTCCCCGTGACCGCGTGGGTTTTCTCCAGGTACTCCGGTTTCCTCCCACATTCCAAGGACGTGTAGGTTTGCAGGTTAATTGGCTTCTGTAAAATTGTCCCTAGTGTGTAGGATAAAACTAATGTACGGGTGATTATTGGTTGGCGCGGATTTGGTGGGCCAAAGGGCCTGTTTCAGCGCTGTATCTCTAGGCTGTACTGAAATGCAAGGAAGATTTTCAATAAAACACTCCTGATTCTTGAAAAGACCTGCTATTGAGAAACATAACATAACACAAATAAAGTAAATTAAAAACAGGTAAACTGATTTAATTAATTCAAATGAAAAGCTTTACTTATCTTCTCTCTACCATAGGGGTTCTCAACCAGGGGGGAATTCCCCCCAGGGGGGGATTTCAGGTTTTCAGGGGGGGAATTGGGACCAAGGATTAGCAAACTCAAACTGTTAGAAGGTTGATCTTTTTATTGCCTTTGCATATTATTTGGAATGCACTTTTTGAGGCAGACAATCTTGGAAAGGAGGGGGGGAATGACATTCTGACATATGGTGGAAGGGGTGCATGGGGCAAACAAGGTTGAGAACCACTGCTCTACCACCTGATTTGTCCTATTCATTTGAATGGCTGTTCTCTTGACATGGTAGAAAACTCACACGGGATGATGAATAAAAACACTAAACATACCCCAGTAAACTTGACTCAAAACACTGACAATTCCTTCCTCCCTCCCCATCCTCCCCCCACAGATGCTGCCCGACCCACTAAGTTCCTCCAGCACCTTGTTTCTTTTCAGGACTACACTAAAACTATGATATTCCGACAGCCTTGGGACTTTAGTGGGACTGGTTTAGCAGATTTCCTGGACTATGACCTTAACATTTCTTTACCTCACGTTTTGTAGACGTTACATAGAATGGTATAAAGTTTCCCAATGAACCCTTAGGTTTCAAGGGAATGTAGACAAAATAGGATCCTGGTCAGTTTGAAGGGATTGCAGGAGCTGGGGTCCTGGTGAGTTGGGAGGGAGTGTAGGAATTATAGCTTCATTAGCGTAGGGAGCTGTCATCCTGTAGAAGAGGGGAAGGGTGCACTCTTCATGAGTGGAAGGGAGCGTGGGAACAGGGATCCAGGCCAGTTGGAAGGGAGCAAGGGAGACATTATCTAGGGAGCCACATGCCGCATCATCAAGATTACTGAATGATCAAAAAGCAGATATTTGGAGTTTTTCTCTTCTCATCTACTTTGGAATGCAGAGGGTTGCAACAAATGTGTTCTTGTTAGGCTGGAAGGATGTAACTTGTGGAGTACCCCCAAGGATCAGTTCTTGCCCCTCACCTGTGGACAGTTTACATTAACGACCTGGAGGAAGGACCAAAACGTGAGGTTTCCAAGGTTGCCGATGATATGAAGGAAGAGCATATTGTGATGAATACATTGTGATTCTTCAAAGGGATATAGATTGAATGGGCGATTAGGTGAAAATTTGGCAAATGGAGTTCAATTTGAGGAAGTATGAGGTCATACATTTTGTTAAGAGGTATCAAAAGACAGATTATTATCTACAGTAAATGGAGAGAGACTGAAGTGAGTGTTCAGAGGGATCTACTGTAGGTGTTGTAGAACATGAATCAGGTTAGCAGGCAGGTCCAACAATACTCAAGAAAGCAAATGGCATGTTGGCCTGTTATAAATTGTAAATTATAAATAGAGAGGCCTGTGCTACCAATGTATGGGACGTTAGTGTCACCGCACCTGGAATATTGTGCACAGTTTTGGTCCCCTTACCTAAATATGTATGTTATAGTTCATATTCATGAGTATGTTCATTTAGCAGGCTTGGGTAGAGTGGATGTGGAGACAATGTCTCCACTAGTGGGAGAGTCTAGGACTAAAGGTCATAGTCTCAGAATTAAAAGACGTTCATTTAGGAAGGAGATGAGGAGGAATTTCTTCAGTCAGAGGGTGGTGAATCTGTGGAATTCTTTGCCACAGAAGGCTGTGGAGGCCAAGTCAGTGGATATATTTAAGGCAGAGATAGATAGATTCTTGATTAGTGCAGATGTCAGAGGTTATGGGGAGAAGGCAGGAGAATGGAGTTAGGAGGGAGAGATAGATTGGCCACGAATGAATGGCGGAGTAGACTTGCTGGGCTGAATGGCCTAATTCTGCTCCTATCACTTATGATCTTATGAATTCTTGGGACAAGAGGGTTGTCCTATTAAATGAAGCTAAACAGTTTGGTCCGTATTCCTTGGAGTTCCAACAAATGAGGAGTGGTTTTATTCAAGCACATAAATTCCTAAGGAATTTTGACAGGGAAGATGATGAGACGTTTTCAATCGTGGGAAAGTCTCGAACAAGGGGACATAGCTAAGAAATAAGGGGCCAATCACTTTAAAACAGAGGTGAATGGAAATTTCTTCTCTGACAGGTAGTGAATCTCTGGAATTGCCTTTCTCTGCCCCTGAGGGTAGTGAAGGCCAGATCATTAGATGAGTTTAAGGTGGAGACAAATAAATATTTGGGAAATCGAAGAATTGAGGGTTATGAGAAACTGGCACAGAAGAGTGATTGAGGCCAGCGTTGATGAGTGGTGACAATATTGAATGGCAGGGCAAACTAGGGGGACCTGTCTTGAGGGAAGTGGTGGTTATTCCTGCCTAGATCGAAGGGGGACCCGGTGGGGGCCACCTGCTGCCACGTGTGGCGCAGGCAGATGATAGGACAGTTCGGTGAACCTTTGTAACTTTACCAGCGTCAGAAACGTGGCGACACTTGTGCACTGCCTAGGTGAGGTCTGCTGTATGATTTAACTGGATTGTATGTAAAGCAAAGCATTTCACTCTACCTAGGTACATGAGACCCACATGCATCACACATGTAATGTATAATTTAAAATATCATTGAATCATTGAATCCTGCTTCTTGTGTTCTTGACTTATTGATTGTTAAGGGCTTGGACACACTAGAGGCAGGAAACATGTTCCCAATGTTGAGGGAGTCCAGAACCAGGGGCCACAGTTTGAGAATAAGGAGTAGGCCAGTTAGAACGGAGACGAGGAAACACTTTTTCTCACAGAGAGTGGAACTCTCTGCCTCAGAGGGCGGTGGAGGCAGGTTCTCTGGATGCTTTCAAGAGAGAGCTAGATAGGGCTCTTAAAGATAGCGAAGTCAGGGGATAAGGGGAGAAGGCAGGAACGGGGTACTGATTGGGGATGATCAGCCATGATCACATTGAATGGCGGTGCTGGCTCGAAGGGCCGAATGGCCTACTCCTGCGCCTATTGACTATTGTTAATCTGGAGCTGGGTATTCTGCAGAGATTTGTACAACCTTCGTAGACAGGACAAGGAGTTCTATGGGGCAGTGTGGGTGTCCAAAGTCCAGTGTCCATCCAGTTTTGTGAAGGGCCACCTTCCAACCTCTGTCAGGGAACGGCCACGTCACACGCATCTCCACCGTGTGGTTCTCAGCAGGAGATATTCCCCAGTGTACCAAAGGGGAACACCTGGATTACAGCCACTACTTCTACAGACAACCCCTGCATTAAAGGTAGACACAAAATGCTGGAGTAACTCAGTGGGACGGGCAGCATCTCTGGAGGGAAGGAATGGGTGACGTTTCGGGTCGAGACCCTTCTTCAGTCTGAACCATTTAAACCAGCAATAAACCAGAGATTTAAAGCAGCATTTGCAGTTCTTTCCTATGCAGCCCCTGCATTAATCTGTTCAGGTTAACAAAACGCACCCTTCCAAAATTCATAAATCACTGCCCAAAAAAATTGTGAAATGGGGAAAAAAAAATCACTCTCACAGAATTTACGAGCAAAAAAAGTTAATCAATATAATTTTTTTCAATATAATCAATATAACGCTTCAACTCGCTTTACGGAGAATCCTGTTAACGATCGTTTTCTTGGAACAAAACCCCCCCTGCCCCCTGTCAATATTTTATAAAGTGCTAAATCTTTAAAAAATGTTCACTGATGTGGACGCTGTTTACTGGAATGGAAATTCAAAGACTATACAACTTAATAATAGACTCTGGGTTTTGTTTTGGTGAATTTAAGTATCAAATGCTCTGTGCGTAACTCCAATCTCAAATTCATCTCTCCCAACCTCCGCACTGCCTGCCTGAGGCTGGGCAGTGTGGGCTCTTGGCCTCTGCAAGCATTATCAGTGCTACATGGTATCGGCTAACAGATCTGTCTGCTGCTGATTGACAATCCAAGTTTCCACTGTTTGAGCATGATTAATGTCTGCAGCAGTCTGAACAAGGCAGAGGTTATCCATTCAATGTATTGAACTGAAACTGGAGGTCTCCTGCTTGGTGAATCAAAGGTGGTTTTGCGAAAACACGCTTAACTGATTCAGTGCTTCGGATCATGGAAGATATCTCGGAGGAAAACAAAATGAATTACCTGAGTGACTGCTTCTTGCATTGGCCCGTGCAAGCTCAATTTTGCGTGCCCTAAATATGCAGCATATTTAAATAGAAAATACTCAGCTGGCCAGGCAGCATCCGCGGAGAGAGAATGTTTCAGGTTGATGCAGCTTTACAATGCAGAGAGGTGTTGAGGGGTGGAGGACAAGTGTGTTGAATGTTGGTGGAGGTTGGTTAAAGACATTTAGTGAATAACATGAGATGGACACTAAATGCTGGTGGAACTCAGCGGGTCAGACAGCATCTCCGGAGAAAAGGAATAGGTGACATTTCGGGTCGAGACCCTTCTTCAGACTCTAATCACCTATTCCTTTTCTCCAGAGATGCTGGCTGACCCGCTGAGTTACTCCAGCTTTTAGTGTCTATCTTCGGTTTAAACCAGCATCTGCAATTCCTTCCAGCACAAAGTGAATAACATTAGTTGGACTGGTGGGGTTTTAAACGTAACAAGGTGATGAATGTGAAATTACTAGCAGAAAAAGGGAACAACATGGGATAAAAAGGGAAAGACTGCGCATGTGAGCAGCAAAGGTTTGATGTGCAGTCCCACTGAAACCATCCCACGCCGCTGCTGCCCCTCTTCCCTCGGTGCCCCTGCACACAGTATCCTTGGGCGCTCTCACGGCCTGAGTGCATCTTGCAGAAGAATGATAACGTTTTGCTTTGATATGTGCTTATATGCGTATTATTTTTATTTTATATTCATAAGTTCTCGGAGCAGAATTAGGCCATTCCACCCATCAAGTCTACTCCGCCATTCAATCATGGCTGATCTATCTCTCCTTCCTAACCCCGTCCTCCTGCCTTCTCCCCATACCCTCTGACACCTGTACTAGTTAAGAGCTAATTCTACTCCAATTCCTTATGACCTTAGAATGCGAGTTTAGAAGAGCTTGCCCTCGACTCAAACTCGCAGCATGGTCGAAACGAGGTCCTAGGAGGTCGTATGAGGTGGCTGGAACTCTCCTTCATGCTCGAGGGAGGTTCCCGCCTACTCGCGGCCTCAGCTAGATCGCGGAAATATTTTCAGGATTTTGAAAATGTTTCCGCGAGTAAAATTTGGTCGGCGTGGGTCTTTTTCACTCATAGTGCAGTGGAGTGGGGTCGCTATTTACTTACTGTCACTCAAGGGAGCCGTAGCCCATCTCCTTCGCTGACCGGTCATTTTGATTGGCTCATTGGAGTTTCAGGACCAAAGAAAACCGACCGGTAGGTAAAATGCCCGCTAACTTTCTTATACTTCTTAAAAGGTCTCCACTCCTTCCCCCCCCCCCCACATCTCTCCCCTTCTCTACCCCCCCTTCTTTCCCACTTCTGTCTTCTTCTCTCTCCCCTGCTCTCTCCTTAGCCCCCACCTTCGCGATGTGTGTGTGTGTGTGCTGTCGGTAGATGCAGGTCACGGTTCAGCCGATGCAGCTCGCGGTTTCAACACGGCCGGTCGATCCAGCTCGAGGCTTTCCAGGCGAGTGCCCTCGAGCTTGAAGGTCAAAGGCACTCTTCTGGACTGGTGGATTAGGTCGCCCAATTGGGGCAGGCTCTTAAAGAGGCTGTCCCACTTGGGCGACCTAATTGGCGAGTTTATAAGAGTTTGAAAAAATGACATGTTGAAGACCTCCTTCGACCATGTAGAAGACCTCCTTCGAGTATGTTGACGACTTGCTTCGACTAGCTACGACTAACTTCGGGATAATTGGACACCGAATAGTGGAGAGTGAAGACGATCTCCTTCGATCTCCTTCAACCTCCCTTTGACTACGATGAAGACTATCTATGACTACCTTCGACTACCCTCGATTACCTATGACCAGCATACCAACCTATTACGACCTACTATGACTAAACCTACAAGTTAAAAAATAATCACTCTCGAGCATGAAGGAGAGTTGCGAAGACCTCCTACGACCTCGTGTCGACCATGCTGCGAGTGTGAGTCGAGGGCAAACTCGCCAGAACTCGTGGATTAGGTTGCCCAAGTGGGACAGGCCCTTTAGGCCTCTTGTCCTAAGACTGTCCCACTAGTGGAAACATCTTCCCTCCATACACTCTATCCAGGCTTTTCACTATTCGGTAAGTTTCAATGGGGTACCTCCTCATCCTTCTAAACTCCAGCGAGTACAGGCCCAATGCCTTCAAGAGCTCATCATTCGCTAACCCATTTTGATTGGCATGTCCTTGGAATAGTGTATTAGTTGTCCATTGAGCTTGTAATAAAGTTACTGTTGTGAAAAAAGTGTTGATTTGGCATGGCTGTAATGGGCTAGTCAGACTTTGGAAGCTGCTCCTCTAGCCTGCCTTATGTTTTGTTGGAAAATGTGGAAGGTCAAAGACTGTGAGGTCAGCGTGGGAGTGATCTGGAGAGTTAAAGTGACGGACAACCGGGAACTTGGGGGCTAATGGACTGATGAGAGGGATTCTGCAAGGTGCTCACCAACACTGCGTTCCATTTCCCTGGTGTAGATGTGATCGTATTGTGGGCACCAAACTCAGTACACTGAATTGGGACACCAGTAGAGTTAGCATTTTTTTTAATTTAGTTCAGATTTCCAGCATCTACAGAATTCTGCTTTTGCACGTAACCTTTAAAGGAATGTAAGCAGCATGCCAACCTCCTGCTGCTGTCTATTTGCATGTCTCCTGGGTTCAGCTAGGGCTAACCATGTTACTCATTCACTGATGCATCAGCAGGCAGCCTGCACTATGGGTGGCTAGTTCTGAATAAAGCAACTCTGCTCTTGCTGAAGCTAGACTGGAGCTCTTAAAGCTTAATGGCATGTGTGAGGACATTGAATATAAAGCAGCGCAGAATGCAGGTCCTGGCATAGACCCCCCCCGAGTTACCGGTTCTCTTGGCTTTCAGTGCAGGTGGCTGGACAGGCTTTGTTATTGGTGCAGGTAATGGCTTTCTACAGGTGAAACTGTGCAGGGAAACAGGGAAGAATGGGCCAACATGAGGCAAAGCAGGTCAGGGTTGTCTTAATGTGTGTTGGTGGTATTGGAAGAGATGGACAGTCGTAACTCTCCTTCACGCTCGAGAGTGGTCTCCGCGTACTCGAGGCCTCAGCTAGGTCGCGGCTTTTTTTTCAAAATGTTAAAAAATGCCTGCGAGTAAAAAAAGGTTGCCATGGAAAAAATCGATTATTTTTTAACTCGTAGGTTTAGTCATAGGAGGTCGTAATAGGTTGGCATGTTGGTCATAGGTAATCGAGGGTAGTCAAAGGTACCTGCATCGGAGGAGGACCAGGGGACCCGACAAGCACTTACTCAAAAACCCAAGAGAGCCAATAGCTCAGAAGGTCAATGTTAGGGCCTGCGATCAGTGCTGTACTCACGCATGCCATCAAAGTCAGCAAACTCATTCTCAATGCTATATCCCACAACCTGCCTCTCTAAGCTCACTGACTGGTCAATTTACTGCTCGGATAATGGTGAATAGCAGCTGCGGCACAAGGCTCCCCCAAAAAATCAAATTATAGGGGCAGAGGCAGTTACATATATTTCCCCCTTTCTCATTCTCTGGCCCTGTACTGGCACCAATGATCTGCACCAGAATCTGTCAGAGGTCCAGGACATTTGCATGGCTTGTTCCATTCAGAAAATCCTGAGAGGAAAAGCAGCCAGTTGGGAACCCAAGTTCTTCAAAAAAGCAAAGATATTCTCATCTTATAGAGCTGAGGCTAGATGGCATGGTGATCAGCAGGGAAACAGAACCAATTCTATCCCCCTGCCCTATAACATCAAGCAGTTTAAAGATGTGGAATGTAAAGAGCTAGGTTTAATGTGTGCGCTTGAGCTGTGTATGCAACTGTTATTATGTGCATTACGTATGTTGGGCAGTGTGTGCGTGTGTCTGTGTACGCGTGTCAGTAATAAAGTGTGTTATGTGTGTTTGAGTGAGTGTGTATGTTGGTGCTGTCTGTACATTTGAACTGTGTGTCTGTGCATGTTTCAGCGATTATGTGCATTATGTGTGTTTGAGCAGTGTGTGTGGGTTTGTGTGACACTTTTGACACTTTTGACTGACACTTTTGAAAAATATAAAAGTGGATATGTCTCCAGGTCCTGACAGGATATTCCCTAGGACATTGAGGGAAGTTAGTGTAGAAATAGCAGGAGCTATGACAGAAATATTTCAAATGTCATTAGAAACGGGAATAGTGCCGGAGGATTGGCGTACTGCGCATGTTGTTCCATTGTTTAAAAAGGGCTCAAAGAATAAACCTAGCAATTATAGACCTATTAGTTTGACGTCAGTGGTGGGCAAATTAATGGAAAGGATACTTAGAGATAATATATATAAGCATCTGGATAAACAGGGTCTGATCAGGAACAGTCAACATGGATTTGTGCCTGGAAGGTCATGTTTGACAAACCTTCTTGAATTTTTTGAAGCGGTAACTAGGGAAATTGATGAGGGTAAAGCAGTGGATGTTGTCTATATGGATTTCAGTAAGGCCTTTGACAAGGTTCCCCATGGAAGGTTGGTTAAGAAGGTTCAATCTTTTGGTGTTAATGGCGGAGTAGCAAGATGGATTCAACAGTGGCTGAATGGGAGATGTCAGAGAGTAATGGTGGATGGCTGTTTGTCAGGTTGGAAGCCGGTGACCAGTGGGGTGCCTCAGGGATCTGTGTTGGGTCCACTGTTGTTTGTCATGTACATCAATGATCTGGATGATGGGGTGGAAAATTGGATAAGTAAGTATGCAGATGATACTAAGATAGGCGGTGTTGTGGATAATGAAGTAGATTTTCAAAGTCTACAGAGAGATTTGGGCCATTTGGAAAAGTGGGCTGAAAGATGGCAGATGGAGTTTAATGCTGATAAGTGTGAAGTGCTACATCTTGGCAGGACAAATCAAAATAGGACGTACATGGTAAATGGTAGGGAATTGAGGAATGCTGTGGAACAGAGGGATCTAGGAATAACTGTGCATAGTTCCCTGAAGGTGGAATCGCATGTAGATAGGGTGGTAAAGAAAGCCTTTGGTGTGCTGGCCTTTATAAATCAGAGCATTGAATATAGGAGTAGGGAAGTAAGGTGTACAATTTTGGTCGCCTAGTTATAGGAAGGATGTCAACAAAATAGAGAGAGTACAGAGGAGATTTACTAGAATGTTGCCAGGGTTCCAGCAACTATGTTACAGAGAAAGGTTGAACAAGTTAGGTCTTTATTCTTTGGAGCGCAGAAGGTTAAGGGGGGACTTGATTGAGGTCTTTAAAATGATGAAAGGGATAGACAGAGTTGACGTGGATACGTTTTTCCCATTGAGGGTAGGGAAGATTCAAACAAGAGGGCATGACATGAGAATTAAGGGAGAGAGGTTTCAGGGTAACGTAAGGGGGAACTTCTTTACTCAGAGGGTGGTGGCTGTGTGGGATGAGCTTCCAGCAGAAGTGGTGGAGGCAGGATCGATTTTAACATTTAAGAGTAAAGTGGATAGGTATATGGACGTGAAGGGAATGGAGGGGTATGGTCTGAGTGCAGGTAGATGGGACTAGGGAAAAACAAATGGTCGGTACGGACTGGAAGGGCCGAGAGGGCCTGTTTCCGTGCTGTAATTGTTATATGGTTATATGGTTATATGGTTATATGGTGTGTGCTGACGGTATGTTTGTGCAGACGTGTGGGTATGTGTGTACTATCGATATGTTTGAATAGTGGGTGTGTTCATGAGTTGTATGTATGTATACACGTGTCCTTTGCTTATGTGTGTGTGTACGTGTATATGCATGCGTGCATCCATGTGTGTGCTTTATTTATGTGAATGTGTTCACCAAAGGTGGTAAAATTGAAATTCGTCTTCACAGCTCTCTTCTAGCTATTATCCTCCATTCTTACATCTCCGATTAAATTAACAGTATTTAGGAGAAAGATTGCCACTGAAAAGAGGACTGATGGTTTTTAAACGACTTTCATATTCTAATTATGTCTGAGAACTACTCTCTCTGATCATTATATTGTGAGTGGAGAATTTCCTACATTGATCTTTATATAAGTTTTGCTGAAATGTTAACTCTGCAAATCCTGCTCGGGATTTACAGCATTTTCTGTTTATATGTTTATTTCAGCATCAGGCAGCATCTTGCTTTCATTGTGTGAATTATTATCCAATTCCTTTCACTGCCTTGCAAAGTACTGTAAGAAAACGGAGCCAAACTATAGTTACACTGAGATTTCAGGGCAGGTTTTTCCACTTGACTTGGGATTAATGTGTGATGCAGACCAGAACAAAATATTTGAGCGGCAGAAACAAAGTATCTGTGGGGATGTGCGGCCCCTACTGTTCAACTGTGGTACAGCATAGAGAGTCGCCTTTTATTTTACAAAAACCTTTTGTTACCATGAACACTGCAAAATGAAGTTACAGGGCAAAATTGGCAGCAGAATCTTAGATAATTTAAAGTCACATCATCCTGAACCACAGAGTCAACATTTTAATTTGTTGGTATATCTCAAGGAAAGGCCCAATGTGTCCTCATAAACAAGGGCAGAGCCCATTGCCTCTCATAGAGTCAACACCACAGAAACAGGCCCTTGACCAGGGCTGCCAGCTCTCACGCATTGAGCGTGAGAATCACGCACTTGGCCAAATTCTCATGCTCTCACACTGATCACAAATTTCTCACGCTCTGTCGTGAGAAATTCTGTGATCAACGAGAATTTCAAAACTCATATCAATGGTATGTGCAGTGGGTGTTGGAGAGCCGGGGCTGAGGGAGGGATGGATGCAGAAGCAGTGGCGGGGGCAGATGCGGAGAGGGAGCCGGGGCTGGCGAGTGTTTGCCGGGCTGGCGAGTCGCTCGCTGCAGCTCTGGCCATGGAGCAGCCTCAGTGCAAGAGTCCCGGGCCGTCGGAGGCGTCGGATGCGTTGCGCCGCTGCCGTTAAAGTGTCTGCCGAATTCGCCCAGGCGACCCTCATGGATCAGGCTGCGGTTCGGTGCATCCTGGAGGAATGGGCGGTGAATGAGTGTCACCCAGCGCAGCAATAAGGCCATGTCCTGCTCCCGGCGGCAGTCGGAATTTAAGGATTTGCAGGAAGCGGCTGACATGAGCTAGGTGAGCAAGCGGTAGGAGAGAGGTACATGGGCCGCGGAACCGGGGAGGCCCACTTTTTTGGCGAGACATGTTCCAATATCGCCGGCTTTGGACGTGGCAATGCTGTGCTCTGAGCAACCTGGTCGTGGGTGTTGGAGAGCCGGGACGGAGGGAGGGATGGAAGCAGAGGCGGGGGCAGATGCGGACGGGGAGCCAGGGCTGGCGAGTGTTTGCCGGGCTGGCGAGTGATTGCCGGGCTGGCGAGTGTTTGCCGGGCTGGCGAGTGTTTGCCGGGCTGGCGAGTGTTTGCCGGGCTGGCGAGTGATTGCCGGGCTGGCGAGTGTTTGCCGGGCTGGCGAGTCGCTTGCTGCAGCTCCGGCCATAGAGCAGATTCAGTGCAAGGGTCCCGGGCCGTCGGAGGTGTCGGAAGTGTTACGCCGCTGCTGTGAGAGTCTCTGTGCCAAATTCGCTCTGGTGACCGGCATGGATCAGTGCATCCTGGAGGACAACCAGTGGCAGCTGGAAGTAGGTACCAAGCAATGGGTAGAAGCGGTAAAAGATAGTGGCCTTCAAATGGGGGTGGTTGGAGAAAGCATCCTGCTTGCCTGCTAGATTTTACTTCGGAGTCACGTGAGTGACTTCATGAAGACCCCGCCAGCACGCATGTGCGACATATCGTCGCTCGCATTGCAACCGACAGGCTGGGAGGAGCACAGCTCCTCTACCGGCAACTTTAAAAAGATGACCCGCAGGTAAGTTTAGCTAACCTTGAGTTAGTTTTGGCGCTCTGTTTTCATTTTTTGTTACAGAGCACCTACGAATCGAGCATGGAGAAAGCTCGAGGTAAGAAAAGGGCTGCTTCCAGGCACCTCGGAGAAACATCAGCAGCCAAATACTCCGGAGCTGGGCATTGAACCTACGGCAGCCCCCGACTTCATACCGCTACAGTCCGGAGGTCCACCACGGACTGGCGGTAAGGCAGCGCGGAAGCCGGGCAGCCCCGTTCAATCGGCAGGCCCCCCGACTCTCCACCGCTACAGTCCGGAAGACCACCGCAGACTGGCGGTCAGGCCACTCGGAAGTGGGGCAGCCCTGTTGACTCAGCTGAGTCCGGGCATGACGACCTGCCGTTCGCAGATAGCGACAGCGATCATATTTCTTGCATGGAGCAGATGAGGGAGCAATTGCTCCAGAGGGACCTACTCCAATAGGAGTCTGGTCACCGTGGGCCTGCTCACAGGCCCACAGCAGCACCCTATTCAGGGCTGCCCAATGTCTCTCCCTCCTCGGAGGGGAGCGTCAGGAGGAAGGGCTGGGCTGACTTCAAAGAGGGGTTGACTGAAGAACCAAAATCGCTGGGGGTGCGAGAAGAGGAACTTCTGGGTATGGTATCCAAGTTTGCAAAACCATCCCAGAAAGGACAGGCAGCTGGCAGCGAGTATTAACTACTTAACTACGCACCAGCTGCAGGAGCAGGTAATGACCAATACTACAGGCAGATACCTTGCTACGGAGAACTGCGTGTCTCTGAACACGCCGACTGTCAACACCCCCATCTGGGGGAAAATAAGCCCCAGCACCAGGGCACAAGAAGTAAAGATGCAGAAAATTCTGAAACTGCTAACCGCAGGAATCACTGCGTTCGCCAGGTCTATCGATGGCACGGATATGACGGAGGAACAACAGGATGCGTTAGCCCTGTTTTGCAATGTGCAATTTGAAATTAATTGTTTCAGGAAGAGCACGATCCGTCCAACGCTCAACCCCAAATTTGCGGGGTTGTGCAAAGCCAGCAGTACACCACCGCCGAATTTGCTGTTTGGAGACAACCTGCCTAAACAGGTCCACGGCCTGGATGAGGAAGCTAAAGCAGTGGGCAGGATAAAGCCACCTTCCACCAACAGGTGGCCAGCATACCGGCGGCAGCATCCCTATGCAACCACCAACAAGCCCCGCTTCCACACAGACAGGATGGTGGGTGAAACTCCGAAGGTCGCACCATTTACGCAGAGGCCATGCCCCAGAGCGACCTTCGTGGAGGATGCGTCAACCTCACACCACAGCGCCTCCACCTCCCAAGAGCCAAGGACGGAAGAACACGACCAAACACCACCGGTAACCATGGAGGTAGGTGGGTCTGGTTGCCTTGGGAATACTGCATGTACACAAGTGGGGGGTGCATGGAGTTCCATAACTTCTGACCTCTTTATATTGCACAGTATTCAGGGATATAAAATTGAATTCATTAACAAACTCCTCCCACCAGTTCAACATGTACCTAGCCGGAAATTTGTGCTTTCTAAAAAAGAGAAAGTGGAAGGACATGCGGAACTATTTAGATTATATGCCAAGGGAGTAATAGAGAAAACTAAACATGAACCTCTTGAGTTTGTATCAAACATCTTCACCAAAACCCAAAAAGATGGCCGTATTATCATTCACTTAACCCAGCTGAATACTTTTGTGCAATATACCCACTTCAAAATGGAAACATTTGTAACTGCCAAACAACTAGTTTCCAGAGGGTACTTCATGGCCTGCATCGATCTAAAAGATGCACACTATTCAGTACCCATACATAAAGATCTCTGCAGATATTTGAAGTTTATCTGGATGGGGCAGCTATGGCAGTATAGAGCGCTGCCTGATGGATTAACAACAGCTCCCAGGTTATTTACCAAAATATTGAAACTGGCATTGGCGTCTTTACGAAAACAAAACCATATTGTCATGGCTTATCTTGATGACATCTTAATTGTGGGAAAAACCTTGGAATTGGCTAAATTAGCTGTGACAGCCACCAAGTTGCTATTTCAAAAGCTGGGTTTTATCATCCATCCAGATAAATCGAAGTTAATGCCCTCTGTCATAATAGACTATCTGGATTGACACAATTCACATGACTGTCACTTTGCCAAAAAACAACTTAATAGAGGCATGCAATAGCCTTGTTTGCACCAGCAAACCGACCATTCGGCACGCGGCCAGGGTAATCGGGAAACTTGTAGCTACACATTATGGACCGTTACATTATCAAAATTTACAAAGAGCCAAAATCTCAGCACTCAAATCTCATGCTGGTCATTTTGACAGGCCTGTGCAGCTACCAGCCAAAGCAAAATTCGAACTGCAATGGTGGATTGGCAACATTCGACATTGATTTAATCCCATCACAGTTACAAATCCTTCAGCCGTGTTACAAACTGACGCCTGCGCTCATGGTTGGGGAGCTACCGATACCACCTCCAGTTGTGGCGGTAGATAGAATTCGCACAAATCTACATTACTTCAGGCGCGAGGTATAAACTATTTAGAAATGTTGGGAGCGTTTCACGGGCTACGGGCCTTCTGTGCAGACATGCATCAGCTGCATGTTCATCTACAAATAGACAACACCACAGATGTAAAATCATATGGGTGGTATCAAGTCGATATCTTGTGATGAATTGGCAAACACAATTTGGCACTGGTGCATTGAAAGAAACATTTGGATTTCAGCTACTTACCTTCCGGGTAAGCTCAATACAGTGGCGGGCACCAGGTCATGCATATTCAATGACAACACCGAATGGATGTTGAACCACCAGGTATTTACTGACATTATAGCTCAGTATGGAACGCCGGACATCGACCTTTTTGCGTCTAGACTTAACCATCAGATACCAACATATGTTGCATGGGAACCAGACCCTGGGGCAGTAGCGATGGACGCTTTCTCGCTACATTGGGGGAATTTGTTTTTCTATGCATTCCCCCCTTTCTGCCTCATCAGTCGGAAAATCCAGTTAGATTCCGCATCAGGGATACTGATAGTACCCGACTGGCCTACACAGCCATGGTTCCCGGTGGTCCTCGACATGGTAAAGGAACCGTGTCTTCCAGTTCCCAACAGCCCGAACCTCCCGATTCATCCCGTAACAGGGGAAAATCATCCGTGCCGTGGTCGCATGAACCTGTTGGCTTGCAGGTTCTGAAAAGACCACTCCTGGAATTCGGGCTGTCGAACAAGACCATGGACATCATCATGGCGTCGTGCAGAGAGTCCACAAGGAGACACTACCTTACCCATGTTAAGAAATGGGAGGTATTTTGTTCCAGGACTGGTACCACTTACAACTCTGCGACCATCACGGACGTACTGGAATTCCTGGCGGGCCTTCACTATGATGGGGGCCTCAGTTACAGTGCCATCAACAGCGCGAGGAGTGCTTTGTCATCCTATCTCAGCTTGGAGTGGGATCCCATTCTTTGGTGTCCAAACTAATGAGGGGTATCTTTAATTCTAACCCTCCCAGGCCACGATACATGCTAACCTGGGATATCGGACTGGTCTTGTCCCTACTCAGGGGTTGGGCACCAGTCTCGATACTCCCATTGGCTAAGCTCACCTACAAAGTGGTGATGCTGATGGCACCCATCACTGCACAACGGGTCCAGACCCTTCACAAATTAAAATTGGATAAAATGGTATCAACTCCTACCAAAGTAACCTTCTTTGTCAATGAGCTACTAAAACATCACAGACCAGGGTCATCCGGTCCAAAATTGGAGTTCTTGGCCTATCCTGTAGATAGACGCCTTTGTATATCCACCCACCTTTGGCACTATTTAGATGTCACCAAAAGTATCAGGGGTACGGAAGTGGGTCTTTTAATCAGTTTTAAATGCCCTCACCATAGGGTAACTGTTCAGACTATTTCCAAGTGGCTCAGGGTGGTGTTGGGTGCAGCAGGGGTAGACACTGACGTTTTAAAATCTCATTCTACCAGGGCTGCGTCCACATAAGTGGCGAGGATCATGGAAGTTCCCATGGACCACATCCTCGCAACAGCGGGTTGGTCCAATGAGGTTACCTTTCAACTGTTTTATAATAAACCTGTGGCCACACCCGCAACGTTTGCAGACACTATTTAAAATTCTGTTTCTCAACTCCCCGAAGTTAGGGGTTTATTGTTTGTTTGTCAATAAATACATTATTGTTTTTCAGCTCTGTTTCAAGTCTGAAATATGTTAACATACTTCCTCCATTAATCATTATGGCAGTGTGTGAGCATGGACTCGTTTCCAGGGCATGAAATCACAGAGCTTTGAAATCTTCACAAAGTCATTCACGTGACTCCGAAGTAAAATAGTAAGATTAAATGAGAACTTACCAGTTTGAAGTTTGATCCTTATTTTATGACGATGATGGATTTTGTGCCCTTCGCTCCCAACCCTCTATCATAAGGTCAACTGGTATGTTAGTTCTCTTAATCTTACTATCTCCAGTCAATACTTCTAACTGTGATTTCATACCGCTGCTTTGAAGAATGTCATGCATGTGTGCTGGCGGGGTCTTCACGAAATCCCTCATCGTAACTCCTCATAAAATAACGATCAAACTTCAAACTGGTAAGTTCTCATTTAATCTTACTATTTTCACTTACTGTAACTGCAGGAGATATTTTCCCGATGTTGGGGGTCCAGAACCAGGGGCCACACACAGTTTAAGAATAAGGGGTCAGCCATTTAGGACTGAGATGAGGACAAACTTTCTTCCCCCAGAGTTGTGAATCTGTCGAATTCTCTGCCACAGAAGGCAGTGGAGGCCAATTCGCTGGATATTTTCAAGAGAGTTACATTTTGCTCTTGGGGCTAGCTAAATCAAGGGCTATGGGGAAAAAAACAAGAAAGAGGTACTGATTTTAGATGAACAGCCACGATCATATTGAATGGCAGTGTTGGCTCGAAGGGCCAAATGGCCTATTCCTGCACCTATTTTCTATGTTTCTATGCTTGAGTATATGGCAAGTCTCAACCACAAGAGTTTGAAGCATTCATGCATGGTGGAGGTATAATGTAGTCATAGAGTGATTACATCCTCAACTATCTCCTCGGGCAGCTTGTTCCATACACCCACAACCCTTTGTGTGGAAAAAATAACCCCTTAAAAAGTTACCTCTTAAAAATACTTTAAACAAAAAACATTGAAATCATACTTCTACAATGCACTAAAACATGATTTTAATACATAAATTTTCAAAAAGCACCCCCCTCCCACACCTTCCCCCCACACGGTCACTACACTGTCTCACCAGGTACCCCCAAGGCCATTGATCAGTGATCACTCAGCCCCCCCACTTTCAAAAATGCTTTGGGGGCCCCTGGTTCAGATGGAGAACACTGCCAGATGTGAGCAGGGAACTGAGGCCAGTTGTCCGCGATGTCTGGATCCCAATCCTCAGCGCTTCGTGTTTCGCAGTTGGCTAATGTTATTGATTTGTAATTAGTCTGATTTGTAATTAGTTGACAAAAACTTAATTTATTAATCCAGAATATCCAGGGGGGTGGGATAAGTGTAATATTAAAATGATATGCAAGGTGTCAGGCTGTTTGTCACAATATATAGCCCCGATAACCCATTATTTTCTTCAGATAAATATTGGGAAGGTAGCACTTTATCATTTGACACTCAACTATTATGTTTGTTTACCTCACTGACTATTTCTTAACCCCCCACCCCCCAAAGGTTAAATAGAAATGTCCCCAATCTTGTTGTTTTGTTAATTGAACACGTAGATGAACATCCTCAAGGAGTGTAATCAGATGGAAACTGATTCAGATGTGATGTTTAAGAGCTGGTTCAAAGTAGGGGCATACTTTAAAGGAGTGACAGAGATACTTGCAGGGCAATGTGTGAGGAGGTTATTATTTGTCTTTAGTTTTACCTTGAACCAGGACATCTGAAAATTCAAAGTTTAATATAGTAATTGTGCTGATACTGACTCCAACCAACCACATAATGAATATCATCCATTCTGGAGATTTTATTTTTCTGATGCCATTTAATCTTCACTTGGATTTCAATCACTTCAATGTAAAAGTAATAGGGAATGGGGAGCATTGGATCAAAAATTTGCCCTCAGTACATATTAACTGGTAATATAATAATGTATGCACGTTGGTAGGTGCAATCAAAACAAAGATCATTTTATCATTGTTGTGTTATGAATACCACAGAAAATATTATGTACTGTCAAGATCACATTAAATAGAATATTATTGCGTAAATATATATTGTTATTGGACTTTGCATTTCGGAAAAGTCCCAGCTGAGAGGAAGACAGCTAAATACTGAAAATATTGGGGGTGAAAATGACTTCAGGACAGTTTGTTAAGAAAATGAAGGAAATTGTAACAGAATACATACAGCTGAATGAGTATAATTTTATGGATGAGAAATTGTGTTCAACCAATTGATGACTTCTTTGACAAAATAACTAGCATGTTAGATAACAAGGAAGCCAATGGATGTAGCAAATTTTGTTATACAAAATGTTGTTATACAGAATTTGATCCATGAAGTGCCCCATAAAAGATTACCGCATTAGATAAGCACCTGTGGACTTGAACATAATAGGTTAAGTCCAGGGGGTCAGATATGCGGCTTTATGTGTGGGCCAGATATATTGCCAGTGCAGAGGGGCTAGGGGCAAGGCCAAGTGTGCATCCAGAGTCAAGGTTTGGAATAGTACTAGGTGTGCAGTCAAAGCTGGGACAATGGGAGTGTTCAGCACTGGGAACCTAAGCAGGTAAGCAGCTATTATCAGGGTAGAATAGGGGGACAGGTGTAATGCTGGACTCAGGGTCAGGAATGAGAGAAGCTATGTAACTGGAGTCAGGGTCAGTAGTAGTACCAGGTGTGCAGTGAGACCCATGTTGGTCAACATGGGCCAAGTGCTTGATTATAATCTGATTTCCATACATGAATACACTAAGATCATTCATGTGCTGCGCCTGATGATCAGAGCCTGGCTCTACTGTGGAATGTAATTAGGAATGTAATTTAGCCTAACCTTATTCATAGCTAATCCAATTTAAAGCATAAATATTGCATTCAAGTGCAGGTTAAAAGACTAGCTACAGTATGCACCAGATTGCACAATTTCAAGATGAAAAATGCAAAAGCTCCGTACCAATGGGAGGGGGGGGGGGGCACCCCCCTCCCCTCGGTCACTACACTCCCTCGGGCTTGGTCTCTCACAATTTCTCACCCCCAACTATCACCCAATGTTGCCAGCCCTGCCTTGACCCAACTCATCCATGTGACCAAGATGCTCCATTTAAGTAAGGAAAGCATGCTTTGAAATTCATCACTGGTCAGTAGTCACATTAGAAATGTATACTTCCCCCCCCCCCCCCAAACTATTTCATTCACATCAATGTACATCAGAACCATATGCCCTCAGGTTCTACCCCATCAACCCTTTTCAAAACATCTCAACCAGAGTAACCCATTAATTTTCTTTACGCAAGGCAATACAAGCAAATCTGCCTTTGCAATTTAACCCTCTAAGGCCTGATCTGATCCTGGTGAATCTGCACAGTCTCCTGCTCCAAACCTCCACCAAGGTAAACAAGCAAGGTCCAGAGTCCACCCATTGTGAGGTGCAGCATGTCCAAACATATTAGTATCAAGATTACCTGGAAAAAATAATTCAACAGTTTCATCTTCTGCAGCTCTGGGCTGTTGTCCCAGACACACACATCACTTCCCCCCTCTCGGCACTTCCTGAAGACACTGGGGAACTGGGCCATGTGGAAGGCATCCTGCTGTGGGATGGTACCTTGAAGTATTGGCGCCCATGGATCCCACAACACCATGGGCTTCGCTGAACCATCTACATATTGGTGCGGCAACAGGTGGGACCTCAGCCGCCGTGCCACCACCGGCTGGCTGATGTTGAGGCCCAGGATCCGGTCCAGGTGAAAAGCAGAGACTTCCCACAGGTCACTCAGCTCCTTCACTAATCCGCAGGCTCCCGCTCGGCACTGCTCTCTGCTGCCCTCTACAGGGAGGGAATTATTCATACTCAGCAGCACACGGACTGTCTCCTCTCCCCTAGTGTGGTACCCAGCCTTTAGCACAATTCCTCCAGCCAGGAGCTTCACCAGCTCTAGGTCCCTTCGGCTGAACCAGGTGAGGGGTTTGCTTGAATCAGCTCCATGCAGGAAATCAGTGGAATGGAATCCATCAAACCAGAGGCAGTCCTCGCTAGTTTTTGCTGGTTTCTTTCTCTTCTCCCCATTGAGATTTATCTGTGATGCTGCACCATTGTTTCTCGCTGGTTTCTGACCAGTCCCCTTATCCAGACCATGTTCTGCACCCTCTACGATTTCATTGTCCTCTCCCAACCATTTCACGCTGCCAATGCCGTTGGGCTTTCTAACAGGTCGTATATTCTTAATCTTGTGACGTAGGTTTGATTCAATGATCTGAACAGATTCCACAAAGTGCCCTGACTTGTAGAGTCTCGAGTGCTGGAAACTGCTGTGACGGGCACTCCTGCCCCTCAGCCTGTTTGCTCTTGTATGAAGCTGCTCATCAGCCTGAATGCGCATCTTGTTGTCCATGGCCACTGCGTTCATATAATGCACTTGCATCGTACAAAGCAAAAGAGACACAGATCCAAGAAAGCAGGCACATATAAACGCAGTTTTCTTGTGTCGTCTCACACCTCTCATTGTCAGGGAAAAGGCAATCATGCGGAAAAAGTGTGCAACTCTTGATTTTTGTGATCATGCAAGTCCAGGAAGCGTTAATATGGCATTAAGGATCTTTTCATTCAGTTTGTCGTTTCACTATGGGTGTCTACTTGGTTCAATAGAGCAGCCGGTGCTGAATCCAGAGTAAAGAATATTTGGGAGTTCTTAAAAGGCAATGAATGCCCTAATTAAGTAGTTTAGATGTGCTTTATATATAGATAATGAATGGTTGGGAGTTGGTGCACAGTTGAGATCTCACTCAAGGGGTTCAGATGTTGTCCCAAACTACAAAAATAAAACGCACAGATTTTAAAATTTCTGTTCAAGTTGCAGATGATGGTTGAAAATACATTCCGAGTAGCTTCAGTCAGCATAAGCATTTCAGTTTTAAATGGGGCTTTAGTCTTTCCTCCAGCAGCTCCGATCAGCAGGATGTACGCACTGTTTGATGGTACTTTGTTATGTGATGTATCTATTCATCTGTGGGACTTTAGATTATGAAAAAGGGTTTATACTTTACACAACAAAGTACCATAAAATATACACAATTACATTATTTTTATGATACTTTACATAAGTGTGAAGAATACATTGTTTTTGTGGAAGCTTATATCTGAGTGCTGTGTAGTTTTTTTTCTTAGTATAGAGATGCAGTGTGGAAACAGGCCCTTCAGTCCACTGAGTCATCGCCGACCAGCGATCCCGTCACACTGACACTATCCTACACACACAATTTTACTAAGCCAATTAACCTATTAATCTGTACGTCTTTGGAGTGTGGGAGGAAATTGGTTCTCCCAGAGAAAACGATTGCAGGTCATGGGGAGAACGTACAAACTCCATACAGACAGCACCCATAGTCAGGGATTGAAAGCGGGTCTCTGACCCTGTAAGGCAGCAACTCTACTGCTGACCACCGTGCCGTCCCAAGGTATATGTTTTTATGGTGTGTTTGCTACAAAGGAACAGGAACTAAAAGGATGTTTAGTGTGACTCAATGTAAAAATGAGCCACAGCGAGTTGTAAGCTCACTCCAATGGTAATTAAAGGAGTGCGGTGCCATTAGGTTGAAACCACAATTGTCCTGAATCCACTTCTAACAAAGGCTGGCAACGGCAGCTACAATTAATTATCCTTTTTGAGGACAAAAGTGGGCTTCTTTATACATATTGAAAATAAAAATCATTACCACGTGAAGTGACAAATGGAATTTGTGACAAAAGTCACTGCTTGTCCATCTGATGGGCGATTACATTCTCTGTCACGTCAAACGCATCACTAACACTCAATACCAAACTGAGCTGGGAAGAAGTGGAAAAGGACTAACTTTCTATACTAGCACAGACAGCTCAGCTTACCTGTAAAAGAGTTCAATCTTCTGTCTTGTGAATTGAGCTGTGTATTCTCATCACCACCGTCTGAGAGTTTGGAATTCAAGCTGACATCTTTTAAGAGATGGGCTTGAGGAATTCAGTAATCTCCACTGATCGTGTCCCTACCTCTTACCATTCCATTAGTTTGTGCTGCTGAACATTTCGGAAAATTTCGAAAGGCTCCGGCTAAATAAGTCGACTTTAATGATGATGGAGGAGGAGTGGTTTACTTTCTTTTGATGCAATTGAATCCTGTCCAAGTCCACACATCATTAGAAACAGCATGGCACGTTTCAACATGAGGCCACAAGGAGACTTCCAGCCAGTTATTTAACCTACAGGGGCATTCAGATAATGAACTGAAAACATTACGCTGGAGAAATTATTGATACAAAACATTTTAATGTTTAGTAACAAATTTCATTTCAAACTTTTGTTCACATCAGTTACCAAGAGAGTACAGGTCTAGAACCCACCTCTGTATAAATTGCTTTCATATCACTGGAAGTGAAACTCAGGTACTTCCGACTGTGTGATTCTCAGCTGTATAGCAAGTTGAAACCCGATTCACATCCTGTCATGGGCTTGTCGCACTTAGACGACTCTTTAGGCGACTGCCAGGGACTAGTTTTAATAGAATTCACCTGACACCTGGCGACAGCCTATGACAGCACCTATGACAACCTAAGACAGCACCTACATCAAGCTACGACAGCAAAAATTGTTGCCACTGTCCCCAAAAATGTTTCAACAAGTTGAACATTTTGCGGCAGTTGCCTGTAGTCGCCCAAAAAAATCACCTGCGTGGGACAGGCCCATTAGAATATTGTTTTCTGGTGGTGGAAGAAACTGCGAATGGGGGAAACTTTGGCTGCTTTCTCTTCCTTAGTTCTAGCAAATGTCCATGCTCTTGAGGTCCATTTATCGAAGGATTATCTGCTTCAAAAGAACTGATTACTTTTCCAGATTAGTACAGCCATGTTAGTTGATTTTCTGGGTGACATACTAGGAGGAGGTTAACGGTTCATAAAACAAAACGGAACAGACTATTTTGAACCCTCTAACACCATGGATCCATGACCCATACAGTCCCACAGGGGCACAGAACAATGCAAGCCAGAACCACTTGTGTCAAATTCCACTTCATGCCATGTTACCTTGTGACTTGGCAAGTGTTATCTACCCACTAATTGAAGGCGTGATTACGCTTGCAAACTTATGGCATTCATTCCGAACTAATTCAGCCAAATCAATTTTTTGTACAATTACGTAGACAAGCACGTACAAACAGGCAACAAAATTATTAGCCAGAAAATGATCATCGGGATTCACGTCTCGGCTAATGATACTGTGCCATTATTCTGTTGATACATATTCTAACGTTAACCACCACTGCCTTTGCCAGAGCAAGCATCATTTGGATAAGAATTATAATCATTTGAACAGTAACAGAACCCTTTCTTTTATAAACCTTGCTTTTTCTGGTGCCTCACAGTAGACGTCGAACTAACTGTGGCACTAATTAACTTAGAACTTGTTACATTCACTTACTATTACGGAAGCATAGCTTTGAGGCACAGCAAAGATGACAACATAGAGACCAACAGCAAACAGAGCACCTCACTCTGATTCACCCACGATAGAAACCCTGTAACGTCCCAGTTTTCTATCTGATTTATCGGTCAACATCGGCTATGTAGAGCGGAGGCAAGTATCCATACTTGTAGCACCAGATGTCAAAAGGGATTGTTGAATTTTTCAGAAGGCAGCCCTCATGAAGATAGTAAATTATGTAAGTAAGTAAGTAATTTTTATTTATATAGCACTTTTTAAATCAAATCACGAAGCCAAAGTGCTTTACATGGAAGAGATTAGATTTCACTACATCCATATAATATAAAAAAGAAAAAAAGACACAGCGCACTATAGGATTCAACATGAAACGTCCCCCCACAGCAGAATCCACTGTGAGGGAAGGCACCAAAAAGTCCAGTCCTCCTCATTTGTGGCCTCCTCAGCCGTCCGATGTTTTCAGGCCCTCTTTGCCGGGAAGCTGGATCTCCAGCGTCGGGTGAACATTCCTATGTATCTTTACTTTTTTCCCAGTTTAAAGATTAATAACCCAGAAGAACAGAAGTGCTAGCATTTCCCTCCTAAACTGTTAGGAAGTTTGTTATCCCTGTACTTCCATAGTGTATTTATATAAAATGACATACTTATTAGACGGGATGTATTATATCTTGCTTGCAATGCTAACAATAACTAGAATGGTCAGTGTAGAGTGGCAACCTGCAGGAATGACATGCATGTGATTCAGCTGTGAAATGTTCATAAGTTAAGGGAGCAGAATTAGGTTATTCAGCCCATCAAGTCTACCGTGCTATGCAATCATGGTTGATCTATCTTTCCCTCACAACCCCATTCTCCTGTCTTCTCCCCATCTTTCTCTCTCAACCCCATTCTCCTGCCTTCTCCCCATCTTTCTCTCTCAACCCCATTCTTCCCATAACCCGACACCCGTACTAATCGGGAAACTTGTTTAATCCGAAGATGGAGACAAAAAGTTGGAGTAATTCAGCGGGACAGGCAGCATCTCTGGAGAGAAGGAATGGGTGACGTTTCAGGGCTTGGCCCTTCTGCAGAAGCCTCCAGAGATGCTGCCTGTCCCGCTGAGTTACTCCAGCTTTTTGTGTCTATCTTCTAATCAAGAATTTGGCAATCTCCATTTTAAAAATATCGATTGACTTGGCCACAACCATGATGTTCCGCTTCTTAATAAACCATTATTATAAATTGATCATTTTTATCAGATATTACAAATTTGCAATGAGGCCAGGATAAAACACACGGGAGAAAGCAAAGGTTCTTACCTGTGTGTTAAGCAGAAGGCTTAGGACCAGTTGTAGTGACGCATTGTTATTCCTACAGCCTCAGTTTTGTAAGCACAGTAATGATAGTGGTCATACCCTTGTGTTCAGTGAAACAGTGTTCAGGCAAAGGTCGTGTGAGGAGCACAGATTGTTGGCAGCCACATACATAGACCACATAATACCATCATTGCCACATGGAAGCGGAGGGGAAGGAACTATAGTCCAAAACAGTAAAGCAGTTAACAGGGCTCCTGGCAGTTCTTGCAGGAATTACATACAAAGAGACAGGGTTGGCAGTTCAGAGGGTCATTGAATAACAGTTACTGAAACAGCAGGAAACACTTGCATGCCACGTCATCACTTTTGGTGTCGATGAGATCGGAATAAGAAAACAAAATAGCCACTTTGTTTTTTAATAATGAAAGGCAAGGAACTTTCAACGAGGGTTTAGAGTTCTTTCTTCATTTATAGAGCGCATGGAGATGTTTTAATGGTTTTCGAGATTCGGATTGAAGCACAGGAAAGGCTTAAGTACTCGGCAAAGTAATTCAAGCAAAGAAGAAAGTGATCTACTTAATTGAAATTGGTCCTGTGGTATACAAAATGCTAACCAGTTTAATCGCACTTCAAAAAGTAATGGATTTTTTCATTTGCAGAATGGTGAAGAAAGTACAGGAGCATTCAAGCCCATAAACTTACAGAAAATGTAAGTTCAGAACAAAATCATTCGAATAGTGAATTAATCATTAACTCTATTGTAATTTTGAAGAATCATACATTATATGGCCACCACCAACATGATCCCAACACATCTTCCCTATTCCTTCCCCCTCTGCATTTCACAGGGTCTGCTCACTAGTGACTCCCTGTCCACTCTTGTGTTCCCACTCCCCAAACCACGACACCTTCCCATAAAACTGGAGGGGATGCAGCACCTGTCCATTCTCCTCTTCCAATCCCACCATCCTGGGATCAAAACAATCATTCCAGGTGAAAGAGCAAAGCACTTGCACTTCTTCTAATCTAGTCCATTACATTTGGTGTTCACGATGTGACCTCCCCTACAATTGAGAAATCAAGTGTAGATGATCGCTTTGCAGAGCACCTGTTCTTGGTCTGCAGGGGTAATCCCGAGCTTCCTGCTTGCATGCCATCTAATTCTCGATCCCACTCCTATCTGCCACAGCGAGGCCCAACATAGACGAGAGGAACAACATCTTATCTTCCATCTTGGCTTGTTGCAACTGTCTGGAATGAACAACGAATTGTCCAATTTAAGGCAAACTGCTCTCCCATCTCTTCCATTATAATTTTATGTCCTTTACCCAATCTGTTCCTTGACAATGACCAGCACTCATGGTCTGTGCCATGTTACCTGTCTCTCTCCATGCAGTCTTTGTTTGTCTTACACTTCAGTCCTCCTCCAACATTGCTTTGAAACTGTCAACTGTCCACTCTTCCCCATTAATTGACCCACATGTGGCACAGCTGGTAGAGGTTAATGACATTCTTTCAAAAGCATGGCCAGGCACGGTCAGCACAATGGCTGGAGCTGATGTCTCACAACGCCAGAGACCCAGATTCGATCCTGACGTCGGGTGCAGCCTGTGTGGAGTTTGCACGTTCTCCCTGTGGGTTTCCGCTGAGTTCCTCCCGCATCCCAAAGACGTGCAGGTTTGTAAGTTAATTGAGCTCTGTAAATTGCCCCCCAGTATGCAGTAAGTGGATGTGAAAGTGGGATAACATTGAAACAGTGTGAACGAGTGATGGATGGGCAGCGTGGATTTAGTGGACCGATGGGCCTATATCCATGTTGTGGAACTAACACTAAAATTCCTCTTTCCACAGGTGCTGCTTGACAAGCCGAGTTCTTCCATCATTCCTGTTTTTGGTTCAGATTCGATTGCAATTTTATTGGTTTTCCCTGTACTACATTACATCTTTAATGAGTTTCCCCTCCCCTTCCCAGCTCTCCCACATCCTACTGTATCCGCCTCTTCCTTTCTTCTCCCCCCCCCCCCACTTCCACATCAGTCTGAAGAAGGGTATCGACCCGAAACGTCACCCATTCCTTCGCTCCATAGATGCTGCCTTACCCGCTGAGTTTCTCCAGCATTTTTGTCTACCTTAGTGTTTAAGACCTGATGGTTATAGCAGGGCTGTCAACATTGGGTGAGAGTTGAGAGTGAGAAATTGCGAGGGAGCGTAGCGACCGAGGGGGGGAAGGGTGTGGGAGGGGGGTGTCCCCCCTTCCTAGGTTGGGAGTTTTTGCATTTTTCAGCTTGAAATTATGCAATCTGGTGTATACTGTAGCGTGTATTTTAACCTACACTTGAATGCAACATTTATGCTTTAAATTGCATTAGGTATGAATAAGGGTAGGCTAAATTACATTCCTAATTACATTCCACAGTCTCTGATCAACAGGTGCAGCACATGAATGAGCTTAGTATATTCATGTATGGAAATCAGATTATAATTCACGCTGTTATGCATATATATAGATTAAAAAACAGAGAAACAATGCAAGAGTCAGACTTCCACCACTTTTCTGCACAAATAAATCAATTAACCTTACCCTTTGACTATACAAAACAAGACAAAAATAATGCCACATATTCAATCGTATATGGTTCAATGAAATTAATATATATATGTAAAACATATATATGGATACAGGCCCTTCAGCCCACTGTCCACACCGACCAGCAATCTACCATACACCAGTTCCATCCTACATGCCAGGCCTGATTAAGTTTAAGAAAATCCATGATAGTATTCAAGGCTATAAGGTGCATATCTGCATTAAACCAGGGTGAAACCTATTTATTACAAGCCATAAAACAAATTTGAAAAGTATGAACAAAGTATGAAGTAAGTTTTCTATGTAAACTTAGGCTTGCCTCATCGTAAGCAGAACTAAATGTTGCTCAGAGTAGCCAAAACACTTAACACTCAATATGTACAAGGGATTTTATACTTATACACCAAGCACCCATTTAATGTTAATCACACCTAAAAGTCTTCCAAGCCACGATGAACAAGAATTTAACGTGACATGAATCACTGCTTATGTAATGGGAAGGATGTTTTCATTGCAATGCACGCTCTAGAAAAGAAAAATCACAAATTCCAGCAGGGGTGCCGAAGCAATTATACAGGCGTGACATGAAATTAAAAAGTGGACTTTTATTCCATGTGAAGTGGTTTACCTTGGCTTGCTTGGTTTGCAACCTGTAAAAGGAACAGTATAAGTAAAATTAAAGGTTCTGAAACTTGAACTGAGGTAATTCTTGAGAATTGTGCAGTATTACGCTTGTGTAATCAGATTGAAATGTATTAATTGGTGGGGAGTTTGTGGACTTGGTGAAAAGATGTAGAGCATAGGTACAATATGTTTAATGTACAGTTGAATAATAAAGCTCTTACTGTCCATTACAACATCAGCTGTCAATTAATATTAGCGTGTGAAATGTTTACAACGGTATCAGACTACTAAACAATGCTCACAAGTTTGAATTACAAATTAGCTATTCTACCTATAATAGTATTATTTTCTCAAAAGTAAACTTGGACACATGGAAGGACTTTAGTTGGATACTTTCATGGTCAATCCACAAAATGGCCTACATCGCAAAGCTCCATTGGGAAAAATTCACCATTGTTTCAACTCAATGGATAATTCATCAAAGCCATTATATAATTACTGATGGATGCACTATACTTATCATTTTGCATCTGAACTTGTAATTTTATGTTACTTGTGAAGGTGTGGCATTGAAGTTCGCCATTAATTTCTTCAAAAGAGAAATCTATTACTTAACAGCATTGATTTACATAGGGCCCAAGTCCATAACTCGCTGAAAGTGGCAACACAAGTAGATACAGTGATAAAGAAAGCTTATGGTATGCTTGCCTTCATTTGTCAGAATATTGGGTATAAGAGTCAAGAATTTATGATGCAGTTATATAAGACTTTGGTTAGGCGGCATTTGTAAAAGTACACCTTTAGTCCAATTTCAATTGGGAGGATTATTTTTTTCAACCCTTCATTTGCTTGTTGAGTACTCAAGATTATGACAATCTGGAATACTCAGACCTCAATGCAGACAGGAGTAACAATACAATGGCTGGACTGCCTCATGACAGCTCAGACATGGAGGATGTGAAAGTACCATTGTGTACCCCAGCTAAAGCAAGCCAAACACAAATTTGAGGAACAGCACCTCATATTTTGCTTGGGTAGCTTACATCCTAGTGGTATGAGCACTGACTTCTCTAACTTCAAGTAACCCTGGCATCCCCTCTCTCTCCGTCCCTCCCCCACCCTAGTCTTCATACTAGTTTCACTGTCTTGCTGAATTTCATTGTCTGTATAACTCGTTATCATCTAGAGCACAGCCAACAATGGACTGTTTCCTTGATCATCACAAACTTAAAAAGATCCAGTTATGTGCTATGCATATGAAGGTACTCTTCTTCAATACAATTCTTTGCTGGAATGCTGCACAGATGAAGAACTGAGCCCACGAAAGTTCCACAAGGTTAATTATCTGGCAATCAAGGGAGCGTTTGCAATACCGAGATGTCTAGATTTCCTGTGGATGGTCACTATCTTTTTCCACAGAGTAGGTGGAAGTAAATCTAGAGGGTATAATGTTTAAGATAATAGTAGAAAGATTTAAAAGAGACCTGAAGGACAGGTTTTTCACACAGATGGTGGATATATTGAATGCGTACAATTAAAATGTGTAAAAGACATTTGGAGAGGTAAATAGACAAGAATGGTTCAGAGGAATGGGCTAAACTTAGGCAAGTGGGACAAGATCAGATAGACACCTCGGTCAGCATGGACGATTTGGGCCAAAGGGCCTATTTTCATGCTGTGTAACTCTATGATCAAAGATATTGACCAAGTTACAAATGGAACATGCTGGCACACGAACAGTGAAGGTAATTGCTCACAGTTTGGTAAACAGATCAAGTTCGGATTCTGATCCAGAGAAGCTGATGAGTCAAAGTACTTACTGTCAAAAAAATGCATATCGACACGCCTGAACAGCTTGCAAGAATAATCAAGGCTGAGAAAATCTGAGGCTGCGAAAACCTGTTCTAGAAATGCATACAAAGTTTAGTGTTTATTGGTAGTCATTACAAGTGGTTGTAAATTAAACCTATGGGACCTACCTAACATGGAACTACTTCGCTGTGTCTGCCCTCTTTGGCAACAGTCAAAGCTTTGCTTTAGGTAGATCAATAATGTGGTGAGGCAGAATGGTTTCAAGCATACCTTCGTACCTTTTATGCCCAGCTTCCAATAGGTGCCCAAAACCCCTTAACGAAGCAGGTAGTGTAAGGATTTTTTAAATGAAACCTCTGTTGGAATATTGAACTACTTCACACACGACACTGTAGGGTGCACCCTAGCAGAATTTCCATTGAAAGAATATTTATGATGGAGAATACATTTTACTGATGTGCTTGAACAGAAAGAAGAATGGACCAGATTGTTCCAATACTAACCAGTTGTGTAGAGGGATGAAAAGCGGTAGCAGTTTAAGATGGTGGCTCTCCTCCTCCTTCTCAAAGAGGAGTTAGAAAACGGACTTAAATGTTGGTCTTATCAACAATGCACAGATTCTCAATGATTAAAAAAGGTGACAATATTGATTGGATACCTCCACCAACTGTAGCCATGATGTGCGGAATTACCCCCTACACTGTTGCAACGTTCAATGATGCTGACATGAATAGAAGGGCAAGATCAAAGATCCTATAGCGAGCAAGATAGATCACTCGACGAAAAAGACGTAGTGCGGTCATGGGCAGATTCATGGGTAATCTTCGGCCCCAATTCCGTAACCGGCCTCTGTCTCTGCACCAAAGATCCCATAGGATACTAGTGCGGAGACGGAAGCCGGTTACGGAAACATCCTCGTAAAAATAAAAGTTATTTGGTAAAAATCTTCTCCTCATTTTCAGAATTTTAATTTATTAACACAAACTGTTCCCCCGCAACGTTGATTACACTGCGGGTCGGGTGGGATTACGGAAATGGATGAAAAAAAGGCCCACGTTCCACCCCGTTGCGCACTACACGTCAGACCATTGCATTTAGAAGGAGTGATCTATCTTGCTCCGCTATAGGATCTTTGGGCAAGATTACTTCCTGATGCAGCCAAATTGTGGTTTAACACAACCAGGCATTAATAAAAGCCACACTTTAATTTCAGTGAAGAGAGTCTCATGAAGAGACAGAGACAGACAGCCAAGCATGAAGGACAACAGCAAGGAAAGGGATAAAAACAGAAACTACGGCAAATCTCTGCAGGTCAAGGAGATTAGCGGAAAGAGAAACATTGTTTGTATTTCAGGTAAAAGAATATTCGGCTAAGTTAGTCCAACACAATCTACCTATCGGAACATTGCCAGGATTTGGGCTGGCATGGTGGCGCAGTGGTAGAGTTGCTGTCTTACAGCGCCAGACACCTGGGTTCGATCCTGACTATGGGAGCTGTCTGTAGGGAGTTAGGACGTTCTCCCCGTGACCTGCGTATTTTCTCCAGGTGCTCCGATTTCCTCCCACTCTCCAAAGACGTACAAGTTTGTAGGTTAATTGGGTTGGTATAAATGTCAATTGTTCCTAGTTTGGGTAGGATAGTGTTAATGTTTGGGGATCGCTGGTCGGTGCCGACTCGGTGGGCTGAAGGGCCTGTTTCCGCTCTGCATCTCTAAACTAAATTAAACTGAGATAGTCCTTGACCTTCTGTTCAAGTTTCACTGACTTCATCCCACGTTTTGGATTCTGGAAGTTTGGTCACGGCTAAGACTAATGGCCCTGAACTATCCTGAATGATCCATTTCTGCCTTCTAAAACCATTTACTATTCTCATTGGATTTAACTCAATCCAATTATTTGTTATGGGCATCGCCTCACTTATTCTTTTCACTCCCATCTCTTCCAGAGGTGCAGTTCCTTCAAGTATCTCCTCTCCATCCTTCGACAATATTCCGGGATAAATTCCTCTGAACTAAGAAATTTTCTACTTTTAGATACCTTGTTTGTTTTCATCAGAATTGTCTTTCATCCCTGATGTGCTGTCTATTAAATCTTCCACAGACTGCAAACCAAATCGATGTGCAGGACAGCAAGGACAATAGAAATGGAGACTTTAAAAAAAAAGAACTGATGGTGATGCACAGGAGTTTGCTGCTCTTCGAAGAAGAAGTGAGCATCACTGTGTAAGTCTTATCGAGCGAAAGCTCAGCAATGACTCGAGGGACTAGTGAAGTAATTATCACTCAGATTAATGACAAAAAAATTATAATTTCAAATTCTTGTTGTTATAACCATTATGCACATTGACTCATTTAAACTGCAAGCATGTACTTGTTAGAGTGAATAAGTACCAATACAAATTAATTAACTCACGTACAATAGTGGCGGGTGCCATTGTAATAAAAGAAGAATTTCAGATCTAATGCTTTGAGCCTGTATGAAAGATTGCCTCTAATATTAATATTCATTTTAAACCTTTCCATTGCCTTTTCTGTCCCTCTGGTCTTCCCGTGCTATCGAGTGAGTACCTTGTATCCATTAGGGTGGATGTGAAGATTGGTCCCTGGTCTCTGCAATGTTGCTCAGTGATTAATGCTGCCGAACATATGTAAACCACACCAGATCGCATTATAGAAACATAGAAACATAGAAATTAGGTGCAGTAGTAGGCCATTCGGCCCTTCGATCCTGCACCGCCATTCAATATGATCATGGCTGATCATCCAACTCAGTATCCTGTACCTGCCTTCTCTCCATACCCCCTGATCCCTTCAGCCACAAGGGCCACATCCAACTCCCTCTTAAATATGGCCAACGAACTGGCCTCAACTACCTTCTGTATTCCACAGATTCACCACTTTCTGTGTGAAAAACGATTTTCTCATCCCGGTCCTAAAAGACTTCCCCCTTATCCTTAAACTGTGACCCCTTGTCCTGGACTTCCCCAACATCGGGACCAATCTTCCTGCATCTAGCCTGTCCAACCCCTTAAGAATTTTGTAAGTCTCTATGAGATCACCCCTCAATCTTCTAAATTCCAGCGAGTACAAGCCAAGTCTATCCAGTCTTTCTTCATATGGAAGTCGTGCCATCCAATGATTTCACCACTTTCCAAATGCGCTGCTATCCCATCTTTAATAATTGACTCTAGCAGTTTCCCCACTACCGATGTTAGACTAACTGGTCTGTAATTCCCCGTTTTCTCTCTCCCTCCTTTTAAAAAGTGGGGTTACATTAGCTACCCTCCAATCCTCAGGAACTACTCCAGAATCTAAAGAGTTTTGAAAAATTATCACTAAGGCATCTGCTATTTCTGGGGCTACTTCCTTAAGTACCCTGGGATGCAGCCTATCTGGCCCTGGGGATTTATCGGCCTTTAATCCATTCAATTTACCCAACACCACTTTCCGGCTAACCTGGATTTCATTAATTTCCTCCATCTCATTTGACCCGCGACCCCCTGCTATTTCTGGCAAATTATTTATGTCTTCCTTAGTGAAGACAGAACCAGAGTAGTTATTCAATTGGTCTGCATGTCCTTGTTCCCCATGATCAATTCACCCGTTTCTGACTGCAAGGGACCTACATTTGTTTTAATAATCTTTTGCGCTTCACATATCGATAAAAACTTTTGCAGTCAGTTTTTATGTTTCCTGCCAGTTTTCTTTCATACTCCATTTTCCCTTTCCTAATTAAGCCCTTTGTCCTCCTCTGTTGGTCTCTGAATTTCTCCCAGTCCCCTGGTAGGCTGCTTTTTCTGGCTAATTTGTACTCTTCATCTTTTTCTTTGATACTATCCCTGATTTCCCTCGTTATCCACGGATGCGCCACCTTCCCTGATTTATTCTTTTGCCATACTGGGATGAACAATTGTTGTAGTTCATCCATGCAGTCTTTAAATGCCTTCCATTGCATATCCACCGTCAACCCTTCAAGAATCAATTGCCAGTCCATCTTGGGCAATTCACGTCTCATACCCTCAAAGTTACCTTTCTTTAAGTTCAGGACCCGTGTTTCTCAATTAACAATGTCACTCTCCATCCTAATGAAGAACTCAACCATATTATGGTCACTCTTGCCCAAGGGGCCACGTACAACAAGGCTGCTAACTAACCCTTTCACATTACTCAATATCCAGTCTAGAATAGCCTGCTCTCTCGTTGGTTCCTCCACATGTTGGTTTAGAAAACTATCCCGCATACATTCCAAGAAATCCTCTTCCTCAGCACCCCTGCCCATTTGATTCACCCAATCTATATGTTGATTGAAGTCACCCATTATAACGGTTTTACCTTCGCTGCACGCATTTCTAATTTCCTGTTTGATGCCATTCCCAACTCCATTACTACTGTTAGGTGGCCTGTACACAACACCCACTAGCGTTTTCTGCCCCTTAGTGTTTCGCAGCTCCACCCATATCGATTCCACATCCTCCAAGCTAATGTCATTCCTTTCTATTGCGTTAATCTCCTCTCTAACCAGCAACGCTACCCCACCTCCTTTTTCTCTCTGTCCATCCTTCCTGAATATTGAATATCCCTAGATATTCAGCTCCCAGCCTTGGTCACCCTGGAGCCATGTCTCCGTGATCCCAACTATATCATAATTATTAATAGCTATCTGCACATTCAACTCATCCACCTTATTACGAATGCTCCTCGCATTGAGACACAAAGCCTTCAGGCTTGTTTTTACAACACTCTTGGCCCTTTTACAATTATGTTGAAAAGTGGCCCATTTAGATTTTTGCCCTGGATTTGTTTTCCTGCCACTTTTCACCTCGCTACCTACCTTATCCTGCATTTGCCATTCAAAAGCAAACATGGTATATCCAAAGATAGACACAGAAAGTTGGAGTAACTCAGTGGGTCAGGCAGCATCTCTGGAGAAAAGGAATAAGTGACGTTTTAGGGCGAGACCCTTCTTCAGACTGAGAGTCAGGGGGAAGGGAAATGAGAGATACAGATGGCTCATAGAACCAATACGCATAGAAAGATATGCAAAAAGCATTGATGATCAAGAAAAGGTAAAGCCCACAATGGCTCATTGTTGGCTAGGGGCTAGAGTGATAAAACACACATGGCAATGGTAGCGAGTCTGGGTTAAAACATGGGCGTAGAGCTGGAGAGCAGGAAGAATCACAGAGGGGGTGCAGCGAGAGAGGGTGTTGCAGAACTCTCGTCAGAGAGAAGAGAAGAATTCAAAGTAGGCATACCTTGAGCAGATTTTGAAGTGGAGCAGACAAAATGTGTAGGAAGGAACTGTACATGCTGGTTTAAACCAAAGATAGACCCAAAAAGCTTGAGTTACTCAGTGGGTCACCCTTTGATCTATTTACGTGTGCCTTCCAGCAGGAGACACTGTATGCCCATCAGCAAGGGAGTAATCCCAAGCATCAATTATTGTGCCACCATGTGCTAGATTAGCTATCTCATCGCACTTTAAGGTCAGATCTGGGAAGTGCTTTCCTAAATCGTTCATTTACATTATGAACTATCGGGGAAATTTAAAAAATGCACACAATGCACTGGAGTAACTCAGCAGGTCAGGCAGCTTCTCTGGAGAACATGGATAGGTGACGTTTTGGGTCGGGAATAGAAATGTCATTATCCATGTTCTCTAGAGATGCTGTCTGTCTCACTGAGTTACTCAAGCACTTTTGTTGTAAACTAGCATCTGCAGTTCCTTGCATCTCCGATCAGGGTAATTAGTTCCACATCGGATTGTTACATCAGAAGGTTGACCAGAAAATGTAAGCAGCACATGATATAGGGTGGATATGGAATCTTGAAAATGTATGCTAATTAAAAACAGCTGGAAAAGCCACCAAACTATGTTACCTATCAGCCTGCCTTTGTCCAGTGCATCTCTAAATATGTGATCAATGGACTGCGAGAAACCTCGCAACAAACTAAATAACCCAACTGCTTCCTGGACACCGTGTCTTTCACCATGCACCACTGGTCAGTGCATTCGATTTAGACAACAGCATAATATGAAAGGATGACAACAAGAGCTGAGAACTATGCTTCTTCAACTATTAAACAAAAATAAATCTTATGAGAAGGCAAAAATGAAATCCACTGAAGCTATCCAAAAGGCAGAACCCATAGGAACGTTATGTAAAGCTAGCCAGAAGAAAAACTTCAAAGCAAAAGGGTAGCCACAATAAAACTTCAAAGCAAAATGGGTAGCCAGGATAAACACAAGCCACCCAACAACTTCATACTGGTTATGCCAGTTAACAAATACCTGCATCAGGGAAAAACAGAAATAATTTTTCACTCCATTACTTCTATGGATGAGTATGGACCAACCTGATCTCCCTGTGGCTCAGCACTTCAACTCCCCCTCCCATTCCGAATCCGACCTTTCTGTCCTGGGCCTCCTCCGTGGACAGAGTGAGCACCACTGGAAATTGGAGGAGCAGCACCTCATATTCTGCTCGGCCAGTCTGCACCCCAGCGGCTCGAACATTGACTTCTCCAATTTCCGGTAGCCCTTGCTGTCTCCTCCCCTTCTCAGCTCTCCCTCAGCCCTCTGCCTCCTCCTCGGCCCGAAACGTTGTCCATTTCCTTCGCTGCATAAATGCTGCCTCACTCGCTGAGTTTCTCCAGCACTTTGTCTACCTTTGATTTTTCAGCATCTGCAGTTCCTTCTTGAACACTTCTATGGATGATATGTCCACTGAAAATACTCCTGCCACAAGTCTTTTTGATTTTCATGAGCTAGACATTACAAACGTTAAAAATACAGCTCATGTTAAGGCTGTTCTATAGTCGTCTACCACAAGGCTATACAATAGCCTCACATCACTTTAGCATTTTTTGCGAACACTGTTGAAATCAGCTTCAGATTACTTCAGTACCAATAGACTGCCGTCCCTTTCTCAATCATAGGACATTCTTAAGGACTGCAATGGAACTTGATTGTGATACGAGGCCTGTTGTAAGCTTGCTCCAGAAACCTACAAGGGATAAAAAATCAGTACCTTAAAAAGAATTGAATGCAGAACAGAAAGCTAAAGTACTTCCAATACTCACAAAGTTACAATTGTGGGTAGCAACGATGAATATGTAAGAGGCATAATGAACACATTATTGTGTAGGAAGGAACGGCAGATAAATAAAAGATAGACACAAAATGCCGGAGTAACTCAGCGGGATAGGCAGCATCTCTGGAGTGAAGGAATAGGTGAAGAAGGGTCTCAACCCGAAACGTCGCCCATTCTTTCTTTCCAGCGATGCTGCCTGTCCCGTTGAGTTACTCCAGCATTTTGTGGTCCATGAACACATAATTTATGATGTCCCCTAGTGTTTGGAAGGTCACGAGAGGACCTCTGTGGGTCAGGCACATCTGCGAAGGGAATGAACAGACAACATTTTGGGTGGGGACCCAATCTGGTCCATCATGGCCACAGCCTCCCCCCTCCATTGAAAGCATCTACATGAGGAGCTGAAGGTTGCTGGGCAAGTTATCATTGAAGGCACTGGAGTGTTTTCTCATTGATGCTGATGGACTCCAGTTTTATCAGCACTCCTTGAAGGCCAAGATGTTCCGTTGTCAATACGTGGCTAGGGTGATGTTGGTTGGTTCAAGAACCTAGTTGTAGAAAAACTGCTGTTGATGAACTTGGTGGTGTGGGACTTTGGCTTCTGTATCTTCTGCCTGAAGTTAGCAGTGAGAATACGTTGGTGGGGATCCTTGATGATAGATGACTTCTTGAGGCAGCACCTCATGTAGATCTTTCAATGGTGGGAAGGGCTGCCTGTGGCCATGATGGACCAGGTTAGGTCCCCACCCAAAATGTTGTCTATCCATTCCCTCCACAGACATGCCTTACCCACTGGGTTCCTCCAGCAGTTTTGTATTTTGCTCAAGATGCCAGCAACTGTGTGTAGAATGGGTTGGGAAATTACAATCAATTTGCGGTCACAGATCAATTGCAGAACATTGGGGCTATGATTTGGATCAGGTCTCAGCCGTGGGACCTCGACAGTCCTTTCAGGCGAGGCAGATGTTTACTTGCACCTCCTCCAACCTCATCTACAGTATCAGCTGTTCTAGGTGTGGACACCTATATATCAGTGAGACAAAGCGCAGACTGGGCGATTGTTTCACTGAACACCTTTGCTCAATCTGTCTTGGCCTACACGATCCCCTGGTTGCCAAACACCTTCTCATTCCCACACTGACCATTCTGACCTGGACCTGCCTCCACTGTCAGAGTAAGGCCCAACGCAAATTGGAGGAGCAGCACCTCACATTTCACTTGGGCAGCTTACAACCCAGCGGTATGAATACTGAAGGTAACTCAGCAGGACAGGCAGCAACTCTGGAGAGAAGGAATGGGTGACGTTTTGGGTCAGTCCCTTCTTCAGACTGATGAATATTGATATATCAGTATAGTATAATCAGTATGAACATTGATTTCCCTAACTTCAAGTAACCCTTGCATCCCCTCTCTCTCTGTCCCTCCCCCACTCTAGTCGTCATACTAGTTTCATCGTCCTCCTGGGTACACAAAAATGCTGGAGAAACTCAGCGGGTGCAGCAGCATCTATGGAGCGAAGGAAATAGGCAACGTTCCGAAACGTTGCCTATTTCCTTCGCTCCATAGCTGCTGCTGCACCCGCTGAGTTTCACCAGCATTTTTGTCTACTTTCGATTTTCCAGCATCTGCAGTTCCTTCTTAAACTCATCTTCCTCCTCCTGCTTCGTTTCACTGCTAGTATCCACTTGTTTAGCACCTTCCCCACAGCCAAGAATGGACTATGATGCTGGCTTGCTTTGATGTGTCCTTTTGCACACCTTGTACCTTTTCATGTCTCTAGCTTCCTTCCCCTGACTCTCAGTGTGAAGAACGGGGTCTCGACCCGAAACGTTGCCTATTCCTATTTTTCTCCAGAGATGCTGCTTGACCCCGCTGTGTAGGTGTCTCCCAAAGTAGCTTTGTTGTCTACCCGGGGTAGACTGGGAGGGAGCCCCGCGGGTGCACGTGGCTGCAGTGCAGGCGGGAGGCGCCAGGGGCGCGCGCGGCCGCGCATTGTATCCAGCGGGCAGTGTATCCAGTGGGCAGTGTATCAAGCGAGAGTGTATCCAGTTGGCTGTGTATCCAGTGGGCAGTGTATCGAGTGGGCAGTGTATCCAGCGGGCAGTATATCGAGTGGGCAGTGTATCCAGCGGGCTGTGTATCGAGTGGGCAGTGTATCGAGCGGGCAGTGTATCCAGTGGGCAGTGTATCCGTCTTGTATCGGCGTCTGCTTCATGGTGATGGCCCTGCTGCACTCGCCGCTCCGCGCCTTCCCGGCTCTCAAACGTGTCGCCGGCTGGAGAAACCACCGGCTTCAGCCCAAGGTACAGGCGTTGGAGGAGGAGGTGGAGGTGGAGGTGGTGCTAAACCTCCGCATCCCTGGAGTCCGGGGCCGCTGCCGCTGCCTCGCCCGCGGCGCCCGGCCTCTGACTGCAGCCTCGCCGTTTCTGCGTGCAGCGCTACCCCAGGCTAGGCCCCGCCGTCTTCCCAGTCCATGTATTTACACATATATCGAAACTACTCCACGGAGGTCAATTCAAGTTCAGTCAATTCGCTTCACTTTTAAATCCAAGGTTTAGTCGTGCATTTATATTGAATTAATAGTTGTCACCTGTTACACTAGTTGGGTAAAAGGGTGAAAGTACAATACTGGCAAATTAACCATTCAACGGGCGACAAACTACAAGCACCGACTTTGCTAAAGAAAAAAAAAACATTAGGCGTGTATCAGTGGGGAAGAATGCTTTGACATCGACTGATGCTGCTTAACAGATGTAACATAACGACAGTACTGAATTAGTTTCCAACTGCCGAGCCAACGCCGGTTAGTTCAGGCGCAAACTCCCAATTAAAGCGAGTGTTGGTTTAAAATTAATGGAACAAAAATGGTGAAATACTCTGGTCTTTACATCAGCACCAGTTGTGGAATTAACACTGGCTCTAATCTTCCAGAACTCAAGTTCCTTATTTTATTGCAGCGCAGAAGGCTATTGTCCATCTGGTTTACACTGGCTCTTAGGAGAGCAAGAACATTTCCCTTATTTACCTATCTTTACCTGTTCTCTCTCTACCTCTCTTACCTTTACCTCTCTCTCTCCCTCCATCATGTTATCAACTCATCTTTAATACATTTAATACCCATCCTTGGATATATATAATAATCATTAATGTCATAATAAGTAAAAATGAGATACAATCTTAACAAATTCTTAAGGCATTTGACCAAATATATAATGGGAGGGTATTTCACTTGTCCTGGGGACTGGAATAAGGGTTTCGTCACTGAGAATGAAGTGAGCAACTGCTGGCATTAAATCTTTATGAGTCAACCTCAAAGGAACAAAAATTGTCAACTTCTGAGGACACTCGAGAAGGAGAGTAATAGATTTGTAGATACTCAGGGAATCAAGGATTGTAAAGGTATTTGCAGGAAGATGGGACTGTGCTAAAGGATCTGCTCTGACCTTACCGAATGATGGATGGCATAGACTCAAATGACTAAATGACCAGCTCCCTTTTCCATGAAGTTGAAATCATTCTGCGTCAAATCACAGCTTGGGTGCCAGTTATTTCTCGTTTGGGTCAAAAATAAATGCAGTTCACTATGATTTTGTAATTTGGCCTCAACGACAACTCACAAATATAATCCCTCTCCCTTGTCGCTCTGTGATGTGGTTGCATTATAGCCACTGATAGCAACTGAACCACATTGTCAGAAGGTTAACAGTTTGTGGTTGATGGAACTTCTTGTGTAGTTCATCTTCCCATTATCTAATGCAAACAAGCTGCCTCCCACAGAAATTATTTCAAAATAATTAAGCTGGAAAATGTTTTGAGTCCAGGACTTGTGCAACAAAATAATAGTTTCATAAAAATAAACCCAAATATATATATTTTTAATTAACATGTAAGTGCTTAAAATATCCCAGCTGTTGCTATTTAATAAAATAAAGTGTTTGTAAACACATAAGAAAGTCACAGCTGGAATTCGTACACTGAATGGCTAAAACACCCAGGCAATGTTTATGCATTGTTGTGATTTTTATTTACAAGCAGTATTGTACCAAACTTTGCATACAAAAAGGATTCACCAATGTTTAAGTTGTCGGGGTATATCCAGTGTTACATCCGGCATGGGAATTCCAGGTTTGGTCAACATTGTGATGTAGTCTCCAGCCAGATTATTTCTGGTTTGAGCTCCCAGGAACGGGGAAGGGGTTATTTTCACTAGAATGGGGTGGATGCAATCTGATCTTTCTTGTGATGCATTCTCTGAATGAACAGACAGGCCACTCTAATCTTCAGGATTCATATGTAAGGAATTATGTCTGGTTAAGTGACCAGTGAATCTGTACCTTCAGCTAGCAGTCAGCGCTTTTCGATGAGGATAGGAAAGGGGAAATATGGTACATGACAAAGTGAAGAACATAACTTAATTTTAGTTTTGTGCCCTTGCTACAGTTAATGTGTATACTCTCTCATTTCCTTTACCACAGATTTTTGTGGCTTGGAGTTAGTTTGCTTTTTGTGGCTTGAGTTAATTAGCATGTAAAAATTATAATGAAACTCACAAAAACTTATTAATAGAGATTACATGCAAATTAATTCAGAAATATTAAAATGCATGAATCAATTTCTCATATTTATAATATCAACATTGGACATGGACATTGAATTAATATTCCTCTACATTGTATTATTAAAAACATTAAAGTTTAACATAATACACCTGCTATAATATATATTTGCCTTCATCATCTTTGCTTTTATCGCTTAAAACTTACAACTGCTTTGAAATATATTTGTCACTGTTTCTCTTCCAGTTTTTGCACAAACATTTTGAATTCTAACCTCAACTTCTTGTTGATTTAGTTTCTGCCACTTTCTAATTTTCTCCCCGTATTATTAGTTTGTCCCTTAATGTTTTCTTCTCTACTACGTCTATGTACATGTACTGTTTTCTCCAAGCAGTACTCGCAACACGAGATGGAAGGAAAGTGCTGAGCTTGAACCAGAACCCTCTCAACAGCAGGCCTCCCATGGTCCAAATACTCATTAGTTTGTAACCACCGGGCATTTAGTCCCATTGTTCCAAAGGCATGTATCAGTTAATTTAATCAATTATAATGAACAAAAGTAATCCTTGTGCAGAAATGTAACTCCCTAATTCTTGGCTGCAGCCTGGTGAATCTGCATCCCCAGCCTAATTTACAAGTTTAACATTTTCTTCCTGGTTTTGGCTGTTATACCTCAATACATAAGTCAACTTGAATTACTTTCATATGCACAAGTACGGTGAGATGCAGGTACATTGAAAATTCTTGCTTCTGGCAGTATCAAAGGCACAACAACTCAGACAAACACATAAATTACACATAAATTGCACAACACTTCTTAAAGAAAAATGACTGCAACAAACAAGATATTAGTGCAAAACACACAAAAAAAGTCTGTGATAGTGCAAGAGGGACATTGAATATTTTGTAACTGTTGGCACCCTCTTCGTGGTGACTGCATACCTTGTGTGTGGTCTGCAAAACAAAGAATTTCACTGTGACATGTCATGCGATAGTAAAGTATGTTCCAGAGATGCTGCCCGACCTGCTGAGTTACTGCAGCTTTTTGTTTCTTTTCGTGGAATCTGGGATGCAGGAATACGAGGTGCCATTTGGCATTCGAGTCCAAATGATGGACCCAGTGACCTGATCAGTTGATGCAGTTGAGATGTCACTGATGCAGACTTCACAAGCCTTAGTTTGGAATCGGGTAGAAATGACTGTATACTGGAGTTCCCACCGCCATTCCCTTTCCTTTCCACAATCCTGAGCACCATGGCAGCTGGCATCAACACAATGAACATGGTTTGTAGATTATTTAGTGTCGGAGGAAACTGAAGATCCCGGAGAAAACCAACGCATGTCATGGAGAGAACATACAAACTCCATACAGACAGCACCAGTAGTCAGGATTGAACCCGGGTCTCTGGCGCTGTAAGGCAGCAACTCTACTGCTGCGCTGCCATGCCACCATAGGAGAGAAGAAAATTCTACCCACATATTGCCGACCCAATGAAAGAGTGAAGTGGGGGTAAAGACATTTTTTTTTTTTCAAAGGGCAAACATAGGGGCCAATTAATTTTGCAAGGTTTTGTCTGAATGCTTTACTCTTTCCCTTCAGAGATACTTGAATAGAGACGTTACAGATGCTCTGTGCACTGTAGCAGGAGCTGACAACACTTCCACATCAACTGCCGTGCGGGAGCAGCATGGAAAAGATGAATCATACCACGGGTAGGAAGGAGTTCGAGCTTTCATTTTGGAAAAATATTGTGGTTTTAGAGCTCCTCTTAAATCAGTTTACTGGAATTTGTAAATTGAAAGGTTTATGGTTGCTGGGAAGTCAGATGCTTTGTGTGATTCTTGGCTAATGTTGATACAGCCCCTTTAGCATTGGAAATACCCCAAGGAGCCTCATAGTAGAGACATGGAACGGCATTTGGCAGAGGGTGGTTACCCAAGCCCACATTATGTATCAGTTTCAGGTCTGCTCGGGTCCATCCCCTGACACAACACTGGGGTTGGGTTCAGTTGAGGTGTTCAGCTTTAACTCCCGTCTTCTCAGTTCTGTCAGTCTTTTTGATCCCATTTTTCTGCAAATGACTTTGGGTTGGGTGGGGCACAGACAAAATTAGAAGCGACCCTGCCACTGATCTCATCTTCATGTCCCCACCCCTTTCTGCCTTCTGCAGAGACCTCTCTCACCACAACTTAGAGATACAACGTGGAAACAGGCTCTTTCGCTACTGAACCCAAGCCGACCGCCAATCTCCCGTGCTCTAGTTCTACGTTATCCCACTTTCACATCCTACACTCTAGGGGCAATTTACAGAAGCCAATTAGCCTACAAACCTGTACGTCTTTAGAATGTTGGAGGAAACTGGAGCACCTGGAGAAAACACACACATTCACAGGGAGAACGTACAAAGGATGAGGAAGAGCGTGCAATAATCAGGATTTAACCTGGGTCTCCGGTGCTGTGAGGCAGCAACTCTCATGCTACACCACCTGTGCCACCATTAGTTTGGCCGCCTTGATTTGCTCCTCCCACCCTTTCCCCTTCCCAGGCACTGACACTGCAACCGCAGGATATGCCACACTTGTCCTTACACCTCCTCCCTCAGGGCCCCCGACAGGCCTTCCACGTGAAACATAGGTTTACTTGCACCTCTACCAATCTCCTCTAATACAGTTGGTCCTCTCAATGTCGCCACCCCCCTAATCAAGAGTACACTAGGTGACTGCTATATTGAGTTTGTGCTCAGTCCACCAAGGCATGTTGGAGCTCCTGGTTCCAAGCCATTTTAATTCCTTTCCCCCTTTCCATATCTACCTGTATGTCTTTGGCCTCCTCCACTGCCACAGTGAGGCCACACACAAACTGGATGAACAGCACCTCATATCCAGCTTGGTTAGCCTACACCTCAAGGACAACAAAACGTTGAGTTCTCCAATTTCAGGTAACCTCCCTCCCTCCCTTTGTCAATTTTCTCAGTTCCTCCCCCTCCGCGCACACAGTCCTTTTGCCCTCCTCCATCTGTTCATCTCCTAACCTTCCCTAGTCCAGGCACATCCCTCTCCCTCTGTCTGGTTTCACCGTTCACTGCTCATCATCACGCTTTATTAGATTCCACCCTCAGTAATCCCTTTTGTCTTCACTTCATCTCCAGCCTTCTTACTATCTCCAACCCATCTCTCTCCCACTCATTTGCCAATCAACCCCACCTGAATCCACCTTTCACTTCCTAGTTTTCGCTCCACCCTTTCTCCTCCCCTCTCATCCACATTCTCCCTGTTTCTTCATTAGGTTTAAAGAATGGTCTAGACATGAAATGCCACCTGTCCATTTCCCTCTTTTTTATTTTCCCTCTATTTTTTGTTTCATTCAATAAATTGTTGTGGTCTGGAATGTACCACCAGGAAGGACAGTTGAAGCATATTAAATAATAAATTCCAAAGGGAATTCGGCAGATGCTTGAAAGGAGAAACTGGAAGAGTTTTGGCTTTTAGAAATGGATGTGGTCGAACTGCTCCAACCAGGAATTGACCAGGGCACAGTTGATTGAATGTCTCCGGACTGCCGCATCATTCTATGATTCATGTAGGAAGGAACTGCAGATGCTGGTTTAAACCGAAGATAGACACAAAATGCTGGAGTAACTCTGTAGACAGGCAGCATCTCAGGAGAGAAGGAATGGTGACGTTTCGGGTTGAGACCCTTCCTCTGACTGAACTTCAGTCTCAACCCTAAACGTCACCCATTTCTTCTCTCCAGAGATGCTGCCTGTCCTGCTGAGTGACACCAGCTTGTTGTGTCTATCTTCATTCTATATTACGATGAATCAAGTGGGAGATGCGACATTCCCCTTTACTTTTACTTATGATCATATATGTTAGGACAGTACCTTTGAGTCTGATTTTGCCACACACTGACTTAGAGGTTGTTTTCCTTGAACATCGACCAGTGACATGCAGTGTGGTCATACATTGGCCGTTAAGTGATCCTGGCGAAACCAAACTTGGGAAGTCATTCATTTAAGCCACTTGCTTCTAAAGTATCAGGGACAGCCATTTGTCTTCTCAGTCTGACCAAATTAAAACTGTTTTTATCTTCAATTGCAATCTAAACTAAACTTGGTGACATTCATTCAGCCGAGTGACCATGGAAGACCCCATGATAATGCTTTCCATCAACCATACATATCAGTCAACCAAAGTGACTGAAAGTCTTTGAATTAGCCATTTCTCTTTCTAGGACCCTGCAATGCAAAAGCTGGTGACTTGACTACAGACATTACAACAGTATTGACAACTCGGTGGTGTTGCATTAGCTCTGAGATGCTTTGTGTGACCCACGATAATGAACGACAATGAATAATTCCAAGTCCTTCGTCTCTTCCTCTTGCTTTTCCAAAACCCCCAGTAAACCTATGATGTAGCTGGATCCAGTTGTTTGTCAAATGGGTCTTGGGAATGGGATGTTGGTCTATGCTGCGTTTATTTTATGTCTCTGCCAAATGACCACAACGTGACCCCAATTCCGGGTCTAGATCTTCAAGCTAGTCTTCTTATGGACTAAAGGACATGGTAGCATCAATTCTATTTGTTCAACACTTATAACGTGAAGCCATACAAAAATTAAAGCTGAGCAAAAAATGGGAAATATTAGAATAATTAAGAAGGTTGGTAGATGTTAAGGTTTGGTCGGTTGATACAATAATCAGTACTGGGTCTAAATAAAGATCGATGGATTTGTATTTCACAAAGCAAAATCTAACCCCCTTTTAAATTAAATGGTCATCAATATATTTCTTCAAACAAATTATATTTTTCTATAATTGTCTCTGGAACATTGGATGCGGAGGGGAAAGAAGTTATAAAATAATATAAATAAATGAGGCATAGATAGGGTAGACAGTCAGAACCTTTTTCCCAGGATAGAAATGTCAAAGACCAGAGGGCACAGTTTCAAGGTGAGAGGGGCAAGGTTTAAAGGAGATGAGTGGAGAGCTTTTTGACACAGAGTGGCGTGTACTTGGAACAGGCTGCCGGGGCAGTGGTTGATGCAGATACGATAGTGATATTTAGAGGCTTTTGGATAGGCACCTGGATATGCATGGAATGGAGAAATATGGATGGGGCAGAGGAGATTAGTTTAATTTGGCATCATGTTCAGCGGCACAGACATTGTGGTCTGAAGGACCTGTGCCAGTGCTGTACCAATCTATGGTCAATGTTAGTATGTCTTGTATTTGGAATATTGATGTGCTGAATCCACGTGTTATCAACAATATGCCTTTGTATGTGAAGGTGCAAACCTCCAGATATCGTGGTGTGGCCACAGAATGTGGAGCAGGTCAGCAGACTGGCTGCAATATGTTGGGCGAACGACCTCCCCATCATCCCCTTTGGTACAAGCACAGGGCTGGAAGGAGGCGTTGCGGCCCTGAGGGTAGGCACACTACGTTAACATGTGATGGGACTTCAGATTAAGACTGACAATGATTTAGTCCAATTGACACTAGTGTCTTAATTCTCTGTGGAAGTGTGGAATTGTCAGCCACAGAAGACAGTGGAGGCCAATTCACTGGATGTATTCTAGAGAGAGTTAGATATAGCTCTTTGGGCTAACGGAATCAAGGGATATGGGGAGAAAGCAGGAATGGGGTACTGATTTTGGATGATCAGCCATGATCATATTGAATGGTGGTGCTGGCTCAAAGGGCCGAATGGCCTACTCCTGCACCTATTTTCTATGTTTCTATGTTAACCCTAAACAAAGAACTGCACCAGGATTGTGCTGGCTGCAGTAGACTGGGAAAACAAAATTAAAAAATGTGATGGTAAACAAGCAAAGGCTTACAGTTTACAAATGAAGGTAGACAAAAATGCTGGAGAAACTCAGCGGGTGAGGCAGCATCTATGGAGCGAAGGAAATAGGCACCGTTTCGGGTTCAAACCCTTCTATCTGAAGAAAGGTTTCAGCCCGAAATGTTGCCTATTGCCTTTGCTCCATTGATGCTGCCTCACCCGCTGAGTTTCTCCAGCATTTTTGTCTACCTTCGATTTTCCAGCATCTGCAGTTCCTTCTTAAACAGTTTACAAATGAATATGTAGTTAACTGCCAATATATATCCCTTTAAGGCAATTGCAAAAGGGGAAATAGACTAGTGGCTAAGAAAGGAAGTTAGATATAAATTTAGATAAAAGGAAAAGGCTTATAGTATTGTCAAAAAGAGCAGCGACTCTGAGAATTGGGAGATTTTCAATGTCTGCAAAGGAAGACCAAAACATTGTTAAGGGAGAATGTCAAATATTCTATAGATATGTAAAAAGTAAAAGATTAACAAAAAGTTATGTAAACCCCTTGTAGACAGAAAAAGAAGAAATTATATTGGGGAATAGGGAAGTGGCAATGAAATTAAACAGCCACTTTTAGTTTATTTCCATGATAAAGGTTTGTGAATGTGATTGTTATGAAGGTTATCTCAAGAGGCGTTTGAGTTCTTTACCCAAGAAGGTTGTTGAGGTTCATTTGCTATGTGTATGCAACATGGATTGATTATGAAAGGAACAAAGGGATACTATAATTCATGTAACGACACACGGTTTAAAAGGGGATGTGATCTCGCTGGCTCCAGACTCTGCACTGGACCACTTGGACAATAAGAACAACAAGCTGTTGTTCATCGAGTACGTTCAACATCATCGTCGCCTCCAAACTGGTCACTAAACTCCGAGTACTGTGACTCTGCTCCATGTATGTCCATCCTCAACTTCCTCATCAATAGACTGCAATCAGTGCGAATTGGCAACAACACTTCTTCCTTGATAATCATTGACACAGGGGCACCTCAAGACTATCTGCTCAGCCCCCTTCTCTGCTCATTCTATACCCATGACTGCCTAGCCAAACACATCAACGCAATCTTTAAATTAGCTGCCGATGTCACCATTGTTGAATGACAGGTAATGACGCCTCAAGAGTACAGGAGGGAGGTTGAAAACCTGATTGAATGGTGCCAGATCACCAATCATTGCTCTCGATGTTCGCAAGACCAAGGAGCTGATGTTGACTTTAGAAGGGATTTGCTGGGAATGCAAGGACTGTTGGGCCTTGGCCGTACCCTAGCAGCAGGCTTGGCACGCCTCCGGGACACCCGCCTGAAGAGGGACTCCTCCAAGCCTGGCCCCTGTCTGCCCCCGAGGACCAGAGAACCGGAGAGAGGGGTAGAGGGAGTCAGCAATGGCAAAGAGCCGGTACTTATTAGGTCCTTAGATTCATTATGATCGACCTCCTAGGTCTGGTGCAGCCAGACAGTTCATGATATCACCTGCATAACAACCACACTCACATAATCCTATTCCTTTTAAGTCACTCCTTTTCTTTATAAAAATATACGATTGCATTTGATGCAACATTTACCAAACCTTCCAAAAAGAAATGCCAATCATAGCTTTGAAATACTCGCTCATTATTCTGCTCAAAGTAACCGAAACAGTACTTTGACATTTCAAGGTGATAATTTAACACCATCCTGTAACAGACAATTGCACTGCAGCAGTTCACGTGTTATCCCAGAAATATCTCCATCAGTTACCACAGGTTGAAATGTGAGTGAAGCAGGTTAGTGTGATGTTTGATGCTAACTTTCTGTGTGCCGGTGCGTTTTACAAACTTGTCACTTTCTGCTAGCACTGCTGGTCAGAGGTATATGAGTAAGTGTCTCTCTGTCAGTACGTTGTCTGTCTAGAGGCCAATCCTCTGCCGTGCGTCCTCAGGCACTGGAGCATTTCCAGCCCCAGACTAAAGCTTCAGTAGACCTCAGAGATGTGTCGAGAGACACGCAGCTCACAAGCCTACTGGCACATCGTGGAGCTGGTGAACCAAATTCCCCACTTCGGCATTCCACTCTCACTTTAGAAAATGGACTCCACAAGGGCAGTAGTGTTACTCAAAGTCAAAGTCAAGTCAAAAGAGTTTATTGTCGTGTGTCCCTGACAGGACAATGACATTCTTTCTTTGCATAGCACAACAGAACATAGTAGGCATCGACTACAGTTATATACTTAAATACACACATTAATTAATAAATTAATAAAGTGCAAATAACAGATGGAGGGGTATTAATGTTCAGAGTTTTGTCCGAGCCAGGTTTAATAGCCGGATGGCTGTGGGGAAGTAGCTATTCCTGAACCGGGTCGTTGCAGTTCTCAGGCTCCTGTACCTTCTACCTGAAGGTAGCAGGGAGATGAGTGTGTGGCCAGGGTGGTGTGGGTCCTTGATGATGCTGCCAGCCTTTTTGAGGCAGCGACTGCGATAGATCCCCTCGATGGAAGGAAGGTCAGAGTCGATAATGGACTGGGCAGTGTTTACTACTTTTTGTAGTCTTTTCCTCTCCAGGGCACTCAAGTTGCCGAACCAAGCCACGATGCAACCGGTCAGCAAGGTCTCGACTGTGCACCTGTAGAAGTTAGAGAGAGTCCTTCTTGACAGACCGACTCTCCGTAATCTTCTCAGGAAGTAGAGGCGCAGGTGAGCTTTCTTAATAATTGCATCTGTGTTCTTGGACCAGGAAAGATCTTCACAGATGTGCACGCCCAGGAATTTGAAGCTCTTGACCCTTTCAACCATCTTGATATAAACAGGACTGTGGGTCCCCATCCTACTCCTTCCAAAGTCCACAATCAGTTCCTTGGTTTTGCTGGTGTTGAGTGCCAGGTTATTGTGCTGGCACCATATGGACAGTCGCTCGATCTCTCTTCTGTACTCCGACTCATCCCCGTCAGTGATACGTCCCACAACAGTGGTGTCATCAGCGAACTTGATGATGGAGTTCGCACTGTGACCGGCTACGCAGTCTTGAGTATACAGCGAGTACAGCAGGGGGCTGAGCACGCAGCCTTGAGGTGCTCCCATGCTGATTGTTATCGAGTCTGACACATTTCCACCAATACGAACAGACTGTGGTCTGTGGATGAGGAAGTCGAGGATCCAATTTGGCTGTTTCCAGCTTCTATGAATTAATAGCATGTTTACAGTGGGGCATGGGGCACTGAGCTTCTAAAGGTGGGATCCTTCATGGATGCAAGTATAGTCATTCCTGCAGTAGTAATTACAACATACTTCAGTGCAAAGCTAAAACAATGAGAAAAGTATAATCTTAATATATGGATGAGGGGGCTTTCTGATGTAGATTGAGCAGGCCGAATATGCACCATAACTGGTTCTCAATCTTGGTTGCAGGCAGAAGACAAAGTTCCAAATCTAGTCTTAGCATCAGAATCAGATCAACGGCACTGAGTGGTGAATTAAATAGATTAGTACAAATCAAATCTTTAGTAATGGTGATTAAGGAGTTGGCACTCTCCCAGTTTGACACTCAGGAATGCGTGGTCCCCTTTGTCCTGAGTGATGTCCCAGATTACTGGTGATGCCGCTTTAACTGTTGAGCAGCTCAAGGAAGTTCTGTTCTTCTCGTGCCAAATATTGTTGCCTTTGAAAGAAAATGTACCAAGTCTCCACAAACAACATACCATTTGCGAACAGAGTTATTTACAGTGCATTCAGAAACTATTCAGACCCCTTCACTTTTTCCACATTTTGTTACATTACAGCCTTACTCTAAAATTGATTAAACTATTTTTTTTATAATCATCAATCAACACACAATACCCCATAATAAAAAATGAAAATGGGTGTTTAGAAATTTTTGTAATTAAAATTTCTTAGTAATTAAAAAGAAATAACTGAAATGTTACATTTACACAAGTATAGAAACATAGAAATTAGGTGCAGGAGTAGGCCATTCAGCCCTTCGAGCCTGCACCGCCATTCAATATGATCATGGCTGATCATCCAACTCAGTATCCCGTACCTGCCTTCTCTCCATACCCTCTGATCCCCTTAGCCACAAGGGCCACATCCAACTCACTCTTAAATATAGCCAATGAACTGGCCTCAACTACCCTCTGTGGCAGAGAGTTCCAGAGACTCACCACTCTCTGTGTGAAAAAAGTCTTTCTCATCTCGGTCTTAAAGGATTTCCCCCTTATCCTTAAGCTGTGACCCCTTGTCCTGGACTTCCCCAACATCGGGAACAATCTTCCTGCATCTAGCCTGTCCAACCCCTTAAGAATTTTGTAAGTTTCTATAAGATCCCCTCTCAATCTCCTAAATTCCAGAGAGTATAAACCGAGTCTATCCAGTCTTTCTTCATAAGACAGTCCTGACATCCCAGGAATCAGTCTGGTGAACCTTCTCTGCACTCCCTCTATGGCAATAATGTCCTTCCTCAGATTTGGAGACCAAAACTGTACGCAATACTCCAGGTGTGGTCTCACCAAGACCCTGTACAACTGAAGTAGAACCTCCCTGCTCCTGTACTCAAATCCTTTTGCTATGAAAGCTAACATACCATTCGCTTTTTTTCACTGCCTGCTGCACCTGCATGCCTACTTTCAATGACTGGTGTACCATGACACCCAGGTCTCGCTGCATCTCCCCTTTTCCTAATCGGCCACCATTTAAATAATAGTCTGCTTTCCTGTTTTTGCCACCAAAGTGGATAACCTCACATTTATCCACATTATACTGCATCTGCCAAATATTTGCCCACTCACCCAGCCTATCCAAGTCACCTTGCAGTCTCCTAGCATCCTCCTCACAGCGAACACTGACCCCAGCTTAGTGTCATCCGCAAACTTGGAGATATTGCCTTCAATTCCCTCATCCAGATCATTAATATATATTGTAAATAGCTGGGGTCCCAGCACTGAGCCCTGCGGTACCCCACTAGTTACTGCCTGCCATTGTGAAAAGGACCTGTTTACTCCTACTCTTTGCTTCCTGTTTGCCAGCCAGTTCTCTATCCACATCAATACTGAACCCCTAATACCGTATGCTTTAAGTTTGTATACTAATCTCTTATGTGGGACCTTGTCGAAAACCTTCTGGAAGTCCAGATATACCACATCCACTGGTTCTCCCTTATCCACGCTACTAGTTACATCCTCGAAAAATTCCACAAGATTCGTCAGACATGATTTACCTTTTGTAAATCCATGCTGACTTTGTCCAATGATTTCACCACTTTCCAAATGTGCTGCTATCCCATCTTTAATAACTGACTCTAGCAGTTTCCCCACTACTGATGTTAGACTAACTGGTATGTAATTCCCCGTTTTCTCTCTCCCTCCCTCCCTTCTTAAAAAGAGGGGTTACATTTGCTACCCGCCAATCCTCAGGAACTACTCCAGAATCTAAAGAGTTTTGAAAGATTATCACTAATGCATCCACTATTTCCTGAGCTACTTCCTTAAGTACTCTGGGATGCAGCCTATCTGGCCCTGGGGATTTATCGGCCTTTAATCTATTCAATTTACCCAACACCACTTCCCGACTGACCTGGATTTCACTCAATTCCTCCTTTGACCCACAGTCCCTGCTATTTCAGGCAGATTATTTATGTCTTCCTTAGTGAAGACGGAACCAAAGTAGTTATTCAATTGGTCTGCCATATCCTTGTTCCCCATGATCAACTCACCTGTTTCTGACTGCAAGGGACCTACATTTGTTTTAACTAACCTCTTTCTCTTCACATATCTATAAAAACCTTTGCAGTCAGTTTTTATGTTCCCTGCCAGTTTTCTTTCATAATCTATTTTTCCTTTCCTAATTAAGCCCTTTGTCCTCCTCTGCTGGTCTCTGAATTTTCTCCCAGTCCTCTGGTATGCTGCTTTTTCTGGCTACTTTGTACGCATCATCCTTTGCTTTGATACTATCCCTAATTTCCCTTGTTATCCACGGATGCACTACCTTCCCCGATTTATTCTTTTGCCAAACTGGGATGAACAAATTTTGTAGTTCATCCATGCAGTCTTTAAATGTCCTCCATTGTATATCCACCGTCAACCCTTTTAGAATTAATTGCCAGTCAATCTTGGCCAATTCACGTCTCATACCCTCAAAGTTACCTTTCTTTAAGTTCAGAACCATTGTTTCTGAATTAACAATCTCACTCTCCATCCTAATGAAGAACTCAACCATATTATGGTCACTCTTGCCCAAGGGGGCACGTACACCAAGACGGCTAATTACCCCTTCCTCATTACTCAAAACCCAGTCTAAAATAGCCTGCTCTCTCGTTGGTTCCTCTACATGTTGATTTAGATAACTATCCCGCATACATTCCATTTAGATAACGATCCCGCATACATTCCAGACCCTTTACTCAGTACCCAGTATTCAGACCCTTTACTCAGTACTTTGTTGAGGCACCTTTGGCAGTGATTACAGCCTCAAGTCTTCTTGGGTATGATGCTACAAGCTTGGCACACCTGTATTTGGGTAATTTCTCCCATACATCTCTGCAGATCCTCTCAAGCTGTGTCAGGTTGGATGTGGAGCGTTGATGCACAGCTATTTTCAGGTCCCTCCAGAGATGTTCGATCGGTTTCAAGTCCGGGCTATGGTTGGGCCTCTCAAGGACATTCACAGACTTGTCACAAAACCACTCCTGCGTTGTCTTGGCTGTGTACTTCGGGATGCTGTCCTGTTGGAAGGTGAACCTCCACACCAGTCTGAGGTCCAGAACGCTCTGGAGCAGGTTTTCATCAAGGATCTCTCTGTACTTTGCTCCATTCATCTTTCCCTCGATCCTGACTATTCTCCCAGTTACTGCTGCTGAAAAATATCCCACAGCATGATGCTGCCACCACCATGTTTCCCGTAGGTATGGTATTGGCCAGATGATGAGCGGTGCCTGGTTTCCTCCAGACGTGATGCTTGGCTTTCAGGCCAAAGAGTTCAATCTTGGCTTCATCAGACCAGAGAAACTTGTTTCTCATGGTCTGAGAATCCTTTAGGTGCCTTTTGGCAAACTCCAAGCGGGCTGTTATGTGCCTTTTACTGAGGAGTGGCTTCCATCTGGCCCTCAGGCACGTGCCGTCAGGGTAGGCAAGGTAGGCAGTGCCTACCCCGACTAAAATTATAAAATAGTAATTATTTTATATATAAATATAATATATATAAAACATATATAAAATGGCCATAAATAGTAAAGGCACGGGAGAATTATGCCTCCCTAGGAGATCAATCTCTTAGGGAGGCATAATTCTCCCATGCCTTTCACCAGCAGTAAGTTTTAAACGCGGAAGTATGTGCTACTCACGTGCCGTCGACGCTGCTTCAAGCCATCAGTGGGAACGGTCCGTAAAGGCAGCTGAAACTCTGCCTTGACACTGTGAACTGCGTGCATGTGCTGCGTTGCGCACCAGCCTACTGCGCACCAGCCTACTGCGCATGCACAAGTTTCTTAGCGGGATTTTCAAGGCTGGATGGTGATTACCTGAAGCGTTTCACGAAGCAACCTTATGGATATTTTTGCTGCAGAATGGATTTTGTGCACAAATAACATGGTACGTAATTTTTTAAAAATACTATATGTTTTTAAATACTTTATTAAGTGATAGGACCTATTGAAAACAAATTACATGATAAAAGTCAAGGGAACAATCTGCGCATGCACGGTTTCCACGATGTAAAAATAGCCAAATGACAGTTCACCGGGGACGGAACAGTGTGCGCATGCACAGTTTTAGATTTAAAAAAACGACTGACAGCTCACCAGGGAGATAATAATCTGCACATGCGCGGTTTTCAAGATTTTTAAAAGCCACTGCCTACCCTGGCTGATTACTCACGGCACGTGCCTGCTGGCCCTCTACCATAAAGGCCTGATTGATGGAGTGCTGCAGATATAGTTATCCTTCTGGAAGGTTCTCCCATCTCCACAGAGGAACTCTGGTGCTTTGTCAGAGTGACCATCGGGTTCTTGTTCACCTCGCAAGGCCCTTCTCCCCCGATTGCTCGGTTCGGCCGGGTGGCCAGCCTAATGAAGAGTCCTGGTGGTTCCAAAGTTCTTCCATTTAAGAATGATGGAGACCACTGTGCTCTTCGGGACCTGCAATACAGCAGAAATTATTTTATACCCTTCCCCAGATCAGTAGTATCTCAATGCAATCCTGTCTCGGAGGTCCACAGACAATTCCTTCGTCGTCACGGCTTGGTGTTTGCTCTGACATGCACTTCCTCTTCTTATAGGATTCCGGCAGTGTAGACACTGCTAAGCGTATTACTGCCCTCCACAGGTCAAAATTTGAACTAAATTCTTACATACAGTCCTGTAACATGCAGGAATTGAAGAACAGCCCTGGATATCAGCTGATGTTTCTCACTGTGCCCATACAAAGATAAAACAGAAAAAGCCTCAACTCCAAGTCCTGTCAGTCTAGCAAAACAATGCCTTTCTTGCTACCCTATACTTTTTACATTCTAGGAAAACATGCTTATTGTCTCCTTACTCCCACATTCACACAAGCCAGAAACATGTTTCCCTACAATGCACAAACAGTAATTTAACCCACAATGTCCCAACCTCAATCTACACAGTCTAACTGAGTCCCTACGGGACAGAGATGTACAGAAACATATTTTTCTAACTTCAGCTTGTACCGAAAAGTAGTGTCTACCCCTGACTTCCTTTTCCCATCCTCTCTGCCATTCTTTTGTTAAGCCCTCTTTAATTATTTCTCTCAGTTCCACTCTCCCCAATGATACATGGATATCTATTTCTCTTCTAAACTCTTCTTTGCTATGAGCTCCACCTGCTCATTCCCCCTCACCCCAGCATGCCCGGGAACCCAGCAAAACGTGATGTTACACACAAACCCAATTCTAGAAAACACACTCAAGATTTCATTTAGAATGTCAGGACAAGCGTTAGATTTCCCTACTCTTAAAGTTTCAAGAGCAGCTGCAGAATCAGAACAAATTATGACTTCTCTAAAACTGGGCTTCCTCAATCCACCATAGAGCCCATTGAATTGCCATTAATTCAGTCGTGAGAACAGAGCTTCCATCAGAAATGCATCGGCCAATCTTCAACCCAAGCTGCTCCACATACACGCCAAACCAGCTCTCCCACTAACTGGATCTTTAGATCCATCTGTAAAAACAATCAAAGTGCTCTCACTGATTGAATTAAGATATTCCACTATTCTTGGAGTCACCTCGCGCTTATCTTTTTCCTGAAGAAAAGCGAGCTCAATAGTTCAATCGAGTTCAGGAAAGAACCCAATAAGGCACAGGTAACCATATTGTATGCTCTATAATACCCCTTGTTCTGACATGCACTGCCAACTGTGAGGCCTTATATAGACAGGTGTGTGCCTTTCCAAATCATGACCAATCAATTTAATTTACCACTGGTGGACTCAAGTTGTAGAAACATCTCAAGGATAATCAATGGAAACAGGATGAACCTAAGCTCAATTTTGAGTGTCATAGCAAAGGGTCTGAGTACTTATGTAAATGTAATATTTCAGTTATTTCTTCTTAATTACTTTGCAAAAAATTCTAAACACCTGTTTTTGCTTCTTCATTCTGGGGTATTGTGTGTAGATTGATGATTAAAAAAAATAATTTAATCCATTTTAAAATAAGGCTGTAACATAACAAAATGTGGAAAAGGTGAAGGGGTCTGAATACTTCCTGAATGCACTGTAGATTGCAGGAGTAGATTTACTACGATGTTGTACTTGGTTTGGGCGGGGAGTGGGTAGGGGGGATAGTTTAAAAAATCCTTTTGAACTATTCCCTATTCCCATTGCCCTCTTATGTTTTTCATTCTATATACAATTTTTCCCCCATGTCTTTCTTTGGATCTGAATGTGCCGCTTGAAATTTAGGTTCAGTAAATGATTGTCCATTTAAGGTTGCCTCATGTAATTCTACGCAACCTGTTTAGTAATATAGTTCAGAAGTATTTTTTTTTAATGAGCTGACAGAAAGGAGTAGACTATGGAACGCCTTCTGTTGTTGTTTAACTAGATTGTAGTTAATCTATCTCTCTGTTCAATTTGTACAGCTCTACCCATTTGTCAGGATATCATGCCTAACAAAACGAACATCCATCTCCTACTCATAACCTTCAACTGACCCAGTAACCGTCCTTGTGGCTGTTTGGGGAAAGGAGTCCAAATTTCAACATTTCTGTTCAGAATTTGTTCCTATTTACACTCTCGAATTTTGAGACAGTTCCCATCCTTGCTCAGTTTGTGTGATGGCGTCTGTTCCAATCTGTTCACTGCCCCTTTGTACTGTACACAAAGTAAAAGCAGTCAGGTTTATGCAACGTGCCCTTATAATTTATCTCTTCCAGCCTGTGTGGTGAAGCTTGTCTGTCTGCGATATGGAGGGAAACCATTGCAGTGAGAAGATAAAAACATAGTTGTAGGGAGAATGTGCAAACTCCATGCAAATAGAAAGAGAGGTCGGGATCAAACACAGGCCTCTGGTGCTGTGAGGCTGCAGCTCTATTGGTTGCAACCTGGTGCCATTTTATCAGATGAATGCTGTGTTTTTAGAGTTTTAATTGATTTCCCACTATTTACTATTGGAACAGACGCCATCACACAAACTGAATTATATCCAAGATAAATAAGTTTCTTGTTTACTTCAAAGCATCTCTATAAATTATTCAACTACATATATCCTGCCTTTCATCTGGGTTTCTCTACAGGTAGTCCCACTTCCCACCACAGGGTTCCAAAACTCCTATTAAACCAGGCACTTTCTAATAATACCTTCCACCAATTTCTCTGCCTGTTTCTTACTATTACTGAACATTACGGACAAGAAGAACAACCAACTCAGTGCAGAACTCATCCCTGGAATAAACAGTTTTATTTTAATTTGCGGGAAAGTAAAATGAAATTTAAACATGCTACGCAAACAGAACGTTTTTCAAAGATAGTAGCAGAATACAATATTGTGGCATAAATCTATTTTTACAAGTCTGATCTGTATCACTATATTTTCCAATCAATTCATAGCAATGTGAGTGTCACTGATCTGTATAACCTTAACCCATCCCTAATTGCCTTCAAATCAATGACTTTCAGGACTCTTCAGAGGACATTTAACTCATCCATGTTGCTTCCCGTCCTGCCTCACGTATGCACTGGACGGGTTTCAGTGTCTGTCCAACAAGCGTTTTCTTAATGTTTGCTCCCACCACCTTGCCTCCTCTCTCCCAGCGACCAATGGAGTCTCTGACATCTGTGTTGCTTCTTTTCTCATCAGGGAGGTGTGTGCTTTGACCTCACAAAGATGGATAAAATCGTGCAGCTTAACACAGTTGACTTTGATGTGACAGTGGAACCAGGAGTCACCAGAAAAAGCCTGAATAACTACCTGAGAGGCAGTGGCCTCTGGTTTCCAGTGGGTACGTTTGGCTTAATTGTTCCCATGAAACTGACCCTTAGCACCTCAGGACACCTGATCTCACAGTGTTGCAGCTGGTGGACCAGAGAACCGGGTTCAATCCTGATCTTGGGTGCTATTGTGTGAAATTTGCACGTTCTCCCTGTGACTGCGTGGGTTTCCTCCAGGTGTTCCGGTTTCTTCCCAAGTAAGAAATCAATGTTCCATTTCAGGACATATGACAAAAAAAACGCTTGACATCCCAAAGATGTGCGGTTTTGAAGGTTAATTGGAATCTGTAAATTGGCCCTGTTTCGTAGGGAAGGGATGAGAAAGTGAGATAACATAGAACGAGTGTCAATGGGTAATCGATGGTCGTTATTGATTCAGTGGACAGAAGGGCCTGTTTCCATGATGTATCTGTAAACCCAAGCTAAACATTATATTGCTTATCAGATTGACCTCCTCAGAAATGTATACATCCTCTAACCAGTGCTTGATTTGCCAGCAAAACAAAGCCAGCAGCAACTGTGGCTGCATCCTTCGTCTGTGGTTTCAATATTCTGGACCTTGCCGTGTGGGAAATTATTCTGATTTTACTTCATTGTCTGTTATGGTGCTATGAAAGAGATTTCACAGGTGAAGTTTTTCTCCAATAAAGATATCAACACTTACAGTGAGGTCCTGTTAGGTTTAGTTTAGTTTAGAGATATTGCGCGGAAACAGGCCCTTTGGCCCACCGAGTCTGTGCTGACCAGCTGACCCCGCACTATCATACACACACAAGGGACAATTTAGTGCGCAAACTCCACACAGAAGGCAGCAAAGGACAGCCTTGTACAATTTTACCAAGCCAATTAGCCTACAAACCTGTACATCTTTGGTTGTGTGGGCACCTGGAGAAAACCCACGCAGGTCACAGGGAGAATGTACCGACTCCATATAAACAACACTCGTGGTCAGGATCAAACCTGGGTCTCTGGCGCTGTAAAGCCCCTGTCCCATTTTCACGACCTAATTCACGACCTCTGCCGAGTTTGCCCTTGACTCATACTCGCAGCATGGTCGCCACGAGGTCGTAGGTAGGTCGTAGCAGGTCGTGATGCTAGTCGTGGGTACTCGTGGCATTAAGTAGGTCGCGGCGTTTTTTCTAGCCTGATAAAAAATGTCCACGAGTAGTCGTGGGCAGTCGAAGGTAATGGCTCTGGGGTGAAAAAAAGATCAGTAGGAAAAAAAAGGTTATGTAAACTGCAGAACGTCACCTCTGTTAGGTTTAGTTTAGTTTAGAGATATTGCGCTGAAACAGACCCTCCAAGGCATGTTCATTCATAGCTGGAGAGTTGTTTGGAGAGGAAACGTGTTTTAGAGATGGCACCAAAAAGACAGCAGTGCAGGGAGAGGGCACTACCCTAAAAAAAAACCTGCCATGCAGGTGTTGCCCACCCAGGAGGAGGAGTGGCAGGAGGTGATGCCACAGGAGGTGATAGTGTAGGAGGAGGTAGTCCTTCATGAGAGACCCCTGGAGGAGGAGACCAGGGTGGTAGTATATGTCCCCACTACCACCCCATCCTTCACTGCCTCATTTGGAGGCAGCAAAGCAGCCCTTTCTCCTGTGTCTGACACAGCATGAAAGGCAGATGCCCCATTGGTGGTGAGGGAGGGCTGGAGGAAGGTTAGGCCCTACACCTTCACCAGGCAGCAGGAGTGGGACCTTGAGGAATGGTTCCAGCAGAATGCCATCCTATACGAAAAGGGAAATGAGGGGTACAGGGACAGGGACAAGAATGGCATGGTTGCCATCCCTGCCCCTCATGTGTGCTTAAAGTTCCATCTTTGTCAAAAGCCCAGCGCCAATCTCCTCAGTCATCTGGTGTACTGGGATTGTCCATCACATATCTCCATTCACAACTGAGACCTCTTCTTTTGCTTCATCTTCACCTTGCTCTCCTTCTGCCTTTCTTAAAAGGCTGCTTGCAGCACACAGGGCTACTGCAAAAGCAGTAAAAGTACTGGTCAAAGCCAGTCTTCTACTTAGATCGAAGGAGGTCTTCAACATAGTCGTAAGGAGGGTCATAGACATAGTCAAGGAACAGGGTGTAGGAGGTCAGGGGGACAGGGGCTCTTAAGGGTTTACGAGTTATTCCACAAATTTCTCCCAGATTTTCCCCTGGATTCAAACTCGCAGAATGTTATAACGAGTCTGTAGGAGGTCGTAGGCGTTCGTAGATATATCGTAGCGGCACATTATGCCAGCCGTAGGTACTCGTGGCATCAGGCAAGTCGGGACGTTTTTTCCAAAAAATGGTTGGGATGAAAGAAATTGCAAATTTTTACTCGTAAGGAGGGCATTGAAATAGTGGTGGGAAATCGTAGACATACTCGTTGGAGTTCGTGAACCTAGTCGTGGAAGGTAGTAGGAGTTTGTAGATTACCACGATCTGACTTTTTTTTTTAGGTTCCCTCCCTTTTTTTTTTTTTTTGGGGGGCACACTTGGCAGAGTTTTGAATTAAGTCGTGAAAGGGGGACGGCGCTTTAGGCAGCAACTCTACCACATGCGCCACCAGGTTATTGGGGCCGTTTCAAAGTGCCAATTAAAAAACAAAAAAAAAATTGTTCCCCATGACCCAGCATTTTCTTTACAATAGCAGCTACCCTATCAGTTAGGAATAAGTTATACCATTTATATGGGAAGGGGAGGACCCCATTTTCCAACCTGCAGTACTTGCACATGAGAACAAATACTGAGAGTGTGCTTGGTATCTAAGTATTTTGACCAGATTTCATTTCTCATTATAGTCTGCAGAGACTGAGATAAATCATCTTGTTGTTGAGAGAGATCATAGAGAGATAGTATCTTCCTTCACTGTTTCTGCTTTTTACACCACTTGATCTCAAATTGCATTTGAAATCCTTTGAGAATAAAATAAAACAAGATTCTGTCAGTTGTAGTCTGAGATAGGTATATTATGTCTGAACATGCTGTCTATTGGAATGTCCATTGTTGTCAGGACTGGCACCATCCAGGGAAATGGATGAACAGCCTGAATTCTCATTGTTGGAAGCAAGAAAGAGAGGTTGTATTTTGTGCCATGCTTTACTTCTTAAATAAATAAATCCATAAAATTTATAAATCTTTAATAATTCACGATAACAGTTTGGATCATGGTAGAAACAAGGAACTGTAGATGCTCGTTTACAAAAAAACCCACAAAGTTCTGGAGTTACTCAACGGGCCAGGCAGCATTTATGGAGAACATGAATTGGTGACATTTTGGGTCGGGACCTTTCTTTAGGTCTGAAGGGCCCCGACCTGAAACATCGCCTATCCATGTTTTCCAGAGATACTACTTGGTTACTCCAACACTTTGTATCTTAATTTGGATCACAGCCCTGGTTAACTAGGTACTAAGGTGTAATATGTTGCATTGATATAAACATGAATCAGACAACTTTCACATGGGTCCATTTAATAATCAAGAGGTCTGCAGTAGTTTTAATGTCATAGACAGCATCTTTCAGTAGGAATTCATTAAGTCTTTCCCAAAATAGGGCAGCACAGTGCAGCCTTACATCTCCGGTGACCAGGATTCAAACCTGCCCTTTTTTATCTTCTATGTGGAGTTTGCACATTCTCCCTGTGACCACACGGGCTTCCTCTGGGTGCTCTGTTTGTTTTCCAATCCCAAAAATATGTGGGTTAGTAAGTAGGTTAATGGTAGATTTCTGTAAACTTCTAGGTGTGTAGGTATATGATAGAATCTGGTGGAAGTTGAGAAAGGGGAGAGAATAAAATGGGATGAGTGTAAATGGATGCTTGACGGTCAGCATAGAGTTGGTGGGCTGAAGGGCCAGGTTCTGTGCTGTATGATGCTCTGTTTGTCTGTTTGCTTGTGTGGTGTCCATTATAGGAGTGGTGGGTGAACGGGGTTAGTGGTAACCCCTGCTGGGGGTTTGCGATTAAAATGGGAACCCATTCAGGTGAAGGGGCGGAGAGAAGTGAAGAGGAGTTGAGGAGCCTTCTGGTGACTCCTTACGGACACCCTTTACTTCCACAGATCCGGGAGCAGATGCTTCCCTGTGCGGAAAAAAACAAAAAAAAAAATGGCGCACCAGCGCCTCGGGTACGAATGCAGTGAGATATGGCACGATGCGGGAGAACGTGATCAACTTGGAAGTGGTGCTGGCAGATGGGAGGATCATGTACACAGCAGGAGCACAAAGAAGGTCGAGGTACTGGAAGCAATTAAAGCATTAAATATCACTTCTTGATAAATAGCATTTTATCTAATCTGAAGAAGGGTCTCAACCCCGAAACGTCATCCATTCCTTCTCTCCAGAGATGCTACCTGTCCCACTGAGTTACTCCAGCATTTTGTGTCTGCCTTCAGCATTTTATCTAACATGGCATTGTATAGTTCCTGGAGGAGTTATCTCATTGAGTCAATAGACAATAGACAATAGGTGCAGGAGTAGGCCATTCGGCTTCGAGCCAGACACGTATTCAATGTGATCATGATGGATCAGCCCCAATCAGTTACCTGTCCTTGCTCCCCCCATATCCCGGGAAACGTTATTTTTCAATCTAGCTCTCTTTAAAGCATCCAGAGAACCTGCCTCCACCGCCCTCTGAGGCAGAGAATTCTACACTCACCACTCTCTGTGAGAAAAATTGTTTCCTCGTCTATGTTCTAATGGTCATACTAAGTTCATGATATAGCTGAGGGTTTATGATGTTTCAGAGGACTGAGGGGTCTATAACTAGGGTTCATATCTCAAAAATAAGGATTGGCCATTCACGACAAGGTGAGAAGACATTTCACCCAAAGGGCAAGGACTCTAGAATTCTTGACCGAAGAGATCTGTAGTATATTCAAGACATTGATGAAAGGGGTTTTGAATATTAAGGGTGCCAAAGAATATGGGGTTAATGGAGGAAAATGGTGTTGGTATAAAATATCAACCGTGTTCATATTGAATGACGGAGCAGTCATGATGGGCTGAATGGCCTCACCTGCTTCTATTTCTTATGTTCCGAACATATTTGGTATTGATGGCCCTCAGTTACCCGTGGGGAGCGTTAGAATTTATCGGTGGGTGAAAACAAACAGTTTGCACCAGAGCTTCCGTTTCCCAATGCATCTCGTTTCCATCAGTCTCTCGTCAGGCGGAAACAGAACGTGGTGTTTCTAATTAACGTGCAAGCGATCCATCCGGCTCCAAGTCAAATAGACAGAGGTCCTGCTCCCACGTACATTAGGCTGTGATCCCAACTGCGATGAAAAGACGTGTAGGAAAGAACTGCAGATGCGGGTTTAAATCGACCGTAGACACAAAATGCTGGAGTAACCCAGTGGGACAGCAGCTTCTCTGGGGAGAAGGAATGGGTGACGTTTCGGGTCGACACACAGTGAGTGGTGAGTCTGTGGAATTCTCTGCCACAGAAGGTAGTTGAGGCCAGTTCATTGGCCATATTTAAGAGGGAGTTAGATGTGGCCCTTGTGGCTAAAGGGATCATGAGGTATGGAGAGAAGGCAGGTACAGGATACTGAGTTGGATGATCAGCCATGACCATATTGAATGGCGGTGCAGGCTCGAAGGGCCGAATGGCCTGCTCCTGCACCTATTTTCTATGTTTCTATGACACCTTCCTTCAGACTGGGATGAACTGAAAAGGCGTTCGTTATAGGTTCATCTGCCCTCTGGGGAAACGTGATGAAACGCAGAGCAAATCTACAGTGAAGGTACAGATATGCACTTTACATAAGTTTATGTTCTAGGAGCAGAATTGGGTCATTGGGTCCATCAAGCCTATTCCGTCATTCAATCATGGCTGATCTATCTCTCCCTCTCAACCCCATTCTCTTGCCTTCTCCCCGTAACCCCTGACGCCCGTAGTAATCAAGAATCTGTCATTCTCCGCCTTAAAAATATCCTCCTCATCTCCTTTGTAAAGGTACGTCCCTTTATTCTCTGGTCCCAGACTCTCCCGCTAGTGGAAACATCCGTTGACGGGCTGCGCAGCCTGGGAGAAACGTGTTGAGTGCACACTGTGATAAAATGTTTCTGCTGCAGGAAGACATCCGCCGGGTACAATCTGACGAATCTTTTTGTGGGCTCAGAGGGAACGCTGGGAATAATCACCAAGACAACACTGCGTCTCCACGGGATACCGGAATCCATGGTGTCTGCAGTCTGCACGTTTCCAACAGTGCAGGCCGCTGTGGATTGTACGGTGCAAGTGCTGCAGTATGGCATTCCCATAGCAAGGATAGGTGAGGCACTCCTTTAATATTATTCATGGGGAATAAAACAACATGCTGTGGTAACTGATGAAGTATCACGTGTGAAAGAACAAATATTGCTCTGTACATAATAGATTTCAGGATGACCCTCAACCCACATGCATATGGAATGTACTCTGATGCAGCATTATAGCAACACATAGTCCACAAGCTGTAGCCTGCTGCAGTGTGATGCACTAAACACTGGGTGACACAGTAGTACAGTTGGTAGAGGTGCTGTCACACAGCACCAGTGACCTGGGGTCAGTCCTGACCATTGGTGCTGTCTGTGTAGTATTTACACGTTTTTCTTCTGATCTTGAGAGCTTTTTTTCCGGGTGTTCAGGTTCCATGTCGCATCCAAAAGATGTGTGGATCGGTAGATTAATTGACAATAGACAATACACAATAGGTGCAGGAGTAGGCCATTCGGCCCTTCGAGCCAGCACCGCCATTCAATATGATCATGGCTGATCATTCAAAATCAGTACCCCGTTCTCTTTTTTTTTTTTTTTTTTTTTATTATTCGGGCTTTTCTCCCCATATCCCTTGATTCCGTTAGCCCTAAGAGCTATATCTAACTCTCTCTTGAAAACATCTAGTGAATTGGCCCCCACTGCCTTCTGTGGCAGAGAATTCCACAGATTGGGTGAAAAGGTTTTTCCTCATCTCAGTCCTTTTTCTTAAACTGTGACCCCTGGTTCTGGACTCTACCGACATCAGAAACATCAGAAACAATTCCTGCATCTAGCCTGTCCAATCCCATAAGAATTTAATACATGTTTCTATAAGATTCCCTCTCATCCTTCAAAATTTCAGTGAATATAAGCACACATTCAACAGTGCTGCACAAAACACACAAAAATACCAACTGTAGCAATGCAAAGTGCTTCTTTCATGCTCGACCTAATCAGTACAGTGAGTTGAGTGTGACTGTTGGTCTTTAGTCATTGCAATGAAGTAGAAAATAATAAAGCACAAGATAGACACAAAAAACTGGAGTAACTCAGCGGGTCAGGCAGCATCTCTGGAGAAAAGGAATAGGCAATGTTTTGGGTTGTGACCCTTCCTCCTGAAGCATCACCTATTCCTTTTCTCCAGAGATTTTTGTGTCCGTCTTTGGTTTAAACAACATCTGCAGTTCCTTCCTACGTATAATAAAAAAGTCCTGACCAATGAGTTGTAGGTTGCTTAACCGTCAAACGTGATCTGATTCCAGTTGCAATCATGTGATGTGTAGTCAGGGGAGAATGTCTACCTTTAAGGGCCTGTCCCACTTGGGCGACCTAATCCGCGAGCTCTGGCGAGTTTGCCCTTGATTCATACTCGCAGCAGGGTCGACACGAGGTCGTAGGAGGTCTTCGTAACTCTCCTTCCTGCTCGAGAGTGGTCTCCGCGTACGCGAGGCCTCAGCTAGGTTGCTGCGATTTTTAAAAATATGTTAAAAAATGCCCGCGAGTAAAAAAAGGTCGCCGTGGAAAAATCAATACTTTTTTTACTTCTAGGTTTAGTTGTTGTAAGTCGGCATGTTAGTTGTAGGTAATCGAGGGTAGTCAAAGGTAGTCTTAGATAGTCTTCATCATAGTCGAAGGGAAGTCGTCTTCACTCTCCACTATTCGGTGTCCAATTTTCCCGAAGTTAGTCGTAGCTAGTCGCAGCTAGTGATAGCTGGTCTTCATAGTCGAAGGAGGTCTTCAACATGTCATTTTTTCAAACTCTTCTAAACTCGCCAATTGGGTCGCCCAAGCGGGATAGCCCCTTTATGCACAAAATAACTTTACACTTCACGTTCTTATTGAAAGGTTTATGTTTTTATCGAGCACTTTTCACATTGTGCACTGCACGTTTATTATTTAAAAGCACTAGTGAAGCGCAATGCTGTTTTCATGTTATGTTTGGGCACACTCTCTACGTCCCAGTAATGACTGGTGCGTGCAAACTGCTGCTGCCTCACCCGTCGCTCTCCGTGGTAATGGATTGCACTGAGTGCAGAGTTGGCCTGTGATCGAGTTGTTGTCACCACCTGCAGGTTTGCTGCGAAAGATGGGGAAAGGCAGAATTAGCTGCACCAGGCACGTGAGGAGGGTGATAGGACGGGTCTGTGCGGTTCGGGATCTCATAAATGTACCCTTCCACCCTCTTTCAATCGGATCTTTCATGTTTCCCTCCATGTTGTTCGTCCCAACACTGTGGACCTGGGGTGGGTGTGGATGAGTGTGGGGGGAGAGGGCAATGGACAGTTGAGGAGGGTGAGCACAGCTGTGGGGATGACATGGATCAGCAAGTGGGCGGGGGGGGGGGGGGGGGTGCATAGTTGTGGACTAATGCAGGGGTGTTTTAGTGGTTAGGGGGGGCATGTCGGGGAAGGAAGTGTTATTGTGGATGAGTGCTGGGGGGATTGCAGGCTGTGCAGGAGTGTTGCTGTTGGAGGGAGGAGGCGTTATTGACTTCAGTGAGAGCACGAGTGGTTGCTAGAGACTGCGGGGAGTTGACTTGACTTTATTGTCACATGTACTGAGGTACAGTGAAAAGCTTCTATTGTGTGCTAACCAGTCAGCGGAAAGGCAATACATGATTACAATCGAGCCATCTACAGTGTTCAGATACATGATAAAGGGAATAACGTTTAAGAAATGTTGCTGTCAGAGTAGAGATTTGCAAGAGAGGAGCGATTGTAATGTGTGATTGCAGATCTACCTCTGTGACTAGCACACAAAGAGTCACAAGTGTGGGTTGGGCACCACCTTCGATCATGCAGACATGTGCAGGGGAGAGCAGTTATGTGCAATGGATGCATGAGTGCAGTGCAGGCGAGCATTTAGTTTGGTGCAGAGATAGTCTGTATGTGGGACTGTGAGCTGTATCACAACTGCAACTGTGTGAAGATTGTACTGTTTGTAAAATCTTATTTTAGTATGAAGTTTACTTTCAGAGCAATTCAAGTTAAAACCAGTAGAATAAAATTCCTTAATGTACTCTGCTATTGTCCAGGAATCCCAACATTTGGGTTAAGGTATAGATTTATTGTTGTCGCGTGTACCAAGATACAGTGAAAAGCTTTTGTTTCCATTCAAATCAGATAATACTATCCATGAATACAATGAAACCAGGCACAAGCCAAACTTTGACATCTGTCTGGTGTTACTATGAGCTTTTGACTTTAATGTAGATTGGACCACCTTCTGCTTGGCCCACTGGTTTCATTTTCCTTTTTCCATTGAAATGTTGTTTATTGCTGCATTGTACGATGCTGAAAAGGTATCTGTGCTTGTCCCAGAGTTCCTGGACGATGTGATGATGGATGCTTGTAATAAGTTCAGCAATCTGAATTACGCCGTGTCTTCAACGCTCTTCCTGGAGTTCCACGGCACTGAGAAAAGCCTGGCAGAGCAGATCCAGGTGACAGGTAGGCCCAATGTCTCCATTCCTTCCCACTCTCACCCCATGCACATATTTTTATTTGGTCAGGAGTTGGGAGTCTGACCCTGTTGGCTCAGTTCTATTTGTCCCACGTGCAAATCAGGAGGGGACAGGATCTTATTTCAGATTCAACGGGGGGCACAATTGCTATGTGTCAGAACATGAAGACAAAACTAAGACATTGTCCACAACTACATCCTTTGTCTTGACTAGTCAACAGGAGTCAGAGGAACAAATATGCAGGGTGATTGTGGAGAATATGCAAGAAGGAAGTCAAGAGGGGAAAAATAGCTTTGGCAAAGAAGAATAAGGAGAATCCAAAGACATTTTATGTCTATTGAAAGTGGGTAACTAAGGGGAGAATAAGTGTAAAATCGCAAAATAATGATCAAAATGCGACCTGTTTAAAATAAAATGCCGGCCTTTTTTGAAATCCAACTGGTTTAAAATAAAAGTTAATCAATGCAATAGGGAATTATTTTTGAAAATGCAAGAATTACGTTTTTTGAAATGAAACTTGTTTAAAGTAAAATAAAATTTAAAAAAATGCAAGTATCATTCAAAGAATCGCACAACATTAAAAATATATAAAAGCCTATTGTAAAAGCGAGCGAAGTCAGAATGAAGCAGTCAGCTCTGAACTGGATCTTCACCCGATTGTCTTGGGAGAGAGTTTGAAGAACATTGTGGAAGAGTGACCAATGGCGAAGTTGGTTTTAAAATGCAAGTGTTTTAAAGTGCGGAAACTGCCGCTGGAGCGCTCCTCCCTCCCAGAGTGGGCGACGCTGCCTTGTGAATGCATGGTGATGTCGCTTGGATTTTTTTTCCAAAATGGGTGAGGTTGAAGAAATTGGCTTTTTTTTTTTTAAATTTCAACGATTAATAAAGGGAAAAATGTGAGTAGGATGTGGCATAGCTATCTATCTAGCTAGCTATCTGGAAGCAGATAAGAATTTAATTAAATCTGTTTATTTGAATTTCACAGCAATTTGCATACATACAATGATAACAGACAGTGATAGTCAGGATATAATTGTGCAACAGTATGTAAGCGACCCTCAAAGCCTTACCCCCCCCTCAATCCACCCGAATCAGGTCGGAACCAAACGGGGACAAACAACACTCACATATGTACACATCCACACAAATACGATAAGAAACAAAATGTACAAAAAAAAAGGGGGGGGGGGGGGGTGGTTGAGGGGAGAGCAACTGCAATAAGACAGAGCAGTGATAGAAGGCACTCAGCCTTCTTCTGAGTCCGGAAACAAGTTGAGAGAGTTAACAAGTTCCAGGAAAGGGTTCCATGTATTAGGAATGTCTTGGTAAAACCTAAGTTTTCAAGCTTTTAAAATTGTAGAGCACCTCCTTGATCCAGCGGGCGTGTGTCGGGGGACAGGTAAGCCCTCCAGTTAAGCAAGATCAGTCTCCGGGTCTATCAAGGTTGTAAAAGCAGGAACCGCTTCAACGCAACAGAGAGGTTGGTGTTGGGAGGTGTACCCAAAAAAAATAGCTGACAGTGGGTTTGGAGGAATATTCTGGCCATAGGCTCTGCTTATCACGTTGAAAGCACTCCTCCAAAAGGCTTGCCAGCTGTAGGCAAGACCAAAACATATGGCTATGGTTGGCAGGGGATTGTTACATCTGTTGCAGGTGTCCTTGACAGCGGGGTATATTCTAGATAATCTTGCATTTGTGTAGTGGACTTTGTGAAGGACTTTGCATTGGATTAGGCCATGACGGGCACATATGGAGGAAGAATGGATCAAATCCAAGGCAGAGTCCATTGCTGGTCTGTTAGTTTCATATTCAGCTCGCCCTCCCATGCAGCTTTTAATGAGGTATGAGGATTCAATATTACTGACCCTAACAAGTTATACAAAAAAGAGATGCATTTCTTCCGGTTGGGATCTAGAGCTAGGATCTAGAAGAAGATAAGAATTAAGCAGATTGACACAGACAGAGACACATCGTGGTCACAAACAATACAAAGACTTTTAGGTATGCAGAGATAAGTCAAATGCGAACCAATGGGACTGGCATGGGAAGGCAGGGAAGCAAGGGCAGAGATATATGTATTATTGGAAGGTTAGAGGGTGGCTAATGTTGTGCTTTTATGTAAGAAGAGCTGCAAGGTTTACCTTTGAGCCAAATATCAGTGGTGGGAAAGTTATTGAGGCGTTTCTGAGAGACAGCGTCTACCTTCATTTCGAAAGGCGAACTTTGATTAGAGAAAGTCAGCATAGCTCTGGATGTACGAAATTGTATGTCATACTGAGTTTTTTTGAAGAGGTAACCAAGAGTCCCAGTGTGGAGAAGTGGGGCTGAAGGGCCTATTTCCACGCCGTAAGACTCGAAGAGGATTAATTAGGACAGGGCAGTAATGGATATGGTCTACATGGATTTTAACAAGACCCTTTGACAATTCTCGCATGGCAGGCTGGTTCAGAAGGTAGACCCCATGGGATCCGCAACGAGCTTGCCATTTGGCTACAAAGCTGGCTTGATGAAAAGTGTCAGAGGGCGTCAGTGAACAGTTATTATTCAGATTGGAGGCCACGATTGGTGATGTGCTGCAGAGATTGGCGATGGATCCATTGTTGTTTGTCATCAGTATTAACAATTTGGATGAGAATGTATGCGGCATGGTTAATAAATATACTGATGACACCAGAATTGGTGGTAAAGTTGGAAAGTGAATAAGGTTATTTAAGGTTGCAACACAATCTTGATCAACTGGGAAAGTGGGAAAAATAATTAGCAGATGGCATTTAACTTGGACAAAAGTGAAGTGTTCCATTTTGTGACATTAAACGAGGGAAGGAATTATACTGTGAATGAGTGAATGTCTGTACAACAGAGCCACCTAGGGATGCCAGCATGTAGTTCTCTGAGAGATAGAACGGGTGGTGAAGATGACGTGTGGAATGCTTGCCTTCAACGAGGGCATTGCGTACAATACTACAGTTGGGACCTCATGTTACAACTGTTCAAGGTGTTGGTGAGACCACACTTGGAGTATCATGTGGAGTTCTGGATGCCTAGCTATGGCAAGGTAGTCATTAGCAGGAACAGGTAAGGAAAAGATTCACAAGGATATACTGGGACTGGAGATCTTGAATTATAAGGAAAAACTGAATGGGCTCAGACTTCTTTTCCCTGGTGCATAGAAGATTGAGGGGTTACAAAGTGATATATAAAATCATGAGGGTGTAAATAAGGTGGATGATCACACAGTCCCTTTCCCAGGATAGGGAGTCTAAACCGAGAAAGCTTAGATGTAAGGTGAGAAGAGAATGCATTTAAAAAGAACATAAGGGCGACTTTTTCCACACTGCCCTGCCATGATCCATCCTCTTCGAGTCTTGCGGCTTGGATATAGACCCTTCAGCCCCACTTGCCCACACTGGGACTCCTGGGTATGTGGTACAAGCTGACAGAAGAAATAGTAAAGGTGGGTACAATTGGAGCCCAGCTCCAATCTGCATGAATTTTCATAATCTACAGAAAATTGGAAGGTGTGAACCAGTGACCCACTATTTCCGTGCTACCTCCTTTAAAAGGCTGGAATGCAGATTATCGGTGCTTGGAATTTATCAGTTTTTAGTGCATGTAATTTCTCCAGCGCCATTTTTGTGCTTAACTCATTTCCTCGTATTCCTTCCTTTCATTTGCCTCTTGACTCCCCAACATTACTGGAATGTTAATTTATGTGGTCTTTAGTGAAGAAAGAACTTGCTCTGCCATTCCTATGTTCCCCATGATAAATTCTCCCATTTCTGGCTGTAAGGGTCCTATATTTATGTACTATCTTATACTAGCTTCTAATTTTCTAACCCAGACAGAGGCCGCCAAAGGCAACCTAAACTGAAGTACTGTTCCCTGACTGATAGCAGGGGCAGGTTAACTTGAGTCCTGTTCATTATTCAAAATAACTCAACAACGTACCTGAAAATTTATCAATCTTTATTTCTCAGTCTGAGGCACTGATATAACTCATCCATTTTTTTTCTTAATGAAACCTGCAATTAACTATTTGAATTGTTCTTGCATAATTTGCATAACATAAAACCTCTGGGATAAAGGAATGTATGCTGAAAATATTGTGCAGATAGGGCAGCATCTGGGGAGAGAGAAATGGTTCTGATGAAAATTCACTGACATTGAATGCTAACTCTCTCCATAGTTTCTGCCTGACCCATCAAGCATGTTTTTATTCCCAGATTAATAAGTTCATAAATTATATAGGAGAAGAATTAGGCCATTTGGTCGATCAATCATGGCTGGTCTATCTTTCCCTCTCAACCGCATTCTCCTCATAACCCCTGACATCCATACTAATCAAGACCAAGATTCAGGATTCAACCTGACCACCAGTACAATTCCTCACACCTCTGTTTTACTTCCGTGCCACACCTGGTGGAAGTTTACCTGTGTGTTGAAAAATTACCAGCAGCGAGTTAAAAAAATGTTTTGTGCAGTGAATTGTTACAATCTGGAACCTACACCCTAACAGAATGATGAAAGTGGGTTCAATAATTATCTTCAGGAGAAACAAACTGAAGGGAAAATGTGCAGCGCTCTGGGAAAAGGATAAGACAACAATGCTACTTGATTGTCTCCCATGGGTTTCAAGTTCCAGTGTTGTGGAGATTCAGTGTTTGGAATTCATCTAGATCTGAAAATACAGATGCTCCCCTACTTACGTAATAGGTGACTTGCATAAACTCGCACTTACTTTAGCAATTCTTTCAGCCCACTGCTTTATTTCTGAGTTGCGCGCCTCGGTAGCAGTGTGTTATGGCTGTTGCATGCGGCCGTTTCCACAAGCCAGTCAGCTGTTCTTGTCGATGCACCACGTGGCCTCTACTGCGAATAGTAAATTTGCACGCAGCACCTGACCCACGTAGCACCTGACCCACGCAGCACCTGACCCACGCAGCACCTGACCCACGCAGCACCTGACCCACGCAGCACCTGACCCACGCAGCACCTGACCCACGCAGCACCTGACCCACGCAGCACCTGACCCACGCATCACCTGACCCACGCAGCACTGACCCACGCAGCACCTGACCAGCGCAGCACCTGACCCACGCAGCACCTGTGTCTAGCTGACCCACGCATCACCTGACCCAGCAGCACACTGACCCTCGCAAGCACCTGACCCACGCAGCACCTGACCCACGCCGCACCTGACCCACGCAGCACCTGACCCACGCATCCCACCAGCCCAACTGACCCACGCAGCACCTGACCCACGCATCACCTGACCCACGCAGCACCTGACCCACGCAGCACCTGACCCACGCAGCACCTGAGCTAAGCTACACCTGACCCACGCAGCACCTGACCCACGCAGCACCTGACCCACGCTACACCTGAGCACGCAGCACCTGACCCACGCAGCACCTGACCCACGCAGCACTGAGCTACGCTACACCTGAGCCACGCAACACTGACCCACGCAGCACCTGACCCACGCAGCACCTGACCCACGCTGCACCTGAGCTAAGCTACACCTGACCCACGCAGCACCTGACCCACGCAGCACCTGACCCACGCTGCACCTGAGCTAAGCTACACCTGACCCACGCAGCACCTGACACGCTGCACCTGAGCTAAGTACTACCCACGCAGCACCTGACCCACGCAGCACCTCACCCACGTAAGCACCTGACCCACGCAGCACCTGACCCACGCAGCACCTGACCCACGCAGCACCTGACCTACAGAGCATCTGAGCTATACAACATCTAAGCTAAGAGACCACCAGGGACACCGGGGAGATGGCTGCCCTGCCAGCAGTCTGTTCGTTTTTTCTTTCCTTTTGTTATTTTTTGTTTGTTAAAAGTTTTGTTTTAATGTTCTATGTGGGGGGAGGGGGGAGGGGATCGGGGGAAGCTTTTTTTCAAGTTCTTACCTTCCCGGAGATGTGATCAATTTTCGGATCACATTCTCCGGGCTCTGCGGCCTTCGATCGATGGGGCTGGAAGCCTCCTCGGACTGTCGTGAGCCCCACCGCGGGGCGTGGGCCTAACATCGGAGCTGATCCCTTGCCTGGGATCGCTCCCACCGTGACCACCGTGGACTTAACATCACGGGCTCGCAGTCTCTGGTGAGGCTAAGTCGGGAGCTCCAACATCGCGGAAGGTTCAACCAGCCCCGACGCAAGGTTCGATTGTCCAGCGCGGGGGAGCTGACAATCCCCCCGATGTGGGAGCAGATCGCCTCGACGCTGAGGGCCCGAACTCTGCCGGCTACGGGAGTCAAGACCGTCCCGTCAACGGTGGGCTCGAGGCCCCCGACCGAGGAAGAACAAAAGGAACTTTATTTGCCTTCCATCACAGTGAGGAATGTGTAGGAGTCACTGTGGTGGATGTTCATGTTAAAATGTGTTTTTGAGTGAACTGTTGCTTTTAATTGTATGACTGACCTGGCCAATGAAATTCCTCGTATGTTGCAAAACATACTTGGCGAATAAAGTGTGATTCTGATTCTACACAACACCTGACCTATGCAACATGTGACCTACGCAGCATGTGACCTACACAACATCTGAGCTACGCAACACCTGACCTACGCACGGGTCTGCGGGATGCAAGTCTGGGAGCAGCCGTACAGATCGGCAACGTTGTAATATTGTAGAATTTTCGCTTGGTTCAGTCCACACCAAAGTCAAAGTCAAAAGTCAAAAGAGTTTATTGTCATGTGTCCCTGACAGGACAATGACATTCTTTGCATAGCACAACAGAACATAGTAGGCATTGACTAGTTATATACTTAAATACACACATTAATTAATAAATTAATAAAGTGCAAATAACAGATGGAGGGGTATTAATGTTCAGAGTTTTGTCCGAGCCAGGTTTAATAGCCTGATGGCTGTGGGGAAGTAGCTATTCCTGAACCGGGTCATTGCAGTTCTCAGGCTCCTGTACCTTCTACCCGAAGGTAGCAGGGAAATGAGTGTGTGGCCAGGGTGGTGTGGGTCCTTGATGATGCTGCCAGCCTTTTTGAGCATCGACTGTGGTAGATCCCCTCGATGGAAGGAAGGTCAGAGCCGATGATGGACTGGGCTGTGTTTACTACTTTTTGTAGTCTTTTCCTCTCCAGGGCACTCAAGTTGCCGAACAAGCCACGATGCAACCCGGTCAGCAAGCTCTCTACCCTGTAGAACGTTAGAGAGATGAGTCCTTGACAGACGACTCTCCGTATCTTCTCAGGAAGTAGAGGCGCTGATGAGCTTTCTTAATAATTGCATCTGTGTTCTCGGACCAGGAAAGATCTTCACAGATGTGCACGCCAGGAATTTGAAACTCTTGACCCGCTTTCAACCACTCAACTACCGTTGTATAAATAGGACTGTGGGGTCCCCATCTACTCCTTCCGACAGTCACAATCAGTTCCTTGGTTTTGCTGGTGTTGAGGGCCAGGTTATTGTGCTGGCACCATATGGACAGTCGCTCGATCTCTCTTCTGTACTCCGACTCATCCCCATCAGTGATACGTCCCACAGCAGTGGTGTCGTCAGCAAACTTGATGATGGAGTTCGCACTGTGACCGGCTACGCAGTCATGAGTATAGAGTGAGTATAGAGCAGGGGGCTGAGGCTGAGCACGCAGCCTTGAGCTTGCTCCCGTGCTGATTGTTATCGAGTCTGACACATTTCACCAATACGAAAGACTGTGGTCTGTGAATGAGGTAGTCGAGGATCCAATTGCAGAGGGATGCGCAGAGACCCAGTTCTGCGAGTTTGGTAACAGCTTGGAGGGGATGTTGTGTTAAATGCCAGCTGTAATCGATGAATAAAACAGCTCTGACATATGAGTTTTTGTTGTCCAAGTGGTCCAGAGCGGAGTGGTGCCAGCGAGATCGAGTCCACCGTTGATCTGTTGTGGTGGGTAAGCGAACTGCAGTAGGTCCAGGTTTTTGTCGAGGTAGGAGTTGATTTGCGCCATGATCAACCTCTTGAAGCACTTCATCACCACAGGCGTTAGTGCCAAGGTCGATAGTCATTGAGGCGCGTCACCTTGCTCTTCTTGGGCACCGGTATTATTGATGCCCTTTTGAGGCAGGTGGGAACCTCAGACCTCAGAAGTGACAGGTTGAAAATGTCCGTAAAAACTCCAGCCAGTTGGTCCGCACAGGTTTTTAAAACACCACCAGGTATGCCATCAGGTCCAGGCGCTTTTCGAGGGTTCACCCCTCTGAAGGATTTCCTGACGTCGGCCTCTGTGACTGAGACTGAAATACCATCACAGCGAATGGGGGCTCGGGAAGGCACATCGGTGTTCTCCCTATCAAAGCGTGCGTAAAATGCATTCCACCCCCAACCCCTCGTCTCGTGTGGCTGTGTAGAATCAGAATCACACTTTATTCGCCAGGGAGGAGTACATTCTGACTACATTGATATTTGTCTTCAGTTAGTTCAACACAAATCAAAGGATCAGAAGAACAGAGCTCATACCTCCCCACAAAACCCTCTGGTCTGTATTGCTCAGTGGGATGCCCACTATGTCATATTTGTCTTTCTTTGCTTCTCAGGTGAAATAATGAAGGCGAACAGAGGCTCTGATTATATTTGGGCCAAAGATCAAGAAGCTCGGGATAAGCTATGGCGAGCACGGCACAACGCGTGGTACGCTGCACGGGCCCTGCGGCCGGGCTGTCAGGTGAGGCAGCTTTGACCATCACTTCCACGATTTCAAACAAACTTTTCAGACATGTCAAACTGACCGACAATTCTCCCTTATTTTTGAAGGCTTATTCTACAGACGTGTGTGTTCCACTCTCAAAGCTAACTGAAATCATAGTGGCTACTAAAGATGACCTGATACAGTCAAAGCTTACAGGTTGGTGGTTGCCAAGCAGTTTGCCAACACTTGCATCCTAGGGTCCACTGCCAATTTGAGATCCATCCCCTGGGATTGAGGGGGGCATAGCTGTTGTCAATGTTGTCAGTGTACCATGTAATCCAACGTCGTGAGTGAATGAACTAACGCGTTTGTTGGTTTCCCATGTCAGTGCAGAATAAGGAAACGTTTCTTCAAATGTTGCTCAGTCTTATCACAGCATTGGTACTTGATAAGAGTGACAGAGTAGCCATTATAGTCTGAAGAAGCTGCCTCAACCAAAATGATACCTATTCATGTTCTCCAGAGATGCTGCCAGACCTGCTGCAGACTCCAGCACCTTGTGTCCTTCCAGTTAGTACAATCTGTTGGTACCTGGGAAACAGTGAAGTAAAAGATCTAAAATAATCCAAGATAAAATAGTTACTCAACTAGGTATGCATATATTATCACATGTGAAACCTGTGAAAATTAATTTTAAAGAAAAAACTACTTTATAACAAGTTAAAATAACTCTGTTAAGGCATTTTAATTGTTTCGGGGCATCAAAGAAATCTGAAGCCAATGGACATCTGTTGCCAACAGAAGCTCTGCTATTTTATTTAATTCACATGTTTAATCAATAATGTTTTATTATTAATGTTTAATGTGTCATTCCTAACTGTCACTGTATGTAATGTTGTCCTTGTATGTGAATACTTGGTCAATAAACTTATTCATTCATTCACATCAGGGGGAAAACAGCCGAATGGATGGAGTCATACCTTGATAAGGGGAAGGTGGTAGTAGTTGTGAAGGTCATTATCCCAGCCCAAGTTGTGTGCGAGTTCTAAAATACCCCAGGTCCAATTATCTACATCAGTAACTTTCTACCATAAGGTCAGAAGTAAAAATGTGTTCTTACAATTACACTATATTCAATTCCATTTCCCCAACAAGTGAAGCAGTTCCAGCCTGGATATAGCAAGACTGGGTCAACATTCAGGCATGGGCTGATAACATTTGTGCGACACAAGTGTCAGGCAGTGCCCATCTCCTACAAGAGAGAGTCTGACTATCGACCCTTGACATGCAATTTTACAGTCCAAACCCCAGCCTTCAATTGTCAATATTGTCCAGAATCTCATTTGGAACAATGCTGAAACCTGAAAGAGCAGGTCTGGGCTTGGTATCCTGTGATAAGTGATACTTCTCCTGAAATGCCACAGCGTTTTCACCATCGGTAAGGCAGAGGTCAGGTGTATGATGGAATACCCTCCGCTTGCCAGGATGAATGCACCTCAATGTGTTGTGAGAATTTCCGCACCTTCAGGATGTAGCAGCCCACTTGATTGGCACTCACCTAGACATTCATTCAATCCAACACAAGTGTGCAGTGACCACCATTTACTCACCCAGGCCACTGTACCAGCCCTTCCCCAATCTCAGGACCACCAGGAAGGATAAGGGCAGCAGGTACAAGGCTGCAGCACCATCCATACTCTTTCTACAAACAGCACACCATCCTCATTTGGAAATAAATCACTAGTCCTTCTGGGTCTAAATCCTGGAAAGGAAGGGAAGGGAGTATGGTAATATTCAAAACCTCTGCTTCTGCTGTCCTTCAAAGGAAGAAGGGTCTGAAGACTCATGATCCTCAGGAAGAAAGAAGCCTCATCTGTCTTAAACGGTCAGTCCTTATTTCAAAAATAAGCCCTAGGTGCTAGATTATCACATAAGAATCATCCCCTCCACATTGACGGCCCTGAACCCTCAGGATCCCAGATGTTTCAATCATGTACTTCTCACTCTTCTAAACTTCTATAAGATACACACCTGGCCTGTAAAATCTTATTCTCCGAAAACATTCACCCATTCTGCCACAGAAGGCCGTGGAGGCCAAGTCAATGGGTGTTTTTAATGTGGATATTGACAGATTCTTGATTAGTAAGGGTGTCGGGCGTTATGGGGAGAAGGCAGGAGAATGGGGTTGAGAGGGATGAATATGTCACCAAGAGTGAATGGCGGAGTAGACTTGCTGGGCCAAATGGACTAATTCTTCTCCTATAACTTATGAACTTGTTAGTTTTGTAAACCTTCCCTGAACTGCTTCCAGAACATGAAATAAGGAGGCCAGTTGCTAAACACTTTAACTCCCCCTCCTATTCCCACACTGACCCCTCCGTCCTGGGCCTCCTCCATTGTCAGAGTAAGGGCACAGTGCAAATTGGAGGACCAGCATCTCATATTTCGCTTGGGCAGCTCACACCCCAGTGGTATGATTATTGACTTCTCTAACTTCAGGTAACTCTTGCTTTCCCTCTCTCTCCATCGCCCCACCACCTTCCCAGTTCTCTGACCAGTCTGACTGTCCCTGATTACATTTATCTCTGTTTGCTTTGTTGTTAACTTCTCCTAGCTAACAATGATCTATTCTACATTTTCCTTGATCTACATCCCCTTTGATATCTCGTTCTCACACCTTGCACTTCCTTATCTCCTCCTCCCTGACTTTCAGTCTGAAGTAAGGTCTCGACCCGAAACGCCACCCATTCCTTCTATCCAGAGTTGACACCTGTCCTGCTGAGTTACTCCAGCATTTTGTGTCTCTCTTCAGTTTAAACCAGCATCTGCAGTTCCTTCCTACACAGGTGAGTTTTATGCACAATAATCTGGTCGCAAAAGCCATATTTATCTGAGTCATGACCTCTACTCCTAGGTAATCAATTCCCTACAATAAATGATAACATTTGTTAGCTTTTTCAGTCACTTGCTGGCTTTTTACAAATTATCTCAGAACTTTGCAATCTTTCACAATGAAGACAACTTTATGCTTTCTTAACTTTCCATTCATACTTAATTTACCAGATAACTACCACAGAAGGTAGTTGAGGCCAGTTCGTTGGCCATATTTAAGAGGGAGTTGGATGTGGCCCTTGTGGCTGAAGGGATCAGGGGGTATGGAGAGAAGGCAGGTACAGGATACTGTTGGATGATCAGCCATGATCATATTGAATGGCGGTGCAGGCTCGAAGGGCCGAATGGCCTGCTCCTGCACCTAATTTCTATGTTTCTATGTAACTGCTCTATAGCCCTGCAACTCAAGTTTTTGCAAATTTAGCAACACACATTTTGTGCTTTCATCCAAGTCATTCAAACGAGTTGTAAAAAGTTAAAGCCTGAGCTCTGACCCCAATGGCACAGCACTCACAACATCTTGCCAACCCGTACAAGAGGCATCTATTCCCACTTCTCATTCCCTGTTTGCCAGCCAATGTTCTATTCACAACAAGATGTAGGCTCGTTCACTACTCCCAGTCAAAAACCCATGAGCCCAATCCATCACCCATTCAGGAGAGAACAAGGCAGTTCAGGAGAGAAGATGGGGTGGTCTGAAAATGGGGATTGGGAGAAATGTGTTGAAGAGAGGACGAGGGGAAGCAGAGTGGGGTAATTGTGAAGGGCTATGGGAGAAGTGTGAGGATGGTGGATGGGAGGAGATGGTTTGTTGAGTGAGGGTGAAGGAGAGATAGAGTAATCGAAGGAGGATAGGTGAAGGAGAGAGAGATTTTGAGGGGAGATGGCAGAGAGAGAAAGAGAGGTACCAAGGAAGATGGAGATGAAACCTGCTGAACTCCCTTCTGATAAACAATTGAAACCTTTGTTGAATATAGGTATTATGAGATGTGGAGAAATGGTAAGAGAATGATTTGAGATACAGAATGGTCGAGACTCCATCCATTCAAGGAACAGAATGTTCCGTGTTCTCCAGTGTCTTTAAGACAAAAATGAAACATTGTCTCTAAGCATGGTCAATGTTAATTACCTTGATTGGAATCTCGTTGAACTCAACGTCATCATGGCTTCAATGTGTATCAATTTTAAATGCGTTCAAACTTTTTCTCTCTGTCTTCATTGCATTTTATGCAATACAACTAATCAATCATCTGATTCCAATTCAAGGACCTATTGTAGGTCATGTAGGAGATGGCAACTTCCACTGCTTGATGACGATGGACCCAAGGGATAAGGATGAGGAGAGACGGGTGAAAGAGTTTACTGACAAATTGGCCAGGTGCAGTAACAATATTTTACTTACACCATATGCAACAGAGGATGGACAAAGTCATAGAGAGCTCAGGAGACATGTGCCTCAAGCTCATTTTAACCTAATTTTGCTTTCGATGCACTCCAGTTTCCTCCCTCCACCCAAAGATTTACTGCTTGATTTGAGAATGTAAATTACACACAGTGTAAATGTCTGAGTAGGGGTGGGGTGGCGGCTGATGAGCGTGAGAGAGAGAGAATCGGTTGCAGGAAAATTAATGCGGATTAAGGTGTGGATGGGATGATGAGATCGCTCTGCCAGCCAGTATAGATGGGCTAAGTGGTCTCCTTCTAGGTCATATGGATTAGCATCATATTTCTTTTCAGTCCTATATAAAAAGATACACCATACTCGAGGTATGATCGGATTAAAATACTGTATACATTTGACACTGTTTTGTTCAATTGATTTAGTTGTTACCCTACATGTGCCTCACTTTGATGTTTCAGAGATGTTACATTAAGTATTGACTCTTAACATTCTCAGATCTCATCCAACTTCCCCTTCTTTGGTCAGTTTCCATCCACTGAAAGTCCACAATGCGCATTGTAGTTGCATTTTAAATATTACAGTTTCACCTGCCCAAAACTGTTGGACCAGTTATAGATTGGGCCACTCAGGGATTTAATCTGCCTCTTCCTCAGACTGACAGCCACTTTACTGACCTTGGCTTTTTTTTAAACTATAAATCCTCTGACAAATACCCAAGAGTCTTTGTTTTCACCACTTTAAGTCTTCCTTGAAACCTGTATTGATGCTATAATCATTAAATCTACAGATTATCTTTGTTAATGTAGAGCCTATCTCCATGGAAACACGTTCTCATGAAAAGTGAAATAAATCCAATCCGGTGAATATTTGAGATGGCAATTTTTGATTTTTTACACAAGACACCTGCGACTAGAAATTTGAAGGAGTGTAGAAATGGACTAGAATGATGGCAGTTTCTTCCAAGGGAGTGATTTGCGTGTGTACACAATACTCGAGGGGTCTTGCTCACAAGCAACACAATTGCCTTGTATCTTTGTACCTGGGCAATCCTTTACTGCAACCTTCCCTCCATTGATGAACTGTACACTGCAAGGGCCAGGACGTGAGCGGGCAAGATCATCTCTGACCCCTCTCACCCTGGCCACAAACTCTTTGAATCACTTCCCTCTGAAAGGCGACTCCGGATTGTCAAAGCTGCCACAGCCAGATATAAAAACAGCTTTTATCCACGAGTAGTTGCTCTACTCAACAGCCAAAGATCTGTAGTCTCTCTTTGATCTGGTACTTTATTGGTTCACATGCTTGATCAATGGCGTTTTATCATTGATGTTTTATTATTATTAATGTTTAGTGTTTTCTGAGTTATTCGTAACTGTCACTGTAAGTCATGTTGTTACTTGTGGGCAGAGCACCAAGGCAAATTCCTTGTATGTGAATACTTGGCCAATAAACGTACTTACTTAACCATTGCGGGAACAATGGTCCCCAACAAGAAACACCACCTCAGTGGGTGGGGATGAATCAAGTAACTGTCATTGGGAGTGATGAGGCAGATCCCAGAATTGGTTCCATCATTTCTCGGACTAATGGACTGTTGTAAACATGAGTGTAGTTGGGCTCATACCTCAAGGAAGGATGACTCGCCCAGAACACTGGAGATATCGGGTCCATTGTAGAATATCCCATGAGCAAGCTTGGAGACTGTTTCTTTAAGTACTTCCTGCTGCACCAGCTCACACTCCAGCAACCTGCAGCCTTTAAACAGGTGCCAGTGATTCTGGTCAAGGCCCACACTGTCTCTCCAATGTCTATTTGTCCTCCAGTTTTGCAGCAAAACTAAACATGCAGACTGTTCAAAGTTAGAGACATACAACACAGAAACAGACCCTTCAGCCCAGTGAGTGTATGCTGCCCCCTCCGGCACCCATTTGTATGCACCCTATACTAATCCTACTTATTCATTTTGATTTGACTTTAGTTTAGAGATACAGCCTAGAAACAGGCCCTTCAGTCCACCGAGTTTACGCCGACCTGTTCACACTAATTCTGTGTTATCCCACTTTCTTATCCATTTCCTATACACCAGGGACAATTTACAGAGACCATTTAATCTACAAACCTGCATGTCTTTGGGATGTGGGAGAAACTGGAGCACCTGGAGAAAACCCACGTGGGTCACATGAAAAATGTACAAACCCCACAAAGACAGCACCTGAGGTGAGGGTCTCCAGCGCTGTCAGGCAGTAGTTCTACCAGCTGCGCCACTGTGCTGCCCATTCTCCTCACATTCCCAACAATCTCCCCCCAGATTTTCCCACTCCGACATAAAATGGGCAATTTACCACATGTGAATTCACCTATCAATGGGAGGAAACCAGAGCACCTGGAGGAAACCCATGTAGTGACAGGGGGAACATGCAGACAACACACACATGGTGGAACCCAGGGCAAGGTGAGGCAGCTGCACCAGCCAATATCACGCTATCCATGTACTGGGTGAGACTTTGCTACCTCATCCACTGAAGTGCACCTGCACTGTTTTGAAGGATATTTGATTGTAAGGGATTAGCAGGCTGAATTTGGTCTTCTCTTTCCTTCTTGCACAGACGAGCTCTGGCCATGGATGGCACCTGTACTGGGGAGCACGGCATTGGCTTGGGAAAACGGCATCTCCTGACTGAAGAAATTGGTGCTGTCGGTATGGAGGTGATGAGAGGAATTAAGGCAGCATTGGATCCAAAAAACATTATGAACCCTGGCAAAGTGGTGTAGAGCATTTGAAAGGGAATATCCTTTCTCTGCCCAAAGATTTCCACTTCCCAACAATCTGCGAGTTGGAATGTGAATGGGATTTGTAAATGGACACGCAGAACTTCCTTATAAAGCCAATGCACGAGTAGTTTTTCCTTCCACGGTGTATGTTTCCCACCAAGAGTGAGTTCCTGACATTGGCTCCAACACATATTACATCTGCTTGACACATAAAGTTCACTCCAGTTTTCACTTGAATAATAGATCAGTTGATTTGATGAAAAATGAAACTTTGCTTTCAAATTGTCAACTTGATGGATGCAAGACATGAACATAAGTTTAAAAATGCAGTTGAATCATAAAGGAGCATGCTTGACCAGCCCCCACTGGATGTTTAAAAAGGTCCCTGTTCCGGGAGAGATCAGAGGCACATTTTAATCCCCAGATGCCATTTTTTCCCTTTTAGATAACAGTTTCTTTCGATTTGGAAAATGGTTAATACATGTCGTGCACTGATTATTTTGCTCTATGTAAGATTGAAAAACAATATTGAATTCCCTGTTACTTTAGAGAAAATTCAGCTGTTAAACAAGAAATCATATTTCCCGTCATGAATGCAAACATTACTGCGGGACATGGTGACTTAACGTTTAGTCAATGTTCCCATGTTGACCAAGGGCCAATCTACGCTAGGCTCACCTGTCCACGCTAGGCCCATATCTCTCTAAACATTTCCTATTCCTGTATCTGTTCAAATGCATTTAAAATGTTGTATAATACCTGCCTCAACTACCTGCACTGGTAGCTCGATCCCTATAACTATCACCCTCTGTGTGAAAAAGCTACCGCTCAGGATCCTATTAAATCTTTCCTCTCGCACCTTAAACCTATGTCCCCTGGTTCTTGATTCCCCTACTCTGGGTAAAAGACTCTGTGCATCTACCCTATCAATTCCCCTCACGTTCTTATACACCTCTATAAGATCACTCCTCATCCTCCTGTGCTCCAAGGAATAGTCCTAGCCTGTGCAACCTCTCTCTGTAGTTCAGGCCCTCAAGACCTGCCAACGTCCTCATATATCTTCTCTGCACTTTTCCAGCTTGACAATATTCTTCTTGTAGTAGAGTGACCAAAACTGAAGGCAGTACTCCAAATGTGGCCTCACCACCTTGTACAATTGTAACATAACATCCCAACTTCTATACTCAATATCCTGACTGATGAAGGCCAATGTGCCAAAAGCCTTCTTGATCATTCTATCTATCTGTGACACCGCTTTCAAAGGAACTGTGTACCTGCACTCCTAGATCCCTCTGGTCTACAACACTCCCCAGGGCTCTGCAACAACTTCACTGTAACTCCTACCTATGAAGCTCTCATTCTCATGGATGATCGTGAGGCTGTCCATGTGCAGCTCTGGAGCTCTAATGCTACACTTGTACACAATTCCCACAAGTGTCGTCATCAGGGACACCAGCAGTTACCCTGATTTCCCACATCCAGCGGCAGGAATATTGCACCATTCTACCGACCAGCACTACTCTGCTAAAACCAAGAGAAAGGAAAGCACAATAATCACACAAGAAACAGCAGGCTGTATCTTTACCTCCTGTCCCCCTCAGCTCAGCCTCTCGAGCCAAAGCCTAACACTTACCATCCCACAGCAATTCTCCACGCAGTTTCTTTCCCAACATGGCCGCTCGCAAGAGACCCCTGCGTGACACATCTTTTTATTGTCCGATCCAATCGCCAATTTTGATCACTCAACCATCCAGCTGCCTTTTGAAATCTGTTGCTGCTCCGACTATAGACTGATTCAACTAATCCAGCCCGACTCAAATGGTTAAGTGACATCCATCTTCTTCTTGTTTCTACTCCTTTCCCCTGTGACCTCCAGCCCAATCGCCCCTCTCCTGCCATGTTTAAAGGCACGTTCTAAAAGGCAACCAGGATACTTTGAGTATCGGTGGAACGATCACAAAAGCAAGGTACAGCACTTAAATGGCAGAAATTGATTGTGGGCTGTGCTCCAGGATTTTGAGTTTCCGCCAGCAAGGAAGTTCACACTATCTCCTCAAATGGTTGGTGATGTCAGTCTCTGGTGCGGACTAGTGCTGAAAAGGCCAGCTTGTGCCTGGAGGACCACAGGCATTGCGCAACACACATTTCCCAAAGTAAAACCGTTTTTACTGCACTCTCGAGCCAAAGCCTAACACTTACTACAGTTTTTTACTACACTCACAAGAGGTGTTCCTGGATTTGGAGAATCTAAGCACAGGTGTCTCGTGCAACATTAACTCAATTAAAATGGAGAAACTGAAAATTATAGGAAGCAAATGTCTTCCATTGTGTTTATGAACTCAAGACCAATTGAAAACAGAGCAACACCAACTAATAATTGTCTTTCAGAGTCAATTGTTGCATTTGGCAATGTAGGAAATGGCGTAAAGAATAAGGCTATGCTAAAAGCAAAATTCCTGTAAAAATTACTGGAGAAGTGACATTGCGTGGGATGAGAATTGGTCAGCAATGAGTGACATGAATCAGGGTCCTGAGGTGAAATGACTTTTAAATTAATCTGGAGGATCTGATATGTTCCTGCCTGATTGCACAATTTAATCAACTGGAATATCTGATATATGGTGATCTTGCATAGGCAGTGTCACACACTCCAGTATCCAATGCCAATCCTGAATCGTTCCTAAATTTAATTATTTTAAATCCAAATCTGTTAAAAAAGAATAATACTGAACAATTGCAGTTAGAACAAGAAATTAGACAATTAGATTCAGAAAATGCCAAAGAACCAACTATAGATAAACATAATAAGATAATAATACTAAAATATAAACTAAATAAAATTTTATCGGCCAGAATAATGAGATTATTTCAAATTACAAAACAAGAAAATTTTGAATTTGGTGATAAACCTCATAAACTCTTAGCACGCCAACTGAAAAAAAGGGACACAGAAAATACGATTACTAAAATTAAATCAGACAAAGGGGAATTACTAACACTACCTAAAGATATTAATAAAAGATTTGCTCAATTTTATCAAAACTTATATACATCGAAAACCTCTGCAAATAATACTCAAATTGCAAATTTCTTAGATAATTGTAATCTTCCAAAATTAAATATGGTGGAACAAGAGGCATTAGGACTCAGATTACACTACAGGAAATAGAAGAAACAATTAGTTCGTTGAAGAACGGCAAAACCCCAGGACCAGATGGCTTCAGTAATGAATTCTATAAAAGATTCTACGAAATAATTTCTCCACGGTTGCAAGATTTATATATATACATTTTTAAAGAAAATAAACTACCAGAAACACTAACTGAATCAACTATTACACTTATACCAAAAAAGGATAAAGATCTAGAAGACCCAGGCTCATATAGAGCTATTGCACTCCTAAATACAGACCAAAAAATATTAACGAAGACCCTAGCGAGAAGATTGAGTAAATATGTTAGTAAACTAATAAATCCGGACCAAACAGGGTTCATACCAAAGAGATACTCATTTAACAATTTGAGACGGTTGTCTAATATAATGTACTCACATAATACTGAAGAAGAACTAGCAATTATTTCATTGGATGCAGAAAAAGCTTTTGATCAAGTAGAATGGCAATATTTATTCAAAGTATTGGAAAAATTTAATATGGGAGATAATTTTATTTCATGGGTAAAACTATTATATGATAAGCCGACGGCTAGAATACTGACTAATAATATATTATCCCTGAAATTCCACTTAGCAAGGGCAATAGGCAGGGGTGCGCGTTATCGCCCCTGCTTTTTGCACTAGTGATAGAGCCTTTAGCTGAAAGTATAAGAAGCCATCCGAACATTCATGGGTATATTACCAAACACTCAAATAATAAAATTTCATTATATGCAGATGACATATTATTATATATTACAAATTCGCAAATTAGCATACCAAATATACTAAATTTAATAGAGGAATTTGGTTCTTTTTCAGGATATAGAATAAATTGGAACAAAAGCGAAATTATGACGATAAAACCTCAAGAGTCGACACATCTGTTGAAATTCCCTTTTAGAATTACAACAGAAAAATTTAAATATTTGGGCATCCAAATTACTAGGAACTATAAATCATTACTCAACGCAAACTATATGCCTTTATTAACTAAATTAAATGGGCTGATTACATTTTGGAAGACACTGCCGATGTCATTAATAGGCAGAATAAACGCGATAAAAATGATCTTCTTACCACAAATATTGTACCTATTTCAATCAATACCAATATACATACCTAAAAAATTCTTCAAAAAATTAGATTCTGATATTATAAACTTTATATGGGATTATAAATCACACAGAATAAAAAAAAACCACTTGTGTAAATCTAAAGAATCAGGGGGACTGACACTCCCTAACTTATTGTATTATTATTGGGCAGTGAATATTAAAAATATAATCTACTGGTTGGACATTCTGCCCAACAGTAGATTGGATAAGAATGGAGAAAGAGGATTGTTCCCCTTATAATATAGGAGCGATCCTTCTTTCCCCGATAAAACTGAACAATGTAATATACAAGAAGAATCCAATTATTCATAGTATAATACGAATTTGGAAACAAATAAAATTAACTTTAAAATTAAGAAAATTATCGCTTCTTTCTCCAATAGCTAATAATCCCTCATTCAAACCATCCATTATTGATAAAACGTTTACCCATTGGAAAGAATAGGAATTAAAATGATGGGAGATATGTATGAAATGGGAAAACTTTTATCATTCCAACAATTACAACTAAAATATAATTTGAAAAGTAATCAATATTTCAAATACCTTCAAATTCAAGATTATTTGAAAAAGTATATACAAGGATATCAAACTTTAACCCCAGATCTACTGGAGGAAGGAATGAATAGAAAGGCAGAATCAAGCAATTTAATATCTTACTTATATAATATAATTCTAAATATAGAAACACCAACGACAGAAGCAATTAGAAGAGACTGGGAACAAGAGTTATTGATAAAAATTCCGAACGATAGATGGGATAAAAATCTATTATATGTAAACAAATGTTCAATGAATGTAAGACATAACCTAATTCAATTTAAAATTTTACATAGATTATATTATTCGAAAACAAGACTGAATAAAATATTTTCAAATGTTTCCCCCATCTGCGACAAATGTCTAACTCAAAATGCCACTATAGCACATTCCTTTGTCTCTTGTACAAAACTGTATACATTTTGGAATGAAATTTTTGGAATTTTTACAAAACTATTTAACACAAAATTGAACCCCAATACTGAATTGATTATCTTTGGATCAATGGAAGAAGTAAATTAACTATATTCCAAGAAGCCTTTCTTAATTATGGTCTAATAACAGCGAAAAAACTTATACTTAAATTTTGGAAAAACGCACCTACGCCAACATTCAAAATGTGGATCTCAAATATGTCTGAAACGCTACATCTTGAAGAAATGAGATTCCTCTTACTAGGCAAAGTAGACCAATTCTTAAAGATTTGGTCTCCGTTTATCAACTTTATACAAGCATATGGTGCAACATAACATAACCTTAGAAATTAAATGGTTCAGAACTGGGTGACGAATGGGCAAAAATATGAGATAGGTAGATCTCTCCTAATCTTTCATTTCTTATTACTTTTTCCTTTTCTTTCAATCTTTTAACTTCTCACCTCTGTCCTTTATTTTTTTTTACTTTCTGTTTCTACTTGCTTGTCTATCTATTCCGACACTCTTTATTTCTCTTTTCTTTCACTGTTCTTTTATTATTGCACCAAAAATATGAAGTTGTACAAGAATGAAAATATGTATTTATGTATTATGTATTAGGTACTTAAGTACCAGACTACTGTACTTACTTCTAACAAAAATAAACAAACAAAAAAAAAAATAAAAATAAATTGTGTTGATAATAAATCCAAATCTGTTAAAAATTGTGTAAAACGCAATGTGCTGGAGTAATTCAGCGGGTCAAGCAGCATCGAGGGTGGGAATGGACAGGCAGCGTTTCAGGTCAACATTTCTTCAGACTGAAGATGATGACTCGCTGGGTCTCTCGAGCACATTGTGTTTTGCTAAAGAGTCCAGCATCTGCAGTTCCTTGTGTCTACAGTTAAAATTGTACAAACTTGGCACAATAAATTTTAATTTCTGAATCAAAGTATACTGAAATGTTTTTTTGCTCACAGGTAATGAAGTCAGTTCATAAGTTCACAAGTCATAGGAGCAGAACTAGGCTATTCAGCCCATTGAGTCTACTCCACCATTCAAACATAGCTGATCTATCTTCCCTCTCAACCCCATTCTCCTGCCTTCTCCTCATAACTCTTGACACCCGTACTAAATAAGTGTCTGTATCCGGGGATGTCAGTTGGCCCGGCGGGAGTTGAGCTGGGGTTAGCTGAAGAATTCCATTATCATGAAATTTGCAGTAAAGTGAAAGGCAATGGAATTCTTCAACCAACCCCAGCTCAACTCCTGCCGGTCCAACCAACAGCTTCGGACCGACGATCCCACCGGCCCCAGGCCCACAGCCAGCACAGAGAAGAAGCGGCAACTCCAGCCCAACCCCGGGGACCGCCAGCGGCCAACCCTCCCGGTACCGGCGAAAGCTGACCACCAGCCATACACTCAAACCGCTGCAGCAACTCAGCCTTGTCCCCACGCCGGCTGCAAGCCCTGACCGACACCTCCGACCGCCATCGGACCGGGACAGCCCAGCAGCAACACAACAGACCCAGGCCCGACACCGACTAGCACGATCTCCCTCTCTCACCAAAGCATAAAGCAATATAAACGACAAAATAATCTTAGCTTTTAACAAAGGAACAATAAATACAACGATTTCATAGTTTGAAGGCAGTATTTTCTTACCTAGGAGAATCAGAGCTGAAAAAACGGAAGAAATTAAGGTTCACTGCTTCACTGTTTTCCAGGACTGTTTATGCATAATGACCTTTGACTTGGGCATGCGCAGTCGGAAAACCGAACTCACTTCTTACAGCCATCTTTAGGTTATGCTCGTTTTGGGGGCTAGTCCCCTTCAGTTTTCTCTTCAGCATATAAAAGGCAATCTCAATTGGGTTGAGATTGGGTGATTGACTTGGCCACTCAAGAATTGACCATTTTTTAGATTTGAAAAACTCCTTTGTTGATTAAGCAGTATGTTTGGGATCATTGTCTGGCTGTAGAATGAACCACGGGCCAATGAGTTTTGAGGCATTTCTTTGAATGTGAGCAGATAGGATGTGTCTATACACTTCAGAATTCATTATGCTACTACCATCAGCAGTTGTATCATCAATGAAGATAAATGAGCCAGTACCTTCAGCAGCCATACATGCCCAGGCCATAACACCCCCACCATCGTGTTTCACAGATGAGGTGGTATGCTTTGGATCTTGGGCAGTTCCTTCTCTCCTTCATACTTTGCTCTTGCCATCACTCTGAAATAAGTGAATCTGCATCTCATCTGTCCACAAGACCTTTTTCCAGAACTGTGATTGCTCTTTTAAGTACTTCTTGGCAAACTGTAACCTGGCCATCCTATTTTTCCGGCTAACCAGTGGTTTGCATCTTGCAGTGTAGCCTCTGTATTTCTGATCATGAAGTCACCTGCGGACAGTGGTCATTGACAAATCCACACGTGACTCCTGAAGAGTGTTTCTGATCTGCCGGACAGGTGTTTGGGGATTTTTCTTTATTATAGAAAGAATTCTTCTTTCATCAGCTGTGGAGGTCTTCCTTGGCCTGCCAGTCCCTTTGCGATTAGTAAGCTCACCAGTGCTCTCTTTCTTCTCAATGATGTTCTAAACAGTTGATTTTGGTAAGTCTAAGGTTTGACTGATGTCTCTAACAGTTTTATTCTTGTTTCTGAGTCACATAATGGCTTATTTGACTTTCACTGGCACAACTTTGGTCCTCATCTTGCTAAATAGCAATAAAAGTTTCCAAAGGTGATGGAAAGACGGGGTGCTGAGAGCTCTCTTATACCTGCATTAAGGAGGCAATTAAACACACCTGAGCAATTACAAACGCCTGTGAAGCCATGTGTCCCAAACATTATGGTGCCCTGTGGGGGGGGGGAGGGCGACACAATGTATAAACACAGCTGTAATTGCTACATGGTGAAACCGAAATGTATGATAAAATCTGACAATGTGCACTTTAACCACGTTTAATTTTTTTCTATTACAAATCTCAAATTGTGGAGTTCAGAGGCAAATAAATAAATGATGGGTCTTTTCCCTAAACATTATGGAGGGCACTGTAAACCTAAACCAGGGATGTTCAGTGTAGGACTTGAGCCAACTAAGTACAAGATTGCTGCCACTAATGAGGCAGATTAAGTTTACGTGTAGGCTCATAGCTAAAAACCACAGCTAACTCTGCCACAGGTCCATCTTAACACAACAATAGACATGCTAGCAAACATCAAGTGGTTGCAGCTGAAAAAAATCCACAGGCCAACACTACGAGTCAATATAAAAGCATCTTAACTGCATAGAAATGTACAGCTTTGTTTCACCTGGAGAAGAGTCTTTATATTTTGCACACAAGGATAGCACAGTTCATGCAATTTTTTCCCCTGCAGCCTCACATCTCACCATCCTCCCTTTGCCAATTTAGTAAATGCAAGAGAGAAGATCCTTATTCAATGCAGTTTACACTATACATGGAAATGATTGCCTGGAAGTTCAATTGTATGACCGTGTTTTTCAGCAGTATGCAATGGGAAAATATAATACCTTTATCTCACAATGAAAAATCACCTTCCGAAATATTGCAATGAAAGATCAACTCCCTCAGATTCTCCTACATTTAGGAATAATTTACCTATTAATGAACCTTCCAACCAGCACATTTGTGAGAAGTGGGAGGAAACCTGAGCGGCCACATCTCGCCACAGAGTGAACAAGATTCAGACAAAAAGCTGGAGTAACTCAGTGGGTCAGGCAGCATCCCTGGAGAAAAGGAATAGGTGACATTTTGGTCGAGACCCTTGTTCAGACTGAGAGTCAGGAGAAAGAGAGAACTGAACCTGGAGCTTTTGAACAGTAAAGCAGCAGCACTACCCGTAGCTCCGCAGTGCTTCCTTTGTAGTACTTAATATTAGCTGCCAAGTAATCGATCAATTTTATTTAAATTACTCATTTTCATACAGATTTAGTGTAACTGAATGGCTTACGAGATCAAACACAAATTGCTGGAGTAACTCAGCTGTGAAGGTAGCATCTCTGGAGGACATGGATAAGTGACGTTTCAGGTTGGGCTCCTTCAGACTGGTTGTAGTAGGGGGGAGAAAGCTAGAAAAGAAAGGTGGAGTAGAACTAAGCCTGGTAAGTGATGGGTGCATACAGGTGAGGGAGGGTTGATTGGCTAGAGATGAAAAGGAGACAAGGGTGTTAGATAGGGAGAAGAGAAAAGTGAAGTGGCAGCGGAAGGTCAAGAGGGGTGGGATTGTGGGAGAAATAAGTTTGGAGGGCACTGGAAAGATACTGGGGGAAGGGGGGTATTAGTTAAAATGAGAGAATTCAATGTTCATACCATTGGGTAGTAAGCTATCCAAGTGGAATATGAGGTGCTTACTAGATTACTACAGAGGGCAGTTAAATATTAACCAACATTGGTGAAGGTCTGGACTTCACCAGATCAGCCCAGGTGAGGACTTATTTTCCCATTGGATATTATTGAATCGGATGTTTTCTTCCTCACAAGATAGTTAAATGCATCTTCACTTAAATATAACAAGCTAAAGCGGGTCATTCTTAATCAGTTTTAAGATCATTTTACTATTCTGGTACTTTTCTATCCCTTCTGATAACCAGCTGACATTTTCATTGCCCCTTCTCCATTAAGTTCTCTGGTGAACCTCAAACACTTGATCATTGGTCACATCTGAATTTTTTTATTTCTCCGCCAACTACCTTGACCTAGCACGCAGCTCCTTGGGCTTGCTCTGCTGATCAATGACAGATGCTGTCCTTAGATTGCTTCATTACCTAAACCCCTGAAGATTAGTCCCGAATGAACTGAATGACCAGGCGTCCACGGTGTTCAGGCCAGAGAAACCTAAAAATTAAGTGTTCCTGTAACATGTCTATTAGTTAGTTTAACTTAGAGATACAGCGCAGAAACAGGCCCTTCAGCCCCCGCCAACCAGTGATCCCCGCACACTTACACTATCCTACACACACTAGGGACAATTTACAATTAGACTAAGCCGATTAGCCCACAAATCTGTACATCTTTGGAGCGTGGGAGGAAATCGGAGCTCCCGGAAAAAAACCTACGCTGGTCACGAGGAGAATGTACAGTCTCGTAACAGACAGCACCCGTAGTCACGATCAAACCCGGGTCTCTGCCGCTGTAAGGCAGCAACTCTACTGTACCACAGTGCCACCCACTTCTAAACTATCCAACCTGAGCAGACAGTTGCTCAGTATTTCCCTGACATTTACAACTGAATATGTGTTCAGATTATCATTCATGCTTGTAAACTCCAGTGACTGCAGGCCATTCTTAATCCATACACTCTGAGGAATCACTTTAATGAATCCTTAGACTTTGAGGAGAAAATCTCTTTCCTTTGGTCTGGAGACCAAAACCACATGCAGAACCAATCTTTATCCCTGTTTAACTGCAACAAAATATCCCCTTTTACACCACTCACCTTGCCATGAAGATCCATGTAGCATTTGCCTTCCTGTTCACATATTGTACATACATGTTAACATAATGTTTCATGAACTATGAACACCGATATTTTACAATGTACAAAGCCTTCAATAATATTCTGCTTTGCTATTCTCACACCACATTATGTGGCCTCCACCATCTTCATGCCCAATTACGTATCCAGTCTAGGTCACTTTGCTTCCTCCTCACAGCTCACTTTCCCACCAAACATTATATAAGATATAAACCCAGATATGTCAAACATTGTTTCTTCACAATGGTCAGCAACATAAAATATTGATCAGCTGAGAGTACAATTTAGATCCAACCTTCTAATCTGAATTTTTTTTTCTCTCTTCTATACATAACTAATATATTAGCCACTATACATTCAATAATTACGCCATTGCTAAGAACCTATCTGTTCAGCTTCACTAACACCCTCTGCTCACTCACACAGATCTTAGTCTCAAATTGCCCTGACAGGCATGTTTACATGCTACAGCTTGCTGTCAGATTCCATCCAGCTTTCTAAAAATCAATGAAAAATTGCTCAATCGTTCCTTGTTTGACTAATTTATCCACTTTTTCTTTAAACTAATATAAAACTCTCACATTCTGCTTTCTTTCTTTCTCAAAGAGTGTATTGATGCAATTTACCGCTGCCTGATATTCCAGATGTCACCGGTCCAGCATATAAATTCAGAAAATATCTCAAAGGTCCGCTGTTGTGCAATGCCTCGCTGAGACTGTCTGGATTCCAAAGGGCATACACGTTGTTGTCCTGTACGCTCCAGGGTAGCAGGCTCTCTATTTTACTTGGATCAGCAGGAAGCATGTTGTAGTCCTGTAAAGCTGCTCTTCCCGCGAGTACTGCCAACAGCAATGCTCATTTTTCCCTCTGGCGATGAAAGACTTCTGGACTTTTGTAACCCTGCTGTCAGTTCTTTCACACCCAGACGTATTTTATTATAATCAAAACCATGTCTTTGCAATTCAGTTCAATGTATTTTGAGTCGCTTTTTCTTGAGTCATGTGTTATTTCCCTTGACTTTCCTTGTTCTGGTGGTACATGCCGTGCTTGTAGTATGGATATCATTTTGTTGCTTTACTCTTTGTCATTCTTCAGTTGGGCCAGGATTTCTTAAGTAACACGGTTTTATTTACTTGATCTCCTTAGAGTGAGTAACTTTAATAGTTATTTTTTGTTTAACAATGTATTTGAAAGCAATATTACTGAAATCACTCATTCTCCACCCCATTACAGGATCTCTCAATTCCTTACTGAGTCTTTTTTTTGGCCCATTCTTACCCAACAGAAAATGTTGACAAACTCAGCAGATCTGATGCAATTTTCCACCCCTTGATTTTATTTCAGATTTCCAGCATTTGTTGTCTGTTTCACTTATCTAATTTTATTTACCAACAACTACCAGAGCTGAAACATTACTACAGGCGCGGTCTGAACGGAGTTTGCATGTTCTCCCTGTGACTGCGTGGATTTTCTCCGGGTGCTCTGGTTTCTTCCCACATTCCAAAAGACGTGCAGGTTTGTAGGTTAATTGGCTTCTGTAAATTGCCCTTGGTGTGAGGGATAGATCTAGCGCACAGGTGGTCTGCGGGGATTCAATGGGCTGCTGGGCCTGTTTCCATGCTGTATCACTAAACTAAATTAAATGCCTGCCCTCTATTTTGTTCCACCAATGTTAGCTGACCTGATGTGTTGCTCCAATATATCACTTAGCTTGTGCCATTAAACAGTGCGTATTTTTAGCATCTGTAGATGCAGGAAACCACGTTGCGTAGACTTTTGGGGAATTTGAAGAGTTAGCAAAAGTGTAAATAAATGTTCAAAGAGTAAAAATGGGCGTAAAAGGTATAAACGGTTAAGCTTCCTAATGGAAGTCACAGTCCCATGTTTTAGATTGCTAGGAGTTTGCTAGATTGCTGGCCTGCTAGGAGTTTGGAGATCTAGTATGACGTTTACTAATTTGAAAAAAAATATTGTTGGAATTTCATGTCTGTATCAGATTACCTACCCTCTCTCACATTCAGTACTTCTGGTCTAAAATCAAGCACTGTGTGGAATAACTAAAATAATACATAACCCATCCAATCCTGGTTTGTGTAATAGATATAAAGTATGGTTTCATGGAATACCATATATCAGGTCATTGATGAAATCTTCCACTTGCAGTCTCTGCAAACATCTGATGGTTACGCGGTGCCTTCTATATATTTTGTACCCCCCCCTCTGATCTGCACCATGTTACTATTAGTTCTCATGCCAAGAAACCTCTTTCCAGCATTCCCAAGATGGTCATATTTTCCTGTATCTGGTCCCATCCTGAGGATTAGCTCTCGGCAACTAGTTTTATCCAACTAAAGCTCGACTTGCATCTTCCAATTAAGATTCGCTACAACATGGTGGGTGAGGGCACATTCACCCAACCTGCCACAGGAGCAATGAACCATCTGACCTTCTGAGCTCATTAAATCCAGGCATTTATCCTTTGCTAATTCCCAACTGCTAGCCCACTTGGGTTTTAAATCCATCTTTGCATTCAGTAGGATGCATGATAGCATAAATAGTTCAATACTTAGCAACCAGTATCCTATTTTAGAATTCAACAAAATTATAAAAGTTTAAATTGGGCAGTAAATCAGCACTACTTGTGCTGAGTGTTCAGTAAATTGCACTCGTATTCCATACTGGCTAGTTTGATGAAGGTTGCAATGAAACGCACAATTGTTCTCCTGAGGAATAGACTATTTTAGCATTCTGTCTGTGGAATGGATTTTCCAAGCCTATGACAACTACCACCAAAAATGACCAGCAGGTGTATGGGACCACACCACCTTAAGATTTCCCTCCAAGTTGAACAACATCCTGACTTTAAAATATATTACCCAGACCATCAATATATGTCCTAAATCCCAAAACGCTGCTCCCAACATTATTGTGGCAAGTATTCAGAATGATTGCAAGCAGCTCAAAGCAGAAGGATAATTGGATACAGGTCATTCAAGACCACCACCTGCTTAAAGCCACTTAAGGATGGGCAATAAATGTCAGCAACTCCCAGATCCAAATCAGGAATAACCTCCCTTGGTGTCGCGTTTAACGCTGCCCTGCTGATTGGGGATTTCGTGTCAGCACACTTGGCCCTCAAGTGTGAACAGTATCCCATACCACTTTACAGAAGATATCCAGTGGGGTTGTGCACTGCTGTGCTAGGAATCAGGCGCTATTCCTTCCTATCTGCTGGCACTCCCCCTGCAATGGTTTGTTCCAGGGCTCAGCGTGAAGAGGTTGGCCATGAGGGCTGAATCTGGTTGGGGCAAGGCGTGCAGCTGCTCAGGCCCGACAGGCAAAGGATGAGCTCAGAGGGTTACTCTCCTTGTCTGGCTGCACAGTGTTCCCCAGCCGTGGCATCTTTCCACAGTTGCTCCTTTAGCCTGCCCTACACTCGTCCTCACAGGCAGCAACTCCATACTGAGCACTGGGATACCCCCATGCTTGATTCACACTGGCTTACTGGCACCTTAAGTCCCAACAAAGCAGCAGGATGGACAGGAATAGCACCAGGTTCCTGGCTCAGCAGCATTACCTGTGTAACACATCCCTCAGTGAAATGCTAAAATGGCCCCATTAGCATTGATACCACTGTGTTTTTTTATCCTGGGAATGCTTTCTGTGCACTGACGCGAGACCAATGAAAAAAACCCAACATGGATGTGAACTTAACTTATAGTTGAGCAATAATCTGTTCTCATATCACAAACCAGAATAACATTGATTCAATTATCATTTTTGTTTAGAGACAGTCAGTAGGTCATTTTAGTAATTAGATGCCTTCTAATTAGCTGCTAGGTTCTTGCAGATTACCCTCCTCATTAAAATGTTATACAGTGCATTGCACAGCTTGTTAGCTCTGAAAGAGGGTGACCTCTATGTAAAAAAACCCACAGCAATCAGGAGTTCAATTTCACTGGTGTTATTCAAGAGTGAGAGTCAGCAATGACTCTTTAAAAAAAAGACAAACTCTTTGCAAAGGGTCAATAAATGTTTGTTCCTGCGATGTCCCTCATCCTGTAACCTTCATCATCCAGAAGACCCCAGTGACCATTACAAGTATCATCAAGCCCTTTTCTACTTGTCAGAGTAGATCTCCAACCCCAACAGAAACACATCAAAGTCGTACCTCAGGAATTCACAGCTTCGGTTGAAAGCCTGTTCCGTAGATCCACTTTTCTATTGAGAATCTCTCTGCCCCTCCAGGATTCCTGTCGTCAGAAAAACCTGGAAGATAGAATTTCCCTCGAGTCTTACCAAATTTAGGGAAGTCCTAATCAAAAGCAAATTAAATTGAACATGCTAGAAATACTCATCAGATCAACCAACATCTGGTGGGAGAAAGAGTTAATGTTTTAGGTCAATGACCCATCACTGGAACTAATTAATATACTTGTTTAAGAAGGAACTGCAGATGCTGGAAAAATCGAAGATAGACAAAAGTGCTGGAGAAACTCAGCGGGTGTGGCAGCATCTATGGAGAGAAAGAAATGGGCAACGTTTTGGGCCGAAACCCTTCTTCGGACTGATTAATATAATTGTTTGGTGGCAGCAGCTGCCAGCCAGGCTGAGATTGACTGGAGAGATTACTCGCCATTGGCTGCAGCCAGGGAGAGGCGAGGAGCACAGAGGGGAAAGGTAGGTCAGCGTCAAGGGAGATTCGAGGCTAGGATGGGTATTGGAGCAAGTAGGATTAATGGAAGTGGTGGATATTGGCATGTGGAGCAGGGTGACTGTTGGATTTGGAGTTTGGATTATATGAGGAGAGAAACAAACAACCAATTGTGAGATTGGAATGGGGTGAGCTGCAACCCTACCACCCTGTCCTGGGCTCTCTACCACCAAGGACAAAGGCAGCAGCTGTCAGTGAGTCATGGTGGCGGGCAGCTGATTGTCTGCCCCTCTTCCTGACTTATGTCCATGCCTGAGTGCCTCTGAAGAGGGAGCATGGTGTCCACGGGACCTTGGTCTGTTTCCAGGACTGCTAGACAACACAGGGTCATGACTGGGTCTCGGATGATAGTAATTTTTTTCTTTGGTACTTATCCGTATATATGTTTGCTGGATTGACGTTTTTTTTAGAATGGTGTTTTGCTTGTCATTTTGACCCTGTAAAATAAAATTCCTTTGTAAGGAAAAGGACAAAGGCACCAGGTGCAAAGAAACACCTCCACTTGCATGTTCTGTCCAAATCTCCCACCACCCTGACTTGGGAATGTGTCACTGGCCCCTCAGCATTGCTGGGTCAAAATCCCATAACATCTGCCCCAATAAAACAACGGAGATGTCTTCACTAGAAGGACTGCATTGGTTTAAAGCAGGGGCTTACCACCACCTTCTCAAGGATGGTCAGTGATGGTCAATAAACATTGACACTTTAGGCGATTCCCCAAAATGTATCAACAAAGTGTTCCATTGTCTCATTCAGAGAGGACAATGCAGTCAATGGCCAAATGATAGTTTGAAAAGTGTTACATTCCCATCTCCCTTTAAAAGGTAGGTTTTTGCAAAGTCTAGGAATCAAGGTGGTGTTAAAGCTAAAACTGAGTTACTGACGATTTCATGAACCTCTAACCGAATAGAAGTGGGTTAGTTAATTGACCTCACTCATTCAAGGGACCTCCTCTGCCCCCACACAGCCATCTTCTGTGTGACAGGAAGTGGCTGGGTTTCAGTTCAAGTTTCAGACCTCTAACATCAGACATATTCAATTTTGGGAATGCAGCAAATGGAGAACTGTAAGTCACATACCTCAGAGGAATGTCACACAACAGACATTGTGTCCTAATAATGGACCCCAAACAGTCAAGGTGCCCCACCAGAGTGCCCACAACAGTCAGACACTGTATCCCAACTGGGGACCTATAACAGTCAGCCACATGCACCCCAACTGGGAACTAATTAAGTTAGTCGATGTGCCCCAGAGGACCCACAGTAGTTAGACTCTGCACCCCAATAATGAATCCACAAGTCAGGCTCAGTACACCCGAGGACCCACAACAGTCAGTCTCTACACCCCAGATAGACATTCAAGAGTTTAGTAATCTCAAAACTCAATCACTAAATTAAGGTTTAAAGATGATTTGAAGGGAGTGTAAAATAAACTGGAGACAGAATGTGGGAATGTGTAGATTTTATTTTCCATAATTCCGAAATACATACTATACATCAACATACAGGATATTGTTTGTTTAAAATGAAGTTCATTTTTTTGGTGTTAATTTCGGATCAACTTCTACTCAGTAAATATAAAAAGCATATGCCTGTAAACATTTAACATTTTTCAAGAAACTGCATTACGTACAAATCCCATCTGTTCTCACTGGAACCTGGTGAAAGCCTGCTTACAGTGCAGTGTAGGACAGCTGAAAGATTATCCCATTATATTCAAGTCCTTAAAAAAAATTGACTCGAAAATTAATGACACACATCTATACAGTATTTCACCTTTGAAAAGTCTGCTTTTGTTTAGATGTGCAGCTATTCTTTTTCAAATACTGCTTTAAAGTCCAAGGATCCATGCCATATTTTAAATGTATGCATTAGTCTGAAAAAGAAAGCTAGGGTTTACATTATCAGATGCAATCACCTTGGGTCACTTCCACCGATCCGGCTACATCAGCGCCATCTTTACACAAAGACATAAAGACAACTCTTTGAATAAGGCAACACCCGAGTCACACAGAATGATTGTACAGCAAGGGAAGCAGAATACACGCCATTTGTAATTCATTTTGTGATTCTGCTTGGTTAAGCTTTATAACACATCTACTTTTCCCCTTCCCCGGCTCCCCTACATGCATCTGACCAGATAATATTTAATGGGGCAACATGTGCGTTCACAAGGATGACTAGGATTTATGACAAACTCCCATGTACGCTCACTGTTCGCCATCAAGCTTTTTGATTGCGTATAATGCTCCTGTTAAAGAATAAAACAAGTTAGATGTACCTCCCTTTTGTTTTCTTTACTGGGCTCAACATCTGAAAGCCAAGTACATATTACTGTGGAGAATGAGGGAAATAAAGAGGCAGAGGCTGCTTCAGCTGTGTAATTCCACTGTTACATTGTGGAAAATATTCATTAAATTGCTGAAGCATTTACAACTAAACACTACGAACTGTAAAGAAAAAAACTTTCAACTAATTAATGCTATTAATAATGAAAACTAAGAATTTCTAAAGATGTGAGACCAGTAAAATCAGAGCCAGGATATTGTCATAGATATCACAATAGAGAGACATGTTGATTGAATGAGTGGTTGGCATTTGATTTCACAGTAAAGGAAGAAGACTTAAATACAGCAGTACTTTGGAAGGAAACTAAAAATAAATGAATGTAAGAGGCAAATAACAAGACAGGAATAGATAAATCTCCAGGATCTAGTGGCTTTCAACCCATGAAGAAAATTATGGAGATGTCAGTCAAAAACGTTCAAACTTTTCATGCATTAGCAATGGTGCCATTGGAACCATAGATTTGGAACTGTTAAAGATAGCAGAGATTGCAGGCCTGCCTGCCTGTTTATCATCAGCTGTGTGGCAGCTACTCAAAACAGTCATCAGGATAGACCGGCTGAATATATGTAAGCCTTTAACTTGGGTTGGTAATTGGTCAAGAGGGAGAAGGGATTAAAGGTCGTGAACTGATTAACTGATGTAACATGTGATATTCCCCAGATACCCTATTCCATTCCAAAAGACCAAGATTCACTGTGTGGGATTTGTTCAGGGGTTCCAATTTCCCCATTATTAATTTAATGACTCAGATTAAATAAAGCAATTATCTGGATGACACTAAACTGGGCTAGGCAGCAAGAAGAGCAGAAGTTCAAAATGATCATAGATTGTTTAAATGTAAGGTATAACTACAGTAAACAGAATTTACAATTGGACAATTGGCAGATCATCCACTGAAAAAGCTAAGAAAGATGAACTGCAGAATCTTAAACAATGGTGTAATACTGATTTGGGAGTCCAAGTAGATGCATTTTATTAAATATAATTCCAGTTAAATGTGAGATGGGAGAAAGGGCTGGATTATAAAATATGAACATGTATATTTGTATACAGCTGGGATACAGTGTTAATATTTGCACCCTTTTCAGGAAGAATTTAATCATCTCAGAAGGAGTGCAATGCTGATGAATGAAAATGAGACTAGATTTAGGGGATTCAATTTGAATTGCATAAACTTGATATGTATTCCCTACAGCGCCGGACATTGTTTTACCTCACTTAGATCACAGCTCAGTCTTGCTCGTTCATACCTAATAGTGGAGGACTCAAGACTCAAGTAGAATTTTACAATATCTCAAAATTTAGAATCAAGCTATTTTGAAATTTGTGAAGAACTGGAACTGCAGTCTGGAACTATAGTGAGCAAATTTACCCGGCCTTCCCCCTACCTTACTCAACCCAATCAAAAATTGCAGAAAGATAAAGTTGTTAGGCAAGGGATGTGGAGCAAAAGTGGATACATTCAGGGGCAGGATACTTTCATCTAATTCATGGCACTTGCTATTGGTGATTGTTCAGTACAATAATAAAATTGGATATGTCAGAAATTAATATAAATCTTTAGCTATGTAACATTTATAAGTGGCTTGGTGCTAAAGTGACATTTTGTTGCTCACTTTTTTTAAAGCTGGTGTCCAGGTAATATATGTGGAACAGTGTTATTTGTAAGTGGACACCTAGTGGTCAATTAGAGATGATGACACTTGAAGAGTGTATTTTTAATCACACGAGCTTAAACTACCCTTGAGACATGTTAACATGGTGATCAGATACTTATTTTTTTGCATGCCAACAATTTAATTTCTTAAATTTTAAAACCAAAGATGAGATCACAAAAATTCATCTTCAATCTATAATTCATTGCGAGGCAAATATAATAAATGTAAAATTATTTATTGGTAAATTAGCATAATGTCAGCAAAGCATTTTACTTATTTAAATGGAGCATAATTTTTCCCCACGGTAGCTGTTTTATCTCCTCACTCCACCGTCCATCATTTGAGGCTGCCAAAAGTTGGCTTAAGGCCAAACGTCTCTACCAGAGCAGCTGATAAGCCCTCTGAATCAATGTGGCCTGTGGTGGCGTACCTGTTGAACTACACTTCCCATCTGAGGGGAAGTGATCAGTACTGGCTTAGCAAAAACCACTAAGGGCATCATGCGAGAAATGACCAACTCTGTTCCACATTCCGCGCTACAGCACCTTGTATATAGCCTTTCATAAAAATTATATTAAAAACTATTGGTAGAAACATTTGTGGAATTTTAGATTCATTTTTTTATATTGTAATCATTTGCCAACCCACAAATTCTGAGGAGGATCGCAACATAGGTTTTACATTTCAAAATATTACAGGGCCTAGGTATTTTCAATGTATTCTCTTTTTAATTCTTTTTAAAAGCATATGTGTAATGTTTACATAGGGATATTTAACATTAAACCAATTGACTTGATTCCATAATTTCTGTTTAACTGGGCTCCTCAACTGTACTCGTAGATGACGGAAATAGTTTAATGCTAAACCTAGTGCAGTTAGACTCAGACAGTGCAACAAACCACAGTGCAACAAACCACAGTGCACTGCTGAAATAAGGGCTCAGCTCTTACACATTTGTCAAATGTCAGAAATACAGCTGCAGAGGAGAAACTGCAAAGAAGTTTTGTGGGTAGAGAAGAAAGAGATTTGATGCAATTTTAGACTTTTTGCTTCATTATTTCCTCACATTTAAAGTGAGAATTCTCAATTTTTGAATTGTGATGTGATATTCATGAGATTTAAAAGAGAATATTTTAGTCGGGTCAAATACACGGGAATAACCAATCTCCCTCGTGTCCAACAAAAATATTAAAGACAGGCCATAATTAATATTTAGAAAAGGCTGAAAATGAATAGGCTCAATGAGAGCACCAAAAATGGTTAAACTCAAGGCACTGCAACTGCATAAATCAGAGTAATAATAATTACACAAAGCATTCAAAATTAAGCATATAGATTTAGATTTAGATTTATGTTTCACAACGATCACCTTGAAAAACAGGACAACCTAGGTGAGAATCTGTATCAGATTAAAAGCAGTGCAAAAGCATCCAGTAAACTAAAATAAAATATAATACACGATTAACAAAAAGTGCATTACTTTAAGTCATTATAAATGTGCTGTGTATTGTGCAACATCTTTAAATCAAAGCTTTATTTTAAAAGAAAAGTTCCTGTTTCACTGGCTCTCTGAACATCGTCATATGGGTAAACGAGCCCTTTACGGAGACTTCACCAGTGTGACATCTGGTCAACTCATTCAAATAAACAGAAAACACAGTGAAACCATTACGTAATGTGAAGCCGAGGATAGAACAAAACACACAATAAAAAAAGCAGCAATACCATCCTGCTATGCAAGTCAATCGCTGTACATATGGGAAAGCCTGTAACCCACCACATCAAAACATAAATTTCACAATGACTGTACAGAGTTCCAGGAAGTGCTAGATCTACTCACATTTCTAGGAAAAGCACAAATTTCTTGCAGCAATGTATCTCACACTCAAACTCTGCTCGTCATGCAGTGACTTAAAGTACCCCAAACTGCTAGCAGCATAGTCTCAAATGTTTTTTTTGAATACTAGTGCAATTTCATATTGTGATTCCAGAATCAGCTGGCAACCACCATTTTTAATAGAAATGCTGGTGTGCATGGTCCTCATTTTCCTTCTGAATATTCAGTCTACAAATCCAATCCTTTCTTTCTTGAAAACCTTAATCTCTGATCTGTTTGTCTAGAGGGTTCATCAACAATAAACACTAGTTTTTGGAAAACAAAATACCATTTCATTTATTAGTAAATGCTGCAGCAAGGCTCAACTCCCTGATAAAATGGTTGGCTCTACCTAGCAAATGTAGGTTTGTCGAGGTCAGCGGACTGGCTCTGCTCGGGAGCTCTGCAGGATCACAGAGCACGGGATAATGAGTCCTGGTCTCAGTTACTCCTGTCAACTTGCAAAACCTTGTAAACACATTGCTGGGTAGCAGCAACACTCCATAGCTCTGATCAAAAACTCAGAACCCTTGTTGCTATAACATGGCTGTTCAATGTCACTGTAGTCCCTAAAGAAAGTGGAGAACTACCCATATCTGGGTCACGTGCAGGTCCATTGCATTTCCTGAGACTTACTTGAAGCCTATTCAATCAATAAAGTAGTAAAAAAAAAAAATTACGCCATGCTATTTAGTTCACGTGTGAAGTTGTTTGTGGCAAAATAAGATCAGGAAAGGAAACTCTTTATTCAGTTTAAGTTTTGTCTAACATAAGTTAATGTAAATGCTAATTCAATAGTTTATTGAACATCGTGATGGTACACCATATCAAAACACCTCAACAAACAAAGAGAGCATCTTTCCCAGGCTGTTATTAATACACTGGCCTGAATATTCAGGCTACATTTCAAGCTGAAGAAAAAATTGATATCTTTAACAGCAGGACAGATTCACTAATTTCTGGTGGAAACTGTAGCCATAAAATTTCCATAAGGGCTTTGGGGAGGAAAAGATTTCAACTGTCTATGGATGAATGTGCTGTTCTGTAGCACAAAGTTGCAGAGCTCAAGAAGAGTCCATGTTCAAATATTAGTGCAGAGACTTTCTGGCGGAAAACCGTTGACAAGGAAGAAATCCTTGCAGAATAATAGCGAGGTCTGTTTTTTGATAAATTTTGGCATCATCTGTCACAAAGTGGGATGGAAGGAAATCAGGAGAGTGCTTGTGCCTGTACACACATCAGCAAGAACACGCTGACTACACTGGACACTGTGTAAACACATCATGGACACAACTACAAGCCCACAGACACTCAATGCTTTACATTCTGGCATTTTCAGAACTTGGTCAACACATGTGAAATTCCACTCTCCTTTGCTTTTGTAACCCTGTTGTGGTTGCCTCCTTGGAGTAATATCCCAGAGACCTGTCTTTTGCACAGCACTCTCAAATCCAAAAAGCAATCATGCTCTGTTTGGCTAGTCCTTTTCCTCTTTTTATTCCATATAGGCATTTCATTAATTGAATCAGTTGACAGCCGTTACATTATTCTGGGGCTGACATGGTCATTCCACTGCCCGTTGACCTTCACATACTTCCTCCTTTATCCTGGATGGGATGCAGAAATTTGGTTTGGTGCTTTTTCTTTCTGCTGTGCAAAACCGGTGCTGGAATTTTCAGTTTTGGGGTAAACCGACCATTTCAGATTCTTAACCTCCAGGTAAGGGTTTAGCCAAAGTGAGCAAAGCGCTCTGAAAGAAAAGAAAAAAGGCATTACTTTAGATATTGTCCAGAAACTGGAACATATATTAGTTTAGAGATACAGCGTGGTAAATGGTATTTTGGCCCACCGAGTCCATGCCAACCGTTATACTAGAGTTCACCTACAAGGTTAACAACAGCGTACATCACAAACAAAAGTATTCTAAAACAAACTGCCATTTATTTTGATTGAGTAAAATCACATGGGGATGATTGCAGTACTGCAGAATTTAACATATTCATAAATCTTTGCCTGGAAACTGACTGAAGTTTTTGGAGATTTTCAGCACTGTACAAATCCGCTACTGATTAACCATAAAGAAAAAGGTTAGAAGGATTTCAAATTAAAGCACATTGAGGTATAGAACCATTAAACACTCTGGGAGACAAGGTTAATTTGCTTGTCTCGGTAGGATACATGGGTTGAAGCAGAACACAACTAAAAGAAAAACAAAACAAAAAAACAGAAACAATTGCAATCTGGATGACTTAAGGGCCACACAGTGGTACAGCTGGGAGAGCAGCTGCCTCACAGCAACAGAGGCGAGTTCAATCTTGGCCTCAGGTGCTGTCTGTGTGGAGTGTGCAGTGTAGAAAAACTACCCATCAGGTTTACCAATGACGGAAAGATTGTAATGAATGTAGATAGAAGCACTGAATTACAGACATTAATGGATTTAGTGAACAGGCAAAATGGATTACAAAAGAGACAAATGCAACAGCATCAACTGTGGATGCTAAATGGACAAAACATGAACTGAAACCTGTGGGTGTGTCAAGATTATGGGCATACAGTGGCTTGCAAAAGTTTTCATACCCCTTAAACCGTTCCACATTTTGTCACGTTACAACCACAAACGTAAATGTATTTTATTGGGATTTTATGTGATAGACCAACACAAAGTGGTGCATAATTGTGAAGTGGAAGGAAAATGATACATGGTTTCCAAATTTTATTACAAATAAAAAACTGAAAAGTGTGGCGTGCAAAAGTATTCTGCCTCCCTGAGTCAATACTTTGTAGAACCACCTTTCGCTGCAATTACAGCTGCAAGTCTTTTGGGGTATGTCTCTACCAGCTCTGTACATCTAGAGACTGAAAAATTTGCCCATTCTTCTTTGCAAAATAGCTCAAGCTCAGTCAGATTGGATGGAGAGCGTCTGTGAACAGCAATTTTCAAGTCTTGCCAGAGATTCTCAATTGGATTTAGGTCTGGACTTTGACTGGGCCATTCTAACACATGAATATGCTTTGATCTAAACCATTCCACTGTAGTTCTGGCTGTATGTTTAGGGTCGTTGTCCGGCTGGAAGGTGAACCTCCACCCCAGTCTCAAGTCTTTTGCAGACTCTAACAGGTTTTCTTCCAAGATTGTCCTGTATTTGGCTCCATCCATCTTCCCATCAACTCTGACCAGCTTCCCTGTCCCTGCTGAAGAAAAGCATCCCCACAGCATGATGCTGCCACCACCATGTATCACAGTGGGGATGGTGTGTTCAGGGTGATGTGCAGTGTTAGTTTTCCGCCACACATAGCGTTTTGTATTTAGGCCAAAAACTTAAATTTTGGTCTCATCAGACCAGAGCACCTTCCTCCACATGTTTGCTGTGTCCCCCACATGGCTTGTGGCAAACTGCAAACGGGACTTCTTCTGGCTTTGTTTCCACAATAGCTTTCTTCTTACCACTCTTCCATAAAGGCCCGATTTGTGGAGTGCACGATCCTGCACGATAGTTGTCCTGTGGACAGATTCTCCCACCTGATCTGTGGATCTCTGCAGCTCCTCCAGAGTTACCATGGGCCTCTTGGCTGCTTCTCTGATCAATGCTCTCCTTGCCCGGCCTGTCAGTTTAGGTGGACGGCCATGTCTTGGTAGGTTTGCAGTTGTGCCATACGCTTTCCATTTTCGGATGATGGATTGAACAGTGCTCCGTGAGATGTTCAAAGCTTGCGATATGTTTTTATAACCTAACGCTGGTGTGTTCCTTGGGCTTCATGATGCTGTTTGTTCACTAATGTTCTCTAACAAACCTCTGAGGTCTTCACAGAACAGCTGTATTTATACTGAGATTAGATTACACACAACCAGACTCTATCTACTAATTAGGTGACTTCTGAAGGCAATTGGTTGTACTGGATTTTATTTAGGGGTATCAGAGTAAAGGGGGCTGAATACTTTTGCACGCCACACTTTTCAGTTTTTTATTTGTAAAAAAATTTGAAAGCCATGTATCATTTTCCTTCCACTACACAATTATGCGCCACTTTGTGTTGGTCTATCACAAAATCCCAATAAAATACATTTACGCTTGTGGTTGTAACATGACAAAATGTGGAAAAGTTCAAGCGGTATGCAAACTTTTGCAAGTTACTGTATATCCATTCGTCATTGAAATGAGTAGGTATGGAAAATTGTCCCCATGGGATGCTAGACTCCACATCAGGAAGATCAAAGAACAAGGAGATAGAACATGCTGCATTCAAGCAAAGCCCTGGTTACACTACATCTGGAGTTCTGTGAAAAATTCGAGGCATCACACTTTAGAAAGTGTGTAATAACCTTGGAGATTGCATAACAGGATGATACCTGGTTTCCAAGGGTTAAAGTTTGAGGACAGATTCCAGAGAATTCAATCCATGTTTCTGTAAATTAGAAGATTAAGGGAAGAATTGATGCAGTATTTAGCCATATTTCCAGGTTTAATCCTAACTATCTATACCTTAAGGCAAACTAAACCCAATAGAGAAAGGGGGTAACAAATGCCTCATGGAAGAGATTAAAAATGCAAAACTACTGTGGGCTTGGAAAAAGTGCGTTCTCCTAGTTCATCAAGCTTTCCCATCTTATCTATCGTTGGGTCCTGCCCTCATACCCCCTTTTGCCCATGTGTGAGGAAAACTGTGCAACTGGGTTTCCCAAGTTCTTCACTCAAGGACCTTCCCTCAGAGGCAACAACCTTTTAAGGTTTATCCATAAATTTGTTGAAATGTTTAAATCAAATTAAGTTTTTGTTCAATGTAAAAAAAGATCTTCATGTATCTCCATCCTAAACATTCAGCTCAGAGCAAAATTATTTTGGTAAAAACTCTTGGATTTGCTACAACATGGCAGATGGCATATAGTTTGACTGTAATTGGATGTTGAACTCAAATTGTTTGATTCTGATCTTACAGCAAGTTCACATATTCCTAATGCAAATGTTAACAATTTTGGTTTCTCAAATTTTCATTAAATTCTAAACTCTTTGAGAAGATTCACCCTGCAGGTACTTAATTTAACCTTTAGAGTTTACAGAAGGTTTCCATGTAGATTTTCTAAAACTCTAGCAATGGAAAATGAATAAGGCTCCATATTTCCAATATATTGACTTACGTGCAACTTCAATGTACACCTAGTTATAATATCAAACCTTTACCTTGTCTTTCTGCACCCTTAAAAATAATCTCAAATCATACAAATGCAAAAGGGTAAATTTTACACGAGACATAATAGGCTGTATTTTGCTCTCAGCAGTGAATGAATTGGGCTTAGCTTTCATTACACTTGAACAGGAACATAGATGTTTTATAGGACTCGGCACTAAAACTTAAACTAAATATAAAACAGTTGCTTCTGTAGGGCATTTGAACTCTGTATGAACATGTTAAACAATTGTGAATGTACTCAGACTTCAATCAGACTGAAAAACCATTAACAAGCTTTATTGAGTTTGAATCAGAAAACATCAATTTGAATTTTGAATTTAATTTCAAATGGGAAAACAGAATACAAAGAAGGATAAAATGGTTTATGTGAGAAGGACAAGAGGCATAAAGAAACTAGATTGTTTTTATTTACTTTAAAAAATGTCTGCAGTAATAATTGAACTCTAATAAGATTGCATCCTGTGAGTAGTGTTGTTACAAAACCTACCATCTGCGGTACTGCAGATCTGCCACTGCCTGTGCGTGCGATTCTGGAGGCTTTGGGGGGGGGGGGGGAGGGGGGGCAGAGGGCGGGATAAAAATGCAGGTTTGTATTGGTTGTCGGGGAGTGATTTCCTCGGGCTGCTACCTGATGAAGAAAAATCGTTCGCACTTCGTTCCCTTTTTTTTTAAGATTTGCTGTACGATTGCATCGCTGCATTGAAGTTAAACACAAATTCTAATGCCTTCAACATCACAGATCGCAATATCAGGACAAAACAAAAGGTATGTCGTTTATTTACCATATTATCTTGCTATTTGGTGTGGCTTCATTTTAATCTTATGATGCGAAAAATGTTATTTAGGCCCACATACGAATTGGCCGTGTCTTGCCTGTCGATATGGGCTTAAAACTTATGGCAACGGCAACATTCTAATCTATCAAATTCCAGAAACAACCACTCTCAAGATAATCAAATACATAATTATTTTGCACAATCATGTCATAAGAACATCTAAATCATCCATATTTTGTGTTATTGTCTATCCGTGATCAATATGTTCATACTAAATATCCACAGTACAGTTTTAGCCAGATGTATTGTTCAAAAAATAATGATTTTGATTATCTTGAGATTGGATGTTTCTGGATTAATTTATGGGAATTAAACACTAAATTCCTTCCATTTGGCATATAAATTAATGACAAAGTGAGATTTAAAAATCATGTTATATTGTGAATTCTTGTGTGAATGGGATCAGTTTGCTATTTGTTATTTGGATACGTAGGCTATTTAAAAATGTTAGCCTTTTCTTAAGAAATGGATAGATGTTTAGATCTAGTAATTGAATGTAGATTAATTCTGTAAGAGTAGATTGATTAGGTGAATTTAATTGATTTGATGAAACTGATGAATATGATTTTTTTGTTGGGTATTTACTATTTGTTTTAGCCTTTAACTTTATCATTTCTACCTTTTTTCTAAAACTGCAAAGAATGACTTGTTTCTGTTAATGCTGTGCAGTGTTTTTTTTTTCCCTTTACATTTTAAACAGGTCTCCGAAAAAGAAATGCAAAATTGTCAATCCAAATGCCCAGCAAAAGAGACTGATTTAGACAGCATTTGCAGAGATTATCTGAATTTGGACTACTCCAAATGTGATGATCTACAGGACATTCTTAATGGGAAAGTAGTGGGTGGAAAGGCATGTCATGATGTAACACAGATGTACACAGTTGCGTATTGCTTACAATCTGAGGAGTATGATGTGGCTACTGATTATGATATGCCAATGTACCAGCTAGCAACTGATCTTCTCCATAAAGACTAAAAATTGTGATTTCCTTACCTGTCTGTTACAGCATATAATACAATAATATTAATGTTCTGATCTTAGGAATATCACATTTTTTAATTTTCAAGGCAGTCTGGGTGTTTATTACTATTTCCGTCACAACGGTCAATTTTGTAATTAGCTACAATTAGGTAACCAACTAATGATATGCTTTAATTTCAGGTCATCCAAGTAAGATGTTTCATATTTGTTTCAGAATGCTTCAATCTATAATAACAGAAAATTTCATTCAGTTCTCTTAATTTTTAAGAAAGTTGTGGGCTTTTGATTGTCCTCGATCACAGCTTTTGTGTTAAGTCAATGGAAAAGCAATAGGGAACACGATGAAAATGACCATAACTTTTTTAATGCTGAAGATATGAAAGTGAAGTTGGCATCAAATTAAAGTTCTTTTGATGCTTTATCTGATGGGATAAATTACAGGCTTGATTTTAAAAATCTCAAAATTTTGTAACATTCCTACTGTGAGATCTAGTTTTCAATGTCAGAAAACGAATTAGGCAGTGATTAACATACATTACACCATTAAAAATTTACACATACTGTGTTAAGGCCATTTTGGTTACGGAAATTCACTCTTACAGAAATTATGTGAATAAAGCAAGATTTTATTTGTTTTACACACGTGCACATGGCACAGCTTTGTGTTAGGTAAAATCACAATACAACTTATTTTGGTACCTGTAATGCAGAGGCCACCTGTACTTAAATTGACAAGCTCTAACTTTCCCATCGGACCAAGAGCTTATCAAATATGTACAATAACCTTAAGTAATTCCATGCATCTCAATGCCTGTGCATGCGATTCTGGAGGCTTTGGGGGGGGGGGGGGGGGGGGGGGGAGAGGGCGGGATAAAAATGCAGGTTTGTATTGGTTGAAATTGAGATCCCATCCATGTGCTCTCTCTGGAGCAACACATGTATTCAACAATGTTTCCCAATTCCTGCAGTGAACTCAACTTATGCAGATACTTACGGTTATATCTATATTACACAATGCCAAAGAACCAACAACAGTCTAATCAAAATTCTAATCATTCAATGGCACAGCCATTAATCAAGCCCCACATCATTACCATCTTAGGTAGCGGTGGTCACCCGTTATGTTTCCGCAAGAAAGAATTTCATTGTTCTGTCTTTGGTACATCTGACAACTAAACACTCTTGACTCTTGAAGCTGGATTTGTATCATTGTTCTTTCATCGCTGAGACTGTATCTCGGAATTTGCTTTCAAACCGCATGGTGGAATGTCTTTCATTCAAGAAGACAGCTCAATTCCACTTAGTCTCAGATTTAGAGAGGGATAGTGAATGCTAGGTTTGCCTCTGGCATCCTCATTCTTTGTGTGAATAAAAAAACAACCTCTAATCTTCCACAGTTGGTGGTACAAAAAGATAACTTTGAGAGTGAACCTCTCAAGAAAACCTCTTAGATGTTCATACTTCAGTGGGTCCAGCAAAAAGAACAGGCGGAGTTTCACCTTAAGAATTCAGAAATCACGAGAACAGGTTGGTGGGAAAACAGCTGTGCAAGCTGTGCCCAGATGGGCACAGGATATGGACTACTGACACACAGTAGCCGCAGCAGCAGAGATAAACAGTACTGACAAAGCACCAACGGAATTACATTAGGCCATCCCAAATGTGAGTGGCAGAGATTATCTGCTGCAAGGCTAAACACCTCTTACACTAAACTCTGGAGTTCAAAGAATTGTATCTATTGTTCTCGACCTTTAAGAAGCATTAAGCCGAGCACTTGAATCGCACCTGAAGCTGCTACTGCAGGTTTTCACCTTTGTCATTCAAATTCCAATGCAATGCAGGGTACACCAGACTTTGCATGGTGAGTCGCAAACTTCCTTTGCACGTATATTCTAAACAAGCAGTCTAGAAAGCGGTTGTGTGTTCCACTACTTATTGGTACATTGCCCCATCAAGTCCCCTACATTGTTGCTGTGTTTATTGAGATATTTTATGGAGTCCAAAATAATTGCAGTGTAAAGGTCCTGGCCCACTTTCCTGAGTTACTCACAAACTCTCCCGAGTTTTCCCCTTGATTCGAACTCGGAGAATCACGATAATAGCCATTCGTAGGTACTCGGGGCTATTCCTTTTTACTCGTGGACATTTTTCAACGTTGAAAAAACGTCCCGACTTACCTGATGCCCCGAGTTCCTACGGCTGGCATTACGAGCCGCCACAAAACATCTACGGACTCCTATGGGCTCCTACGAGCTCGCTACCGACATTACTCGACATTCTCCGAGTTCAAATCAAGGGAAAAACTCGGGAGAGTTCGTGAGTAACTCGGGAAAGTGGGACTGGGTCTTAAAGCTAACTTGCTGATGTGAACCCAGTGTGTTTCCTGCAGAATGTGGGAAGTCAGGGACACTGCTGGTGCTTCTGGAAACTACACCAGCAGAAATTATGTAAAGGTGCAGCTCCTGAATAAATGTGTGAGGGAACTGGAGCAGCAATTGGATGAACTCAGGGCTATCTGGGAAAACTAGAGTTTCCTGGACAAGACCTACAGTGAGGTTGTCACACCAAGGATACAGGAAGAGCGAAGGTGGGTGACTGTGAGAAAGAGGAGTAAACGTGGAATGCAGGAGACCATGGTGGCTGTACTTACAGGAAACAGGTACACCCTCTTGGGAGGGGATGACACGACAAGATTGAGTGGTAGCCAGAGCTGTGATTCCAACCCTGGTGCCGAGGCTCAACGGGGAAGAGTGATGTCAGGCAGAGCCATAGTGGTTCGAGACTCCATCGTCAGAGGTGGGGATAGGAGGTTCTGCGATAGCAGGCGAGACTCCAGGATGGTGTGTTGCCTCCCTGGTGTCAGGGTCCAGGATGTCTCGGAGCAGCTGCATGACATCCTCAAGAGTGAGGGGGAGCAGCCTGAGGTTGTTGTGCATGTTGGCAACAAGAATTTATAGAATTGGGCACGACTGAAAAATAGGACATGCAGGGTAGTGATCTCAGGATTGCTTCCAGTACCTCGTTCTAGTGAAGGTAAGAATAGGAAGATAGAGGAAATGAATGTGTGGTGGAGGAGTTGGTGCAGGGGGCAGGATTCAGATTTAACCATATAACCATATAACAATTACAGCACGGAAACAGGCCCTCTCGGCCCTTCCAGTCCGTGCCGATCATTTGTTTTCCCCTAGTCCCATCTACCTGCACTCAGACCATACCCCTCCATTCCCGTCCATATACCTATCCACTTTACTTTTAAATGTTAAAATCGATCCTGCCTCCACCACTTCTGCTGGAAGCTCATTCCACACAGCCACCACCCTCTGAGTAAAGAAGTTCCCCCTCACGTTACCCCTAAACTTCCGTCCCTTAATTCGCATGTCATGCCCTCTTGTTTGAATCTTCCCTGCCCTCAATGGGAAAAGCTTATCCATGTCAACTCTGTCTATCCTTTTCATCATTTTAAAGACCTCAATCAAGTCCCCCCTTAACCTTCTGCGCTCCAAAGAATAAAGACCTAACTTGTTCAACCTTTCTCTGTAACATAGTTGCTGGAACCCAGGCAATATTCTAGTAAATCTCCTCTGTACTCTCTCTATTTTGTTGACATCCTTCCTATAATTAGGCGACCAAAATTGTACAACATTCTCCAGAATTGGTCTTATCAATGCCTCGTACAATTTTAACATTACTTCCCTACTCCTATATTCAATGCTCTGATTTATAAAGGCTAGCACACCAAAGGCTTTCTTTACCACCCCATCTACATGCGATTCCACCTTCAGGGAACTATGCACAGTTATTCCTAGATCTCTCTGTTCCACAGCATTCCTCAATTCCCTACCATTTACGTCCTATTTTGATTTGTCCTGCCAAGATGTAGCACTTCACACTTTTTTTTTTTTTTTTTTGTTTGTTTATTTTTGTTAGAAGTAAGTACAGTAGTCTGGTACTTAAGTACCTAATACATAATACATAAATACATATTTTCATTCTTGTACAACTTCATATTTTTGGTGCAATAATAAAAGAACAGTGAGAGAAAAGAGAAATAAAGAGTGTCGGAATAGATAGACAAGCAAGTAGAAACAGAAAGTAAAAAAAAATAAAGGACAGAGGTGAGAAGTTAAAAGATTGAAAGAAAAGGAAAAAGTAATAAGAAATGAAGATTAGGAGAGATCTACCTATCTCATATTTTTTGCCCATTCGTCACCCAGTTCTGAACCATTTAATTTCTAAGGTTATGTTATGTTGCACCATATGCTTGTATAAAGTTGATAAACGGAGACCAAATCTTTAAGAATTGGTCTACTTTGCCTAGTAAGAGGAATTCATTTCTCAAGATGTAGCGTTTTCAGACATATTTGAGATCCACATTTTGAAATGTTGGCGTAGGTGCGTTTTTCCAAAATTTAAGTATAAGTTTTTTCGCTGTTATTTAGACCATAATTAAGAAAGGCTTCTTGGAATATAGTTAGTTTACTTCCCTCTTCCATTGATCCAAAGATAATCAATTCAGTATTGGGGTTCAATTTTGTGTTAAATAGTTTTGTAAAAATTCCAAAAATTTCATTCCAAAATGTATACAGTTTGTACAAGAGACAAAGGAATGTGCTATAGTGGCATTTTGAGTTAGACATTTGTCGCAGATGGGGGAAACATTTGAAAATATTTTATTCAGTCTTGTTTTCGAATATATAATCTATGTAAAATTTTAAATTGAATTAGGTTATGTCTTACATTCATTGAACATTTGTTTACATATAATAGATTTTTATCCCATCTATCGTTCGGAATTTTTATCAATAACTCTTGTTCCCAGTCTCTTCTAATTGCTTCTGTCGTTGGTGTTTCTATATTTAGAATTATATTATATAAGTAAGATATTAAATTGCTTGATTCTGCCTTTCTATTCATTCCTTCCTCCAGTAGATCTGGGGTTAAAGTTTGATATCCTTGTATATACTTTTTCAAATAATCTTGAATTTGAAGGTATTTGAAATATTGATTACTTTTCAAATTATATTTTAGTTGTAATTGTTGGAATGATAAAAGTTTTCCGTTTCATACATATCTCCCATCATTTTAATTCCTATTCTTTCCCAATGGGTAAACGTTTTTATCAATAATGGATGGTTTGAATGAGGGATTATTAGCTATTGGAGAAAGAAGCGATAATTTTCTTAATTTTAAAGTTAATTTTATTTGTTTCCAAATTCGTATTATACTATGAATAATTGGATTCTTCTTGTATATTACATTGTTCAGTTTTATCGGGGAAAGAAGGATCGCTCCTATATTATAAGGGGAACAATCCTCTTTCTCCATTCTTATCCAATCTACCTGTTGGGCAGAACTGTCCAACCAGTAGATTATATTTTAATATTCACTGCCCAATAATAATACAATAAGTTAGGGAGTGTCAGTCCCCCTGATTCTTTAGATTTACACAAGTGTTTTTTTTTATTCTGTGTGATTTATAATCCCATATAAAGTTTATAATATCAGAATCTAATTTTTTGAAGAATTTTTTAGGTATGTATATTGGTATTGATTGAAATAGGTACAATATTTGTGGTAAGAAGATCATTTTTATCGCGTTTATTCTGCCTATTAATGACATCGGCAGTGTCTTCCAAAATTTAATCAGCCCATTTAATTTAGTTAATAAAGGCATATAGTTTGCGTTGAGTAATGATTTATAGTTCCTAGTAATTTGGATGCCCAAATATTTAAATTTTTCTGTTGTAATTCTAAAAGGGAATTTCAACAGATGTGTCGACTCTTGAGGTTTTATCGTCATAATTTCGCTTTTGTTCCAATTTATTCTATATCCTGAAAAAGAACCAAATTCCTCTATTAAATTTAGTATATTTGGTATGCTAATTTGCGAATTTGTTATATATAATATGTCATCTGCATATAATGAAATTTTATTATTTGAGTGTTTGGTAATATACCCATGAATGTTCGGATGGCTTCTTATACTTTCAGCTAAAGGCTCTATCACTAGTGCAAAAAGCAGGGGCGATAACGCGCACCCCTGCCTATTGCCCCTTGCTAAGTGGAATTTCAGGGATAATATATTATTAGTCAGTATTCTAGCCGTCGGCTTATCATATAATAGTTTTACCCATGAAATAAAATTATCTCCCATATTAATTTTTCCAATACTTTGAATAAATATTGCCCATTCTACTTGATCAAAGTAGTGAACTCCTAAATACATACATGAAAAATTCTAATATAACAGATGTATGGAGGATCGCTAACCCAGTAAGTAGGGAATATTCATTTTATTCAACAGTACATAAAACATATTCACGTATTGATTATTTCTTAGTGGACACAAAACTAATTCCATATACATATAATTCTAAAATATCATAATAGTATCATTTCTGATCATTCCCCGTTAACTTTTTCTTTAAAATTAGAAGGAATGCCCGATAAAAATTCGTTTTGGAGGTTTAACCCCCAAATTTTAAATAACTCACAAGGTTGCACATATTTAAAAGAGCAGATGAGATTCTTCTTTGAGACAAATGATACACCAGATATTTCACCCTCTTTATTATGGGAAACTTTTAAGGCATTTATTAGAGGAATTATAATCTCATATCAAGCTTTCCAAAATAAAAAGAATAATACTGAACAATTGCAGTTAGAACAAGAAATTAGACAATTAGATTCAGAAAATGCCAAAGAACCAACTATAGATAAACATAATAAGATAATAATACTAAAATATAAACTAAATAAAATTTTATCGGCCAGAATAATGAGATTATTTCAAATTACAAAACAAGAAAATTTTGAATTTGGTGATAAACCTCATAAACTCTTAGCACGCCAACTGAAAAAAAAGGGACACAGAAAATACAATTACTAAAATTAAATCAGACAAAGGGGAATTACTAACACTACCTAAAGATATTAATAAAAGATTTGCTCAATTTTATCAAACTTATATACATCGAAAACCTCTGCAAATAATACTCAAATTGCAAATTTCTTAGATAATTGTAATCTTCCAAAATTAAATATGGTGGAACAAGAGGCATTAGGAGCTCAGATTACACTACAGGAAATAGAAGAAACAATTAGTTCGTTGAAGAACGGCAAAACCCCAGGACCAGATGGCTTCAGTAATGAATTCTATAAAAGATTCTACGAAATAATTTCTCCACGGTTGCAAGATTTATATATATACATTTTTAAAGAAATATACCAGAAACACTAACTGAATCAACTATTACACTTATACCAAAAAAGGATAAAGATCTAGAAGACCCAGGCTCATATAGAGCTATTGCACTCCTAAATACAGACCAAAAAATATTAACGAAGACCCTAGCGAGAAGATTGAGTAAATATGTTAGTAAACTAATAAATCCGGACCAAACAGGGTTCATACCAAAGAGATACTCATTTAACAATTTGAGACGGTTGTCTAATATAATGTACTCACATAATACTGAAGAAGAACTAGCAATTATTTCATTGGATGCAGCACTTCACACTTATCAGCATTAAACTCCATCTGCCATCTTTCAGCCCACTTTTCCATATGGCCCAAATCTCTCTGTAGACTTTGAAAATCTACTTCATTATCCACAACACCACCTATCTTAGTATCATCTGCATACTTACTTATCCAATTTTCCACCCCATCATCAGATCATTGATGTACATGACAGTGGACCCAACACAAATCCCTGAGGCACCCCACTGGTCACCGGCTTCCAACCTGACAAACAGCCATCCACCATTACTCTCTGACATCTCCCCTTCAGCCACTGTTGAATCCATCTTGCTACTCCGCCATTAACACCCAAAGATTGAACCTTCTTAACCAACCTTCCATGGGGAACCTTGTCAAAGGCCTTACTGAAATCCATATAGACAACATCCACTGCTTTACCCTCATTAATTTCCCTAGTAACCGCTTCAAAAAATTCAAAGTGGTTTGTCAAACATGACCTTCCAGGCACAAATCCATGTTGACTGTTCCTGATCGGACCCTGTTTATCCAGATGCTTATATATATTATCTCTAAGTATCCTTTCCATTAATTTACCCACCACTGACGTCAAACTAACAGGTCTACAATTGCTAGGTTTATTCTTTGAACCCTTTTTAAACAATGGAACAACATGCGCTGTACGCCAATCCTCCGGCACTATTCCCGTTTCTAATGACATTTGAAATATTTCTGTCATAGCTCCTGCTATTTCTACACTAACTTCCCTCAATGTCCTAGGGAATATCCTGTCAGGACCTGGAGACTTATCCACTTTTATATTTTTCAAAAGTGTCAGTACTTCCTCCTCTTTGAATCTCTTAGTTTCCATAGCTACTCTACTTTTTTCCCTTACCTCACATAGTTCAATATCCTTGGTGAATACCGAAGAAAATAAATTGTTCAATATCTCCCCCATCTCTTTTGGCTCTGCAGTTAGCTGTCCATTCTGTCTCTCTAATGGTCCAATTTTATCCCTCGTTATCCTTTTGCTATTAATATAGCTGTAGAAACCCTTTGGATTTACTTTCACCTTTCTTGCCAAAGCAACCTCATATCGTCTTTTAGCCTTCCTAATTTCTTTCTTAAGATTCTTTTTACATTCTTTATACTCCTCTAGCACCTCATTTACTCCATGCCTCCTATAATTATTGTAGATATCTCTCTTTTTTCGAAACAGGTGTCCAATTTCCCTTGAAAACCATGGCTCTTTCCAATTTTTACTATTTCCTTTCACCCTAACAGGGACATAAAGATTCTGTACTCTTACAATTTCCCCTTTAAATGTCCTCCATTTCTCTTCTACATCCTTCCCATAAAACAGAGTGTCCCAATTCACTCCTTTTAAATCCTTACGCATTCCCTCAAAGTTAGCCTTTCTCCAATCAAAAATCTCTACCCTAGGTCCAGTTCTGACTCTCTCCATAATTATATTGAAACTAATGGTATTGTGATCACTGGTCCCGAAATGCTCACCAACGCATACCTCCGTCACCTGACCTGCCTCATTTCCTAACAGGAGGTCCAGCACTGCCCCTTCTCTGGTCGATACCTCTATGTACTGCTGCAAAAAACTATCCTGCACACATTTTACAAACTCCAAACCATCCAGCCCATTTACAGAATGTGTTTCCCAGTCTATTTTTGGAAAATTGAAATCTCCCAGAATCACTACCTTGTGCTTACTACTAATATCTGCTATCTCCTTACATATTTGCTCTTCCAATTCTCGCTCCCCATTTGGCGGTCTATAATACACCCCTAAAAGTGTTGCTACACCGTTCCCACTTCTCAGTTCCACCCAAATAGCCTCCCTAGACGAGCCCTCTAATCTATCCTGCCAAAGCACTGCTGTAATATCCTCTCTGACAAGCAATACAACACCTCCACCTCTGGTCCCTCCAATTCTATCACACCTGAAGCAACGAAATCCTGGAATATTTAGTTTCCAATCACAGCCGTCCTGCAACCATGTTTCACTGATTGCCACAACATCATATTTCCAGGTGTCAATCCAGGCTCTAAGTTCATTTCTGGAAAGTTAGGATCTCATCCGGGGCAGGGGGTGGGATCTCATGCAGGACAGAGGCACATGAGACTCTTTAGATCTCTTCCGGGGCAGGGGTGACCTGTATAAAAGGGACAGGCTGCACCCAAACTGGAGGGGTACCAACAACCTAGCGGGAAGGTTTGCTAATGCTACATGGGAGGGTTTAAACTAGATTGGCAGGGGGGTGGGATCTCGTGCAGGACAGAGGCACATGAGAGGCTAGAAGTTGGTATGGAGGGTGGTGTGGGAAAGGTTAATGGACATAATAAGCATGTGATAGGAGAGAGCGATGTAGGAGGGTTGGTTTAAACTGCATGCATTTTAATGCAAGGGGCCTAACGGGTAAGCTTAAGGCATGGATAGGTATGAGTGACTGGGACATTGTAGCCATGACTGAAACCTGGTTAAGGGAGGGGCAAGACTGGCAGCTCAATGTTCTGGGGTACAGGGGCTTCAGGAGAGACAGGGATGAGGGAAAAAGAGGAGGGGGGGGGGTTGCATTGTTGGTTAAGGAGGATGTCATGGCTGTGTTCAGAGGTGACATTATGGACGGTTCGTCCAGTGAGGCAATACAGGTGGAGCCGAGGAACAAGAAAGGGATGATCGATCACCTTGTTGGGGGTGTACTACAGACCCCCCGAATAGTCAACGGGAATTAGAAGAACAAATGTACCAGGAGATTACAGACAGCTACAGGTCAAATAAGGTTGTTGTAGTAGGGGATTTTAACTTTCCCAATATTGGCTGGAAAAATCATAGCGTGAAGGGTTTAGATCAAGTTCAAGTGAGTTTATTGTCATGTGTCCCTGATAGGGCAATGAAATTCTTACTTTGCTTGAGCATACAGAACATAGAAGGCATTTACTACAAAACAGATCAGTGTGTCCATGTACCATATATAAATATATACACACATGAATAAATAAACAAATAAAGTGCAAATAACAGATAATGGGTTATTAGTTATCAGAGTTTTGTCCGAGCCAGGTTTAATAGCCTGATGGCTGTGGGGAAGTATCTATTCCTGAACTTGGCCATTGCAGTCTTCAGGCTCCCGTACCTTCTACCTGAAGGTAGCGGGGAGATGAGTGTGTGGCCAGGATGGTGTGGGTCTTTGATGATGCCACCAGCCTTTTTGAGGCAGCGACTGCGGTAAATCCCCTCGATGGAAGGAAGGTCAGAGCCGATGATGGACTGGGCAGTGTTTACTACTTTTTGTAGTCTTTTCCTCTCCAGGGCGCTCAAGTTGCCGAACCAAGCCACGATGCAGCATGCTCTCTACTGTGCACCAGTAGAAGTTAGAGAAAGTCCTCCTTGACAAACCGACTCTATGTAATCTTCTCAGGAAGTAGAGGCGCAGGTGAGCTTTCTTGATAATTGCATCAGTGTTCTCGGACCAGGAAAGATCTTCAGAGATGTGCACGCCCAGCAATTTGAAGATCTTGACCCTTTCAACCATCGACCCATTGATATAAACAGGACTGTGGGTCCCTATCCTACTCCTTCCAAAGTCCACAATCAGTTCCGTGGTTTTGATGGTGTTGAGGGCCAGGTTATTGTGCTGGCACCATATGGACAGTTGCTCGATCTCTCTTCTGTACTCCGACTCATCCCCATCAGTGATACGTACCACAACAGTGGTGTCATCAGCGAACTTGATGATGGAGTTCGCACTGTGACCGGCTACGCAGTCATGAGTATAGAGTGAGTACAGCAGGGGGCTGAGCATGCAGACTTGAGGTGCTCCTGTGCTGATTGTTATCGAGTCTGACACATTTCCACCAATACGAACAGACTGTGGTCTGTGAATGAGGAAGTCGAGGATCCAATTGCAGAGGGATGCGCAGAGACCCAGTTCTGCAAGTTTGGTAACCAGCTTGGAGGGGATGATAGTATTAAACTGTAATCGATGAATAACAGCCTGACATATGAGTTTTTGTTGTCCAAGTGGTCCAGAGCGGAGTGGAGAGCCAGCGAGATCGCATCCACAGTTGATCTGTTGTGGCGGTAAGCGAACTGCAGTGGGTCCAGGTTTTTGTTGAGGTAGGAGTTGATTTCCATGATCAACCTCTCGAAGCACTTCATCACCACAGGCGTTAGTGCCACAGATCGATAGTCATTGAGGCGCGTCACCTTGCTCTTCTTGGGCACTGGTATAATTGATGCCCTTTTGAAGCAGGTGGGAACCTCAGACCTCAGAAGTGAGAGGTTGAAAATATCCGTAAAACCTCCAGCCAGGTGGTCCGCACAGGTTTTTAGAACACGACCAAGTATACCATCAGGTCCAGACGCTTTTCGAGGGTTCACCCCTCTGAAGGATTTCCTGACATCGGCCTCTGTGACTGAGACTGAAATACCATCACAGCGAATGGGGGCTCGGGAAGGCACATCGGTGTTCTCACTATCAAAGCGTGCGTAAAACGCATTGAGCTCATTAGGGAGTGATGTTTCGCCGACATTCGAGCTGCCTCCTGATTTCGCCTTGTAGGAGGTGATTGCATTCAGGCCCCGCCACAGCTACCGAGCATATGTCTCATCCTCCAGCTTGGAGCAGAAGTCCCTTTTGGCCTTTTTGATAGCCTTACCAAGGTCGTATCTGGACTTCTTATAGACCACTGTATCATCAGACATGAATGCCCGGTATCTGGTCTTCAGAAGAGTGCGGATCTCAAAGTTGATCCATGGTTTCTGATTGGGAAACACTCGGAAGGTTTTTGTAGGGATGCAGTCCTCCACACATTTCTTAATGAAGTCTGTAACGACTGTGGCGTATTCGTTCAAGTCCGTTGTCGAGTCGTTAAACATTGCCCAGTCTACAGACTCCAAACAGTCCTGTAGTTGTTCCTCTGCCCCCCCCCCCCCCCCGACCAGCTCTGTACTGTCCTCACCTCTGGGGGTGCGCTCTTTAATTGCTGCCTGTAGGCAGGGAGAAGCAGCACCGTGATATGGTCAGATTTACCGAAGTGAGGGCAAGGGATAGAGCGGTAAGCATTCTTGATGGTGGTGTAGCAGTGGTCGAGGGTGTTTGGTCCTCTGGTGCAGCAGGAGACATGTTGGTGGAAGTTGGGGAGTGATTTCTTTAGGTTTCCCTTATTGAAGTCCCCAGCAATGGTGGTAAATGCCTCGGGGTAAGACGTCTGGTGTTTGTTGACCATGGTGTGCAGCTACTCCAGCGCCAGACGGACGTCTGCCTGGGGTGGGATGTAGACCGTGATCAGGATGATTGAGGTCAATTCTCTCAGAAGGTAGAAGAGACGGCACTTCACCGCCAGATGTTCGAGGTGTGGAGAGCAGGAGTTGGACAGGGCTGCCACGTCTGAGCACCACGCAGAGTTGACCATGAGGCAGACGCCCCCTCCTCTCCCTTTCCCCGATGCCATTGTACGGTCCATGCGGTGGATGGAGAACCCTTCAGGCTGGACCGCTGAGTCTGGGGACCTGGGGGTGAGCCATGTCTCCGTGAAACAGAGCACAGAGCATTCCCTCAGCTCCCTTTGATAAAGCAGCCTTTGATAAAGTCCTCCACTTTATTTTTAAGGGACTGTACATTTGCCAGTAGGATAGTAGGGAGAGGGGGTCGAAGTCCCCTGTGCTTCAGTCTGACCGGAGGTCCTGCCTACCGGTCACGTTTCCGGACACAATGGAGGCTTCCCCCTTTGTTTCCAGGTACTGAGTTTACTGTACCTGCTGTTTCTGCGGACCTGCGCTGGAACGGGGATTCCTTCACAGACAGCAGCTCCAGCTCCTTCATAGTCGGCAGCTGCAGATCCAGCTTCATTGTTCCTGGGAGATCCTGCCTGTCGGCTCTGGAGGTCATCCTGGGGTTCCAAGGTACAGTACCTGGGTTCCTCAGTCGGGTCGGGTGATTTCCAGCGACCGTGGGTAAATTTAAAGTCCGGGGCTCCCGCGGCTGTGGGAGATCGCGATATTGCGAGAGCCTTGAGGTGCTCAAGCAGCTTGTCTGAAACGGCACCGTTTTCTGCCCTTTTCCTGATCCTTGTGAGTTGATTGAAGTTGTATTTAAGCATTCTAGATGGGGTTCAATTCCTCAAAAGTGTTCAGGAGAGTTTTCTTAAGCAGTATGTGAAGGTCCCCACAAGTGAGTGGGATCTAGTATTGGGAAATTAGGAAGGACAAGTTAATGAAGTGTGTGTAGAGGAGCCTTTTGGGACCAATGACCACAGTTCGATTAGGTTTAAGATAGTTATGGATAGGGATGGAGAGGGTCCACATGTTAAAATGCTAAACTGGGGTAAGGCCAACTTTGAGGGTATGAGAGGTCTTGCTCAAGTTGACTGAAGCAGGTTATTAGAAGGGAAAGGAACATTGGCCAAGTGGGATGCTTTTTTAAAAGTGTACAGAAGAAAGCTCAGGATGTGTACGTCCTGAGGACAAAGGAGGGAAAATGGAGGACAAAGCAGGGAAATGTAAGGAAACTTGGCTGACGAGGGAAATTGAGACTTAGGGCAAACTCAAGAAGGATGCATGGGACTGGTATAGGCAGCTGGGATCAAGTGCATCCATGGAGCAGTTTCGGGAACTAAGGAGCAAATTAAAAAAGGAAATCAGAGGGGCAAAAAGGGGCCAGGAGATAGCTCTGGCAGGTAGCATTAAGGACAATCTGAAAAGATTTTATAAATACATAAGAGGGAAAAGGGTAACTAAAGAGAGAGTGGGACCTCTCGGGAATCAAAGTGATCACCTCTATGTTGAGCCACAGGAGATGGGCAAGGTATAAATGAGTATTTCTCCTCTGTATTTATCGAGGAGAAAGACAGTAGGATGGAGGAAATTGGAGTCGTCACTGGAAGTGTCTTGAGAGCAGTCCGGGTTACTGTCGAAGAACTACTGCAGGTATTGTCGTGTTTGAAGGTAGACAAATCTCTCGGGCCTGATCTGATATATCCGAGGACATTGTGGGAAACTAGAGAGGAAATTGCGGGAGCCCTGGTTTAAATTTACGGGTCATCCTTAAATCCAGGAGAGGTGTCGGAAGAAGGTGGCAAATGAGGTACCTCTTTTCAAGAAGGGATGCAGGGAAAGTGTTGGGAACCATAGGCCATTGAGCTTAACATCTGTAGTTGGTAAGTTACTGGAGAGTATGCTGAGGGATAGGATATACAGTAATTTGGATGGACAAGGGCTGATTAGGATTAGTTGAAAGAGTTAATTACTATTATCGGTTGCTGTCATATTTCAACTTTCCTGCTGTAAAAAGGAAATTGCTTTTGCATTCTGGGACACTTTGCCAAATACCATGGCACGTTTTTTTTTACGCAAGTTGAATCGTTCACATGGTTTTTTACATAAGCTGAATAGTTTAATCAGATAGGAAGAGGCCAGGGGGGTACAGCTATGCTATTGGAATGCCTGGCTTTTGGCAAAGAGTGAAAAACAACTCCATATTTGGAGGTGGCTGATGTTTCCTGGGACATCAACTCATGCAATTGAGTCTGGGGGGGTATATTAACCCTGGTTTTCTGGTATTTCTTTGGGTGTTACTAGAGAACTCAGACGTACACTGTTGCTTCTGGGTCTCTAAAACCACACCCGTCGGACGTTAAAATTAAAGCTTTGATTGGTCTTAACTGTTGTCTTTGTCTGTTTCTAAGTGAACTGTTTCATTGGCGTAGTCGCGCAGGTCCTCGCTGGGACACCATTAACAGATGAATGTGCAAGAGGTTGCAGATGTTACCGGGATTGGAAGGGAGGCAACTGAGCTCTATTGGCCCCCTTGTAAGACCGATTCCCGTAGAAACTCCCGGAAACATGTGATCCTTCGTCAGATGGTTCCCCGCCGAGGTTCTTAGATACAGACAAAGATAAGACCAATTGTGTATTGAGTATGTATTTTGTGTATGTATTTTTGCTACCAAAGAGAGGATAATCGGCAATTTGCCACCAGAGAGGGTAGTTGGCAATTTGCTACTGAACCGTGGTCGGCAATTGGCTACTAAAATTTGCCACGGTAAACGTGGTCGCCGATTTTCTACTAAAATTTGCGACGGTAAACATAGTCGGCGATTGGCTTTGAAAACTAGAAATAGTTTGTCGTAAAGTTGCTACGGGGAAGTGGTTGATTCTGATTGATTTTTTATGACGAACTGACCAAAAAGGTTGATGAGGGCAGGAAGGAAGCAGAGGGTAATGGTGGAAGGTTGCTTCTCAGACTGGAGGCCTGTGACAAGTGCCTCAGGGTTCGGTGCTGGACCTGTTTTGTTACTGTTTTTCCTCTACATCAATGATTTAGATGAGAACATACAGGGCAAGATTAGCAGTTTGCTGATGATACAAAGGTTAGTGGTTTTGCAGATAGTGAAGATGGTCGTGAACGATTGCAGCAGGATCTGGATCGATTGGCCAGGTGGGCGCAGGAATGGTTGATGGAATTTAATACAGAGAAGTGTGAGGTGTTGCATTTTGGGATGTCGAACAAGAGCAGGACCTACACAGTAAACGGTAGACCTCTGGGTAGTGTTGTAGAGCAGCGGGATCTCGGAGTACAGGTGCATGGTTCCTTGAATGTCGAATCGCAGGTAGATAAGGTGGTCAAAAAGGCTTTTGGCACTTTGGCCTTCATCAGTCAGAGTATGAGAGGTCATGTTGCAGTTGTATAAGACGTTAGTAAGACGCATTGAGAATATTGTGTTCAGTTCTGGGCACCATGTTATAGGAAAGATATTGTCAAGCTTGAAAGGGTTCAGAAAAGATTTACGAGGATATTGCCAGGACTAGAGGGTGTGAGCTATAGGGAGGTTGAGTAGGCTGGGTCTCTATTCCATGGAGCGCAGAAGGATGAAGGGAGATCTTATAGAGCTATACAAAATCATGAGAATAGATCAGGTAGATGCACAGTCTTTGGCCCAGAGTAGGGGAATCGAGAACCAGAGGACATAGGTTCAGGGTGAAGGGGAAAAGATTTAATAGGAATCCGAGGGGTAACTTTTTCACACAAAGGGTGGTGGGCGTATGGAATAAGCTGCCAGAGGAGGTAGTTGAGGCTGGGACTATCCCATTATTTAAGAAACAGTTAGACAGGTACATGGATAGGACAGGTTTGGAGGGATATGGACCAAGCGCAGGCAAATGGGACTAGTGTAGCTGGGACATTGTTGGCCAGTGTAGGCTATTTGGGCTCAAGGGCCTGTTTCCACTGTATCACTCTACGACGCAAGGACTCTAATTAAGCTGTTAACCATAATGTAGTTGACAACCAGCCTTCCTTTTGGAGTCTGTGTTAACGAAGAAACTGCAGATGCCTTCCTTTTGGAGTCTGCTTGAATGCAGCGTGGCATGCTGGAATCCCAGTTGATTGCTGATAGATTCCAATAAACTGTCAATGTCTCTCGTTTTTACTCCTCAACTGTTCTGAAAACCTGGACATAAAATAATTATACTTCTGTCTTCACTGTTGACATTGATGCAAATTGATGCAGAACTAAGGCCAGTGTGTATTTGCTCCTTCTTTTGTTACAGCCACACTGATAGTTGGATACGGTGAAGTATTGAATGGAGGTATTCATACAAAGTGCACTGAATTGAAATTGGAACTGGACTACCAAAAATCACAGTTTCTGCAGTTATCATTCAAGATCTGCCAAGGATAACACAGCACTCATATCCCTTAGCTATTCCAAGTAAAATTTGTGGTTGTACTACATTCCACCTGGTCGACTTTTACGATATATGATTAGAAGAATGCAATTAAGTTTTCATGCAATAAACTTTAATTCAAATTTATTGCAATCTTTACTTAGATTAATATTTTTCTATAATGAATAGATTGTATCTGCTGAATAAAGCAGCTGTGTTTTCTTACCCACTGTGACATTTTATTGTCCTTTCATAATTGTCTCCCGCAGTAAGTTCAACAGCAGGCAACTGTGTAACAAAAGAGATCTAAGATTTTGTTGGATCAAGGGTTTGCACCCTGCCTCAAAGCAAGTGGCTATGTCATAAATACATCCACTTTACACAGGCTGACTGCTATTTGGTCCTGGCGAAAGGTAGTCTAAGTGAACAAGTAAAGATCAGCAACACTTTCATGAACTGCCTTCTCCCGCCGACCATCAACACATAAGACCTACAACCAGATTAGCAAAGTTACAAATGTACTTGAGTATATGTTATAACTCATTATCATCAAATCTGCCCCAAAGTAACAAAGAAAGGAAACTTAGAATTTCACCAGAATTAGTTAATTGACATCAAGCAAACTTGATAAGATGCAAAACAAAGCCTTTACACAAAGACCAATTAAATAAATACACTTGTGTAGGTCAAAAAGCAAGGCATTCCACACATCTTTTACTTGTATATTACTCCTGTGGCTTTGTACATAAACTGAAAAATTTTCTTGGTAATGTATTCTGCAAGTCCACAGGAGTACTAACTGCATCACAACATCCAAGTCCCCCCTAACTGGCTTCAGGCTAAATGTAAAGTGCAGGGATTAATCAAGATTGGTTGAGGAGAGGGGACTGCGGAAGCTGGGCACTGAAGTAAAAAACAAGTTGCTGTAGGAAATCAGCAGGCCAGGCAGTACCTATGGAGGCAGAGGGATGGTCAACGTTTTAGTATGAGACCTTACATCAGGAGTGGGGAGAGTTCTCTTTATGCATATTTCTGGGAGCCAGTTACGGTGGGTTCTACATTCGCCTGACAACCTGAGCCCGATGCTTGGGGAACCTGGTAACATTCAACCAGAATAATAGAACTGTCTGCCCATCAACTTGCTCTACTGTATGCCAAGTAGCAATGCTTACCTTTGTAGAGAAACTAAGCACTGATGAAAACCAAGTCAATTCATTGTTCATTTAATGGACGGAATATGCTTTCTACTTTCCCCCATTACCAACAACAAGGAAGATGACTGAACTTTATTGCCTTCCCTCACAGTGGGAGACGTTGATTCCGCTGTGGGGGATGTTCATGTTGAAGTCTATCGTGTATTGTGTTCTTTTTATTTGTGTGGCAGTATGGTAACTCAAATCTCACTGTACCAATTGGTGCATGTGACAATAAATGTAACTTGAATTTATAAAAGCAGATATAATGCTCACAAGCCACATTTTCTCAGTCACACCTTCAGAAATCCATCCTCCCATATTATTTTGGCTTCCAATGATAACACAGTCATGCCTTTGTGATGTATTGCAGTTAGTTAGTATCTGACTACCTACCTTTAACAGAAGGCTGTAAGCAGCTGCAGGCCAGGAGAGGTCAGTCGGAAGGGTGCTCTGGGCATGATCTGTTCACTTCAAACCACGAGTCTATACAGCTGTGAAGAGAAAATCAGAAATTAGGTTAAGTAAGTGTATAACAAATGTCTCCATAAGTTATTTAACATTTTGCACAATATCTTCACTAAAAATCAGTCATTGTCACCAGCCAACTCAATTACATGGACTTTTAAAAACCCACTTTGGAGCCACAAAGTGGATTTTATCACACTGGATAATCATTTCACATACTTTTCCCAAAGGCCTTCAGCATAATGCCCCAATAGAAAATAAACTGCAAGTCCTCATCTGTCAGGTTCATGCACGAGTGGTTCCGAGATGGATTTCACAGAAGCAAAACAGCACCAGGTTAAAACGGCATTACCATATTAATCGTCAGTATTTCAGGTACCCTGCAGATGGGGAAATGGTCACTTTGAGCCGTGGGTAACTTCAGATTGAAATAAATCAAATGGATTATTTTTAAAGCAGCTGAATACATATTTTTTTTAAAGTTTTCATTAAGTTTTGAAAACACAAGATACTGAGGAATGAGAAACAAGGCTAATCCAGTCATTTTTTACCTCAAATTGATGCAATAAATAGAATCTTCAATCTGACCATCCAATAAAGAGATAAATTGGTATGAATATTCTATACAGCTCCTTGATTAATATTATTCACATGATTTTTCCACTCTAACTCATCCCTGGCCTCCTCTACTCAAAAAGAACATTGCCAGAAGCATTGATCTTTCACTGGAATTTCCTAAGTTTCCATTAATTTGAAAGGATTTATTGAGCCTGATATGCAGAAAAATGACAGTGAAAGCACAACCCTGCACAATAGAACAACTTACAATTTTCATTTTAAGCTTTTATGAAAGGAGAAATCTGGAAGCCACCATCAGCAATTTGCCACGGGTCAGCAGGCAGTATTATGACAATGGACGCCTCATGGAGTTGAACGTAGGAAAGAGAACTTAGGCTAACTGCCAAACACATATATGTCGTTTCTAGCAATAATGAAATGTGGTTTCTAGTTTTCCCAATTACCATCCTCTAAAAACAACTAATTTCATAAGTTTCTTCATAAGTTTAAATAAAAAACTTATTTCTGCTGATCTTCCAAGTGTGAGTTTACAGAAACGAGGTTTGGGTGTACTGTGTGAATGTTCTGTTGTGCAGGGTCGTGCTTTCACTGTCATTTTTCTGCAAATCAGGCTCAATAAATCCTTTCAAATAGCTGGAAACTTAGGAGATTGCAGTGAAAGATCTCTGCTTCTGGCAATGAAAGATGGTCTTTATGGGTAAAGGAGACCATAGATGAATTAGAGTGGAAAAATCACGTGAATAATATTAATCTAAGAGCTGTATGGAATATTCATACCAATTTATCTCTTCATTAGATGAAGTCAGATTGAAGATTCTATGTATTGCATCAAACATAACACTCACACGCACCAGCCAACATTTCTTGATCTTTTCTTCAGAAAACCATTCTCCCTTATTACCTTGGCTTTTTCAGGAATAATAATGACATGCCTTTGTGATGTATCAGTAAATTTATGTCTCTCTACTTACCTTTATCAGTTCTGTAAAATGCAAATCATGAATTTGAATAGGACATAGATGCATGAACCTCAGGTAATAGTGTGGCAATTAATTAAAAAAACATTCCGATGGTTATTAGTTAAAAGAAACTCATGTTTTTTCAAGACTTTCTTTTAAATCTCTGACTTGATAATTTAGATTTTTTCAAAAGCACTTGCTGAGATGGCTGTCAAATTTTGGTTATCAGGCTACTTTCATATGCCCCACATGAATTTCCATCTAATACAGACAACTTTTGTTTTTAATGAGAATAATCCTAGCCGTTTTGCAAACTCACACTTGGAAGGTCAGCAGAAATATATTCCTTATTTAAACTTATGAAGAAACTTATGAAACGTAATCAAAGTTGGCTGTGATTTGAGAGTTCTTGGCATTGGTGACTAAACTAGGTCTAGTTTCTATGTAACCAGCTCTCCATTGCAGCTATCCATTTGTCTGCCATGATATTTAATTAATGTTTCTCCTTTCTTTTTAATTATTTTTCTTTTCAACACAACTAAACACATCTCCAATGTCATTGGGCCTCTTCTATTTCCATTCCCATCCCTCACCAATGCCATCTCAAATGCCTTGGGCTTGGTACTCCACCCACCCAAATCCCAATCAGCAATACTTGACCTTCCTACTATTCTGTCGCTAGTCTTCTTTTAACTCCCTCAAAATATATCTAGTTTACCTCTGTACTTCTCTTAGAATCTGTCAGACTGGTGGACTTACCTCTACCTTGCTGAGGCAAGGTGACAAGCTCTCTGACATCCCCTTGACCATGACCCCACCAACAAATACCAGGCAATGGTCTCCTAAACCAACACAGCTCTCATCACTTTCAGTAATCTCCCCTCCAACCTGATCGTTCCCCTACCTGACACTGCTCATTCCTATTTCCTACTCAAAATCCACAAACAGAACAACCCTATTATTTCTGTTAAAGAAGGAACTGCAGATGCTGGAGAATCGAGGGTACACAAAAAGCTGGAGAAACTCAGCGGGTGCAGCAGCATCTAAGGAGCGAAGGAGATAGGCGACGTTTCGGGTCGAGACCCTTCTTCAGAAGAAGGGTCTTGACCCGAAATGTCGCCTATCTCCTTCGCTCCTTAGATGCTACTGCACCCGCTGAGTTTCTCCAGCTTTTTGTGAACCCTATTATTTGTGTCTGGTCTTGCCCCACTGAGCTCAACTCCTCATAACATGACCTTTCTTGTCTCCCTCGCTCCCCTTTGTGATGACTGTCTCCATTTCAGGAGCCATGGCTTTGTTCCTAATATGTTTTAATACTAAAATCTTATAATACATCTTGATTATTTTTCATATTGGCTCATTTAATGCAATACTGATTACTTTCATATATCTTAGGCATAGAATCATAGAAAATAGGTGCAGGAGTAGGCCATTCGGCCCTTCGAGCCTGCACCGCCATTCAATATAAATCATGGCTGATCATCCAACTCGGTATCCTGCACCTGCCATCTCTCCATACCACCTGATCCCTTTAGCCACAAGGGTCACATCTAACTCCCTCTTAAATATAGCCAATGAACTGGCCTCAACTACCTTCTGTGGCAGAGAATTCCACAGACTCACCACTCGCTGTGTGAAAAATGATTTTCTCATCTCGGTCCTAAAAGACTTCCCCCTTATCCGTAAACTGTGACCGCTTGATCTGGAGTTTCCCAACATCGGGAACAATCTTCCTGCATCTAGCCTATCCAACCCCTTAAGAATTTTGTAAGTCTCTATAAGATCCCCCCTCAATCTCCTAAATTCCAGTGAGTACAAGCTGAGTCTATCCAGTCTTTCTTCATATGAAAGTCCTGCCATCCCAGGAATCAGTCTGGTGAACCTTCTCTGTACTCCCTCTATGGCAAGAATGTCTTTCCTCAGATTAGGAGACCAAAACTGCACACAATACTCCAGGTGTGGCCTCACCAAGACCCTGTACAACTGCAGTAGAACCTCCCTGCTCTTGTACTCAAATCCTTTTGCTATGAATGCCAACATACCATTCGCTTTCTTCACAGCCTTCTGCACCAGCATGCCTAGTTTCATGTGCTTTATTACAATTAATGCCTTCCTAATAATGAGAATAGTAAATATGGTTCATTAACAGATAGCTTGTATGTCACTTAATGCTTTTTATAGACCAGCATAAAACATATCAGCTAAATTAATGCGATCTTTTACTAATGGCATTGACAAAATGTAATAATTACAGAATTACCTATTAAACTTCGGAGTCACGTGAGTGACTACGTGAAGAGCCCGCCTCACGCTGGTAACGGCATGACGTCAACGCTGACGGCGGAAGGAGGAGCTGCGGTAAGGAGCAGCTCCTCGCAGCGGTCGGAACGGCCCGCAGGTAAGTGAACTTACATCGGGGCGGTTTTGAAGTTACGCTGGGTGGCTCCAGCATCAAAAGTAAAAGTAAAAAAATTAGACTTTAGCGTGCTGATTGAGCACAGATAATTTAACAAAAATGGAGAAATCGGGAAAGAAGGTTTCGCGGGTGAAGAGAGCCTCCGGGGTGAAAGTAAATATACGGGACGCGAACCTAGAGTGGACCCGGTTCCGATACCGCTGGCCACTGATTTACCCGATATAGAATTTCCAGATTCTCCAGAAATTATAACCACGGAGGAAAATGCTCCTAAGAAAAGCAAAAAGAAAGCTGTGAGGCCCGTGGTTTTCTGATGATTCTGATTCTGAAAGACCTCCAGACAATAAAACTATGTGGCTAAAAAATGGAGCATATGGAGAAAGTTCTCCAAAATATTATGAGACAAGGGTCAAAGTACCCACATGAATCCCAAAAAATCCCTGAGGGGTTTGAATATGATGAATATGGCTGTGGGCCAAGTTGGGAATATGATACTCCAGACCCACGATTTGGGCTGGAAGAAGTCTCATGGGATGATATCCCGATGGAATTAGGGCTGCAGAAGGCAGACCCTGCTGAAGTTGAAATGGCTTTTGAAAGCACGCCACAAAGTAAAAAGAAAAGGCTTGATGTGCCTGGGATAGCACAAGATTTTGCTATACCCGAAGGAAGCGGTGAGGCTATGGAAGAAAACCTAGCTGCCAATATAAATTATATGGTATCTCACCAGCTTCACAATACTGTGATGAATGAATTATCAGAATCATATAAAGCACCAGGCAATTGTGCCTCATTGGAAGTGCCTACGGTGAATCCGATGGTATGGGCGTCTATGACTCCAAGTATGAGAGCCCAAGAAGTGAAATTTCAAAAGGTGCTAAAATTATTTTCTGCTGCCATTACGGCATATGGCAGGCAAATGGAGAATCTGGAAATGGAAATGGAAAAGATTCAAAAAGATACTTTGGGCTTATTGTGCAATTCATTTTATGAGATCAATTGCATGAGGAAAATGGCGATTCGGCCCATATTTCACCCTAGATTTGCAAGCCTGTGTCAAGAAAGTGGAGTTCAAGCTCCTGGGTATTTGTTTGGAGAAAATCTGCCGAAACAGCTGAAACAGTTGGATGAAGAAGCTAAATATTTTAGCACTATTAAGCCTTTTGTCTTTGGACAAAGAAGAGCGTTTTCGGCCCGAAGGGGTTTTGATTTTCGTTACAGAGGCAGAAATTTGTCACGAAAATATTATCGTGCTGCGCAGGCCAGTACTTCCCTGCATTCGGGAAAGAGGAGACCATCACGCTCTTATGGAGAGGTATTAAAGACTTCTATCCTTAAAGAAACTGTGGATGAATCTCCAGTTGGAGGGAGATTGCAAAAGTTTTATAATGCCTGGCTTAATATTACTTCTGATCGATTTATATTACAAGCAGTTTCGGGAGCTATTATTATTTTTAAAGAAGGGGTCAATCCTCCTGTACAGAATAAACCTGCTTATGCTTATGTGTTTTCTGCAGAAGAAAGAATGGAGATTAATGTGGAAATTGACAAATTATCCGGAAAAGGGGTAATTGAAAAAACTTGTGAACATAAGCATCAATTTGTCTCTAATATATTTCGTAGAGATAAGAAAGATGGTGGTTGTAGAATTATTCTAGACCTTACAGATCTAAATAAGTTTGTAGAATACAAACATTTTAAGATGGAGACATTCAGTACTGCAAAATATCTGATTTCAGCAGGTTGTTATATGGCTAAGATTGATTTGAAAGACGCCTATTATTCTGTAGCAATTCATTATCTTTTTCAGAGATACTTAAAGTTTTATTGGCAGGGGCAATTATGGCAGTTCAAAGCTTTACCAAATGAATTGAGTTCGGCTCCTAGACTCTTTACAAAACTGTTGAAACCAGTTTTAGCCCAATTAAGAGCACAGAAACACATTGTAATGGCTTATCTGGATGATATTCTGATTATAAACGATAGTCAAGAGTCAGCTGAGCACTCAATTTTAGTTACTAAAGCTTTGTTTGAAGAGCTTGGATTCTTAATTCATCCAATTAAGTCCCAGCTGCAGCCAGTTCAATCAATTAATTTTCTGGGGTTTGTAATTAACTCAGTGACTATGTTAGTTACTTTGCCAGCAAAGAAGGCAAATGATATTTTACAAATGTGTAATTACCTCATTCACAAACCTTATCCCTCCATCCGAGAAGTGGCAAAAGTCGTTGGTACACTGGTGGCAGCATTTCCGGCAGTGGAATTTGGGCCATTACATTATCAAAATCTTCAAAGGGACAAAGTAAGGGCTCTTAAAGATAAGGCAGGTCACTTTGACAGGCTATGCAATTAACAAGGAAAGCAGTATTGGAATTGCAATGGTGGGTTGAAAATGTCCCACAAGCTGCTAAGAATATCATGATTAAACAGCCTGAAATGGTTTTACAAACAGATGCTAGTGCTCTCGGATGGGGGGCTACAGATTTATCCTCCAGTTGTGGAGGTAGATGGAAAGCTAAAGAACAAGTGTTTCTTCAAGAGTATGGTATTAACTATTTGGAATTATTGGGGGCCTTTTATGGGCTTAAAGCATATGTTGTGCTAAACAAGGTCTGCATGTGTTAATACAGTTAGACAATAAAACGGCTGTGGCTTACATTAATCACATGGGGGGAGTTAGATCAGTATCATGTGATTGTCTGGTCAATGAGATATGGCAATGGTGTATTGGCCGGCAGATATGGATTTCAGCAAGCTATATTCCAGGTAAGGACAATGTGGTAGCAGATGAAAGGTCAGGATTTTTAAAGATAATACGGAATGGATGCTTAAGCCAGCAATATTTAAGAATATTGTTAGCCGATTTGGGTTGCCAGAAATTGATTTGTTTGCATCCAGGCTTAATCATCAATTGCCTCATTATGTGTCTTGGGAACACGATCCGGACGCAGTCGCAGTAGATGCTTTTTCATTACACTGGGGGAAAGAATGTTCTTTTATGCTTTTCCACCATTTGCTCTGATTCAGAGATGCTTGAAGAAAATAGAGCAAGATTCAGCTTCCGGATTGTTGGTAGTGCCAAATTGGCCAACTCAACCTTGGTTCCCAGTTATGCTGAATATGATTAAAGAACCGTATATGCAGATTCCTAACTGTAGTGATATCTTGACTAATCCAGTAACAAATGAAGGTTACCCATTGTATGCATATATGAATTTATTAATCTGCAGGTTTTGACCAGACCACTACAGGAACTGGGATTGTCGGACAAAACTATGGAAGTTATTGGCGCATCATGGCGAGATAGCACACAAAAACAATATATGACACATATTAAGAAATGGGAAGAATTTTGCACACACAGTTAAATATTTCTGATGATTCTGTGAATGTTACTCATGTTTTGGAATTCCTTGCCAATTTGCACTTTGAGCAACATTTAAGTTACAGTGCCATTAACACTGCACGCAGTGCCTTGTCGTCCTATTTAGGACTTATGACTGATGAGAAATCAATTGGGTCGCATCCATTGATATCACGATTCATGAAAGGAATTTTTCACATGAATCCGCCAAAACCTAGATATACAGAAATTTGGGATGTGAGCATTGTACTTGCTCTACTTAGAGAATGAACTCCAATTGAAGGGTTGCCATTGGATAGGTTAACATTGAAAATTGGTCATGTTAATGTCACTGGTCTCAGCTCAAAGAGTGCAAACTTTACAAATGTTGCGTTTAGACTGTATGCATGTGACTACAGATAACGTTGTCTTCTATGTTTACGATCTGATCAAACAAAGTAGACCAGGGAGATCTGGAACAAAGGTAACCTTTCAAGCTTTTCATATTGAGCCTGCTTTGTGTGTGGTTAGACATTTGAACCAATATATTAAAGTTACGGACACTTTTCGAGGAAACGAAAAGACATTACTGCTTACGCACAAAAAGCCACACAAAAGCTTCAGTTCAAACTATCTCAAAATGGTTGAAACAGGTGTTGGTTTTAGCGGGAGTAGACACTGATGTCTTCAAATCTCACTCCACCAGGGCGGCAGCTACGTCCGCGGCGAAGGGGCGGGACGTACCTCTCGAGCATATTTTAAAAATCGCAGGGTGGAGTAAAGAAGAAACTTTTTCAAAGTTCTACAACAAACCTGTTCACACTATGACAAGCTTTGGACACGCGGTGTTGGGAGCACTATAATCACCTGCTTTGTTTGCTATTAATTGCTATTAATTGCTATAATCAGTTGTGTAGTCACTGATATCTTTTGTCACTTGTAATCATTTTCCCTCAAATATAAAGAGGGTATTATATGGTCTTTCAACCATTTAAAAAAGTTAATTGTGAAAAGATCTAACATTTGTCTGCTTTCTCATGTATGTGTTTACTTAGCCGGACTGTCGTACGGATTAATTCTACGACATAAAAAACACAGAAAGCTTTAAAAATCTTCACGTAGTCACTCACGTGACTCCGAAGTAAAATAGTAAGATTAAACGAGAACTTACCTGTTCGAAGTTTGATCGTTATTTTACGAGGAGTTACGATGAGGGATTACGTGCCCTCCACTCCCACCCTCGTAAAATAAATGATCAAATGGTAGTTCTAAGTCTTTTTATGAGCCTTACTATGTTACTCGGCTTTGGTGTTCTGTGTTTTTCATGCCGCTGCTTTGAAGTATGCCGTTACCAGCGTGAGGCGGGCTCTTCACGTAATCCCTCATCGTAACTCCTCGTAAAATAACGATCAAACTTCGAACAGGTAAGTTTCTCGTTTAATCTTACTATTAAACTGCTCTACCAAGATTTACCTCACATTGAAGGTAGTATAGCCAATAACAAAAAAAGAAAATTGAGTAAAGAGTTAAATCAAGAACCTAATACATTCCTTAGTAATTATCACATATCCAACAAATATCTGCCTAATTAACATTCTGACACCATAACTATCTTCCTATTTTAAACTTTCCTTTTGTCTCAATCCTCTGAGAATCATAACCATTTTATACAAGAGTAAAGTAAATTGTAAGATTAGAATTTTACATTTGTAATCACCATAGTTACGAACTGATATCCATCTACAGACTATTTTCCTGCTGTACTGCAGTTTTACTGGATTGAAATTCCATTGAATATCTCTATTTGCATAGCAACTTTGCATCAACTAGTAGAATTCCCACATTAAATGCACTGATAACTTGGATATTTTAACTTTTAATCTGGTCTTCATTTCATTTTTCCTTCCCTCTTGAGAATAGCTGGGAGGAGGTGTTCGCAGAGTGGGGGTGAGTGAAAGATATCCAGATTTGATATACATTTTTTGCCATTGTAGTTCCAGAGGCGCTGCTGTTGCAGCAAGGAAAATACTTTTTTTAATTTTTAAACATAAACTTTAATTGTGATAAACGGTGCAAGACTCTTAATACATTTTTAATGTCTATACATTTCATCTTGCTAGTGCTATACCCAGTATTGTTACCACCTCCCTTTATCTAAAAGGGGAACTACTTTGATGTTAGTTCCCCAGTGTTGTACTCCATGGGCAGGGAGCTAGTGAGGCAAATCCCCTTTAAGTTAGTATAACGTTGCCCTTGTATATATTATGAAGGCTTACAGTGCCCTCCATAATGTTTGGGACAAAGACCCATCATGTATTTATTCGCCTCTGTACTCCACAATTTGAGATTTGTAATAGAAATAAATCACATGTGGTTAAATTGCACATTGTCAGATTTTAATAAAGGCCATTTTTATACATTTTGGTTTCACCATGCAGAAATGACAACAATGATACATAGTCCCCCCATTTCAGTGCACCATAATGTTTGGGACACAACAATGTCATGTAAATGAAAGTAGTCATGTTTAGTATTTTGTTGCATATCCTTTGCATGCATCGACTGCTTGAAGTCTGCGTTCAGTTTTCTCTTCAGCATATAAAAGGCATGCTCAATTGGGTTCAGATTGGGTGATTGACTTGGCCACTCAAAATTTGACAATTTTTTAGCTTTAAAAAACTCCTTGTTGCTTTAGCAGTATGTTTGGGATCATTGCCTTGCTGTAGAATGAACCGCAGGCCAATGAGTTTTGAGGCATTTGTTTGAACTTGAGAGATAGGATGTGTCTATGCACTTCAGAATTCATTATGCTACTACCATCAGCAGTTATATCATCAATGAAGATAAGTGAGCCAGTATCTTCAGCAGCCATACATGCCCAGGCCATAACACCCCCACCATCGTGTTTCACAGATGAGATGGTATGCTTTGGGTCTTGGGCAGTTCCTTCTCCCCTCCATACTTTGCTCTTGCCATCATCTTGATATCAGTTAATCTGCATCTCATTTGTCCACAAGACCTTTTTCCAGAACTGCGGTTGCTCTTTTAAGTACTTCTTGGCAAACTGTAACCTGGCCAAACTATTTTTGTGGCTAACCAGTGGTTTTCATCTTGCAGTGTAGCCTCTGTATTTCTGTTCAAGATGTCTTCTGCGGACAGTGGTCATTGATGAATCCACACCTGAAGAGTGTTTCTGATCTGTCGGACAGGTGCATGGGGATTTTTCATTATTATAGAGAGAATTCTTCTGTCAACAGCTGTGGAGGTCTTCCTTGGCCTGCCAGTCCCTTTGCGATTTGTAAGCTCAGCAGTGCTCTTTCTTCTTAATGATGTTCCAAACAGTTGATTTTGGTAAGCTTAAGGTTTGGCTGATGTCTCTATCAGTTTTATTTTTGTTTCTCAGTCTCATCATGGCTTCTTTGACTTTCATTGGCACAACTTTGATCCTTGTGTTGATAAACAGCAATAAAAGTTTCCAAATGTGATGGAAAGACTGGAGGAAAGACTAGGTGCTCAGAGCTCTCTTATACCTGCATTAAGGAGGCAATTATAAAGCACCTGCAGAATTACAAACGCCTGTGAAGTCATGTGTCCCAAACATTATGGTCCCTGAAATGGGGGGGGGGGGGACTATGTATAAACATTGCTGTAATTTCTACATGGTGAAACCAAAATGTATAAAAATGGCCTTTAATAAAAGCTGACAATGTGCACTTTACCCACATGTGATTTATTTCTATTACAAATCTCAAATTGTGGAGTATAGAGGCAAATAGATAAATGGTGGGTCTTTGTCCCAAACATTATGGAGGGCACTGTATTTCTGCATGTATTGAAATCACAGAGGTGGCATTGAAAAACATGCTACAAGCAATTGGATGCTGCTGCACATATCCAAGCACTTCGGTGCATATGAGTGCCAGTCATAAAATGGACCGTGAAGGTAAATAACACACTTTGTGGGACATCGGATAAATCCCACATCAACTTTGCAAACAATTTTCTGAAAATATTTTATTTATCACACGTATATCACACATATATATCTGCTACACAACTGAGTTTCTAGGCTGTAGTCTTTGTTGTGGATCCTTTCCCTACAGACTTGATATCACAACTCAGAGTTCAACCATTCCTATGTTAAAGATTGCGAGTCTTGATATGCTGCGAGGATAAATAACTCATATTTTACATCAAATTTGACCTATTCTCTAACTATTCCATATTCTTGAAGAATACAACGTTAAGTGGGGAGTTATGAATAACTCACCAATATCATACCATCCTTGAAAACTGTACTGAAATATAGTCGTAGGTTAATACATCGGGCTTTTCACGCCGGCCAGAATGTGGTAACTCACTTCAGATATATGGTTCCACAATCTAGGCTGGCTTTTCAGTGCAGTCTTGTGGGATTCACTACTCTTGGAGGTTCTGTTTTTTGAATGAGATGTTATCCTGAGAGTAACTTGCTCAATGCACACATTTGTTCCTTTGTTAACATTCAAAGAATGGCATATTAGATCACTGCACTGTCAACACATATCCTCCAATCCAACTGATCCAGAAATAGCCAACTTGAGCATTTATGTCATTGTTGATATTGGGAGATTGCTATCTATAATGTCAGTATATTATAGGAATTACTATGGTTCAAATTTATGGCAGGAGCTGTGAAATAACCATGCAAAATCTAGGTATCATGAAATGTAGAGAAGGTACACAGACACCTTAAGGTCTTCACTACTTTATTAATCATACATCATATAGCCCTAGCTGTACGTGATCTGTTACGATCACCAGAGAGAGAGCTAGGGGCGTTACAATTATAATTGTGGGTTACAATTATACTAACTGGTGGGGGGGGTGGTTAGCATGGACATCAATTAAAGGTGTATACACATATCATCTACATCCTTCCTCTACCAAAACAGTGAGTGACAGGGTGACCACGTCTCATGCGCTAGGGTGAATGCAAACAGTAAAGCACGGGAATACAGAATCACACGTAATCGCCGTAACGAACCGGCGGCCTGACCTGGCGACCAGACCGGGTCCGCACCTCGCCATCACCTCCTTCCCCGACGGGAACGGCGGGGACGACGCCGGGGCATGGTGGGGGCTACGGGCAGGAGAACCCCTGGGCGACGAAGGCATCGGGGGGGACGGAGAAGAGAAGGGCGAGGAAGCCGGAGAAAGCGGGACTGCAGCCGGGAGGCGGACAGGAGGAGGACGAGGGGGGGGGGGTGACCCCAGAGGAACGGGCAAAGCACTGGGCCGCGACAGTGGCAGCGGGGGGGGGGGGGCATACGGAGCCGCCGGGGGAGGGAGAGGCTCGTTCACGAACCGGAGATGCTAGCGGGACCGGCGGTACACCCTTCCATCGTGGTTGACAAGGTACGAACGAGGGGAACCGGCAGAACCGACGACCACGGCCAGCTTGCAACGGCCAGAAGTGGACCTCATATGGACGACTTGGCCAGGGAGAAGAGGGCGGAGGACACGGCAGAACCTGTCGTGGGAACGCTTCTGTATGCCGCGTTTTTGGGCAATGCGTTTACGGACCAAGGCAGGTTTAAAGACGGAGGGGGACAGGGGCTGCTGAGACTCCGGGACCGTGGGCCTCGTGACTCGGGACATGAGTCGCTGAGCCGGGGAGCCCAGTGCATGGTCGCGGGAGATGTTGCGGAGGGTCAGCAGGACCAGGTAGATGTCGGAGCGGGATAGGCGGCAACGTTCCAACAATCCTTTAGAATTGCGGACCGCACGCTCGGCCAGTCCGTTGCTCTGCGGGTATTCCGGGCTGCTGGTGTAATGACGAAAGTTCCATCGTTCGGCAAAAGCGCGGAACTCGGCACTGGTGAACTGGCTGCCGTTGTCCGACTGCAGGCTGACCGGAGACCCGAAGGTGGCAAAGTGGCGGCACAACTTCTCGATGACCGCGGATGAAGAGAGGGAGTGGAGCTGGTCAACTTCAAACCAGCTGGAGTAAGAGTCGACAAGCACCAGGAAGTGCTTTCCGTGCCACTCGAAGATGTCGGTTGCCAGCGCAGACCAGTGCAGGTTAGCAGCTGGCTGCTGCAGGAGTGGCTGCCGCTGTTGCTGCGGAACGAGGCTGTTGCAGGTAGGGCACGCGGAGACTCTATCCCGGAAGTAGCGAGGCATGTCAGGCCAGAAGAACTGGCTTTGAGCGATGGAAAGGGTCGCTTCGGCCCCGGGATGGCCACGATGAGCGGTTTCGAAGTATTGTTCTCGTAGTGCTGCGGGCACCACCACCTTGTGCCCCTTCACAATCACACCATCACGCAGCACCAACTCGTCACGAACCAAGAAGTAAGGCACTGCTGCGGCCGGCAGGGAAGAACGGCGGTCTGGCCAGCCCTGCTTGATGATTGCGGCCAGCTGCTGTAGCGAAGCGTCAGCCGGCGTGTGCTTGGCCAGGGACTTCAACTGACTGGAGGGCACGAAGTTAACGTTTAGGACTATCAGATCGGACGCCTCATACGGATGTCGGGTTGTGGATGAGAGAGGCGCCCGAGACAGCGTGTCAGCAACAAACATGTCCTTGCCCTTGCGATAAACCACTGTGAAAGTGAGGCGTTGTAGCTGGAGCATCATGCGCTGGAGCCGGGAGGAGGCCATGTGTATCGGCTTGTTGAGGATGGTGACCAGAGGCTGGTGTCCGTCTCGACAGTGAAGCAGGTGCCCAGGATATAGTCCTTGAATTTGGAGCAGGCAAAGACAACAGCCTACAGCTCTTTTTCAATCTGGGCATAGTGTTGTTCAGCGATCGTCATTGTGCGGGATGCGTAGGACACAGGCAGTTGCACCCCGTCATGGATCTGCAGGCAGGCGGCCCCGAGGCCAAACTTACATGCATCACATGTGAGAACGATGGGGCGCTGGAGGTCAAAGTACTTCAGCGTTGGCATGCTGATCAGCTTAGATTTGAGGGTGTCAAATGCTTTCTGGTGTTGCGGGAACCAGGCCCAGGCAGTGTCCTTTTTCACCAGATCCCGCAGAGGGGCACTCAGTTCACTCAGGTCGGGGATGAACTTTCCCAGGTAGTTGACCATGCCCAAGAAGCGCTGTAGGCCAGGCACGTCAGCAGGTGCAGGCATCTCGGATATTGCGGCCGTCTTCTGCGGGTCGGGCTTCAGCCTCGATGCAGTGAAGACATGCCCCACGTAGGTGACCTCAGGGACCCGGAATCGGCACTTCTTCGGGTTGAGCTTCAGGTTGACCTCCTGGGCCCGCTGCAGCACCTGGCAAAGGTGGTGGTCGTGCTCAGCGACATTCTTCCCATAAACCAGGATGTCGTCGACAATGATGGCACACGGAAGTCCAGCAAACAGTTGTTCCATGGTCCTTTGGAACACCTCGCTGGCAGAGTTGATCCCAAACGGCATGCGGAGGAAGCAATACCTGCCGAAGGGCGTGCTGAAGGTCGTCAGGTGCGAGGATCGCTCATCTAGAGGTATCTGCCAGAACGAACTCTTGGCATCAAGAACCGAGAACACGGTGGCAGGGCCGACCTGTGCAGCAACATCCTCCACCGTCCGCATGGGATAGTGCGGGCGCCTGATGGCCAAGTTCAAGTCCTTAGGGTTGATGCAGATCTGTATTTCGCTCGTCTTTCCTCGCAGCGACAACCATAGTAGAAACCCACCGGGTAGAGTCCGTTACTGGCTTCAGGATGCCCGTGGCCACCATCTCGCGAAGAGCAGACTCGACCTTGCACCTCATGGCGAAGGACACACGGTGTGGGGGACGGATGACCGGCATGATGTCAGGATTGAGGGCAATCTTGTAGCTGCAGGGCAACTTCCCCAGCTTCGAGTCAAACCGGTCAAGGAATTCGGCCAGCGGATTCAGGGGTGCCTCTACCAGGTGGACATCACTGTGGAAGCTCACCAATCCGAGGTCTTGGCAAGCCTCCACGCCGAGCAGGGGGTCATATTTACCGTCTAGCAGGAAGAAAGAGATGGACCGAGAGGTCTTCAGCACCTTGCAGTGGAGAGTGGCCTTCCCCACAGGAACAAGTACGCCACCCCCATAGGCACTAAAAACAGCACTGTCTGTGGAAACATTATTTCTTATCTTCCTGAACAGGCTTGTTGACATAACATTAGCAGCAGCTCACGTATCCACCTTAGCAGACAAGGCCATGCCATTCACCGTGACTCGGACGGTCGGGTACGTTATCAGAGCAGCTGCACCTCGCAAGGAAAACACACTCAGCTTGCTCTGAGAAGAATCAGAGTCAGACGGGGGGAGATCATCATGCTGGAGATGGGAACCAGACGCTGTATCATCACGTGTCAGGTAGCGAGACGGTTTCTACTGTGGCTGTGCAGGGTTCCCACGGGAACGGCATGTGGCCGAGAAGTGGTTGGGCTTGTTGCAGAAATTACAGGTTTTCCCCAACGCCGGGCACACATTAGAATGGTGTGAAACAAAGTTACAATTCGGACATCGTTGAGGCGGTCTGAAGCCCTGCAGTGGGCTTGCCCTCTGTCGCCGGGGAGCATTGTACTGGCGACCAGCGAAACTGGCTGCGTGGACCACAGGGTCAGGTACAGTGGAGGAGACAGCCTCAGCTAAACGAGAGGCATGCAACGCCTCATTGAATGTCAGATCAGGCTTACGCAGCAGCTCAGAGCGCAGCTTATCATCCCGTAGACCAAAGACCAAGATGTCACGGGTCAAAGTATCAGGGGTCAGGACATGCAGGTTACACCGGCGAGCCAGTAGGCGCAGCGTGGCCACAAAATTGTCAATAGATTCCTCAGGGTTTTGGCGTCGGGAGAACAGTTTGAAACGCTCTAAGATGTGGTTAGTGGGAAGGTCACACATCGCCGTAAATTTAGCAAGCAGACATACCGGGTTCTGGATACTCTCACCCTGTCCATAGATGAATGACTCCGATCGCTCAAGTGCTTCGGGACCAGCTGGATTAAGCAGCAGGGAAGTCTTGACAGCGGGGGCCACATCAAGGTGAGCGATTGTAACATAATGCTCAAAGTCACATCGGAATACACTCCAGCGATGAGTGATGTCTGCATCAAAGACTAGGATGTCAGGTTTACGACAGGCAGAAGACATCACGGCACAGGGAGGGGGTTCTGGGACTAAGAAAATAAAACGCGATAGACTGGAGACGCAGGAAGAAGAACTTCTGATGCCATGTAGAGAAGGTACACAGACACCTTAAGGTCTTCACTACTTTATTAATCATACATCATATAGCCCTAGCTGTACGTGGTCTGTCACGATCACCAGAGAGAGAGCTAGGGGCGTGTGGGTTACAATTATACTAACTGGTGGGGAGGGTGGTTAGCATGGACATTGTCACTATCAATTAAAGGTGTATACACATATCATCTACATGAAACAAATTACATGAATGCAAGATCTTTCTTTATAATCCAAAATATTGCAAATAGTGAGCTTTTAATATTGTAGAAATCATTTATTTAGAATTCATTGATGTGAAATGAATAGTAAGAACACGCTAACAATCCAATTTACATCCTTTTAATATGACTGGAGCATCGATAGAGTGCTCCACGTAAAATCTGCTCAACGTAGTTTAGTTCAAATTATTATTGTCATGTGTATCGAGGTAAAGTGAAAAGCAAAAAGACTATACATGATTATAATCAAGCTGCCCACAGTGTAGAGATGCAGGATAAAAGGTATAACATTTAGTGCGATAAAGTCCAATAAAGTCCGATTAAAGAGACTTTTAAGATCTCCAATCAGGTGGATGGGAGGTCAGGACTGCTCTGTAGCTGGTGAGAGGATGGTTCAGTGGCCTGATAACAGCTGGTGAGGAACTGTCCCTGAATCAGGAGGCATGCATTTTCAAACTTCTGTACCTCTTTCCTGGTGGGAGAGGGGAGAAGAGGGAATGACTGGAATCCTACATCTGCAAGCCTGCCTACTCTCTAGAGGCTTAGGGCGTTCCAAACTAAAACCTACAATGGTCATTTTATTTTCATAAATGCAAGTTAGTCAAAGAACATTTACTGAACTGCAACATATTCCATTTATATAGCACCAATCACAATCTAGACAAAGTGCCCTTTGGCTAACTAACCTAAAGCATAGTTCCAGACTTCTTAAAAAGTGTCTTTGTAAAGTTGTGGAGCGCCCCCATGTAAATGTCTCCACAGAATGCACATCCCTGAATTTCTTTGCATAATTTGGAAGTATATTACCAAGTTAAAATAACCACGGGGTGGCGCCAGCAATGGCTGCCTCGCCAACAATCTGTGTGTCCCTTCCCTCCTTGTTGTTTTAATAGGACGTGTTAAATGTATGTTTTTAGAGTTCTTTAGCTTGTTTTATATGGGAGATGGGGGGGTGGGGGGGATACTTTTTCTAATCTCTTACCTCGACGGAGATGCCATTATTTTCCGTATCAGAGTTGGCGGCCTTTGCTGGAGGCAGACTGAGAACTCCACCGTGGGAGCCTGTGGACTTAACATCGTGGAGCTTGCGATCCCTTTGCCAGGGATCGACCTCTGAGGTCTACCGCGGGTGCCTGCGGACTTTAACATCGGCGAGCTCGCGGTCTCTGGTTAGAGACCGACTTCGGCAACTCCAAGTCGAAGGAGCTTCGACCGCCCCGATCACGGGTGATTCGACCGCCCCGATGGGGGAACTTCGATCGCTGCAAAGGATGGTTCAACTGCCCTGACCGCAGGAGAATAAAGAGGAAGAAGTTTGGACTTTATTGCCTTGCATCACAGTGAGGAACGTGGGGAATCCACTGTGCAGGATGTTTATGTTAATTTTTATGTAGTTGTGTGTCTTGTTGCTATTTTTTAGTGTGCCTCTATGGTAATTCGCACATCACTGTACCTTAATTGGTGCACGCGACAATAAAAGACCTTTGAAACCTTTGAAATTGTAAACTAAGAAACCAAGGAAATAAATGGATCAAAATAAAAAATATAGCTGAATTCATATTCTAATTACAAAATTTCTAATAGTTAACTAAACTTGCTGCAAACAATACTATTCTTACAGAGATGTGGAAAGCAGAGTAAAAGTGCCTCATCTGGTTCAGTAGTTTGTCAATGGAATTAAGAATTTGAAAGTAGGACATTTAGCAAAAGGTTTACATGGAGACAATGTTACACATCATATTTTAAAACAACACTTGAAATCAGAAGTCAGGAAGATCTTTTAAAATGCTATATTTAATTTAGTTCCCTGGAAAGCAGCCTCCGGCTACATGATAGCTGCATTACTCAGATTTTTCCTTGCAGCTATATCAATAGATACAATATTCCCACAGTAGCCACAAGCAAGAAAAGTAGCTTTTAAACACAGACCTGTCATAGACAGAGTGGCAGCATGGGTCAGTTGGTGCTATTCACCAACATGTCAGAAATTATTGATTCAAGTTCTATTCTAGGATCTGAGCACCAGCGCGGGATACACCAGCGCAGTACAGAGTGTACAGCAGTGACTGAGCTGCCCTTTGGATGCAATGTCAAGCTGAGGCACCAGTGGTTTAGGGGAACATTCAAACATAAGAGGACACAAATCTTTCATTGGCTCTGAATGCACAGAGCCTATTTAATGCACAGAGTCTCTTGCCGAGAGTAGGTGAATCGAGGACCAGAGGACATAGGTTTAAGGTGAAGGGGAAAAGATTTAATAGGAATCTGAGGGGTAACTTTTTCACACAAAGGGTGGTAGGTGTATGGAACAAGCTGCCAGAGGAGGGAGTTGAGGCAGGGACTATCCCAACATTTAAGAAACAGTAAGACAGGTACATGGACAGGTACATGGATAGGACAGGTTTGGAGGGATATGGACCAAACATGGTCAGGTGGGACTAGTGCAGCTGGGACATGTTGGCCACTGTGGGCAAGTTGGGCCTGTTTCTACATTGAATAACTCTATGACTATAAACAGCACAGGCATTGATAATAAAATAAAGAACAGTGGAAATGCAGAGCAGATCACACATCAGAAACAGATACAGAGTCAATATTTCAATTTGCCAGTGATCAGTACTGGGGAAGATCATCTGTTCCTCACTCCACGGATGCTGGCTGACCTGCTAAGGATATCCAGCATTTTCTGTTTACACTTCAGATTTCCAGCCTCTGCACTATTGACTTTGGGCTTTTCCTGTAAATAACCCGAGAGCTGCATTAAGCTTCACAACGTGTCCCAATGTGCTTAATGTATATAAGGTACAACATAGTTACAATCATTGTTCTTTGTAGCTGATCATCAACTGATTTTCCATGGAACTCTGTTCTGAGAATAACAGCAGATGGCAGCATATCACACATTTTCAGGCATCTGCATCTCTGATCCATGGTATTTTGGTTACTGCTATGGCTGAGTTACTCCAGTATTTTGTGTCTATCTTCTGTTCAAGGGATCCATCATAGTATATGCACCCGCAGTTCCTATTCTTTGAGACTTTCACAAAATGCAAGTGATGCGCAAAGCTGCTTTAATGCATGGAGGCATTTCCTGGCTGATTATCCTCAAAACATAAAGTAGACTGTAATTCTACACCTGTTTTTCTTTGCTCCACTTCTTTTCCAACTTGTTTGGCAGGCACACAAAGCAGTCCCTACTGATTTGCACTGCATTGCACCACTAACGACACATTCAACCCCAGCTGCAATTCACCTTGAAGAGTTGTGATCGCTGCCAATGGGCATATGATTATTAAAAAAAACTCAACTTTTGTTCCATTTTGTGGCACACTCTGCCTCTAATATACTTTGTTATTACAAAAGCACCCAGAGTCAGCTGTGGGATCACTGTGCCACCTGCACAGAAGAAAATGCCAACTTCAATGGTTCTCACAGTCTATTCTAATTACTTCTGAAAGAAATAGCTTACATAATCATTACCCAAAAAATGGTTATATTTTGTTACATCATTATTTATGTGAAGATAGCAAGGAATTTTCCGGGAATGACTTCACACATCATTAAATTTAACATGGCATCCTTTCATGGACAGTTTTAGCCTTTATGTTTAATGATGCTACTACTTGGTGAAGAGGCTTGGATATGCCAAAGTAGTGTAAATAAATTGCTGATGGTCGATTTTCTGGTGATGCAGCATCTGGTGAAGAAAAGCTGGTAAAGACTAGCCACAGCAGTTCACAGCGTTAGATCAACTTCCTCATTATAATGTTCTCTATCAATAAAGTTTAAGAAAAGTCAATGGAAATGACTTACTTGACCAAGCTTTTAATTGTCAGTTCTGGGCTTAGATATTTAGTAATACACAAATATGTTTTAAAATGGTATTGATTGAAGAACAGATAATAGTTTGCCAGTGTTAGTTTCATGAATGAACCTCATACAACGACTTGTGTTTGGTTTTGGAGGTGTTAATTGTAAACGTTATTGTATTAGGGCATGTTAACCACCAGGAACTACAGCAGCAGAAACTAATGTGTCAACAAGGTGGGATAGGAAACGTTTAGTGGGATATGGGCCCAACACAGGTGGGTGAGACTAGCATAGATGGGGCATCATGGGAAAGTTGGGCTGATGGGCCTGTTTCTATGCTGGACGACTCTAACTGATGTACTGCTATAACATCTCCTCTCACAAAATCTACCCTCTGCAGTTTGTCACTGCACAGCTTGGGAAGCACTGTTTCCTGCATTGGGAGAAAGCAATCCATCTCACATCTCACAGACACAGTCCTTAATATCCCGATAAAAGGGGTGTACAGTTAAACAGATGTTCTGCACTCTGCAGGGGGAGGGGTGTCAAAAAAATCACCAGGTATCAAGGTGAAATCTCAGTGGGAGGAAATGGCAAAGGACAAAATGCTATTGCCCATAATATTTGCCCGCAGGAACATTATTTAGGTATGTTACAAAACTTACCTCCAGCGGCGCTGCAGTTCTGCCACTGCCCGTGTGCGCGACTTTGGCGCCTTTGAGAGGGGGGCGGGTTTAAAATGCGATGTTTCTTCAGACTACTCAAATCAATTTTGAAAAATCGCTTCGACTGCCGTTTTATTACGTTTATTAAAATTAGCGCTGGAAAAATTAAAAGCAGGAGTAAAATTAAAATCATCTTCTAAAGCCGTCAACGCCGACAACGGGACGGATCTCACGTAGGGGACAAGGCAAGGTACACCATTTATTTTTCATATAAACTTGCTTCTTAGGATGCCTTTAATCAAAATTTCGTTGCGAAAAGGTGACTTAGGACCTATACGAACCGGCAGTATTTTTCCTGCCGATACGGGGTTTAAATTCAATGCAACCGCAACATTCCAATCGGTCGCATTCCATAAAAACCCACTCGCAAGATGATTTAAATGGCCATTAACTTACGGGAATTAAACACTAAATTCCTTCCATTTGGCCTATAAATTCATGACAATGAGATTTAAAAATCATGTTATATTGTGAATTATTGTGTGAATGTTATTTGGACACTTAGGCTTTTTTTAAATGTTAACCTTTTCTTAAAAAATGGATAGATGTTTAGTTCTAGTAATTGAATTTTGTAATTAGCTACAATTAGGTAACTAACTAATTATATGCTTTAATTTCAGGTCTTCCAAGTAAGATTGTTTCAAATTTGTTTCAGAATGCTTCAATCTATAATAACTGAAAATTTCATTCAGTTCTCTTAATTTTTAAGAAAGTTATGGGCTTTTGACTGTCCTTGATCACAGTTTTTGTGTTAAGTCAATGGAAAAGCAATAGGGAACAAGATGCTAATTTCCGAGTATGAAAATGGCCATAGCTTTTTTTAATACTGAAGATATGAAAGTGAATTAGGTGTCAAATTAAACTTTTTATGCTTTATCTATCTGATAGGATAAATTGCAAACTTGATTTTTAAAATCTCAAAATGTTATAAAATTTGCTACATTATTCATGCCCTGACACATTTGATCTCCAAACATATCCATCTACCAACAAATCTATTACTGCATTCACACAATTAACTATTAGTCTAGCAATTATGCCCAAATATTCACTTGCAGCTAATCACATGCTCCTTCCCTCATACTCACTCAAAAACACACACTTTCCTTAAGTTTGGTAATAGGAGACACGGCAGGCATCAACCCACCTCAGCCAAGTTGTAAAAAAAGGTAACTGCAGATGTTGGTTTATACCAAAGATAGAAACAAAATGCTGGTGTAACTCGACGGATCAGGCAGCATCTCTGGAAAAAAATAGATAGGTGATGTGGTCCCGACCAAATCATCACCTATCCATCTTCTCCAGAGATGCTGCCTGACCCGTAGAGTTACTCCAACATTTTGTGTCTACCTGCAGCCAAATGCCATACTTACTACGGGCACAGGCCACAATGAATTGGAGATGTATGGGATCCAGTTTTCCTGCTAAACCTACTCTGTTTTTAATAGACACTAGACCTCACCTGTGAAATGCTTGGAACATTCAGGAATCATTTCAGTTTTGAAGTGTGGCGCGGTTGATTCTTTTGAACTGGGATCCAGCTAAGTCCGCAAGAAGCCAGAATAGAAATGACTACTTTAAATAGCACAGGTTGCAGCTTTGTTCCTTGTGTTCCAATATGATCTCTTGTGGGTGACCTACACTCTATATATTTAAATAAATATCACGGGAGGCATCCAATGTGCAATGCAAACAAATTATGTTGGCATGCACCCTGTACGGTTTGGGTGCATGGCATGTGCATTAGACCATGATCAAATGTTTGTTGTGTACAAGTTGCCATATTATTTGTGGCACATAATCAGCTTAACACTACAATTCCATTTCATGGTGCACTATAAAACATGTAATAGACAACTGAACTTCCAGATGCTTTTATCTTCGGTTTTCCACCAATGCTTGTCTTAATACAACATTGTTAGATACTGGGGCATTTTTGTATCATAAAAATGCAAGATTATGCAAATTGATACAGTCCTGGACTAGCCACATCGAAGCAATGGCCAAGACACCACACCAATGCCTTTATTTCCTTAGAAGGCATAGGAAGTTTGGCACGTCCCCAACAATCCTCACCAAGTTCTACAGATTATTCTCATTATCCTTGCCGATCCTGCTTCCTTCCACTCTGTGCAACTAAGGGCATCTCATCCGTTCTGCATCCTAATGTAGTATCCTAGCTAATGTAATGTGACTTTTGAGTCAAAATAGTGGATTTTGCATTTGTATGGACAGAATTGTAATATTAGCTGTTGTAATTAATTGTGACGTCAACTGAAAACTGCTTTTGAAGCACATTAATTGGGTAATGCTAACGCATACTGATCTGCCATTATAAGTATCAGATGAATCTGAAATAGCCTTAGAACTAGTTCAGTTCGACTACAAACCAATCATCCAATTGAGGGATTTAGAGGATATTAACCCATGGCAGGTAAAACCAAGCACCATAACCATTTCCATAAAGGTTATAAGGAAATAATTCCTGTAGAAGTTCATAACAGGGCTCCAATTCTGCAGTGAAATTTACTTGATTCATGACCAGTTTTGCTGGCAGCAGCAGCAGCTTCTCAGCGTGAACACTGTCAGTGCTTTCCATCTTCTTAATGGAGCAGAACATTTACCCGAGAGGATTAGATAATGTGACACCATTGCTGCAGGTTTAAAACTGATATGTTGAATAGTTTCAGGTAGGTGAGAGGAAGAATTAAAAACAATAATATTCTGTTTAGACAGAAATGTAAAATGAGCATAATTAATCAATTCCCTTATGGAAAATGTTACTTTTTAAAATGCATAAAAGTTTAAAATGTAATTTTTTAGTAAAATTGAAAGCATTTTTTTTCTGAAGGCATGTGATATGTCAGACACATTTGAAAGACAGGTTTGACAATTGGGTACAGAAAGATTGTCGTATTTTCAGCAGGTGCTTTCTGCATTGTGATGCAAGCATATCTCAATTACTAGAAGATAGACACAAAATGCTGGAGTTACTCAGCGGGACAGGCAGCATCTCTGGAGAGAAGGAACGTTTTGGGTCGAGACCCTTCTTCAACTCACAATTACTAACCAGCTTAGGGAGTTATGTTCATCGGTATATTCTTTCTATGGGAAATTTTGGTCAGAAGACAAGCTTTATTTTTGTTTGAACACTGAACAATTGCCCATTCTCAACTTAAAACTGCATTAACGCATGTAGCATTTATTGAGCCTGCTGTCACCTATCCAGAATTGGTTTGGGGTTGAGTTGAAATGGCAGAAGTTTGTTGACAGGATCTTGCACAATTTCAAAATAGCATCAATTATGAGCAGACAAAGCTCGATCTTTAGAGATTTAAAAATACTGTAACAATGTGAAATTCATAAATATCAGGAATTTCAAGATGAGAAACAGCAAATATTCCAGTGAGAAATCAAACAAGATAAAAGAGGTGAGGAAGAAGGTTCGACAGTTCATGATTTAGGAAATCCTGTTTACGCAACAAAAGAAAGAGCTTCCTGCCTGATTTCTACTGAATTTGCAACTTTACTGGGGGACAAATTTATTGTCTTCATTCATCAAACCACAGAGTCTGATTTTATATAATCTAATAATGCAATACAGTAGATGGAATTGGAAATTTGAGTGGACCCCAAATTACATGGATGAGAAATTAATGAAAGTCATTTATACCACACAGATATTGAAGCTGCTGTGTTCTCTCTTGCATGTTTTCAATACCTATCAAGACTGTACAGGCAGAATCAGAAAACAATACAGTCGTGATTAATTATAAGTTTTACCATCATTTTTGCAGCCTTTTCCTGTGGCCAGTTTAAACAAATTCAGGTTTTAAGGCTGGATTTTGCTGCATTCCCCTCTGGTGAGTAACTCTGTGCTCCCTTGGTGCTATATTCCCACAGTATGGTGTTTGAATAGTCCCAGTTCTAATCTAATGAATCAAAGCCCGCCAGGCAAATGACCACAAATTATCTTATTAAATAATAATTTCAAGGACAAGACCAATTCTGGACAAATACCAACTCCTCAACTTTCCATTTGTGTGCCCCACTTCCCTTCTCACATTCAGTGCTTGTATTACCACAGTTTCTGTATACTTTGATTCACCTGTTAGGAGGCCTCACTATAACAAAGGCAAGAAAGACAGAACACATACTTTCCATATATCAAATAATTTTTGTCAAAGGTTGTGTTTTTACCCATAAGCAAATTATTAGATATGAGAACATTTTCCACATCTGGCCAAACTCTGCCTGAGTTGCTGGGTGTTTACAACATTTTCAGTTTTATTTCATATTTCTAGCCATAAAATCCACAGTAATTTGTTTTTGTGCTATTTTAAGACCTTGATTGCCACAAGAGTTGGTTCACAAGTGAATTATTCATTGTGGCATATGTGCATGCTTGAACATCTTTGACCAGTCAAATAAAACCAACAATTTCAGAATAGCCAGGAGCACAATGAGAAAACATCTGAACAAGCAAAAGCTAATGTGCCTTAATGCACAAGGGTCCAGTCTGAGCACATACCACAGGACCTGTTCCGAATTACAAGCAAGTTCTGAAAAAACAGGTGTCCAGGAAGGAAATGGCACATTTAAAAAAATATATATATAACCTCTCAAAAATTAAGGCCAATACTTGAGTAAAAACAAGCAGTATTACATTTCACAAAGCTTTCTTTTCACTTTAATCTATCTTTACCCTCACCTCACTTCTCTACTCAAATCTCTTGTGCTCCACATATTACAATTAACCGTGAATGATTTCCCTCAATAGATCAGAGTGAATGTTTCCTCTCTGTGATGGCACACCACCACTTGCGATTGGACTACTTTCCACCCGACCCTCACATTGGACTATCTCTAACACCTCTCTCCTCTTTCTTGATCTCTCTGATTCCATCATAGGGGACAGACTATCAACTGATGTCAACTATAAACCCACAGACTCCTAAAGACAGCTAGACTACACCTCCTCCCATCCTGCCTCTTGCAAAGACGTCATCCCCTCCTCTCAATTTCTCTGCTGCATCTGGTCCCAAGATGAAGCTTTCCGCTCAAGGACATCCAAGATACCCCTTCTTTACAAAACATTGTTTCTTCCCCAATTCCTCACCCATGTCTCCTTTTTATCCATTAGTTGAGCTCCCGCTCCCCCCCAGATGGAATAAAGGTAGAGTTCCCCCTACACCTTACCTTCCACCCCATCAGCCTCCACATCTATTCTCTGATATTTCCGTCATCTTCAATGTAACCCCACCACCAGTCACATCATTCCATCCTCATTCCTTTCCACAAGAGACTGCTTCATACTTGGCGCCTTGGTTCACTCATCCCTTCCCACCCAAAGCAACCTCTCCTCGGGTACCTTTACTTGCAACCACAGGAGGTATAACACCTTCCCCAATACCTCAACCCTTACATTCATCCAGGACCCCAGCAATCCTTCAAGGTGAGACAGAGGTTCACATGCACCTCTTAAATATCCTTTACATCAGCAAGACCAGGCAAAAACTAGATGACCGTGTTGGTGAACACTTATGCTTGATCTGTAAGGCCTGCTGGATCTCCTGGCAGCTGAATATTTTAATTCCTCTTCCCATTCCCACACTGACCATTCTGTCCTGATCGTCCTCCATTGCCGAATGAGGCCACACGCAAACTGGTTGAACAGCACCTCATATTCTGCTTGGGTAGCTTACAACCCAATGGTGTTCATCATTGAATACACCAATTATATATATAAATAACCTACAAACAACCCGCCCACCCACCCACCTTTGTGGGAAATAATCAGGTCTTTTGGTATTTTTGGCCTTTTTCTGGGAGTAAACAGGAACCATGCTAGATCTGAGTCCAAAATGTATTGATATGGAAGTACTGATGTTTAACTACTGTCCAACTCAACAGAATCTGTAGATGCTGCTTTTCACAAAAGGACACACAACTCAACAGGAAAAGATGGAAATCTCCAGGACCAGACAATGTTTCCCCCTCTACTCTCAAGCTCTGTGCCGAAACACTGGCACCGGTCTACACAGACATTTTCAACCAGTCCCTGCAAACATGTACTGTCCCTGCCTGCTTCAAAGTCTCCACTATTGTCCCTGTACCCAAAAAGGCAAGGATTACTGGTCTTAATGACTACAGGCCTGTCGCACTGACCTCTGTAGTCATGAAGACCCTTGAAAGGCTTGTGCTGGCCAAGCTGAAAAATATCACGAACCCCCTGCTGGACCCTCTGCAGTTTGCATATCGGGCCAATAGATCTGTGGATGATGCAGTCAACCTGGGCCTGCACTTCATCTTACAGCACCTAGACCGCCAGGGGACCTATGCGAGGTTTTGTTTGTTGATTTTAGCTCTGCATTCAACACCATTGTGCCAGAGCTAGTACACTCCAAATTTTCCGAGTTGACTGTGCCTGAACCCCTATGTAGGTGGATCACCAGCTTCCTGACAGACAGGAAGCAGCATGTGAGGCTGGGAAAGCACATATCTGGACCCGCAAACCCTCAGCATAGGAGCACCGCAAGGCTGCGTACTCTCCCCTCTCCTCTACACCAATGACTGCACCTCCAGTCTCCTCTGTCAAGCTTCTCAAATTTGCGGATGACACAATCCTGATTGGACTGATCCAGGATGGGGAGGAATCTGCCAACAGACAGGAAGTGTCACAGCTGCCGTCCTGGTGTCATCGCAACAACCTGGAGCTCAATGCTCTTAAGACAGTGGAATTTATTGTCGACTTTTGGAGAGCTTCCCCTCCCCTCACCCCACTCACCACCAACACCACAGTCACATCTGTGGAGTCTTTTAAGTTCCTGGGAACCATAATCTCCAAGGACCTTAAGTGGTGGACCACCATCGACTCCACAGTCAAAAAGGCACATCAGAGGATGTACTTGCTGCAGCAGCTGAGGAAGCACAATCTGCCACAGGCAATGATGGTCCAATTCTATATGGCCATCATAGAGTCTGTCCTCACCTTCTCCATCATGGCCTGGTTTGGCTCAGCCAGCAAGCACGACATCTGGAGGCTGCAGCGAATCGTCCGATCAGCTGAGGTTATTGGCTGCAACCTTCCCTCCGTTGACGAACTGTATACTGCAAGGGCCATGAAGCGAGCAGGTAAGATCATCTCTGACCCCTCTCATCCTGGCCACAAACTCTTTGAATCACTTCCCTCGAAGGCAACTCCGGACTGTCAAAGCTACCACAGCCAGACATAAAAACAGTGTTTTTCCATGAGTAGTAGCTCTACTCAATAACCAAAAATCTGTAGCCTCCTTTTGCTCTGGTATTTTATTTAATTCACATGTTCAATCAATAATGTTTTAATGTTTTATTGTTAATGTTTAATGTTTTATGCGTCATTCAAAACTGTCACTGTATGTCATATTGTCACTTGCGGGTGGAGCACCAAGGCAAATTCCTTGTATGTGAATAGTTGGCCAATAAACCTATTCATTCATATTCAATGATATCATCCCCGACTTAGACCTCAGCAACACGGTTCCGTACTAATATCCCTCATTCCTTCGAAATTCCATAATTATCGATCACCACCTTGACCAACCCTAGTGTCAGATTGCACAACCCTCTTGGGGACAGAATGCCTCAACCTTCTTGGATGCAGAGTACCACAATCCTCTTGGGTACAGAATACCACAATCTTCTCAGTTAAGAAATCTCTTTTCATATATATTCTGAATAGTCATGTCCTTACTTTGAGACTGTTACCCCTGATTCTAGAATCTCTACCAGGGAAAACATAATCTCTGCATCCATCCAGTCCAGCCTGTAAAAAATATCTGTATTTTTCAAAGAAAACATCTCCAATTCTTTAGAATTCTAAACTGTTTTGGCCCAGCCTGGTTAATCTCTTTTCATCGATCAATTCGGTAAATGTCATTGCATTCTCTCTATCACAAAAAAACAAATCCTGAGGTAGTGAGATAATATTCCCAATATATACATTATAAAACATTTTTACTCGCACTCAAATACTTTTGCAATAAAGACCAGCTCCCAAATTCTGAAGAAGGGTCTCGACCCGAAACGCCACTCACTCTTTCTCTCCAGAGATGCTGCCTGTCCCACTGAGTTACTGCAGCATTTTGCATCTACCTCCAACTTCCAAATTGCTTGCTGAATCTTGGTATTTTCAAAAATTTGTGTACAAAGGCATCTGGGCCCTTTTAAATGTCAGCGCTAGTCAAACTTACTCATTTTAAAACCATATAACAAACCATATAACAATTACAGCACGGAACCAGGCCCTCTCGGCCCTTCCAGTCCGTGCCAACCATTCGTTTTCCCCTAGTCCCATCTACCTGCAATATAACCATCTACCTGCAATATAAAAGATGCCTTCTGCACCAAAATGGATGGTCTCCATTTTTTTTTCCACATTATATTTCATCTAAAATAGACACAAAATGCTGGATTGATTTAGCAGGACAAGCAGCATCTCTGGAGAGAAGGAATGGGTGATGTCTCGAGTCAAGACCCTTCTTCAGACTTCCATGTTCTTGCCCACACTGCCACTCAACTTTATGCCATCAGCAAATCCAGTTACTGCACTTGATTCCCTGAACCAAATCATTGATATAAAGTATGAGCAGTTTGGATCTGAGCATGATCCCTGCCTCAAGCACAGTCATAGCCTCCCAACCCAAATTGACCTATTTATGCCAAGTGCCTGTATTTTGCTCATTAGTTGACTTCAATTCACATCAACATAGTACGCCCAGTACATACTTATTTTATACGGTGGTATCCTATCAAAAGGCCTGAAAGTAAACATTCTCTACATCAATTGATTCACCTTTACACATTTTGTGTAAGCATCTAGAACCAAAAACATTTATCAAATATGATTTATTTTTCTTAATCCATTTTGATCCTGCCCAATCTTTATTTTGTGTGTGCCAGATCCTTCACGATGGTTTCCAGCATTTTGTTCCTACTTGTGTTGGTCAAACTGTTCTACAAGGAGTCCCTTTGGCACGCCTTCATTGTGGAAAATGTTCTAGAATCTATGGAATTTTGATCAATGCATCCACCTATTTCACAACCTTAGGATGCAAGTCCTGGGAATTTCTTTGATCTCCTTTAGCCATTTGGTTTTCACTAACAGAAGGAGGATTTTATGTCTTCTTCCAGGAAGACAAACTAAATGTACTTACTTATTTCCAAATATATATATTGCTTAATTGCAAGAATAATTTCTCACGTCTTAGTGTGCAGGGGGACCCACATTAAACTCGATGAGCCATTTCCTTTTTACATATCCATGAAGCTTTTATTTAGGCGACCCCCCCCCCCCCCCCCCCCCCCCGTACCTTACGGCCATTCGGGGAATGGGAATTTCCCCCATATCATTCACAAATGACTACTCAAAAGTTTGAGAAATGGTATGAAATTTACTTTCTGGGAATGCATTGAAAAAAGTAAATAAATAAAAGCATTTTTTTTTTCCAACTCGTGTTTGCACATATGATGTGGTTTCACGTTACAGAAAATCACAATACAGACCGTTTCTAGGAAAGCTTCCCTGGTTTATGGTTCCCCGTGGTCTGTTTCTATGTTTCTCACTAAATTGCTTTATCATTCTAATCTCCTTTTCGCTACATATGCTTTAGTCTTCCCTTGCTAAATTCTGAAGATTTCCCTATCCTCAGGATTACCATCCTTTGAGTTAAAATTCTCTTCCTTTGACCTTTAACATTGTTAGCTACAATGAATCACAAACTTGTGCCTAATGGGCCTGTCCCACTTAGGCGACTTTTTGGGCGAGTGCAGGAGAGACTGTGCTCGCCACATGTTCGCTGATGGTTTCTGGTGCACCTCCTTCAAGGTCGCGAGGAGCTCCTGCATTCTGGGAACTAGTCGCGGCCTCAGTACGGTCGCGACTAACAAATTTTTCAACATGTTAAAAAAATTTCTGTGACCAAAAATTGGTCGCCATGGAGAAAATCGATAATCCTGTAGTCGTAGGTGCAGTTGTAGTGGGCATGTAGTTATGGGTAGTCGAGGTAGTTGTAGGTAGTTTTAGTTAATCGCCTTTGTTGACTTTCTAACCAACAGACCACAGTCTGTTAGGTTGGATAACCACTCCTCTTGTACCCTCACCACCTGAACACTGGCGTACCCCAGGGCTGCGTGCTGAGCCCCCTCCTCTACTCCCTCTTCACCTACGAATGCATACCTGTACATGGTACCAACACCATCATCAAGTATGCAGATGACATGACGGTGATTGACCTCATCAGCGACAACGATGAGTCGGCCTACAGGGAGGAGGTTCAGCTCCTAACAGCATGGTGTGCCGACAATAACCTGGCCCCCAACTCCAAGAAGACCAAGGAGCTCATTGTGAACTTCAGGAGATTGTGAGGCTGCACGCACAACCCCATTCATATCAACGGGACGGAGGTGGAACGTGCCTCCAGCTTCAGGTTCCTGGGGGGTCAACATCTCCGATAACCTCTCTTGGACCCACAGCACATCCTCGCTGATCAAGAAGGCTCACCAGCGTCTCTTCATCCTGAGGAGACTTAAGAAGGTCCACCTGTCTCCGCAGATTCTGGTGAACTTCTACCGCTGCATCATTGAGAGCATCCTTACCAACTGCATCACAGTATGGTATGGTAACTGCTCTGTCGCCGACCGGAAAGCTCTGCAGAGGCTGGTGAAGATCGCCCAACGTCATCACAGGCTCTTCACTCCCCTCCATTGAGTCTGTCCATAGTAAACGATGCCTGCGCAGGGCGCACAGCATCGCCAGGGACAGCTCACACCCCAACCATAGACTGTTTACCCTCCTTCCATCCGGGAGATGCTACAGGTCCCTCCGCTGCCGGACCAGCAGGCTCAAGAACAGCTTCTTCCCTGCGGCTGTCACACTTCTCAACGCTGCACCTCAATGACTGCCTGTCCCCACCCCTTCCCCCCCCCCCCCCCCCCCCCCGACTATCCAATCACCAGCAAATTGCACGGATACCACTGTATATGTATAGATTATATACTCATACTACTGCGCAATTACTTGTTTATTCGTAAGTTCGCCCTTCGGAGATACCAACTGCATTTCGTTGTCTCTGTATTGTACACTGCACAATGACAATTAAAGATTGAATTGAATTGAATTGACCGGTCAATTTGGCTCATTTGGGAATAAAAAACGAAAGCATGAGTTTTCAGAACCAAGGATAACCGACCAGTAATGTTAAATGTCCGCCGAACTTCACAGCTATGTATCTCTGGCTTATTAAAACTTGTCTGGCTTCTTAAAAGTTGTCTCCACTCCTTCTGCCCCCTTCTCCCCTCCCTCTCCTCTTTTAAAGGACTTACCGTACACTGTGCTAGCCGTCTTAATTACAGCGCCAACCTTCCTGTTCATCGCAGTGTGTGTCTGTATCACCTTGGCTTTGTACCGTGTGAATTTCAGACACCGCACCCCCGCTTGCCCTGCCCCCGGCTTTGCGATGTGTTTGTGCGTGCGTGTGCGTGTGCGTGTTCCACTCTGACAGTCACCGTTCCAGTTCCCGGTTTTTCAGGCGACTGCCGGCAACTTGACAGTCGCCGGCAGTCCGCTGAAAAATCGCCTAAGTGGTACAGGCCCATAATACTTTCTCAATTTGTTTCGTAGGACCCTAATTTTAAATTGTTCCAAGTCACTTTCAACCATTGTCAAATTTTAGATTATAATCTCTTTCCTTGCTAGATTATTTATTAACTCTTTCCCATGGCACACTAGGTCTAAAAATGCCCTTTTTAAAATCAGATCTAGAAAATCTTTCCTCGGACCTTTCATGATTTTTCCCGACATTATTGCCATGTTACTGTTAATTTGGCATATAACATGCCTTATGATTATCACATTACCTATGTTATTGGAGTGTCTGCTTCCCTGGTTTATGCTATGCCGTATGGCATAAACGTGGCTCAATTCGCCTCTAATCAGCACAATATTTGAACTGAGAATGTTTCATGCTAGTGAAGTAAAAAAATTGCAAAGCACTGTCACCCTAACCTTGAGCGCAAGATTTTATGTATACATGAAAAACATTACTCTTACCATTCCTTCAGAAACAGTAATGCGGAATTGGTAAAATAAATCCAAAAGCTCACTTGGTAAGCTAAATATGATATGAAATATTATCATTACTTGTCCCATTATTCACAGCTTGTGAAGTCAAGTCAAGAGAGATTATTGTCATGTGTCCCAGATAGGACAATGAAATTCTTGCTTGCTGTAGCACAACAGAGTATTGTAAGCATAAATACAGAACAGTTCAGTGTATCTATATAGCACAGACCATATATATACACACAAAAATAAACAGATAAAGTGCAATAGGCTGTTATGGTTCAGAGTTTGGTTGATGGCGAGTTAAATAGCCTGATGGCTGTAGGGAAGAAGCTGTTCCTGAAGCTGGATGTACCAGATTTCAGGCTCCTGCACCTTCTACCCGATGGCAGCGGAGAGATGAATGTGTGGCCAGGATGGTGTGGGTCCTTGATGATGTTGGCAGCCTTTTTGAGGCAGCGACTGCGATAGATCCCTTTGATGGTGGGGAGGTCAGAGCCGATGATGGGCTGACTTTTCAATGTGCTATATATGGAATCCATCATAGAAACAAAAGTAGCGCCAACCAAATGAGACCCGAACATCAGAAATACACACATAAAACATTTTGTGTTCAAATGTTGCTGACTGTCCTCCTTTCTGGGAAGTGGTCAGATCAATTCAAATCTTAATCACACTTTAATTAATTACCTTAATCCTATGGTTAGTTACCACAATGGAGCTATGCTGCAGCAGAGAGCAAATAGTGGCATCACAAGAGTACCCATAATGAAAATATTTTAACTTGTAATTAATTGTTTTCATGCAGATTAAGAACAGAAGTACAGCTGGTATATTTATAGGACTAGTTTCATATGCCAACAATGATCAATAATCATACATATTTGTCAAACTAACCTATCCACCACGATTCATAACTTTGTGACTCAAGGATTGGACAAAAGACAATAGGTGCAGGAGTAGAAGGCCATTCGGCACTTCAAGCCATTCAATGTGATCATCCCCAATCAGTACCCCGTTCCTGCCTTCTCACCATATCCCCAGATTCCGCTTTAAGAGCCCCATCTAGCTCTCTCTTGAAAGTATCCAGAGAACCGGCCTCCACCGCTCTCTAAGGCAGAGAATTCCACACTCACAACACTCTGTCTGAAAAAGTGTTTCCTCCATTCTAAATGGCTTACCCCTTATTCTTAAACTGTGTCCCCTGGTTCTGGACTCCCCCAACATCGGGAACATGTTTCCTGCCTCTAGTGTGTCCAAACCCTTAATAATCTTATATGTTTCAATAAGATACCCTCTCATCTTTCTAAATTCAAGAGTATACAAGCCCAACGCTCCATTCTCTCCGCATATGGCAGTCCCACCATCCCGGGAATTAAGTTGTACACCTACGCTGCACTCCCTCAATAGCAAGAATGTCCTTCCTCAAATTAGGAGACCAAAACTGCACACAATACTCCAGGTGTGGTCCCACTAGGGCCCTGTACAACTGCAGAAGGACCTCTTTGCTCCCATACTCAACTCCTCTTGTTATGAAGGCCAACATGCCTTTCGCTTTCTTTACTGCCTGCTGTATCTGCATGCTTACTGCATGAACAAGGACTCCCAGATGCCATGCATCTGCCCACTCACGCAACCTGTCCAAGTCACCCTGCATTCTCATAGCATCCTCCTCACAGTTCATACTGCCACCCTGCCTTGTGTCATCTGCAAATTTGCTAATGTTACTGAATCATTTCATCTAAATCATTGATGTATATTCTAAATAGCTCCGGTCCCAGCACCGAGCCTTGCGGTACCCCACAAGTCACTGCCCCAAAAAAGGAAATTGGACCCCCAAAAATGAAATTATAGAGTCATACAGCATGGAAGCAAGCCCGTCGGGCCAACTTTACCACAGCGACCAACATGTCCCATCTACATGTTGCAGACAAAAAGATGCATCTTACATGTAATCAGTTGAAATCATTCAAAGATGCAAAAACATGGCATCATTCAGTACACCAAATTCAGTACTTTGCTGTATAATCTACTTACCTTTTATGGTAGATACACAGACAAGGAAGCCGGGCTATTGTGTCTCCTTGCAGAAGCTCCTCCAAACAGATTACACATTCCCCAGCATCTTTACTCAGCACATCATCTGCAAAGCAAAATTTTGTTTTACACATTTATTTTCAAACATTCATTTTGTACACTTATGCTCATTCTTTACATTGCATGTTCAGAGCTGTGTTTCACTACTAGCTTCAGCATAAGAGTTTGATAAAATAAGCTGCAAATGAACAGCTTATTTTATTTATTAAATCTGCTTCCAACAACCAGGTATTTCAATATAGGTTTAAAAATCCACATGCCCAATTTCACGTATTCAATGTAGTTATGGATATATTAAGTGAGCAGATGTGCAACATTGTTAAGAAGTTTCACAGTTTCAATTCTTTGCAGCAAGTTTGCAAGTAACACTAGACATTGGGCATTTTAGGGGCATTGTAAGTAATGCTTGTGGTCAAATCCAAGATTTAAAAAAGAGCAATGAAATTGTTCCAGCCTTGCTTTAAGAAACCACTGTAGTTTGCTCCTCTTTAATAGTGTTAACATCTGACATACACGTTTCACAAATAGTAGCTACTATGTCATTCTCCTGGTGATGGATTAATGCTTTTAAAGTCTTGTCTGCATGGGATGAGTGGAGTGAAACATGAAGGTGGTGCATTTCTATGGGGTAAACTCCACCCACCACCAACTGAGGAGGGGGGCAATCACACCTAGTGGCTCTGGGTAACCCTCTCTCACTGTTCCCCTCTGTGAAATAGGAAGAAGGGTCCCAACCTGAAACGTGACCTATTCATTTTCTCCAGGGATGCTGCCTGATCAGCATTTTGTGTCTTTCCTTGGTAAATCAGCATCTGCAGTTCCTTATTTCTACCCCCAATGTGATCAGTGGCAGAAGCACTGGTTCCACACATTGAGGGGTTTGTGGATTGCAGTAAACAGACCCCAATCTTTACAAGGGCCGATCATCCAGCCTATCTTTCCTTAATAAAATTATTAAAGGCTGATTTTATTCACAATTAGTGCTCCAGTGATACTTTAAATCACTACATACTTCATGATGTACTGCTCATTTAGAGGTAGTAAATGGCAAAGTTTAAACCAATTTTTATCGTTGATTATCTGAAGACTCGGGACACGTGGGCTTTGTTTTGAACACATTTATACTCTGCATATGCAGATGATAAAAACAAAGCTAATTTGTCCATACAGTTTAATGAGCAATATGGATGGCTGGATGCTCCATCTCCGTAGTCTGGCAAGTTTCGGCCTCGTTTTCGTTCGGTTATTTGGTTTCCACTTCTATGCTTTGGCTTCTCGTCCTTTGACGCCACGTCCGGGTACCGGAATCACAACTGAAGATTTTTAATATGATGGCTTGCACCCTGTCATGGTGAATATAGAAATATATCTATTCTTAGGATTAAGAATCCTATTGCATGAATAGGCTGTGAGCTCGCATTGCCTAATTATCACAGGCATTCAGATATTGTTGATGTGGCATGAATAGCATCAAATATGTTTTGCTTGCCGCTCTCGTGTTCAAGTGTGATGGTTAGATTTATACTAGTTGTCTTGTCCAGTTTCATATAAAGTTTATCGTGGTTTGACACAAGTGACTGGCTTGTTAGGATATTTCAAGGCAAGCTCAACAACGATTACAATCTTATTTGTCCTTCCCGAATAGATATTACTGAATTATTTATTTTTGCCACACACAATTTGCTGGTTTTATAGTCATCATCACCCTTACCTTTGTTTTTAAAATCCAGATTTATTTTATGAATTAAATTTGCATACCACACGCAAAAGCTCTTCACTGCACCTCGGTACACGTGACAATAAACTAAACTAAACTGTTGATCTGAATATGTGTTCCCTAACCTGGATTACAAGTACAGAAACATAACCACTGTGCATCAGGGTCCATACAAATTATCTATTGAAATTAATACTAAAAACAGCAGACAGTGTTAACCCTGAACTTGCCACCTTAAAGCTAAAGTTTCAATCCACCAGAAATTATTTTAAAATGGGAACTATTTTGATGAGGACTGGTTGAGGAACCAACACATCCATCCTAGCACTTTTTTCCCCTCCCATTTCATGAGTGCCAAGACTTCCCAGAGCTGGGGAGATTCTTTCTAATCTGCTGTTTTTTCCAGGTTCCACACAGGAGGAATACAAATCTCACTCCTCCTTCCCCAAATCTGTATGATGCTAACAAAAAACACCTGTACACAATGAACACAAATGTCATGAGAACGTCTTCATTCATGCTCACCTCAAACTAAATGTTAAAACCATACCAGGCCAGGAAAATGAAAGATTTCATCAATAGCTTGAAACATCCCAAAACACTTCCTATGGATTATCGTTTTGTGCAATTATTGAGATATAAGCAATTTATTTATAACATTGATCTACTCCCAAGTAATTAGATGAATGACCAATCTGCTTTTACATGACGATAATGGAGGAAATGAATGAGGATTGAACCATCATTGGCTTTTTCCAGATGAATAACCAGACATTACCTTAGTTTAACATCTAATCCAAAACAAAACATCACCAGAAATGTTCCAGTTTGCTCTGCTAAAATGACAAGTTTACCCGACTTTGTTGAGGTATTCTTTTTAATATATGGTTTTAATTGTTAAATATTAAGAACATTTGACGTATCATCCTAATGGGGGCAGTTTCTTATTGAACTCAAGTTCTGATTTTATATTACTTCTCTAGAGCAAGCTCAACAATTACAGGCTAATTTTTCCAGCTACCTGCGATTAATCAACTTGATTAAGATCATAGGTGTAGATATTATGTCTAAGGTGGTAGCATGCAGAAGATTACACAAACTTAGTAATTCATTTTCATCAATATTCTGTTATCTATTCAAAGCAAGGTAAATAGTGTGCCATTTTTCATCTATGTTACTTCTCCAAATGCGTATTCTGAGATACAGTTCAATATACTGATAGCATAAATCTGACAGGTTCATAAAATCAATGGTTAATGTGAGACTGCTGAATGAAAATAATGTGTTCAAATATTAAAACAGAAAAGCAGTATCGATTTTTTTAACCTCAATGTCCCCAATAATTTTACAGAGAATTTAGGTACAGTATTTCAACATGATGCTGAAAATGTTGCAGTCAATGAGGACTCATGAACAAAAATGGAGTAATGGAAAGTTAAGTTTATTTTAGTGATGTGAATTAAATTATACTTATTGATCGTGTCAATGATATCAATGCAAACAGTAGACTATACAAAATCTGGCCATTAATCAGAAACTTACTCAAGATAGATCAATTTTACATAACTTCCAAGCAAATAACAGAGCTGCCACAACCACAAAGCTGAAAGAGGAGGCAGCACTGGACAAGGTGATTCAGAGAAGGGGGGGGGGGGAGAGTGATAGGTAAAATTCTCGTATGACATGGCCAGAAGCCATCTCCATTGGCTAAATAATAAAATTGACCAACATATGGTCCCGAGATGTCCCACCAGACAGATAAAGACTGCCCAACCTCATAGTTCCATTGATGTGTCAGAGCCTGCAACCGTTATCAGCTTGACGAACATGGACCAACACTGGTTGTGCATTATCCTGGTATGTTTCTTTCATGCAGTGCCAATGAGAGCACAATACACTGAGTGTCTGGTTTATAGAGTACGATTAGACATACACATCATAGGCCATCATGCATGAACCATCTGTCACATCAAGTATGTTCATTGCTGCCCGTAGATGCTGACATGTCGAAACTAGTGGCTGGGAACAGAGCACCTTTTGTAGCTTAATTTACCTGACATTACATTCATGCTTCTCATCCTCCTCCTCTTTGGAAAAACAGAAACAGAGGGGACTTTCCTATGGGAATTATATTTTATTTCAGTAGAAATCACAGGGGTGGAAGATTGCAACCTTCTCGTGGTCCGCCCTGTTTCGACTAATGCAATCAACTCGGCGTGCACACACAGAAGATCAAATAGAACAAGTTGTCTCACAACTTTAGGCTGTGCACGCCACACGAAAGAAGAAGTAGAAATCACAGTGGTGGGTGGGGAAAGATGAGACCACTGCAGTGCAATCGTAAGTAGTACATTGACATTTGCCTTTTATTAAGGACGTAAAAATCCCTTATAAAAAAAATCTAAATTATGCAGAAACTACTACTACGAATATGACTACTAGGCTTGTGACATCCTTTCAACTTCTGTAAAGTGCCTAGCAATGTTGAATGTTAAATCTATGGTAGTAAAGAGCAGAGCAAGTGCAAGTGAAGCAGAAAATAGAACAAGTGTTATTTTCAACTCATTTGGATGTAAACCAAAAATGATAGGACATTCCACTCTTTCACAATGACAGCAGAGTGTGGGGTCCACAGGATAGGCAAAAGGTTGGTGTTCAGTTCTTGATGTCATCTCATTTCCCAGTTTAGCTGTAAATAGCAAAAATCCACTTAGGAACTCATGATTCACACACTTTAAAAAAATAGAAATTGTGCATAACTAGACATTGTGGGTTCAAATAACACCCGTTAATCATGAAAGGAGTCTTTCGTAAATTCCATAGTCTAAATTAGGAATGGTGTGTTTGAACTGTGTGCGTTGCCAACCATATCTGGAGAGGCCTGCCACAGATTCTTACTGTCAAAGTGATAGTGGGATATATTCCATTTTAAAAAGGGAAGAACCTACATGATTTTATGAACAAAATTGATCATAGCTCTGCCCAATTGGTCGGTGGGGGCACTGCAATCCGGCAGCCCTGCAAGCAGCGTGTTAGTTTTTTCAACTTTTTTTTGTTTTTTTAGTATGTGTTAATGTATGTTTTAAATGTTTCTTTGTGTGTCTTGTGTGGGGGGTTAAGTGGAAACCGCTTCGGTCACCTCCTCCACAGAGAGGCGACTTTTTCCATGTCGCCTTCCCCATGGCCTAACATAGAGGATCGGTGCGGCCTTGCCCGGAGATGTGCCCGGAGACGTGCCCGGGGCTTCGGCTGCGGGCGCAGCGCGGACTCGCCGGTGATCGCCAGAGAGAAGCGCTCCACTCGCTGGCCCGCGGCAGCCTAAAGCCGCGGTCTGCGAAGCTCCAGCTGGCGGCCTCCGCAGCATGGGATCCCTCGTGGGGGACCCCGGAGAAGAGCTCCGACGGCCGGCCCACAGCCAACTGCTACCGCGGGCGCGACGGGGACTTACCATCCGGAGCAGGGTCCCTCATGGGGCCCTGGAGAGGAGCTCTGACCGCCGGTCCTGCAGTTTGCCGTGCTTCTGGCTGCGGGGACTTTAAAACGACTGCCGGCCTGCGGTCTACACCATCTTGAAGCCGCGGTCTCCGGTGGGGAAGCACCGATTCAGGACTTACTTGGACTTACCTTGTCTGAACATCTGGATGCCCGCAGCGGCGACTGCAGAGGGTTGAGGTCCCGACCACGGGGGAAAATGGAGGAGGACTGGCCAAATTATGTGCCTTCCGCCACAGTGATGAATTCTGTGGTGGATGTTTGTGTAAATTTTTATTGTGTATTGTGTGTGTGCCTTTTTTATTGTACCGATGCTGGCAAATTCATTTCACTTGCACTTATGTGCAAGTGACGAATAAAACTTGATTGATTGACTTGATTGACTTGCCCACGTGGCTAGCTTTAAAAGGGGACACATGACATTTTACAAGAAAAATAGGGAATGTAGTCTAGCCAGCTTTATAGTTGAGTCTACATTTGACATCCCACCCTCCCACGTAGAGTTTTATAGCGTGGGAGGTTCTGATAACACAGAGTCATCTCTCAGCTGTTGGTTCCAGTAACTACTACATTATCTTTGTAAACAAGTACTTTTCCCTTCAGTCCTATTAACAATGAGATGCAAAGTTGAAGTAGCGACTCACATTGAAAGACCAGGCTTTTTGATGCTGCTGGTGAGCAGTCTCCCAATGTTGTTGAATTTAGGTAAGTAAAACTGCCCTGACAACTGTAGCATGTAATGAAAGGGGCAGGGGTTCACCTTGATTGGAAAGTGTGCTCGGGCTGAGGCAAAGTGGATGTTGGTTCAAATGGCCATTCCCCGTCCCACTGCTGCCTCTAGCCGCTTGCTGGTGCTTGCACACTGCTATCGCTCAACCTGACCCCCTCTGCCAATATGTTGCCCCAAGGCCATTCTGCATGAAACCCAGGGAGGGATTGCATTTCCAAGCAGGGCCTGAGATTCCCCTTTTCTTCAGCCCCATACCTTATCTTATGGGTATCAGAGGAGGTCATGTGAATGTCTGACAAGACCATTCTGTAAGTCCTACGAAATGTTAATATCCTGCAATAAAGGCTTCCTCAGTTTATTATTCTTTCTCATCTTCTCCTACTCTCCCCTTAATTTTCCCCCAGATCCTTTAATATCCTGCCACGACTAATACCACCCTTCCCTTTGCAGTTCATTGTGCAGTAATTTGGTATTATGTTTCTGAAATGCTTCAATACACTATTTTCATTTTATGTCACTTTCATTTTCGATGTCAATAGCATTAAAGGAATTTTAATAGAATCTCAATGGGGGAAAATGGCCTTAATCGTGATGGATTCACTACTAGTTCCTGCAGTTGAAGTGTTTAATAATACAGGTATCACAAGTTCACTTTGTACTCATAATGTCACTACATTGCCATGAATTCTGATCTACTTTATGCCACGTGTGTTTTGGGAATATTTAAAAATAATAATTCATGCTAATGGCCAAAATTATTCATGTTTTTTAAATCAGCTACACAAAACATTGAAAGATTATAATGCATTTCTTTCTATACTGCATGGACAGGAGCTTTGAAGAATTATAAACCTCCAGATGTGTACATCAGGACTCAACTAAGCAAGAAGGGTAAACTCCAGCCAGAATAATAATTAACAACAAAAGGATTTCTCATTAAAGATTATTGGTAATGCACAATATATATGTATCTGCTGTATAATGAATTTAAATCACGATAACAAAACTTAATAGCACAAAAAAGGTTGAATAAGCAATTAGCAGAATGATTCGACTGAACCTTTCCTCGTTTACTGCCTGAATATACCATTTATTACCAAAATGCCAATGTAAATGAAGTAATAAATTGTGCAATGAAATAAAATTATTGCACATATTTGTTACATTTATCTGCTCACTTCAAAAATGTTCACAGAATAATATTTTCATGAACTCTATTAACATTAATACCTTGCAAAGAATTTCAAGATTTAATATAAATTAAGAAAGATTGCCTCATACAACAGCAAAGACACAAACCTCAAGAAAATTCAGTATGTATAAATGAGTCGAACAATTTATTTTTAACAACGGACTCGCTCATCCACACACGTCTCTGTTGAATAAATCCAAAATATCTACCTCGGGAGATGATAGCTGTCTATTTGTATTTTGTTCTGCTCTGACCATTTGACAGATTCCATCCCCACCCCTCCCGCCCCCGTTCTTCATAATAGCCCCTAAGACAACATTGCCATATTCTCACCCCCCCCCAAAAAAACCCCCCCCCCAAAAAAGAGGAGGCAGGAACGGAACCATGTCAGTTCCTATTGGAATTGATACTTGATCAGTGCCGACTTGTTACATTATCCACTTATATGTGTGATCTGAATTGATCAGTGCTAGACATAACTGAATGTACATCAATATTTATGACTAGACACTATGGACTCGCAAGGGCCCTGAGCTCTTAATTCATAATTTAATTCTGGCAATAAATTGTCTTGTTACAGATATTAGTTGCACAGATATTCTTCACCTATATTAAAGGATACCTGATTTTGTTAAGAGCTCTTTTGGTGTCTTTGCACTGGTGTTTCTCTGAAAGCTATGGCTAGATTGAAGGGTGCCAAAACCTTAGTTGACTATATCATCACATTATCCAATATCAGCTAGTGAATAAACACTGATTTCCTCCAAATAAACACCAAGAATAATGATGACTCTGCCACAAAATTTCTACCGTATACCGTGACTTCACCCCTCGGCTTTAAATTGAATCTGAACATTTTGTGCCTACTTAACCAAAATGATCTTAAACGACATTGCTGCTCATCTGTATTACACTTGTAAATTGATATCTTTGCTTTCTTCACTGACTGTGTTAACACCCCTCCTGTCTGGCCTCCCTTCCCAGATGCTGCCCGACTTGGGGTACAGCAGGAGAATGGGTTAGGAGGAAGAGATAGATCAGCCATGATTGAATGGCAGAGTACTCCTGATGGGTCCAATGGCCTAATTCTACTCCTATCACTTATGACCTTATGACCCACTGAGTTCCCCCAGCAGTTTGGATTTTAATTAAGATACCTGTCTCTAGAGTCTTTATCTCAAAAACCATTTGTCTAACAATTCATTCACCCCCCATTCGATAAAAAGGAATTGTTGTCCAAGTTTAAAAAAAAAAACCTTTAATTTAAAAACTTTTAACCTTGATATGAATTCATTCATGGCCTCATCCTACATTATCTGGTGATCTCCTCTAGCCCCCAAGCTTTCAGAACACCCCCAGCTCTGATCACCTAATCACCCTTCATGACTGGTTGTCTTGTTCACTGTCATGCCCTCAATATCTGGCATTTTCCAAATTTCTGTGCCACTGCCCTTCCTTAGGAAGCTCTTTAAAAAAACCTCTTTAAAAAATAACTAAAATGATCAGGATCATCTCGCCTACCATCTTTTTAGTAGAGATTAATTTTGTTTGATTAAGTTTCTTTGATGTACCCCTGGGGGCATTTTGCTACATTGAAGGCATTAAATGAATACAAGTTATTATTCTTACTGAGTGACGGACAGATGAGGGGGGACATTTGGCTTCATTAGATTCACAATATTTCTCATTTCCTCCAAATACAAGGTGTACAATGGCACGCGCATGAAGCCCTGGCTATGCCTGCCTCTTTGTAGGATACGTCGAACATTCTTTGTTTGAGGTGTGCCAGGGCCCAATCCCCTACCTCTGCTACATCAACACGACTGCATTGGTGTTTTCTACCTCCTGCCACCCACACAAACTCACTGACTTCATCCATTTTCACCACTAACTTCATCCTGCACTCAAATACACCTGGACATTTCCTCTATCATTTCTAGACCTCTTATAAAAAAAAATAATTCCAGGCCCCCCACCCTCACACACAGTCTGAAGGAAGGGTCTTCGACCCAAAACGTTGCCTATCCTTTGCTCCATTGATGCTGCCTCACCCGCTGTGATTTCTTCAGTATTTTTGTCTACCTTCGATTTTCCAGCATCTGCAGTTCCTTCTTAAACATACAATATTTTATAGTACCATTTAAAGATATATGTTCACAACAATATGTAACACAAAACTGTTGCACAACACTCATGACCACCACACAACATACCTTTCTCCTCCCTGTCTGATTTACAAACTGCAGATGAAGTAAGCATCCAATTTGGTTTTCCCTCCTTCTCACCCTACACCCTTATCCATCTATAATTTTAATTCATATAACTGGGTGGCTAAGTGGCTCAGCTGGTGCAGCCATAGCCTCACACCACGTGCTATTCAGGTTCAAATCTGACCTTGAGTACAGTTTTTGTGGAGTTTTTCACATTTTTTTTTCTCTCCATGACTATGGGAGGAAACCAATTTCCTCTGGTGCTGCAGATTTACTCTTGACATTCAAAAGGCTGGGAGGTTCATTGTAAATTATGCTAGTGTAGGTGGGAGATTTATGAGAATATGAGGGGGGGGGGGGGGGGGGAGAGATGGGATTAGTGCAAATGGGTGTGATGATTGGCACAGATTCAGTTGACTGAATGACCAGATTTACTACTGCATTTCTCTATGATAAACTTTGAGAACAGCAATCTATATAGACAGTTCAGGATGAGGACAATGATGATGAAGAATATGGGTTGTTATTAACATTTATACTCCATTTAGCAGGTGATCTACTTGTGAGGTTGGATCCTAGCAGTCTGGGGCAGAAGGAAAGGTTGGGCTGCTGGCTGAAATGTTTTTACATGAGTTCTGCAATGAATGGTTCGGATAAGAACTTTGATGGGGTCTAGCTGACAGGTGGCATGTGATGGATATGCACAATGAAATGATGGTGAATTGGGAAGTTTGCCACCATACATTCATGCAAGGAGCCTGGGAGAAGTCCAGCATGATGGTGACCCAGGGCTTTGCGCACAATGTGAAAACCATTCTTTCAGCATGGAAGTAGTGCCTAACCCAGGATGAACATCTATTGTAGCTTCCACAACAAATAGCGGCCACACAATGTCTGAATGCAAACTATGCTGCAAGTCAGAATTTCATTGTTCCGTTGTCAGTACATATGACAATTAAACACTCCTGAATGCAAGCACAATTTGGTGGCATCAGGGTTTTGAATACCGGTAATTAAAATGGCCTGAATTCTAGTACAGCTGTCCCACTATCTGCCTTTACCAGAATCAATGAAGGACAGCAGTGGGGGGGAGTGGTGATGTTCCATGAAAGGATAGCCTGATATCCTCTATCAAGATCAAGGAACTTATCCTCCCATCTCAGTACTTCACCGGTGCCTTTTGCTGTTGCCTTGCAGACAGGCCAATCTGCTGCCACCCCTGCACAGATTTTGTTGTCTTCAGTCAGCCCATCTAAAACTATGTTCGATATCTCCCCTCCCCCCCCGTTTCACCAGCAGTACCCCACACTTCTGAAAGATACCACCTTCCACCAGCTGTGCTCTTGCCTCTGGGAAAGGGTAACAGGACAGTCATCAGTACATAGATGATAAACAAAAAGGGAGCATTGAAAGATAATTGACGTTTTTTGTTTGAAGCTCTTTTAAATAGGTTATTTTATTTGTGTGGTCAAGTGGAAATTTGTGTGGAGAGGTGAGAGGAGGTGTATGCGTGGGTTCGTCATTAAATGTGGAATTGGGGTTGTGATACCTGGAATCATACCATGCCAAATTCTTCACCAGCAGAAAGGGGAAGTTTCTTCTTCTCCTTTCTTGCTCTACTGAGGGGGATGCACACATGTTCTGATTAGGATAATGTTATCTATTGGAGATTAAGAATTACACAGCAGATGAATGAAAGGCTGGCAATGGAGCAAGAGCTGATAAAGGATGGACTTGGTGATGTACAGTATATGTCATTTGAAGTGCAACTTTAAGACTTCCTCTGATTGCAGTGAAAATATGGCTTTAGTCTTCCTAATGATTATATCTATGGATAACCAATCTGACAATTTAGTTTAGAGATACAGTGTGGAAACAGGCCCTTCGGCCCACCAAGTCCATACCAACCAACGATCACCCGTTACACTAGTTTTATCCTACACACTGAGGGACAATTTACTGAAGCCAAATAACCTACGAACCTGCACGTCTTTGGGATGTGGGAATGTGGGAGAACACGGAGAAAACCCATGAGGTCAATGGGAGAACGTACAAAATCCGCACAGACAACACCCACAGTCAGGATTGAATCTGGGTCTCTGGCGTTATGAGGCAGCAACTCGACCGCTGCGCTACTGTACCGTCATTGACAGTACTAAGGTGGTTATGGGGCGAAGCAAGAGTCGGAGAGATACGGTAACAATGACTGACAAACATGAAAGCTGACGTGGAGATACAAGAGACTGCAGACCCTGGAATCTGGAGCAAAAAACAAACTGCTGGAGGAAATCTGAAGAAGGGTCCCCACCTGAAGCATTGTCTGTCAATATTATTAACCTTAGAAAACTCTAAATAAAAAACTGAAAATGCTCAACATGTCAGGAAGCACCTGCGGAGGGAGAAACGGAGTTAAACTTTCAGATGGCACATCCTTCATCAGACAAATTTTTAGCATTTGCAGTTTTGTTTTGGTTTTCTGGACATCCAATGTAATTTACAAACACTGAAGCACATTTTGAACGCTGCTAGCGTCCTACTGTGGGGCCACAAGTAGAAGGACATTTTGCACAAGGAACACTACTATTCTGGTTCAAAATACTGCTATGTGAGATTTATATTTTAGTATTACCCTATACACGCTAGATACAATTATACCAAGCCGTGTAACCTACAAACCCAAACATCTTTGGAGTGTGGGAGAAAACCGGAGATTCTGGACAAAACTCACGTTGGTCACGGGGAAAACGAACAAACTCCCGTGCAGAAAAGCACCCGTAGTCAGGATCAAAAACCCGGGTCTCTGGCACTGTATGGCAGCAACTTTAGCTCTGCGCCACCATGCCTCCTTGGATTGGAAGTTTAATGTTTCATCCAATTCAAGATAAATAATAGTAGTGTGGGGATGGTGTGATGTCTCAGAGTATCTACAGTGCATGTTGTTGATGGGAGCCAATGGGTCTTTTAAAATCCTTTCAACATCCCCAAATGTGTGGCTTGGGGGTTTAACAGGTAACTATCAATTATTTCTCTGCATAAGTAAGTCGCAAAAGATTCAAAGCATGGTGGCGGCAAATAAAGAGAGGCAAGAGACTGATGAGATCTAAGAGAGCTTAGGACATGACTATTTTCCCTTCCTACCTATGACAACTATCATTGAATTGGATACTTTATTGTCACTTGTGATAAGTCACATTTGCATTGTGACTTTGCCTGTACACTGCAAGGGCCAGGAAGCGAGCGGGCAAGATCATCTCTGCCCCTCTCACCCTGGCCACAAACTCTTTGAATCACTTCCCTCCGGAAGGCGACTCCGGACTGTCAAAGCTGCCACAGCCAGACATAAAAACAGTTTTTATCCACGAATAGTTGCTCTACTCAACAGCCAAAGATCTGTAGCCTCCCTTTAATCTGGTATTTTGTTGGTTCACATGCTTGATCAATGGTGTTTTTATCATTAATGTTTTGTTATTATTAATGTTTAGTGTTTTTCATTTTTCTCTCTTTCTACTAGACAAACAAGAACATCAACAGTTTGAAGGAATAGATAATGAACATAAATCTGGTCAATGTGGATCATACAAGCTCAAGGATGTTCAACTTCTATACACAAGGGGGAAAAAAATGCAAAACATCCACACAGGATTTCATGCTCTGGACAAATGCACTATCCCCGACAGTTTAGCAAGGGAAAGGATGTTCATGAACATTAGCACTCACTGTATATGAGGTAGTACTCACCTCTGCACATACAGTTCTGAGAAATCAATTTATGAAAGCCAGTGCTATTGGCAGCTGATATTCAATAGGTGTAGCTCAAATCAGCAAACTAAAAAAATGATCCTACCACCATTCCCTTCCCAAAGAATGTTCTTTCTATTAACAGTCAGCAAGTTAGGTTGGATCCTTTTACCAAACATTGTGCATTTTAGATAAATAGCCACAAATTTACCAGACTGACAATGGGGTTGATGCAAGTACTTTAGTTATCAATAAAGATGACCTAGTTTCAGCTCTTGATTCGAAAGGTAGAAATGTACAGAGTAAGTAGCCAGGCAACTCAACTCTAATATCATTCCGCTCCCATGGGGATGTTGTAAACATTAACTCTGTTAGGCCTGGCAACAAGAAAAATAATAATCGCAAGCCCATCTCCTCACAACAGAGCACAGCAATTCACAGCCTTCAAAAAACAGAATGCAATCCAAATGAGTTAATCTACATCAAAACTCATGTCTGTTCCAAAGATTTTCATGCAAGCTAATTTTCAGATAAACTTGTTTTAAAGATTCCATTTTTGCATTATTCTCATTAAAAGTGACCAACCATTTACATGAACAATCAGTCAAGTGTCACATTTATCATTAAGCAAGGCTTCTTATCAATGGCCTTCAATATAAAATGATGATGAATTTTCTTTATTCATCTTTACCTTTATAATATTTTATCTAGCATCCATTTGCATTTATTGGTGCAGGTCTCTGATGTTTTTGCCAATGTATACAAGTTGTTGTTGACTATGGCTTGTGTCCACAGGAAAAGGATTCAATTTTCTCAATGTCCAGGTTGTCCATAATCAACAGGAACACAACAACACACATTGGACGTTTTCTTCACATTTGGCTCAATTCCAAGGAAATCCATGCACACTATATTTTCCTTTGACCTAAAAGACAAAAGGCCTGTGCACTCTGGAACATCAAAGCTTATCTCTACAGGTTTGTTGCAAGGATCTTCCCTGATCTGCTGAGTACATCTAGCATGTTCTGTTTTTATTTCTACTCTTTGTCATCATGGTCAATGACACAAATAAGTTTTTCACCAGCAACAGATGAGCATCACTATAAAAAGACACATTCTTTTAAATGTAAGAGGATGCAAATAAATATTAAGGTGCTGTCCATCACACAATTAGGTTTTACAAAATGGCCTTGTGATAGAGGGGTGGAGGGGAATGGGACTAAGGTAGCATGACATCAGCGTAAGGGAGCAGTAATGACCTAAAGAGATTGATTGAAACTACTTCTTGTTGATTGCGGGAGATTAACTTCCAGTCAGATATTTAAAAGGGAGAGACAAAGACAGCCTCTACGCGGGCCTCGGCGGCTCCTCCACGAGTAGCTTACAGGCACAAAAGCGAAACCAATGTCTTTACCATGTCTGCAGACCGCTAAAAGCCATGCCTCCCCAGGCCAGGCGGCACTGTTAAATGCCGCCAATTGTCGAGGTTTAGCGCTACTGCAGCTCAATGTTGAAGGCCTTACCATTGCCAAGCTCAACGTCATTGAACAGACTGCCATGAAAAGCAAGGCGACTATAGTTCTACTGCAGGAGACTCAACGAAAACAAAGAGCTTCCTGAAACTTCCTGGGTAAACCTTGGCCAGTCACACCCCCCGACAAACTTCATGGCATAGCTACGTTAGTTCATAAACGACATGGCCTGGGTCAGCTATAGCACAGTCCGCAGAGGATGCAGAGGTTGAATGGATCACAACCAAAGCCTCACAACACTACCATCGTCAACATTTACAAGCCGCCCGCCTCCCGAGCAGGTTGGTCCCAACATCTCTGCCAGATGTCCCAGCCCCCTGGTGTAATGCTGGTGACTTCAACAGCCATCATATAGGCTGGGCATACAGCAGCTCCAACGTTGACGACGACTTTCCTGGCAGAATGGGCCTCAACCGCCGATGCAACACTCTACTACGACCCAAAGGAGCCACGCACTTTCTACTTGCACGCTGGAACAACACCACCAACCCGGACATGGCCTTCGCAAAATGTCGCAACCATGAACCGCTCCCAGTAAGACTCATCCTGGACAGGTTTTCACTTCCCCGTTCACACCATCAACCATCGCTCATAACCATTCCATCTCTGGTCCCAGCCCGTGGAAGGGAAAGATGTCAAGAGGTGGAAACTTCGCCGGAAAGCAAACTGGGTAGGCTTCACACAACAAGTGAATAAGGCAGCCGCTGGCCTCCCACACCCACGCCCCACCAACCTGAACAACGCCTACGACTCATACTGCAAGATGCTGCTGGCCACGCCAAGAAGAACAATCCCCCCGTGGTGTACGTAAAAGCCTATGTTCCCTGCTGGGATGAACGAATGTGAAGACCTACTACTTTCGCGCCCCCACAGAATCACAAACCAGCGAAGACAGTGACAAAGCAGCAAGCGAATGACCTAAATCTGTAGACTAAATGAGAAACGCAAGCAAATATGGACGGAGACAGTGGAATCAATTGATTTCACACCACTCAGCCGTCAGGCGTGGGGCAGACTATGAATAAGCTGATGGGCGGGTGGACAACCCCAGCACAGTGTCCCATCGCTGCAAATTCCATCGCGTCGCTTCTTGCTGAGCAACGGCCGCTTCCCCAACGCAGACAAAGTCTTCACCAGAACAACATCGGCGAGAGTCACGAGCTGCACAGGGCCCCGAGCTTCGACTCCAACCTATCCCACGATTACACAACACAAGAAATAAGCAGGCCATCTGACGGCTGAAAAACCGGTAAGGCACCAGGCACTGACGGCATCCACCCAGAATACATAAAAAACACCAAGGCAAGGCGGCAAATGACTTGGCTGTGCTCCTTCCTCTCCAGCGTTTCCGCTGCCTGAAGCAGCCAAAGATCTGGCGCCGTTGCCAAGGTGATCGCTCTGCCGAAGCCAAACAAGCTAGCGATGACCCCAAGGGATACCGACCATTCATTGCTGTTGTTCCATACAGGTCTCCTGGAACGTGTCCTCCACAACGTCTCAATTCCAGTGCTCGAAGCCCAGCTGCCAAAGAACAGACTGGCTTCCACCAAAGAGGTAGGTCTCAACGGCGGACCAGGTGACCCTCCTGTGCCAAGACAGAGGACAGCTTCCACGGCAGGGGAGAAGCTGGCGCTGTCTTCTTGGACCTCACAAGCTCAGCTGCATATGATACTGTATGGCTGCGTGGACTCTACACATAGAAGCTTCTGGAAAATCATTCCCAGACAAGCACATGGTGAGCTTCATCATGGAGCTCTGCTGAGCAACCGCAGCTTCAGGACTACACACCAGCAACGGGCAATGCAGCAGGGTGAGGAAACTTAACAACGGCGTCCCACAGGGCTCAGTGCTGGCACCAATGCTGTTCAACATCTACATCCATGACCTGCTGCAACCCAGTCAAAGAAGTATGGGCTATGCTGATGACCTGGCCATCCTACTCAGTAAGCCAATTGGGAAAGCAGCAGAAGAGGGCCTCTCTGAAAACATGAACATCCCCGTCTTTCATACCTGAGAAACTGGGGACCTCAAAGTCTCAGCATGGGTAAGACAACATCTCCTCAATGTTCCACCTCAATAACAGGGAAGCGACCGTGAGATGAACGTCATGGTCGATAACGCCCGGTTACGGTCCCAGCCCGTCCCACGTAACTCGGTGTGAAGCTCGACAGAACGTTGTCATTCAAACAACACCTGGAAGGTGCCAAGGCAAAGACAAGCGCCCGTGCCGCACTGATTCGCTGCCTAGCCCGGCACACATGGGGAGCCCACGACAAAGACACTGCGCATGTCAGTGGCCTGTGTTCTCAGCCGCTGAGTACTGCGCCCGCTCTGATGCCGGCAGCCCTCACGCCAAGAAGGCTGGATTGCTGCCCTCAACAGTGCCCTGCGGACTGTCTCCAGGATGCCTACGAGCCCACCCCAGTAAACAACTGCCCGTCCTTGCTGCTTCGCCCCAGCAACTCAGACACGAAGCAGCCACGCTCCCCGGCCCTCTCTCGAAAGGTGCAGACCAGTGAATCCCCACCTCCTCCATCAGATCGTCACAGAGACACCACGGACGATTGCGCTCAAAGTCACGGGCCCCTTTGCCACACAAGCCCAAGAGCTGCTCTGCACAACACCGGCTGACCTTCTAAGGGCTGCGTGGGTCAAGACGAGATGGAGAGAGACCAGTGGAAGTCGCAGAACCATCTAGGCTACCACCAGTACATCAATGGCCCCATGGGCGTCCCTGGCAGGACCTGCCCCGAAAGCAGTGGACAACCATCAACCGCTTGAGGACAGGCATTGGAGCTATGGAGTTAGCGATGAAAAGAGGTTGGGGGCCTCGTGGAACAGCGCCTCCAGCGAGTGTGGGGACGCAACACAGACAGTAGAGCACATAGTCACCAAGTTGCCCCAAACACCGGCCACCAAATGGTTGAATGAGGTTTGATTGACCTGGACGATGAACGTTGGCCTGGCTCGCCTCGCCTCAACGGAGCAGCAGTCTAAATGACACACGACAGAAGAAGATATTTAAAATCTCTCTTATCTAAACTACAATAACTAGGCGTAGGCATCACAACTGTGCCTACATTTTGTTTGCTGTCACAAAAGTGTGATTATATTCTAGAGACACTTCTCTGGAAGTACCAACTTAAATTTCCACCCATCTTTGCCAAAACCACGTTCAAGATTTGTAAAGATTGCCAGCTTAAACATTTTAAGCACAACCATAATTTTAACAACAATCATACAGGGGCAGAATTTCAAAGTTCCAACAAGCCCAATAAAGTAATGGGAGTTTTCGAGTCATATAGAGTGGGGCGATAATAGTGTGCAAATAGGCCGTCTCACTTGCGGCCCAAGTCCCACACTGGCCCACAATGTCCAGCTACACGAGTCCCACTTGCCTACTGCTGAAGTTAGAGAGAGTCCTCTCTTTTGACATACCGACTCTCCGTAAATCTCTCAGGAAGTATAGGCGCTGATGAGCTTTCTTTACACAATTGCATCTGTGTTCTCGGACCAGGAAAGATCTTCGGAGATGTGCACGCCAGGAATTTTAGCTCTTGACCTTTCAAACCATTTCGACCCGTTGATATAAACAGGGCTGATGGGTCCCCATCCTACTCTTAAGATGTCCACAAATCAGCTCCTTGGTTTTGTGGTGCTGAGGGCAGTTTATTGTGCTGGCACATATGGAACAGTCGCTCAATCTCTCTTCTATACTTGGACTCCTTTCCTCCATCAGTGATACGTCCTCACAATCAGTGGTGTCGTCTGCGAACTTGATGATGGAGTTTGCACTATGACCGGCTACGCAGTCATGAGTATAGAGTGAGTACGAGCAGGGGGGCTGTAGCACGCAGCCGTGAGTGTTCCCGTGCTGATTGTCATCGAGGTCATGACACATTTCACTATTCGAACAGATGTGGTCTGTGAATGAGGAAGTCGAGGATCATTGCAAGAGGGATGCGCAGAGGACCCATTTCTTGCTAGTTTGGTAACCGCTTGGAAGGATGATTGTGTTAAATGCGAGCTGTATCGATGAATAAAGCTGACATATGAGTTTTTGTTGTCCATGTGGTTCCAGAGCGGAGTGGAGGGCCAGCGAGATCGCATCACGTTTGATTCTGTTGGGGCGGTAAGTGAACAGAGTGGTTCCGGTTTTTGTCGTGGGTAGGAGTTGATTGGCTCCATGATTCAACCTTGAAAGCACCTTCATCACACAGGCGTTAGTGACATGGCGATAGTTCATTGAGGCACGTCACCTTGCTCTTCTTGGACACGGTATTATGGATGCCCTTTTGAAGCAGGTGGGAACCTTAGACCTCAGAAGTGACAGGTGAAAATGTCTTGAACATTGCCCCGTCTACACCTCAACTGTAGTTATTCCTCTGCCCCCCCCCCCCCCCCCGTCAGCTCTGTACTGTCCTCATCGCTGGGGGTACGCTCTTTAATTGCTGCCTGTAAGCAGGGAGAAGCAGCCACCGTGGTATGGTGGATTTACTGAGGGCGAGGATAGAGGGTTGGCATTCTTGATGGTGGTGTAGCAGTGGTCGAGCTACTGGTGCAGGGGAGACATGTTGGTGGAAGTTGGGCTTTGATTTCTTTTGGTTGGCCTTATTGAAAGCCGCAGCAATGGTGGTAAATGCCTCTTTATCTACCTGCGACTCGACCTTCAAGGAACCATGCACCTGTACTCCTAGATCCCTCTGCTCTACAACACAATGCAGAGGCACATTATTTACTGTGTAGTTCATGCCCTTGTTTGATGCCCAAAAATGCAACACCTCACACTTGAATACAGAGAATTCCATCATCGATCCAGATCCTGCTGCAATATTTCACAACCATCTTCATTATCTGCAAAACCACTCATTTTTGTATCATCAGGAAACTTGCTAATCTTGCCCAAATCATTGATGTGGATGACAAACAGTAATGGGCCCAGCACCAAACCCCGAGGCACACCACTAGTCACAGGCCTCCAGTCCAAGAAGCAACCTTCCACCATCACCTCTGCTTCCTTCATGGAGCCAATTTGCTACCCATTGGGGCTGTAGGTTGATGGGGAGCCAATGGTCTTTTTCATTCCATCACATCCAAATGTGCTGCTGGGGGGGGGGGGGGGGGGGGAAGGGGGTTAAACAAGCAACTGTATATTATTCCTTAGCGTAAGTAAGTGACAAAATATTCAAGCGAGTTAAGAGGACATCATATGATGTGAGTGTGTGCGGCAAATAAGAGTGGCAGGAGACTAATGGGAATTACTCTGCTGCCAGCTGGTGGAGTCGGAATCCTCTTTTGTAGCACAATAGAACATTTTCAGCAGCCATTTTTCTCAAGTAGTTTAACTCATCC